>BSBK01003910.1:0-642508 GCA_027943335.1 Chamaecyparis obtusa | reverse complement strand
ATATATATATATATATATATATATATGTATACATATATATATAAACATATATATATATATGTATACATATATATATATATATATGTATACATTATATATGTATATGTATATATATATATGTATATATATATATATATATATATATATACTTATATATATATATATCATATATATAATATATATATATATATATATATACCTCTATTACACTTAAATATCATATCTCTTTTCTTCTTAATTAAATAATTTATAACTTTTTCACTCTTTAACATTTTTAATATCTTTTTCAAATCTTTTACTTTGCACTTAATCCTCCTCTTCATATAATGTTCATTTTCATTCATGTTTCTTCACACCACCTTATTACAACATATTTTTGGCTCTTTATTATTTGGAGTGTTGTTTTTATTAGTGTGGAGGTGTAGGACAGACCAATTTTTTATTTTTTATTTTTTATCCTTGTGTACCTCTCTCTCTCTCTCTCTCTCTCTCTCTTCTCTCTCTCCTCTCTCTCTCTCTCTCTCTCTCTCTCTCTCTCTCCTCTCTCTCTTCCTCCCCCTCTTCCCTTCTCCCTCCTCCTCCTTTTATTGTCTGCTAGATCTGCAATCTACCATTTTATGTTCCTCTTGCTCTTGCTCTCTGACATCCTGATGATGGATCATGTTGTATGATCTGAAACATTGATGGTAAAAAAAAAACCTACACAATTGAATCCAAAAACTGAAATACCATACGTATGGATTGTGGAAAATCTAATAGATTTGGTCAAATTTTCAGTGAGAATTGTGTCAGGTTGTGGTTGTAAATTAAATTTTTTTAATGGTAAAATAGTAAATTATTTCTATTTTGATATCATTTTCATTAATGTTGAATTATATTTGTGGTTTGTAAATTAAATTTTTTTAATTAATGTGGGATTATCTTTTTAAATATATTTTTAGTTTCCTAGATTTTTTTGGTTTTTGTTAAAGGGTAGGTGTATTTTTTTTGGATGTTAATAGAAATGGATTTCTTAAGACTTTTCAACCATCAAAGAAGAGGTGAAGTTAGAGAAAACAAATAGATGCATGGACTCAATCAACTATTATGTTAGTAAGAAGGTCACTTTCATTGTGACATCACCCCATTAGCATAAAGATCATGATACATTGGATTGTGTATGTTTTTTTCTACCAAAAAGAAGAGTTAGGGCTAGACAAACAAATTATGTTAGTAAGAGGGTTACTTTCATTATGACTCATTTCATATTTGTTGGGGTGTTCATGGTCAAATTTATAGTGGGGAATTGTGTATGGTTTGGATAAGAATTACATTCTTTCTTTTATTATTGAATTAAATACAAATTAGAAAGTTAAATTACAGTTGTGAACTGCATAAGAAGATTAAAAACTACAAAACAATAGGGAGATATTACATAACAACAATTGATCATTACATGACAGCAATAGAAACAACTATAAGAAACTAGCTAAACATTACAAGACAACAATAATAAAAACCACAAGGATATAACTCAGATGTCCCCATTTTTACTATCTCAAGCTTCAGTAAGACACATCTCTTGCATGTTGTTGGCATTTCCTTCAAAATGATTATCCTTCAAAGCACAATCCAAACAAAGACCAAAACATAACTTGGAACCAACACCATTCTTTGACTATTTATGAAAACAAAATCAAGAACTACTAACATGTTATTTTATTTCATATATGGGATAAGGATTACGTTCTTACACTTGAATTTTGAAAAACCACCAACATGATCACTTTATTTGCTTGTGTACCATTTTTGAGAAATTTAAACATAATTTTTAGTTTGGAGTAATGAGAAATTTTTTGGGGGTGTCTTGTTTTCTAATGGTGAAATAGTAAATTATTTCTATTGTGGCATGTTGAATTAAATTTGAGGTTGTGTTATTAAACTTTTCAATTAATGTGGCATTCATTTTTTGGATTAGGTAGAGAAGTGAATTTCTAGTCTTATATATATATATTAGGTATGTGCTTATATTGAGGGTAGGTGTATATTTTTGGATGTTAGTTGGAAAGCCATTTTTACAGATATCTCAACCATCAAAGAAGAGGTAAGGTTACAAAAATAAACAATGCATTGGATCAATCAACTATTATGCTAGTAAGAGAGTCACTTTAATTGTGACATCACCCCATTGGCATGAGGATCATGGTACATTGGATTATGTATGTGTTTTTCATTAAAAAAAGATTTAAGGTAAGACAAACAAACACATGCATCAAATTTATCAACTTAACTAGTAATAGGATCACTTTCATTGCAACTCATCTCATTGGCATAAAGATCATGGTACATTAGATTATGTATGTTATTATTATTATTACAATTAGATTATGTATGTTAGAAAAACTAAGTCTTGTAAATGAATTAATTAGGTTGTAGCCTGAAGAATTAAACTAGTGGTTAAAGAGATTGTTAGATAGGTGATCTCACAATAGTGTGTCCTACTTTTGGGCATGAAGGAAATTTCAGCGTGAATTGTTTTCCATTTTCAACCCCTTCATGCGAAGAAGAGTCTTCAGGTGAAGGGGGTTAAGGTCTTTGCCTGAAGACCCCTTTGGTTGAATTTTCTTTAAATTTATGGCCATAATAGTCATTTTCCACAAAATGATGTTACTGTGCTCACAGACCCCAGGTGTTAGAGTGAACCCAATGACAACGCAAACTAACATCAACATTTCGTGAGTGCTTTCGACCTCTTCCAACCATCATTGATACAAAGTGCACAAAATTCTTCCTTTTTTGTTAATTTTTTAAATTGTAAATTATATGTTTTTCAATTATCTTAGTTAGTTTTTTATTTTTCAATAGTTTTATAATTGAAAACAAATAGATTTTTGTTAGATAATGTTAGAAAACTGTAGTTAGAAAAACCATTGTTAAAAAAACTGTCTAGAAAATGTTAGAAATGTATTTTTTTAAAATTATTTTTAATAGTTAGTTATATCAGTAGTTTTCATTTACAACAATTTATAATTGTTTATAATTATACTTTACAAATTATTTTAAAAATATACTCTCTCTCTCTCTCTCTCTCTCTCTCTCTCCTCCTCTCTCTCTCTCTCTCTCTCTCCTCACCCCTTAGTACATCCTAGGACCTCTTAGTACATTATAGGATGCCTTGATACATCTTAGGACATATTTTAACCCTGTAAGAAACTGAGAACCCTTTAATAAATCCTACTATATCCTTAGACTCATTTTGACCCCAAATGCTACATATATTTAAATGTTATACATATGTATAGTTAGATGTTTAAATGTTTAAATTGCTTTTTGATACATGTTTAAATGTTATGTATATATTCTAAATATTTCCAATATTCTGTATAAATGTTAACATGTATAGTTAGATGTTAAAATGTTAACCGAGGACCCCTTAGTACATCCTAGGAACTTTTAAGACACCTAAGATCCCTTAAGACACCTAGGACCCCTTGGTACATCCTAGGAGTGTTTAAGACACACTGGGCCCCTTAAGACACCTAGGACCCCTTAGTAGGACCTTTTATGTCATAATATTCCTTACACAACCTCTATTATGACATAAAACCCCTCAAGAACCCTTAGTAGGACGTAAGACCCTTAGTAGAACCTATTATGACATAAGACCCTTCGTAGGACCTATTATGACATAAGACCCTTCGTAGGACCTAGTATGACATAAATCCCCTTAAGACCCCTTAGTAGGGCCTATTATGTCATATTAGGGCCTATTATGACATAATAGGCCCTATTATGTCATAATAGGGCCTATTATGACATAATAGGCCCTATTATGTCATAATAGGGCCTATTATGACATAATAGGCCCTATTATGTCATAATAGGGCCTATTATGACATAATAGAACTTATTATGACATAGCAGGACCTATTACGACTTTAATAAAACCTATCATGACATAAGACCCTTAATAGGACCTATTATGACATAATACCTGACCCTAAACATTAAACCCTAAACCCTTAGTACATCCTAATACTTTTAAGACACATAGGGCCCCTTAAGACCCCTTAACAGACCTATTATGACATAATAGAACTTATTATGACATAAGACCCTTATTATGACCTATTATGACATAATACCCCTTGAGATGACCTATTATAACATAAGACCTAGGTTAAAATGACATAAATCCCCTTAATACCCCTTAGTAGGTCCTATAATGACATAATAGAGTCTATTATGACATAATAGGACCTATTTTTACATAATATAACCTATTGTGACATAGTAGGACTTATTACAACTTAATAGAACCTATCATGACATAAGATCCTTAATAGGACCTATTATGACATGATACCTAACCCTAAACCCTTAGTACATCCTAATACCTTTTAAGACACTTAGGGTCCCTTAGAACCCCTTAGCATGATCTATTATTACATAAGACCCTTACTAGGACCTATTATGACATAATACCCCTTAAGATGACCTATTATAACATAAGACCCAAGGTTATATGACATAAATCTCGTTAAGACCCCTTAATAGGGCCTCTTATGACATATATATACATGTATGTCTATTTAGGTGTTTAAATTTATTTATACATGCTATCTCTCTCTCATTCTTATATCCATCAATTATAATTGTACATGTATAGTTTTAGATTTTAATATTAGTTTTCATTTTAGATGCACTTGTAATGTACTTGTACTTAATTTTTGACATTTAACACCTGTTACCCCTAGATGGCCACACACAATGTATGTCAAGATGTACCTGAGGGTTAGACACTTGATGTTGGTGCACACCCTAATCCACCTCATGTTCTTGATATTATGATCATATGTCAGAGTGCTCCCATAGAGATTGATCGACTATGAGATTCGATTAGTAGATCAAAGGAGGGTTTGTACAAAGATATCTATACTAGTATATTGAGGAGTCTCAAGGATATGATTTCGAGGTTGACATTTCAGTCTTCATTTACTCCATAGGTTACTGAGACTATTTCTTGAGAGTTGAGAGCTAAGGTCTCAGGTGATTGTATCCTTAGAGACAGTCTAGAGTTGTATCCCTAAGGAGATCATCAAATGAGAGGTCTTCCCATTTTATGATGGGAAGGCCAAGGTTGAGGGATATCAGACTACATGATGCTTATTTCCTCATATAACTTGCATGATATACCCTCAATTCCTTGCAACACATGGTCGTTATCCTAATAACAATGAGATTCCATTATATTTTTCCTAGCAGTCATACGCTAAGTTTCATTTGGGTCTCAACATCAACTATCTAGATCTTCTTGGATATTTTGAACAAGGGCTTGGTAGAGTTTTTTTATTGCGATGTGTATCATAGGGCTGATTGAGTTGTACCTACTCCTAGAAGTTGTTTGGGTAGAGGACTCCAATAGTGGCACCAACAATGGCTACTACCACCAATAAAGTTATCATTTCTCCCTAGACAGAAGTAGTTGACAGGATAGGGAAGATTGCATCTATAGCCACCACCATTACTTTTGACACAGTTGGTAGATACATTTTGACTAGACTGAGCCAACCAAGATCATCTTTTGAAGCATCATCTAGTATTGCAAGCTCCAACAATGAGGCATATAGAGCTACAAGTCTTCCTACACCATATGATATATGAGCGCTTTCTAGAAAACAACATCACTTGGATGTGGCATTTTATTTTTTAGAAGATCTTCTTTAGTCATATTCCTATATTGCAGACATGTAGAGGATATCAATAGAATTTATCAAAGATGTCATTAGAGTTTCACAAGACCCTGTAGTTCCATCAATCTAGGACACAAGCCATCAAACCATACACAACACAATTCAAAATACTCTACACAACACTCTGCATCCATAGATCACTCTCCAACTGCAAAGCCATGGATACGAGTTGGAGATGTTTACATCACATCTGATGTTGTAGAGGCATTTGAGGAGTAACTGTGAGGCTTGAGTTAGATCAATATTGGAACTGATATAGGATCCTTTTATGGATATGCTATTGCATCCAAATTTAGACTTTATACCACTCCCCTCTAAACTATTCACCCCACCACACTCCTCATTACTAGAGAGATTTAAGACTGGATATGGTGCAGGTGATGCAACTCCTATCAATGATACACTAGTGCACATTGACGTTCCTCTTGCTCCTGAGACCCATGTATTTAATTTGATTTATTTTTAACATCAATACACACTTATTCAATTTTTAGTTTATAGTGAACAATTAATTATAGTCATGCACATACTAAAGTTCATAGATGTATAATATCTTGTAGGCATAGTTATAAGAGCATATTACCTCCAGTGTGGGCTTAGAGCGTGTTCACAAGAGCGATCTAGTGGATGTGACACCTACTAGTAGTCAGTTAAGTTTTAACTATATTTTTAAATGTGTGTGTACATGTAAGTGTATTTATATATTTTAAATACTTTACATAATTATATATGTGAATATAACCAATTGTTCTATTAAATTTATAGGGGTCAGTTGATGCTTCAGAACCAGAGGATTCTCATGACACTTAGTTAGAGGGTCTCTCTTTTCGTATGTGTCTAGATTACGTCCTACTTTAGTACATGTTGCAAATATTTGATTGGAGACTTATTATACATTTCATTGTTATGTGTTTATATTTTTAATTTGTATTTCAAGACACACACACACACACACATATATATACTCTCTAGACCTAGACTTAGATGACTTGTGTGTTACATTTATGATTTGACATATATATCTAGGTTTCTATATACTTTGGATAGATGCGTAGATGATTTTTGTGTTTATGGTTGACATATAGATGATTTATGTGTTACATTTATGATTTGTACTTATATAGATTTATGATTGGCATCTAGATGATTTATACATGTGTTTATGTTTGATGTATAGATAGATTATTTGATTCGATGATTTGATTATAATTTTTTATCCCCTTAGATGATTATACATAGATGATCTGATTAGATGATTATATTACATAGGTGATAAATGATTTGATTAGATTATTATACTTAAATGATAAAAAATTTGATTGGATGATTATACATAGATTATTTGATTATATTAGATAATTATAGATAGATTATTTGATTTGATTACATAGATGTATCTTTGAGAGCGTTGATAGGATCTTTGAGGACATTACATGCTAGCAAATTTTGTTCAACTACTTGCTAAAATTGATCCTTTGAAGTAATTTCTTGGTAAATCTTCTCTCACGGGTCGCTTGGCTAATTGGGTTACGGTCCTTAGTGAATTTTACATCGCTTATGTTGATAGAAAATCTATCAAAGAGAAAGTCCTTACAAATCAAATTGTTGATGCACCTTTAGAAGACAACAAACCAATTCATGCAGAGTTTTTAGATGAATCATATTACTCAACATCCTTGGAAGATGTATTTTGATGGCTCATTTACATAACAATGCGCAGGTGTCGGGGTTTCTTTTTATTACTCCTAAAGGATACAAATTTCCTAAAGATTACAAAATGAAGTTCCCATGTGCTAATAATGTGGTTGAATATGAAGCTCTTTCCAATGAATTAAAACTTTCCATTGGGTGGAAAATTGAAGTACTACATATCTATGGTGATTCTCAACTTGTGATTAACCAAGTAAATAATGAACACCAAACTAAAGATGAGAAGTTGACACCATACAAGAAGATGAATGGTGATTTTAAGAAATATTTTGCCTTCATTACCTTTCAGAAAGTTCTATGAGAGGACAATAAGGTAACTGATGCTATGGCCACATTAGCATCTATGTTACAACTTCAAGAACATTAATTCTGCTATGAATTCCTGGTGGAAGAACTACCTTTCCCTTATTACGACTCCCCTGAGACCCAAATTATACACACCCTTATTGCCTTTGACTCTTCAAGCTACTCCAAAATCTATAACTACCTTAAAAAAAAACCATTCCTGAAGGATTATCTAAAAATGAAAAAAGAAACCTTATAATAATTGAATCTTAGTATCTAATTGTTGCTAATGACTTGTTTAAGAGGAATCTAGATGGTACCCTCCTTGGGTGTCTAGAGCATGAGGAATCTGACAAAGCATTAAGAGAAGTCCACGAGGGCATTTGTGGATCTTATTTGAATGGTCTCTCCTTGGCTAAGAAACTCTTGAGAGCAAGATACTATTGGCCTATCATGGAAAAAGATGTTGTCCACTTTTCTAAAACCTGTCAGAAGTGTCAGTTCCATGGAAACTTGATTCACATTGCTTCTCGGGACCTATTGCCTTTTATTAGTCATTGGTCATTCTAGCAATGGGCTTTTGATCTCGTGGGTTAGATATATCCTTCATCCTCCAATGGTCACAAGTTCATTATTACAATGACTAAATACTTTACTAAATGGGTTGAAGTTGTACCTCTTATCAAGGCAGTAAGAAAGTAGGTGACCATGTTCATTCTCAACTACATAATCTAAAGGTACATAATACCTTTCTTAATTATCATAGATAATGGAGAACACTTCAAGAACAATGATATGGATGAGCTTTATGCTAAGTTTCACATCACACATCATTCCTCCTCTATTTACCATCCCTAGGGGAATGGGTAGGTATAAGCTTCAAACAAAACACTCCTTAATATCCTGCACATAATAGTTAGAAAATTAGGGAGGGATTGACACTTACAATTGAATCCAGCTTTATGGGCTTATAAAATAAGCATTACAATGCCTACAAGAGCTACACCTTTCTCATTGGTTTATAGTTCTGAAGAAGTATTATGAATAGAATTCAAAATATCTTCACTGAGGGTATCCCTACGTGGACTCATCACATATGAAGATTACATAACCTCCCGACTTCAATAGCTAAAATTATATGATGAGAATAGAAAGGAAGCATTTGACCATATATGGGTTGTAGGCTATAATTTTAGACCTATTTCATGTCTTGAAAGGCTAAAATATTCAAACGTTAGATAAAAACATGTTCATGAGCTCAAAATAAAGACATGAAAACAAAACCAAGCCACCTCAAGATTGTTGCCAAAAACAAGTGCTATAGAGCACTATTTGATTCGCTTCAATGGGAGGGATGTGGGTGTGCTCTCAAACACATGGAGAGGGATTTGTGGTGATGCATAAATGAATATTAAGCTTGAAATATGAACTAATATTAATACATTAATCTATTCTAGGATGTGTTAGAAAACATGAAGAACATGAATCATGATCAACAAGACTTTCATCATCATTAGGATAGGATGGATTGAGAGGAGAGACATAATAAAATAACTCATCATAATAGTTTTGAGACATGTTGACTTGCAGATGAGTTGGATGAAGGATGAAGATGGATTGGAAGACTAAGGATTTGGACTAGGATGACTAGGGAGCTCAAACTGGGATTGGATTTGGATCAAGATATGAGGAAAGACTAACTCTAGAAGAAGACAAAAAGGGGATGGGGGATGGCCAAGATGACTCTACTAACCTAGGATGGGAGTATAAGACTAGATGCAAGGTGATTGGAAGACCATGATTTGGGAGACTTGGATGACAAGATTTTGAAAGTTTGGATTAACTTTGGATTTGAAGGATTTGACTAACACGACAACAAGGATAAATTGTAGAACTCTTCACTTTGTGTATGTTTCAACATATGTTTTGTACTGAGTTTGAAACTTCAGAAAAAACATCAAGCAAAAATTACCTAGAAGTCAGGCTAGTATCAAAATCCTTGCCAACAGCTTGATACCCCCTAAAAGGGGATACATATGGTGAGTAATCTTAAGGTGATCTAGTAAACCCCTTGGATCGGTCCTTGCACAAGGATTCTGATACCTTCGGATGTGGATAGGGTAGCCTCTATTTTAACAGGTTTGTAATTGGTCCGTGGAGTCCTCCCAATCAGTTTGTATGCGCGTGACTCACTTAAGAGCCTAGTTGACCATGCTGAAATAGTAGGGATTATTCACCTACCTTAGGCTACCATCAACATGCCTCGCCTGAGCTTGAGGGGATATAAGAGAGAGTTTTCTTAGTGCTTTATTTCTATACCGGTCGAGGAAGATATCGGTTTGAGGTCATTCTCCAAAGAGGAAGCACTTTTCTCCCCGGACAGGCCTCACTAAAAGTAAAACAAGTGAACTTGTCTGAGTTCAAGTGTTTTACGTTTACTTATATTAACAAGGATTTTGCAAGAATGGAAAAATCCTAGATGCACATCATGAAGATTCTTTTCCCAAAAAATGATTAAGTGTTTGAATTGAAAATTGAAGACACAAGTGTTTAGGATTTTGATTTGTTCTTTCTCTCTTCAAAAGTAAAACTTCGATCGATTGCAAGTTCTTTATTTGGGCATTCAAGATTTGGTTTGTGTGTTGCTTTTAAGAACTTTGGAAATGAACTAAATTTTGAAAGATGAAGGAATATGGATGCTTTTCATTCATCGCTTTAGACCATTCAAGACTGTGTTTGTTTTTGGAAATGAAAAATGACTCTTTTAGGATGCTTCCTAGGATTGATTTTAGGAGCCAAAATAAAGATGATCTAATGAAATTTGTGGTTCTTTTTAGGGCTCAAAATGAAGTGTTCTCAAATTTGTATGAATGCATCTAAAACCTTGATGTTGCAAGGATGCAATTGATTTGATTTATTTGGTTTTGTTTGTTTAGAAGATTTTGCAAATTTTTAGTCTTTAATGCATTCAAGAATGATTTGGGGGTTCATTTTAAGCACTAAAACAAGATGTGTATGACTTTTCTTTGTTCAGTTTTATCCCAAATTGAAGTGTTCCTAGATGCTATTCGGGAAATGTGGTAGACCCCAGATGCTATCCTAAATTTACTAGATGCGATCTAGTAAATGGTGTAGACCCCAAATGTGATCCGGGAAATTGTGTAGACCCCAAATGCGATCCTGAATTTACTAGATGTGATCTAGGAAATGGTGTAGACCCCATATGCAATCTAGAATAGGGGATGTGACCCTGAATTCCCCAGATGTGATCTTCTGGTAGTTTCAAATGCATTTACACAAACTTTTCACACATAAAATACATAGTTTTTTGTTAAAATGAGAATTTTTAGGGATTTTTTTGGAAGACTAGGCCAAGATTTTGCAAGAAGAAGAAGAATGAATAGACAAAATAGAGGGAAAATGGGCTTTTAGACAAGAAAAAGAACACAAATGCCTCCTCCACCTTCAATCTTCAAACTTTGTCAAAATATCCAAAAATGGATGAAATGTTGTCAAAAGACTTGCAAAGTGGGTCCCACCGGGCGTGCCAGAATGTAGGCTATGGTTTTAGACCCGTTTCTTGTCTTGAAAGGCTGAAAAATTCAAACGTTAGATAAAAACATGTTCATGAGTTCAAAATAAAGACATGAAAACAAAACCAAGCCACCTCAAGATTGTTGCCAAAAATAAGTGCTATAGAGCACTGTTTGATTTGCTTCAATGAGAGGGATGTGGGTGTGCTCTCAAACACATGGAGAGGGATTTGTGGTGATGCATAAATGAAGATTAAGCTTGAAATATGAACTAATATTAATACATTAATCTATTCTAGGATGTGTTAGAAAACATGAAGAACATGAAGAAATCTAACAATTAGGATTTATGCTAAGATGATCTAGCTAAAAATGCTCATGATAACAATGCATAAATGATGAAAACTAATCTAATGGATTGCTCTTGGAAGAGGAGGGTAGTTATAAGGTTTGGGAATGGCTTGGGTTAGGAGGAAGAGTTAGATTTTGGGGTTTGGTTAGGGGTTGAGTCAAGGGGATAAGGATTGACTTTCAAAGGGTTGAATGGACCAAGATTAGGATAAGGGTTGAGGAATTTCTAGAAGAGTCTAGGGGTTTCTAGGATATTCCTAGGATTTAGTCTTTTAAATAAATGTTTAATTTATTTAAGGAATGTGGTTGAGGACTTTATTTACCAAATGAATTTAGTAAATAGGAGGGATTATGTTTAAATTAGATTTAAACATTTTTGGAAGGGGTTTATCATTCAAATGTGATTTAAATGTTTTGGGGAGGGATCTTTTAATTAAAGATGTTTAATTAAAATAAAGGGATTTAATGGCACAAAATATATTAATTAATTAAATAAATAAATTATTAGTAAATGATGATGTCATCAGGGGTTTTTAGAAAGATAAAATAACTTTTATTTTCTAATGGATTTTTAGGTGTCTACATTTTGCCCCTCTTTGATGCGATGCTGCAAGTGGCATGGCATCAAAGACAAGAAAATAAGATGCCCCAGGCTAGCATTTAGAGGAATAAGGGGTTGTTCCCCCTCAAAAAAATAACGCAAAGAGGAAACGTTGTGGAATTTTCTCAAAAAGAACACAGAAGGGGAAGGACCTAGGAAAAAGGAGGGATAAATAACCAAGCTTCCAAGAGAAAAGATGTATGAATGCAATATGATGTGAGATGCATGATGCAACTATATGATGGATGCAAGATGCAAAATTTAATCTATATAATGTTGGATGGGGGATTTAGGGAGCTCCATGCGTTGGATTTTTTAGAGAGCACAACCTAGTTTAATATAGAAATGTTAGAGACCTGCCAAGGTTACGAAAGAACACAAGGCCTTGTCACTAGCATTGCATAGGACTGATGCTAAAAAGACACGCAAGTTTACCCCAACATCACACATGAAACCCAAAGGAGGCATGGTGGAAATGATGCTGGAGAAACCACAAACACACGATTGACTCATAGGCAGAAGCAAAAGATCAAAAGACCTTGCCCCAGATTGTCCTCATTCGCAGCGCACCATGATATAAAGGATCGTGGTGACTTTGAGTAGAGGACAATAAGAAGATGTAAAAGATTAACAAGACCCAAAGGACAAAATCCAAGGTCACCATGATAACTCCAAAAGACATGCTTTGCCAAGGAGAGAGATTTGATGGTTGATTGATGGGGGGAGATTAGGTTTGAATGTGTGGAAGGATACATCGACACAGACTTGGTGTGATTTGGTGGAAGATTAGGTCTAATAGGAAGGATACATATGAGTGGACCTATGATTAGGCTTAGGTCGGACAATACATAAGTATACATCTCTGCAGACCCGATGCTAATGGGGAGATGTTATGTTGCTGATTGGCAAATGATGTGGTTCAAAGATAATCAGGATGATCAAGGATAGTCGACAATTGATATTGCTGAAGTATAAGGCTAGATAGGATAAGATTTTTTGATCAAATGATGTTGTAGGACTAATGAGGATTATGTACAACAAGAGATGATGATATGTACAAGGATCTGGGAGATATTTACAATGGCTATGTACAGAAGCTCAGGATTAGGATGTACAAAGAACCTGTGGATGAAGTTGAAGCTCCAAAGATATGCAAGATGATGCCCCAGTTGGGCTAGAAATCTAAGATGGAATGACGATGGATGATGTGTCCTAAAATGACATGGATTTGGGAAGGATGCATCCTAACGATGATGATTGGATTGAGATCAAGGCTCGCTACAAGACTAGGAACAAGACTAAGGATGTGATTAGATGGGTTGGCTTGATCTTGGATGTTGAAATAGCTAGAGGATATGGATAGGATTGGAGGATGTTAAAAGACAGCTAGGAATAGTTGGATATGGATGAATGACATTAGATTACATGGGGGTAGCCTAGAGCTAGATATGAATGAAAAGGGAAGATACCAAGAGATGGAAAGATGGAGGAAATGCTTAGGGATTAATGCTGGAGGAAAATGCTTAGGATTTGGATGATGGAACTACTGGGAGATTTGGATGGAGGAATATTTGGATGGGGAGATGGAAGAACTACTAGGAGATTTGGATTTGGAGGAATGTTGAGGGATTTGGATAGAGGAATGATGAGGGATTTTGGATAGAGGAATGTTGAGGGATTTTGGATAGAGGAATTCTTGGGGAGATTTTGGATAGATGAATGCTTGGGCAGATGGATGGTAGATTTTCTTAAGGATTAGAAAATGGAAGATTTGGATGAAAGATAGTCTCCAAGAAATATGTCACCAAGGAATAAGATGCCCGCTGCTTAGGATAGTTCATGTATTTCAGAGGCATTAGGATGGGGTACGCTTGGATGGGATATATGCCAACAAGAGGATGAGGAGGGTAGATGGAGGCTAGGATAAATGGATTGGATAGAGGATATGTAGCTGAAAGATGTGATGGATGCCAAGAAGGTGCCCAAAAGCATGTATACCTGGTAGTCTTTGTTTTGTCATCAAGATCCAAAGGAGGATGTTAGAGGTGAGAGACAAGTCAGACGGAGGAGATGTTAGATTAGATGTGATAGAAGGGAATGGCTCCCAATTACAGAAAGGAACTGAGGGGGAAACTTACACATGATGCCTTCTTGCCAGGTTTTCATCATGGTACTTATCCAAGGCACTTGAATAGCCAAGTTTTAAGAATTGGACGAATGTTTTTCTCTTTCTTTTTTTTCTTTTTTGATATTTTTATCTTGATTTTTTCCAATTTTTATGATTTTTCTGATTTTATGTTGACTAGATGCTGACCTTCTGATATTCTGATGTGTCTGGATGTTGGTACAACTTTATTGGGATGGATGGATTATGCAAAGGCATGGATGAGATGGGGTAGATGGGAGATATGGTGGTAGAAAGTGTTTGGATGAAATGATGGGAATTGATCATGATAGGCAGATGCTGTCAGGACCAACATTGGCACATGTTGTGAGGAAGGTGGATGAGGTGTATGAGACATGGAAGATATAGGTAGATGCAATGGAGGATTTGCGCTAGGATTTTTTGGGACATAGGGACCCAAAATGGATTTAGGAGATGGAGGAGAGGAATGAATAGTTGGGGGATTAGCAACTTTGGATGCCATTGTGGATATTTATTTTAGATGCATTACATCTTTTTGCTTTGGGATCCATATCATCTTCACTTTAGCTTTGGTGGGCCTTTGTAGCCATTGGTATACATTGAAATTTTCTTTTGCTTGGCTGAGCCTTTGTGGCCATTTGGATGCTTTGGATTGCTTGATGGGATTTTTCTTTGGTTGAGCATGTCATTTAGACTGGACATGGAAATCTTTAGATCTTTGTGGATATTTCCCTTTATGCATATTTGATATGGCATCCAAATTGCAAGGAGTATTGGAAGGAATATGAGGATATGTGCAAGATGGAGGAAATATAGATGGAGAGATGAATGGAGATTGGTAGATATGAGGTATGGAAATGTGTCTTTCTTGATCCCGACTAGGGATGCTTGGATTTTGGATGAAGGACTGAGTAGGATAAGATGGGGGATGATATTTTGGGATGTAAGGCCCCAAAATGGATTTGGTATGTGTTGGATATGCACTGGAAGACTTTGGGACATAGGGACCTAAAATGGATTTGGAGGATTTGGAGGAATGTGATAGGTTGTCCTCGGTTGTAATGATGGAGGAGGAGGAATGGCATTGTATTCTTTGGAAGATGTGATGGTGGGTTTGGAAGGATGCTTGAATTTAGCTTTAGTTGTACCAACATTCCTGGAGGAAGTACCTTCTTCGGATGTTGACCAATTCCACATGATTTTGGATGTTTCTTATCGTGAACAGGCTCTAGATTTCCTTGTTCATGAGCACCATTTCTTGAGCATTTTATCCAAGCAAGGATATTTCCAACTTGGGGAGTAAGATAAACTCCCAGTTTCTGGTTCTGTCATGGAAGATAGGGAACTTATTGCCTCTGCTTCAAGTGGACTGCCTTTGGCAAATGCAAGTGGTCCAAGAGGATAGAGTGATGGCAGTGGGACAGTTTGGATTGGAGGATACTCAAGAGGAGAGGATAGTATGATGGTATTTTGATTGGGATTGGGAGATGGTACTGGATCTTCAAATGGAGGAATTGGGATTGTAGGATCTTGAATTGGAGGAATTGGGATTGTGGAATCTAGGATTGGGGGTGATGTAAGCAATAGAACATGCAATAGAGAAAGTGAAGGGATTGGATCTTGATTTTCTTTGATGGGTACTTCAACATGATTTTGGACAAGATCTTGACATGATAGGATTTGTGTGGATAGAATGCTATGGGATGTATGGATGGACTCTTTAGATGGTATGGATGAAAGGATGGGAGATTCTACAACTGTGATGGCAGGAAGAAGGGTGAACTGTTGAGGCTCATTGTATGTGCTTTGGATAATGCTAGGAGGAGGAGAAGTGGATGGAGATTTGGTGAAGTCAATGGATAGGAATGACTTATTGATGCTAGGAGATGGAAGAGGATCAATGAGTGGGATATATGGAAGAAGGATAACAAATGGGGTAGGCTAACGTGGCTCATTAATGATGGCTTGACATGAAGGATTGAGATGGCATGTCTTGTCAGCCGTAGGAATGAGATTTTTTGTTGGCTTCCTTTTGAAACTCCTTGGAGACTTTCAGATTGGAGGAGGTGATGGACTAGAATGTGTAGAAGATGGGGAGCTAGGATAGCTCACACATGGAGGTGGAGTAGAAGATTGTGAACTTGCTTGGGGGGATGATGGCGTGGATGAGGATTTGGAAGATGACATGACTAGATAGTTCACATAGGTAGGTTTGGAGGAAGCTTGTGAACTGAATTGGCTATTTGGTGAGGTAGGAATGATGGATTGAGGTGCGGGATATGAAGCAGATTGAAGGATGCATTCTTTTTGTGGGAGGGGATTTGTGACAATGCGGTTTAGAATAGAAGATGTTGGATTTAGATAGGATGGTGGATTAGGGTAATGGATTGGAAGACTAGGATTTTGGATTTGAAAATGATTTAGAGGATAAGAGGATGAAGGATTTGGATAAGGGATTAAACTTGGAGTGTTGCTATGGAAAGATGGTGGTTGGGATATGACCATAGAAGTGGATGGAGGTATGAAGGATGATATGGAGGATATGTAGGTTTGAGATAGGAAGAAGGTATGGATGAATAGGATAGTAGATTTCCCTTGTCAAAGGTATGATAAGGAGTGTTAGTGGATATGTATGAAGGCATGGTAGGATAGTTTTGAGGAATGATTGGATGCTGGGGGATGTTTGGAGAAAACTTGCTGAGATTTTCAAAATACGCATCGTGATCTACAAGGCTTTCATCATCATGATGGCTAAGGTTTTCAAAGTATGCATCATAATCAACAAGACTTTCATCATCATCAAGATAGGATGGATTGAGAGGAGAGACATAATAACCTAACTCATCACAATAGTTTTGAGACATGCTGACTTGCAGATGAGTTGGATGAAGGATGAAGATGGATTGGAAGACTAAGGATTTGGACTAGGATGACTAAGGAGCTCAGACTAGGATTGAATTTGGATCAAGATATGAGGAAAGACTGACTCTAGAGGAAGACAAAAAGGGGATGGGGAATGACCAAGATGACTATGCTAACCTAGGATGGGAGTAATGCAGAGCCAACAACAAGTTAGCGTAATGACCTTCTATTATCTTCCACAACTCTCAAACTTAATCCAAAAGCTCAAAAGTGTTACCAATCTCTTAAGATGGTGTAATATAACCAATTAAATGAGATAGTGTTCCAAAAAAATCCTTTTACCAAGGTGGGTATCCAATCAAAGTTTGGTGCCAATTTGGCTTTAGGGACACTAGGCCTAATCCTAGCCCTTTACCAAAACTCTTCACCAGTGGACTAATCAGTCCAATATAATGATGGGGATGGTCCTAATATGGACTAAGGACACTTAAACAATAGTTGGTTTGATCCCCTCAAGTCCGTACCATAGGGAACTAGACCTGCTGTACTTTTTCCTTGTAGCCCTTCCACAAGAGACTTCTTACTCTAACTCTCGATCAATTGAGCTTGTGACTGAGAAAAGGAAATTTTTAGACACCCATTTGGGCCTTCATTAAGATCTCAAAGTCTTACTTCCCAACTCCAATCTGGCATCACCCAGCTACCACCTGGCACACATACCTAATTAGCCTAATTAGGCTTGGTTTCCAAAGGAGGTGCAAGATGTAGGGTACTTGGAACTAGTGTAGGACCTCAAAGGGTCTTCTTCTATCCCAAATGCTTCAAAAACACCTTTACCTCAAGCTTTTATTCATCCTTATATGATTGTCTACACTTATTTCTATATTTCTAGACTGAATCCCTTCACAAATTCAAACTAGGGCCTGTTGCATGAAGGCCTTAGCCTTTGAGCCACCATAAAATCTTTTGGAATCCATTTATACATGGACCTAACTTGCATCTCCCAAATTACTGTGTTAAACCCATGGATACATTGCAAGCTAGGTCCTCATTTGTGTTTAGGGCTCTTGGAAACCCCTGTTTCCTGAACTGTTATAAGACAATTTGAAATAACTTTAATCACAGACCTTAAAATTCCTTCAAACCAACACTAATGCTTACTAATATACAACACACAAATTTTACATGCAGATCCTGGCTCTGTGAGGCCGTACACGTCATACAAGACTAAAAATTGGCTAAAAAATGGTTCAGATTCTTCAATAACAGCAACAGTTATTACAAAAATCACCTTCTTACCTTTTTGGCTCAAAGTGATATGTATATATATCCTTCAAAATGAAGGTATGACATTTTGAAACCTTCCTAGACTCTTGAGTTTCTAAATTCAAACCTTTGAGCAGAATTTAGAAAGTTGCAACAACAACTTTTATTGCATTTTGCAATTTTTTCAAAATATGCTTATTCAAGAAATCGGTAAAGTTTATGATTTCTTTATGAGATCAAAACTTATTAACATGACCTTTTGAAGTAAAAATTCTCTAAAAACAATCTCTTAAGAGCTTATAGGTCTATCCTAGCAACTATTTCTTCCTAGATGAATCCCATGACCTAAGGTATCTTAGGCTTATAATTTGCCAACAGACCCTTGATCACACATCAGGATTCCAAACAAAATTAGGATGGATTCATCCTATTTATTACATCAATTTTAAAAAAACACAAATCCCTACAAATGGAGGGTGCCCTGCACCATACTCCCTAAGACAAAACTAACTCAAGTCCCTTGAGTTTGGGTATCTTTGAGGTTGAATCCAAGTTTCTTGATGTCTGCTGGTGTAAGCCATGTTGCATCTTCCTTTGGATGATCTTTCCATTTAACTAAATACTCATAGTAACTTGCTCTCCTTTTTTGTTTTGCTAACCTCTTGTCTAGTATGCAGTCAACTTCAGGTTTCTTTGCCATTGGAAGATCTTGCAGCTCCTGAATCTCTGATGGATCTTCAATGCCTGAATTTGGAGTGTCAATAGCAGGGGTCTTGTATGGATATAGGTCAGCTACATTGAATATTGGGGATAAGCCAATATTAGGAGGCAATTCCAACCTATAGGCATTGTTGCCACATTTTTTCAGAATTTTAAATGGCCCTATCTTCTTCATCATCAGTTTGGTATACTTCTCTTTGGGCTGTCTTTCTTTCTTAAGATGAGCCATTACCATGTCTCCTTCTTTAAATTTAACATCTCTCCTTTTAGAATCTGCTACTTGTTTGTATTTGATGAAGCTTTGATGTAACTTGTCTTTAACTTGTTGATGTATATTCTTCATTGCCTCTACAAAGTCTTCAACTTGTGCACTTTTTGGACCAATATCAGTGACATTTCTTAGTTCCAAAACTCCTCTTGGGTGTGCGGCATAAACTATTTGAAAAGGACTGAATCCAGAACTTCTATTGATAGAGTCATTGTATGAGAACTCTGGTTGTGGAAGGATTGAATCCCATGCAACCCCATACTCCTTTGTTAAACATCTTAGTAGGTTCCCTAAAGATCTATTTGTAACCTCAGTTTGTCCATCTGATTGAGGATGGTATGCTGATGACAAGGCCAAGTTTGTTCCCAATTTCTTCCATAAGGTACACCAAAAATGTCCGACAAACTTTGGGTCCCTGTCTGAAACAATGGTTAATGGTAAACCATGGAGTCTAACAATTTCCTTGAAGAAGAGTCCTGCAATGTTTGAGGCATCATGAGTTGTCTTGCATGGTATGAAGTGTGCCATTTTGGAGAACCTGTCCACCACTACAAAAACACTATCATAACCAGCTCTTGTCTTTGGAAGTCCCAATACAAAGTCCATGCTGATGGAGTCCCAAGCTTTATTTGGAATTGGTAATGGTGTGTACAATCCTACATTAGAACTGGTTCCCTTTTCCTTTTGACATACTAGGCAGCACTCCACAAATTTTTTGATTTCTGTTTGCATCTTGGGCCAAAAGTAGAACCTCCTTACTAGTTCAAGTGTCTTATCAAGGCCAAAGTGACCTGATAGACATCCACAATGCTTCTCCTTTATGATGTTTTCCCTCATAGAGCAATTTGGGATACATAATTGACTCCCCTTAAACAGTAAGCCTTCTTGAATCATGTATTCAACAAATTCAGTGTGATACCTATCTCCTAGCTCCAAGCAAACTTGATAAATCTCTTTGAAATCTGCATCATTGGGGTACATATCTCTTAGGGTAGAGATTCCCACACTTTCCAAGGTTATCTCTTGTATGGTTAAGTTTCTCCTGCTTAAAGCATCAGCTACTTTGTTGGTGACTCCTTTTTTATGCTTAATGGTGAAAGTGAATGCCTGCAAATATTCCATCCACTTGAGGTGCCTATGATTCAACTTCTCCTGCCTGTTAAGAAAACTCAAAGCATGATTGTCAGTATAAACAATAAATTCTTTTGGCAACAAGTAATGCCTCCACTTTCTCAATGATTGAACCATGGCATACATCTCTAGATCATATGTAGAGTATTTTTGCTTAGCTTCATTAAGCTTTTCACTAAAAAATGCCATAGGCCTACCTTCTTGACTGAGAACACCTCCAATTGCCCTCTTACTAGCATCACATTCAATAGTAAAAACCTTGTGAAAATCAGGGAGTGTTAGGATAGGCTGTTTGGCTATTCTTGTTTTTAGATATTCAAATGATTTGTTTGCTGCATTAGTCCATGTAAACTTGCATTTTCTTCCTCCTTTGATAGTATCTTTCATGGGAGCACTTACCCCACTGAAATATTTTATGAATTTCCTATAGAAACTAGCCAATTCATAGAAACTCTTGACTTCACTAAAGGATTTTGGAGTAGGCTAGTTCACTATTGCTTCAACCTTAGCTGGATCCATTTTTAGATTGCCCTTGGAGATCACAAAACCAAGAAATATCAACTCTTCCTACATAACACACATTTTTCCAAATTTATCCTTAACTTTTCTTCATGCAATGTCTTCATCACCATATCAAGATGTGTTAGATGTTCTTCCTTACCTTTGCTAAATATCAAGATGTCATCTAATTAGACAACCACAAAATGGTTTATAAAAGGTTTGAGTACCTCTTTCATCAATCTCATGAAGGTACTAGGAGCATTTGAAAGACCAAAAGGCATCACTACCCATTCAAACAAACCCTCATTGGTTTTGAAAGCTATTTTCCACTCATCCCCCTCTCTTATTCTAATTTGATGATACCCACTCTTGAGATCAATTTTTGAGTAGTACTTTGCCCCTCCTAAACAGTCCATAAGATCTTCAATTCTTGGCATGGGAAACCTATATCTGATGGTTATCCTATTAATGGCTCTTGAGTCCGTACATAATCTCCATGTTCCTTCCTTTTTAGGGGCTAGGACTATAGGGACAACACAAGGGCTTATGCTCTTTCTAATGAAACCTTTTTCCAGCAATTCTTGTATTTGCCTAGCAACCTCAACATTTTGGGTAGGTGTTAATTTGTATGCAGCCTTATTTGGTAAGGTAGAGCCAGGTATGAAGTCAATGCAATGACTAATACTCCTCTTAGGTGGTAAAATATCAGTACTTTTGTCTGTAATCAGTCCTTTGTACTTGCTTAACAATTCTGCTACTTCCTTGGGGCCAACATTGCTCTGAATTTTTTGATTATCTGGTGTCTTCTTGGGCTCTATTTTGGGCTTGACTATGATGGAAAAATAGGGTGTATCTTTCTCCTTAAGGACTTTTAGAAACTCCTTTTCTCCTACCAACATAACACTGCTCTTTAAGGGCTGCTCTTTATCACAATCTGGTAAAGGTGTCATAGTATAGCTAATTCCATTCTTGGTTAAGGTATACACATTTTTCTTCCCTTCATGTTGGGCAGCAACATCATATTGCCAAGGTCTTCCAAGGAGAAGATGGCATGCATCCATGTTAACAACCTCACATAAAACTTTGTCTTTATACTCTCCTATTTGGAAGGCTACCCAACATTGCTCATCTACCAAGGTTTGCTGATCTTTATTGAGCCAAGACACTCTATATGGGTTTGGGTGTGGGATTTTCTTTAAACCAAGTTTATCAACCATTGTATTTGACACTAAATTCTTTGTGGAACCAAAATCAACAATAACTTTGCAAATCTTACCAAGTACCTTGTAGTGTGTCCTGAAAAGATTCTTCCTTTGTGATGGCTCCTTGGGGCATGGTAGTTGTAGTAGATTCCTATTGAACATTAGACTCCCTCCTTGTTCAGGGTCTGTAGGTCTGGAGAGGGTGGTGTGATATGAGGCCATGCTTTGACAATCTTCTTCTTGTGTGAGTTGAACTCTTCTATCCCCTCCTGAGGTATTGGCCTTGTTAGGGCACCTAAATGATTGGTGTCCAATCTGATTGCATGTGAAACACTTTCTAGTGAAAGTAGAATTACTTCTCCCTCCTATCCTTCCTCTATTGTTGCCCCTATTTCCTCTAAAATTACCTCTGTTCTAATTTTCTTTATCAATTTCCTGATGATTAGAATCTCCTTCCTGCCTTAGAGATGGACCTCTTCCTGGAAACCTCCCTCTACCTCTAAAATTATTCCCTCTGCCTCTATTATTTTGTTCTCCTCTCCTCTTTTGTTTTTCTTCAATTTTTGCAGCCATCTGATAACATTGGTGTACACTTTGAGGGTAGAATAGGCTCAACTCATCTTGTATGTTGTACTTGATTCCATTCATGTATCTAGCTAGCTGTTGGGTTTCACTTTCAGGAATCCTAGCCTTCATAGAGAGTTTGTGAAACTCATCAGTATAAGACCCTACATCAAGGTCCTTCTGCTTCAAATTTTGTAATTTCTTATGGAGAGTGACTTCATAGTCCTCTGGAACAAATTTCTTCTTTATTTCTCTTAGCATCTTTTTCCATGTAGTGATAGGCTCTTTCTCTTTTTCAATCCTTTCCCTTTGTAGGAAATTCCACCAACTTAATGCAGGTCCTTTGAGCTTGGACTTAGCAATCTTGGTCCTCTGTGAACTAGGAATGTCTTCACATTCAAAGTAGTTTTCTAGAGCCTCTATCCAGTCCATGCACTCCTCAGGGTTCATCTTACCCATAAACATAGGTAGGTCTAGTTTGCTGTCTATCCTACCCATTCTTTCCAAAGCTTCTAACATCCTTTTCTCCTCAGATAGTTTTCCATTTCCTCCATTGCTATCATCTTGTTCCTCTTCAGACTTAGACTCTAAATCTGAATCCTCATCACGTACCTTGCTGGGTTGAGCATTCTTTAGTTTCTCAATCTCAGCTTCCATCTTCCTATTCTTGGCTGCTTGCTCCTTCACTATCTTTGCAAGCTCTATGTTTGTGATTCTCAGGGGTATCTCCCCATTAGAAGATTCAGTTTGCAAGCTCTATGTTTGTGATTCTCAGGGGTATCTCCCCATTAGAAGATTCAGTTTTCTCTAACATGTCTCTTCCCAAGAGCTTTCCCAAGCTCTGATACCACCTAATGCAGAGCCAACAGCAAGTTAGCGTAATGACCTTCTATTATCTTCCACAACTCTCAAACTTAATCCAAAAGCTCAAAAGTTTTACCAATCTCTTAAGATGGTGTAATATAACCAATTAACTAAGATAGTGTTCCAACAAACTCCTTTTACCAAGGTGGGTATCCAATCAAAGTTTGGTGCCAATTTGGCTTTAGGGACACTAGGCCTAATCCTAGCCCTTTACCAAAACTCTTCACCAGTGGACTAATCAGTCCAATATAATGATGGGGATGGTCCTAATATGGACTAAGGACACTTAAACAATAGTTGGTTTGATCCCCTCAAGTCCGTACCATAGGGAACTAGACCTGCTGTACTTTTTCCTTGTAGCCCTTCCACAAGAGACTTCTTACTCTAACTCTCGATCAATTGAGCTTGTGACTGAGAAAAGGAAATTTTTAGACACCCATTTGGGCCTTCATTAAGATCTCAAAGTCTTACTTCCCAACTCCAATCTGGCATCACCTAGCTACCACCTGGCACACAGACCTAATTGGCCTAATTAGGCTTGGTTTCCAAAGGAGGTGCAAGATGTAGGGTACTTGGAACTAGTGTAGGACCTCAAAGGGTCTTCTTCTATCCCAAATTCTTCAAAAACACCTTTACCTCAAGCTTTTATTCATCCTTATATGACTGTCTACACTTATTTCTATATTTCTAGACTGAATCCCTTCACAAATTCAGACTAGGGCCTATTGCATGAAGGCCTTAGCCTTTGAGCCACCATAAAATCTTTTGGAATCCATTTATACATGGACCTAACTTGCATTTCCCAAATTCCTATGTTAAACCCATGGATACATTGCAAGCTAGGTCCTCATTTGTGTTCAGGGCTCTTGGAAACCCCTGTTTCCTGAACTGTTATAAGAAAATTTGAAATAACTTTAATCATAGACCTTAAAATTCCTTCAAACCAACACTAATGCTTACTGATATACAAAACACAAATTTTACATGCAGATCCTAGCTCTGTGAGGCCGTACACGCCGTACAAGACTGAAAATTGGCTAAAAAATGGTTCAGATTCTTCAATAATAGGAATAGTTATTACAAAAATCACCTTCTTACCTTTTTGGCTCGAAGTGATATGTATATATATCCTTCAAAATTAAGGTATGCCATTTTGAAACCTTCCTAGACTCTTGAGTTTCTAAATTCAAACCTTTGAGCAGAATTTAGAAAGTTGCAACAACTTTTATTGCATTTTGCAATTTTTTCAAAATATGCTTATTCAAGAAATCGGTAAAGTTTATGATTTCTTTATGAGATCAAAACTTATTAACATGACCTTTTGAAGTAAAAATTCTCTAAAAACAATCTCTTAAGACCTTACGGGTCTATCCTAGCAACTATTTCTTCCTAGATGAATCCCATGACCTAAGGTATCTTAGGCTTATAATTTGCCAACAGACCCTTGATCACACATCAGGATTCCAAACAAAATTAGGATGGATTCATCCTATTTATTACATCAATTTAACAAAAACACAAATCCCTACAAATGGAGGGTGCCCTGCACCATATAGGATTGAATTTGGATCAAGATATGAGGAGCTTAGACTAGTATTGAATTTGGATCAAGATATGAGGAAAGACTGACTCTAGAGGAAGACAGAAAGGGGATGGGGAATGACCAAGATGACTATGCTAACCTAGGATGGGAAGATAAGACTAGATGCAAGGTGATTGGAAGACCATGATTTGGGAGACTTGGATGACAAGATTTTGAAAGTTTGGATTAACTTTGGATTTGAAGGATTTGACTAACACGACAACAAGGATTGATTGTAGAACTCTTCACTTTGTGTATGTTTCAACAAATGTTTTTTACTATGTCTGAAACTTTGGAAAACACATCAAGTAGAAACTACCTAGAACTTTGGCTAGTATCAAAATCATTGCCCATAGCTTGATACCCCCTAAAAGGGGATACATATGGTGAGTAATCTTAAGGTGATCTGGTAAACCCCTTGGATCGGTCCTTGCATAAGGATTCTGATACCTTTGGATGTCGATAGGGTAGCCTCTATTTTAACAGGTTTGTAATTGTTCTATGGAGTCCTCCCAATCAGTTTGTACATGCGTGACTAACTTAAGAGCCTAGTTTACCATGCTGAAATAGTAGGGATTATTCACCTACCCCGGGCTACCATCAACACGCCTTGCCTGAGCTTGAGGGGATATAAGAGAGAGTTTTCTCTGTGCTTTATTTCTATACCAGTCAGGGAAGATATCGGTTTGAGGTCATTCTCCAAAGAGGAAGTGCTTTTCTCCCCGAACAGGCCTTGCTAAAAGTAAAACAAGTGAACTTGTCTTAGTTCAAGTGTTTTACGTTTACTTATATTAACAAGGATTTTGCAAGAATGGAAAACTCCTAGATGCACATCATGAAGATTCTTTTCCCAAAAAATGATTAAGTGTTTGAATTGAAAATTGAAGACAAAAGTGTTTAGGATATTGATTTGTTATTTCTCTCTTCAAAAGTAAAACTTCAAGTGATTGCAAGTTCTTTATTTGGGCATTCAGGATTTGGTTTGTGTGTTGCTTTTAAGAACTTTGGAAAAGAACTAAATTTTGAAAGATGAGGGAATATGGATGCTTTTCATTCATCACTTTAGACCATTCAAGAGTGTGTTTGTTTTTGGAAATGAAAAATGACTCTTTTAGGACTCTAAAGTTTGATTTTTAGGATGCTTCCTAGGATTGATTTTAGGAGCCAAAATAAAGATGATCTAATGCAATTTGTGGTTCTTTTTAGGCCTCAAAATGAAGTGTTCTTAACTTTGTATGAATTCATCTAAAACCTTGATGTTGCAAGGATGCAATTAATTTGAGTGATTTGGTTTTGTTTGTTTAGAAGATTTTGCAAATTTTAAGTCTTTAATGCATTCAAGAATGATTTGGGGGTTCATTTTAAGCACTAAAACAAGATGTGTATGACTTTTCTTTGTTCATTTTTACCCCAAATTGAAGTGTTCTCGGATGCTATTTGAGAAATGTGGTAGACCCCAGATGCTATCCTAAATTTACCAGATGCGATCCAGGAAATGGTGTAGACCCCAGATGCGATCCGGGAAATCATGTAGACCTCGGATGTGATCTTGAATTTACTAGATGCGATCTAGGAAATGGTGTAGACCCAATATGTGATCCAGAATAGGGGATGTGATCCTGAATTCCCCTTATGCAATCTTCTAGCAGTTTCAAATGCATTTACACAAACTTTTCACACAGAAAATACATAGTTTTTTTGTCAAAATGAGATTTTATAGGGATTTTTTTGGAAGAATAGCCCAAGATTTTGCAAGAAGAAGAAAAATGAATAGACAGAAATGAGGAAAAATGGGCTTTTAGACAAGAAAAAGAACCCAAATGCCTCCTCCACTTTCAATCTTCAAACTTTGCCAAAAAATCCAAAAATGGATGAAATGTTGTCAAAAGACCTGCGAAGTGGGTCCCACTGGGTGTTCCAGAATGTAGGCTACGGTTTTAGACCTGTTTCCTGTCTTGAAAGGCTGAAACATTCAAACATTAGATAAAAAAATGTTCATGAGTTCAAAATAAAGACATGAAAACAAAACCAAGCCACCTCAAGATTGTTGCCAAAAATAAGTGCTATAGAGCACTGTTTGATTTGCTTCAATGAGAGGGATGTGGGTGTGCTCTCAAAAACATGGAGAGGGATTTGTGGTGATGCATAAATGAAGATTAAGCTTGAAATATGAACTAATATTAATACATTAATCTATTCTAGGATGTGTTAGAAAACATGAAGAACATGAAGAAATCTAACAATTAGGATTTATGCTAAGACGATCTAGCTAAAAATGCTCATGATAACAATGAATAAATGATTAAAACTAATCTAATGGATTGCTCTTGGAAGAGGAGGGTATTTATAGGACTTGGGAATGGCTTGGGTTAGGAGGAAGAGTTAGAGTTTGGGGTTTGGTTAGGGGTTGAGTCAAGGGGATAAGGATTGACTTTCAAAGGGTTGAATGGACCAAGATTAGGATAAGGGTTGAGGAATTTCTAGAAGAGTCTAGGGGTTTCTAGGATATTTCTAGGATTTAGGATTTTAAATAAATGTTTAATTTATTTAAGGAATGTGGTCGAGGACTTTATTTACCAAATGAATTTAGTAAATAGGAGGGATTATGTTTAAATTAGATGTAAACATTTTTGGAAGGGGTTTATCATTCAAATGTGATTTAAATGTTTTGGGAGGGATCTTTTAATTAAAGATGTTTAATTAAAATAAAGGTATTTAATGGCACAAAAATATATTAATTAATTAAATAAATAACTAATTAGTAAATGATGATGTCATCAGGGGTTTTTAGAAAGATAAAAATACTTTTATTTTCTAATGAATTTTTAGGTGTCTACAAGGGTCGATCAAAATAGAATGTCTAAAGGCTATAAAAAAAAGGTTCACCATCATGAATTTCAGGTCGGTGATCTCATTCTAAGAGAGAACCCAAAAAATCAACAACATAGAGAACAAAAGAGAAAATTTGAACCTAACTAGTTTGGTCCTTTGTCATTATTACAACATTTGGTTCTAGAGCTTATTAGCTGGATACTCCAAAAGGTTATGTTCTCAAAGATCCTATCAACACTCTCTATCTGAAATGAATCTACAACTAGAAATTTTGAATCTTGTAGAACTACTTATGATCCTTAAAAAAATCCTAAAAAATGTAAAAAGTCCTTAAAAAAGGGTTATCCTAGCGAAAACCTAGCAATAGGCACCTTGATAGCTCCAAATAATAAATAAAATAATCATGCATTGGTGAAAAGCTGGAAACAAGCGCTACTTATAACTTGTGCTCTATCTATCAATCCACTGTGTTAGCTCTTGGCTCCATCTCACTTCACATGCTTATCCTCTCTCTCTATTCTCTTTCCCTTATGTCACCTTGGATTGGAGTCTTGATGTTTATCTTCGGTCGTCACTTTCCACTAGGGGGAATATTCTATCACTTCCTATCTTAGCTGAGTTACCATCATTTGGTCTTTCTTCTTTGAGATTAACCTGAGTTAGTCATCTATTCTTCTTGGGAACCAATCATCAATGACACCAATCATAGTGTTTCTCAACACTACCCTTGGAAATCAACTATATTTTTCAACACTTATCAGATATTACACTATCTAACACACTTTTATAGAAGCGCACTAGTGTTTTTTAACACTAACATAGACATATGAGCCAAAATATGAAACTTGTTGAGATATGTTGAACTTATTTTCTTTGCGTGTTGTCTGTTATCATTGGTTTTTGCTTTTTGTGTGTGCATGACTCTCGAGGATGTCACTAGACTAGAGACATATGACTGAGGGCATAACATTTTTTTCCCTTTAATTTGTGCTTGTGCTTGTGTGTATGCAGGAAAGAACTCATGGTTATCCTAATAATTATGTCTTGGTATTGGTGTGATCCTTCTACAAAATATTATTCTGGTCATCTTGACCTCTATGCGTATATACTTATGGTTATTTCCTACATTCTAGCTAATAAGGTCCATATTATTATCTTCATGGTTCTTCTTAGACCAATTAAAATTATATTGACCCTGATGTCTCAACACCACTCAAATGATGATTAAAATGACATAATATCCTATGGACTAGTGACTAGACACACCATGTCCCTTACATTTAGTTTTGCATCTTGGATCCTTTGATTATCTCCCTTCCATCCTCATGTTGAAGGAGTCCATTATATTTATCCTTCATATATCTTCCATCAAGAGATCAATTCCCTACTAGGGGCACCAAGTGCTAAAATCTCATAAGCTTCATTTGATTTTGATGTCCTAAATCCATTTTTTGGGCTCGAAAGCAGTCTGGAGCTAGTTCGTGCCTCAAATTGGAGATTTAAAATTTCTAAGCCAAATGCAACACACAGATGCATCTTGATCCCAAATCATCATATTCCCTTTCTCATTCATCTAGGTCAACTCTTGTCAACCTTGGTCAACGCTAGTCAAACTTGGACAAACCTAGTCAACAAGACACCCAAAATTGATTCCAATCACTATATCAGCCATCCAAAAATATTTTCATGTTGATATCATTCTTTTGCATCTGATTTAACCTATTTTCCACCCCTCTTTGCATCATTCTAATTTTGATCATGAGGGGGTATGACAATATAGAAAATGTTCTTCATCAATCAAATCTCCTAATCTGCAAATCTAGCAATTGAACCAAATCTTTAGATCGATCAATTCAATCAGTGGCTAAATGATGCAAAAGCATCTTGGGGTGGTTGGAAATATTGAACCAACCAAAAATGTGTTTGTGTTTGTTTTTAGATTTCTATTATTTCTCAGTTGGAGACATGAGATTCTCAGTCTCTTTGTGTTAGTTCCCAGTTGCAAGTTCTTTGGCTTCACAGATGGAGCTCTATGGTGGATAGTCACTTTGGTGGTAGTTATCGGTTGGAAGGTGTGCTTGGCTTCACTGACAAACTCAATGACCCGGTGTGTTGGTTGCTTGGTTGAGGAGTTTGGTGCTCGGTTACAACTGGGTCTTGGTTTATTTGTTGCTTAGTGAAAGATTTATGTGCTTGGTTACTAAATGGGTCTTGGTGTTATGTTACTGACTGGTATTGGTGCTTGAGGCTCTTGCTGACCGACTTTCTTGTTTGGATGAATCGGCTTGGCCGATTGGTGCATTTAATTTGGGTCGCACTCCTTGAGTTATGGATTAACCATTGGAAGTGTGGGGACCTAAATATGGCATGTTACATTCTTATATGTGGATATGATGACTATTTGAAGGCAGACATGAAGAAATATATATTTTTTAAAGGCTATGTTGAGAGCCGACTAATGTTTTATAATTAATTATTGTTGTAAAGCCGACTTGTAGCTGAGTAGTATATAAAGAGGCTTTGGGTAGTTTTTAGAGGAGAGGAAAAAAAATGATAGAAAGGTGGTAGAAGAGGATATTTTGATATGAGAGCATAATTTAGTTAGTTATTCTAAGTGTAGCAGAGCTAGTATTGTTTTGGAACAAGGAGATTTCTTGGAGGCTTGTGAGCTCAAGTTTAGATCTCCCTTTGTGTTTCAACCAGGTGTTGTTTTGAAAGATCTAGACTAGCTAGGGAGAGTTGGATCATTGTTTATCTGGTTATATTTTCTGATGTATTTGGCCATAACCGAGAAGGCCTCATAGCCTGACATGTTTCTTGTAAGCTCGGTTATTGATGAATAAAAGTTGAATTTTCTATTAGAGATTATTGTGTGTTTGTGTTTTTCGCTGTGTAACTTTGGTTGCTTCATGTTTGGACATCTCCTATGGGGATTCTCTAACCATGAATGCATCACTAAAACATCATCACTCGGGGCATCTCAACTTTAGGAACCATATCAATTTGAGATTCTTTGCATCCTTTCTTAAAGAGTGTTCTCATCGCTTTGCATCAGTTCACTTAGAAAAATAATCTAGCCATCTCTTGGGGCATACCAATCTGAGACTACTTCTCTATTTGGCCTCTCAGATCAATCTATCATTGACTTTGATCAGTTTCATCATATCTCATCAAACTGGTTAGTTATCATCTATCTCTCGATCAAGCGTTCAATTTCATCGCACCACATCAAATTGGGCACTCTGGTCTCACTCATCATTCTTCACTCAATGAAGTCAAGAGATGATATTTTCTACCTTAATCAATCCTTAGAAATCACTTCATCACTTTACACCAAGTGGTTTCCTGATCTAGCTTTTAGTCGATTCTTTGAATCAATGTGCTAGCTCACACACCGATTCAAAGAGGGGCAAATATAATCACCAAATTTTGGTCTAGTAAAACTTAAGCCCTTGATCTTGATCAATTTTCCTAATTTCAAATCTAAATCCCTATGAAAAAATTTACTAGACATAATTGTGCAGAGTAACCCTGAAAATCCCTTTTGCATAATTAAATCAAAAAATTAAAAATTTTATATCAAGCTTATACTATGGTCTACATTCTAGAGCTTGCATATTTATTTAATTTCTACAATATTACTTTTAATATAAAGTTTCTACACTTTTATTAAAAGAACACATTCACATGTGTGCACATAGTTAATCCTAATTAATTATCAATTAAAGGGGATTTTTGCTTTCAAAATTGCTATTTTGTCTTATTCTACCTAAGTTTTCTTTTGTCACTTAATCCTAATCACTCATTTCTACCTAACCTTGCATCTCCTTCATTCTCCTTTCGCCTCTTAATCTCAATCACATATTCTTTGCCACTTAATCTTAACCCTCCATTGTAGTGGAAAATTCTTTAAAAGACCATCTTTCCATTGAACAAAGGATCCATAATCAAGAATTCAAGCATACTTGCAATCTAGAGCACTTTTTTGGCATTCTTGAGCATTCTTAGCAATCTAGTTTACTTTACTTCATTATTTATCATAGCACAGTTTCTTGCATTTTCATTCTATAATACTAGTTTCTTTGCATCTATTCTACCTTAGTTTTTTCACCTTATAGTTGTTAATCTTGCATTGAATCACAGATTACTATTGCATTTTCTTAATCTAGTTCATTTCTATAGCTTACTTTGCATTATCATTCTTAGTTCAATCTTGCATTTTATAACTTTGCAATCCTCCTAGTTTACTTCACATTTCATATTGTAACTCAAAGAAGATTGGGATCATCTTGTGAATATTCCATTTTGAGGTTGTCTAGTCACTAGTTCTATTGTCTCAATTTGATGAGCAAAATCTAGAACTAAAATCTCTTCAAATAGGAAGCAATAAGCCACTTTCAAACATTTCTTTGTTTATTTCATGTTCTTACTAGATTAGGAATGTTTGATATAATGGTCTATTTAAGTGTGTGATTTAGAGGTTTAAAGCATCACATTTTTATCATACACACTTCTTAGCATGACAGTAAGGCATCAAGACTTTTTCAGAGGTAAGATTTTTTTTTTATGGTTTGGAAAGATGGTTTCTTGGTTCTGTAAACAATGTAATATATTTTTGGTTGTAACATAACTTGTCCTTTTTTATTTGCATTCAAATGTGAGTTGGAGATATGATATTTCTATTAGTTCTCAAATTAAGATACATTTGAGTGACTTAGATAACAATGTTATAAATTTTTTAAGTTCTCTTGATAGGATAAGACTATGAGACAATTTTTCTTCTAAGGCTACAAATTGATTTAAGGACAATAAGAGTTGTTGCTATATAGTAAAGATAAAAGATAAAATTGTTTCAAGAGACAATAAAGAAGTAGAACAAGAATATGTTATTGTTCAGGTTTCTATTGACGAGGAGCAAGTTGCTTCTCTTATCCCTTTAAACAAAGTTTATATGTCGGATGAAAATATTTCTACCTTGCTGAAGATTGTTGGAGATATGTTTCATCATATGATTAGAATTCTTTTGAGTTTCTTTGAGAAATTCTTGGGGTTGTTTCCCCTCCTTTGTCTAGCTTAGTACATTAGGGTGGTGCATCGCTCTAGGGGGAGATTTCTAACTTATTTTTATTTTGGACTAATGCTTACACTTGATTATCTAGGTTGTACAATGGTAAATATATTCTTAGCCTTTTTCCTTCATGGCAGAGGGGGAGAAAGATAAGGAAGATGTTTATTTTTTCAAGTTTTCTTTGGTTGTTACAGTAAGGGAGAGTTTATAGTAATTGATACTTCAATCAAAATATTTTTGGTGGTTGTTTGCCATCAATAAAAAAGGGGGAGATTATTGGAAATATATGTTTGGTTGTTTGGTTTCATTGATGTCAAATATTGTATTCTGGTCCAAGTGTTTGTATTTTCTCAAATAGTGTGGTCTTGAAGTTTGTTGTATTTGGAAAAGTAAGTTTGTGTAGTGAATGTATAGAATAATAGAATAAAATTATATGTTTAGGACAATGGAACAAAAATATGTATTCAAAGCTACAAAACAAGTGGAAGACATGTATATATTCATAACGGTGCTACTATGTTGTGGAAGATAAGTATGAATTTAGGATGGTGACTGAAGTTATGTATCCTATGATTATTGGAAGAGAATGTTTAATAATGCTTCAATGTTATAATCCTATATCCATAAGTATATGTGATCTGAATGTTTATGGTTAAGTAAATATAGAAATATGATTTTACAGTTGTAGTTAACAATGCTTCATTTCTACTTTCTGAAAGGTTTCTACTCTCGAAATCATGGTTGAAGATATGTGCATACTTATGTAGATGGATTCAAGTTTTGATCTTGGTTGTGGCGTTCTTTGGTGATCCAAAATTATTCTTGGTGATTTGGAAACTATGTCATCAAGTGTTATAATTATGTCTAGTTATTGTCCTGATTTATAAATGTGTTGTGATGACTTATGATGTGGGTTGTTGGTATGTGCTAGTAGTTTTGACATGGCATATGGATCCCACCATGACATGTGGTGGTTTAGATATAGTTGAAGAGTTAGGTGATTCATTTGTTAGTGTATTTCTACATTTTTGAGATGATGAAGTTGTTCTTGTAATTATGGATCCTCCATTGGGTTGTGTGTAGCATGTTTATGCTCTCTCTCTCTCTCTCCTATAATGGATCATGATTCTTGATTTAGGTATAGGTTACACATTTAATGATGATCTCTTATCTAAATGGGCTCATGATATATGTGACCTATATTTATTCACTGTCTCTTATTCAGTTAGGTTCATTCTATGTTTTGGTCAGGAGGCTTTTGACATGGGACCTTATTGCATTTTTTTGTTGCCTAGTCCAACTTATAATTTAAATTGTAATATCTCTTTGGCTTGGTTGACATTGATGTAATCTCTGACGATCTATCTGTAATCACCCAAAATTGGTCTTCTAAACCATGGGCCCCTAATCTCAATTATTGGTCATAATCATAAAAGTCCTAACCCAAAAAGTCAATTCAATTCTATCATTAAATTTGATCTAATCATTAAAGTTGCAAAATCATTTAAATTAATTAATTCCTAAATATCAACCTTATCTGGTAATTAAAAGTAATTAAATCAACTAATTTAATTTAATGTCCTAGAACATTAATTAAATTGAATCCATTTTTCCATTTACACATGAAAAAGAATTAATTTGAATTAAATTAATTAAAAATACAAATTTGAGTTAAATCTCAAAAATTGATAGAAACAAGAAATAAAGCAGAATTGAGATAAAGGTGGAGTTGCATAAATAAAAAAAGGGGAAAAATGATGTTAACTTGAGCATCAATCAGTTTTAACTCCTAATCAGACTCAAAAAGCAACCAATCAACTCAACTTGCATGCTTTTACTCAGCTTTGGGAAAATCTCAATTATTCATCATAAATCAATCTTGACCGTCGATTTTATCAGGATTCCTATAAAAGAAATGTTCCTCCTCTCATTTGATATGTGCAATTTGGAGTAAAGACATTCTAGTGAAGCTATTGTACATTAATTTGAGGGTTTGCATGTCATATTTAGCTTAAAATCATGTTTCTTTCATAGAATATAGCTTAATTCAATTATCTTATTTGTATCATAAAATAAAATAAGAAAGATTAATATGCATTTCATTTAAATCCTTCATTTCAATTGTTGTATATAGTCACTGATATGCTCAAAAAATATGAGAGCACCATACTCACGTTGAATAGAAGGCAATAGGTCGATTAGTATTTGTTTTTCAATATATTTACTTATTTGATTATTAATCACCTAACCATGCATGCAAGGATCTATTGAGTGTTTATGATTGTAGCTTGTAGGTACAAATTTCACACACACATTTTTGGCACCCACTATGGGGTTAGACATCAATTTTTGGCTTCAAATTCTTGATTTTTTTATCACTGAATTTTCTTTGTTGATTTGTTTTTGCATGGAGGTTTTCAAACATTTTGTCATATCCTCTAAATGACTTGGAAATTTTTAATGAAATTTTTATTGCAAGTTGGGGTTGATATCGAAAATCTACAATAACAAATTTAGATTTTTCTGATCGCTTTTCGATGATTTATAAAAAAAATTTGAATTTTCATAAAAAATTAATTATCAGTATAATCAAGGAATTTTATGATAAGTTTTTTTTTAATTTCAGGTTAGGGTTGATATCAGGAGTCTACAATTAAAAAAAAATCACATTTTCTAATCAAGTTTTGGCGATTTATAAATTTTTTTATGATTTTTCATAAAAAATTTAATTTTGGGCACAAATCAAGGAATTTTATGATACATTTTTTTATTTCGGGTTAGGGTTGATATCAAGATTCTACTGTAAAAAAAAAAGATTTCTCTAATCATTTTCAGTTTTTTATAGTTTGTTTTTTATTTTTCATAAAAATTTAATTATGGGCACAAATGAAGGAATTTTCTAATAAAATTTGTATTACAAGCTGGGGTTGATATCAGGAGTATACAGTAAAAAATTTAGATTTTTTTGATAAATTTTCAGTGATTTATAATTTTTTTAATGTTTTTTCATAAATGAAAAAATTAGATGCAAATCATTGATTTTTTCTAAAAATTCACATTTATGGAAAACTCCTTAAATTATAATGAGGGTCTATTCTTTGTGATTTTAATTTGTATGACAAATAATGGCTGAAACAATTAGATTTTTTAAAATTGGTCTATTTTGATAAATTGTGTCCCTATTTCTTGATTGGATTTGATTGTTGCTAATGTTGACCCTTGCTTGTCCTCTATTTTTCTTGATCTATTGAATAGCCTAAGCTATTTTTTTTGCAAAATGTTCTTCCAAGATACATTTGAAAAGACTACTGACAAATCAATTTTTGCAAGTTGCCTAAGAAGATACAAGAAAACATCGTGTCTTCATAATTATTTTTCTTAGGAATCTTAATAGGTTCATTTTTTGTGCTTAATTTTGTGTCAGAGGATTATTCTCTTGTCTGTATAAACAATAAAAAACCTAGAAGCATCGAATTGATTATTAGAAATAGATTAGGTAATTAAACATGCGTCTATGATGTGTTTTCAAAAAGTGTAGAGGTAGGAGAGTATGCTCTTATCTGTATAGACAATCAAAAATCCAAACCTTTGAAACTTTTCTATTTGTCACATGTGTACCTTTTAGTGAGCCTATTGTCAAGGGAAAAATCTCATGGGAACGACTCAAGTGGGAACAGGAGAATCTGGCCGTTCCAACTCACTATAATCAAATATCTCCTTTAGATTAAAGTCTCAGAGGACATATTTATTTCTATTTCATATGTTTTGATATGCCTAGGGCTGAGAAGCCTCAATCATGCTTGCACTACTACGTGATCTAAGTGCTTGTAGGATTTTTTTTGCCTCAATCTTGTTTATGAGACTACAAGTGGAATATACTCTTATATGCACAGGGCTAAGAGGCCTCAATCTAGTTTACATGACTGTATTATCTGGGTACTCATAGGGCTATAGGCCTTAATCCTACTTGCGAGACTACGAGGGATAGCTATGAACAAATGATCTGACTATGAACCCTAAGAACAAAAGCTACCCGATCTACCTTTGAAAGATTGATAATCTTTGTGCAAGGAAGATAGAAATGTGTCTTTCCATATCATGCCCCCATTAGCACTTGGAGTTGGCTAATATGGCATTGAGAGATCCATTGTGTGTTCTCCAATGACTGTATTCTGATTAGTTATTGGGTGTGTTCTAAGTCAGCAAGCACAAGTTTTATTCCTATATTAGTGTCCTTTGACTTTCTTGTATTTGGATTCCCCTTTATACTGCATGTCTGATGTGCTTGTTAATCATTAAATCACTTTACAAACACACCAAAAATAATTGAAAACCAACACAACACTGGGAAACTGAAAAACTTGGAAACTTTCAAAAAAATGATCAAGATAGTTTAAAACTCAATGGAAAAACCCTCTTTTCCTACACATCTTGATCATTTATAGTATCCTATCGTATGAGTTACTACCCACCTTAATCTTTCTAAGACTTTGTCATATGAAAAATACTAGTTTATTGTCTTGGACCTCCTTCTGCGTTGTACGAGCCTTCATTTTGTCATAGGAGCCTATTAACTTTTAGGATTAGAGAGCTTATTTTGAACCAATTTTCCATTTTTAGACCTGTGTGAACACTTCCTAATCAATCCTATGGTTAGTATACCTATGTCAGAGAACTTATACCCATGATTCAATAGAACATTTACTTGGTTTGTCAATCTTTGTTCTATTATGTGAGAAAACTTATCCCGTCTTTCATCCAATCAACATTAAACTTGTATCAATCTTGTTATCCAAATGTGAGTCACAAGTGTCACTTACTTAGATAGCTTAGCCTTATCTCTGATACCTCATACCTAGTTTGTCATAAGATCTTATCACCTTTATCAACAATTAAACCTCAATCTCATCATTCATTCATCTTTTGAGACAAAGTCACTTATTCATCTTGGATTTTATTATCATATCTTATCACTCTTATCTATCAATCACATCGATCTTTCATGCTTGTCCAAACTAGAAACTCTTGTAGATAGAAAGACAAACAACCTGAAATACTCAGCCTAGACTATTCATCCAATGACAGATCACAATCACTTGTGAGACGCCCTTATACTAGAAGAACCCTACGACTTGATTAAAAAAGGAACCTAAACCCATTTTTCCAAGAGCATCCAAAAAATTTAAATTTTGAACAACCAATATTTGATCAACCAACATCTCCAAGTAACCCTTCTAGTTTTAATTAAGACATATTTTCTGATTAAGGTGACAAAACAATTCTCAACATGTCTGGAGAAAAAAAAGAAAATGAGGGCTCCGGACACTGCTCTTGAGAAGGAGACAATAAATACCATGATAGTTCATCTAGTGAATCTGAACTAAATGATGAAACAATAGAGGAACATCAAATTCATAAAAAAATTCTTAAGATGATGAATATTCTTATGAAAGAGGAGAAGGACCTTGTGAAAGAAGAAGCTAAACTTCCTATGAAATTTAACATTGATAATATCATCACTAAAGAGGAAGAGACATCTATGTCACTTGTAACTAAACAATTTCAAGCTTTACAGACTCAGATGCAAGAGATGAAAATAGAACAAGATAAACCTACTACGAAATATTCTCTTCAGTACATAATTTGTCCATTTCCCTTTGACAATAATATACACACTCCTCCATTTCCTTCCAGACTCAAAATTCCTAAATTTGATAAATATATTGGAAACTTTGATCCTCAAGACCATGTCTAAGAATTATGTGCTCTCTGTATAAAATTCATGCATGAACAAACTTATCTAATGCGTCTCTTACCGCATAGTCTTGGTGGTAAAGAAATTGAATGGTTTTCAAAATTGCCTACTAGAATCAAAAAATTTGATGAAGTGATCAAATTGTTCCTTCAATAGTATTCATACAATATACAATACTTTATGACCATGATAGATCTCCACAACATGAAACAGAAAATAGGAGAGCCATTCCTCACTTTCCTTCAGAGATGGAGGAAGATCTTTTCTAGATATCCATGTCAAATACCTAAATATGATAAAATGGACATCTTTATCAAAAATCTCATTCTTGAATTGAACTACAAAATTCAAATGCAAGGCCCATCTACATTTGATAAGATGGTAGAAAGTTCCCTTAAAATGGAATATGTATTGGTTAAGAAAGGTGAAATCTCTCTATATAAGGAGACCAAGTATGGTTCTAGTTCCAACTCCAACAAAGACAAGATTTTTTTTGGAACAAGAAAAATAACATTGTTGATGATGGGGTGGTTGATGTTGCCAACCCTAAACCAAAAATAGTAGTTTTTAATATGACTAGTGGTATCCAGGCCACTAAAGATGTTTAAAATGCAACAACTCTTGCTAAGAAATCAAATAATTTCTTCAAAGACAAACCATGGGTACCAAGACCTAAACTATACTTTAGTCTCTTGAGAGAGTCTCTAGAGTCCTATCTTAAGATTCTTTTAACCAAAAACACCATCATATTGCCCAATAATTCAAGATCTTACAATATGAAAATTAAACCTAAATAGTGGAACGATGATGATTATTGTGACTACCATCAAAACAAAGGTCATAACACTAATAACTGCATCAAGCTTAAACATGTCATTCAAGACCTTATTGATGATGGTGACATTATTATTGATGGTCATAATACTATGAAAATCATAAAGCATTGAAAGAGACTTTCCCTAAGTATGAAAAAAATCTTCTAAACCTAAGGGTGGTGCTAAAATCAACTATGCTTATGCCAATGATGACAATGTCATTAATAGGCTTGAACCATCTTAGTATGAACATTACAATGTGGTCATTATTAAGAAAAATGATAAAGAGTTTAAATATGAAAATATTGTGACCTGAGCTCAGGCGAGAGTTAATCTTAAAGGAGTTGACCCTACATCTTCAAATTAACCGACATCCTCAAAAAAACCTACAAAAAAACAACCAACTGCAACCACTTATAAGTCATTGACATCTAAATAATTAGTTTCATCATCTTCTACTGGCTACAGTGTTCTAGAACAACTACAGAGAACCAATGCTCAAATTTTGATTTTTGAACTACTCAAGTTTTCTCCCACTCACAAAGAAATCTTGGACAAAGCCATCATAGTTTAAAATGTGCCCAAATATTTAGACTTGGATCAGTTTTAGTCTATGATAGGTCATTTGACCTCACCCCACTACCTATCATTCTCTGAATAAGATGATAAATCTTTGAGCCATACCCATAACCAATCATTACATATTGAAGTCATGATTCATAAACACCATGTCAAATATGTTTTGAGAGATGGAGATGGTGGCCTAAATATTTGTACTTACAAACTGATCACACAACTGGGATTTTTTGAACAACCTATTGATCCTAGAAAGAAGATAACAATCAAAACATATGATGAAGAATAATGATCCTCTAAAGGTCTAGTGTTATTGTTGATCTAATCTAATCTAATCTATCAAGTGCTTGATCTTCATTTAGATTACAATATTTTGCTAGGAAGACCATGGATCCATGATATGCAAGTTATACCATCGGTGTGTAAAGTTCCCCTATAATGAAGTTGAAGTGAATATTCCTGTAGATACTAGCTATGATTGCAACAGACTAAAACTGTCTGTTGATAACATTGTTCCTCATAACAGGGAAGCCTCCAATGAAAAAATATATGAAAGTTCAAAAGCTACGATGAAATACTTTAAGACAAAGCTTAAAATGAAAGATATAGGAATGGGAGAATATAAACTAGAAATAGTACTTTCACTGACATCTCTTCCCCCATCTCCTCAGTATTATGGAAATCCTTCTAGGGATACCAAACCATCAACTTCACAAGCCAATTTTGTTCATGGTGGTACCTTTGTCCAATCAATTGTTCCCTTGTAGATGAAAATGAAGAGAAGGTTTTTATTACATGGCTCTATAGAGGAGAAGATGAGGACAAAGAAGTAAAACACTGAGATTTCTCCTGAAATACATGGTAAAGGATATGAACTAATGAAACACATGGGTTATAGAGGAAAAGGTCATATAGGGAAAAATAAGAAAGGATTAGCTGAACCAATTCATGTGGAATTCAGAAAATCTAAGGATAAAAATGGTTTAGGCTTCAAAACAACAAGATTCCATCTTGTAAAAGACAGAAATGCACCTAGCTTTGATAAGACACCTATCTTTGATGATGATGGTTCTGTGAAAGAAGATGCATTTCCTTACACTCCTATCCCTCCTGATATTTTACATCTCCTTGAGGATGACAAAAGATAGAATCCACAAGTGAATACAACTGAACAAGGTCTTGATAATGAAATATTAGAACAATAGATCAATTTCATAGTTGAAAACTTGAATATTCAAGCACAAGCATCTACTTCACAAGAACAACCTACTTTAGAAGAAGGAAATCAAGATATATAAGAAGCTAATATGACTGTAGCTGAATTCCTAAACAAGTCTAATGATAACCAAATAGACTCACATGAGTATGAATTTCTTTTTGAACTTGAAATTGTAGGAGAGAGACATTCTAATTGGGGATAACTAGTGGAATTTACCCATGTTTTAAATATGCCTCTTTCTGCTACTATGAGATCCAATGAATATGAATGGATTTCACTATCTGAAGAAATAATTGACAAGGGTATATATATTGTACATAAATATATAGTTTTTTTTAAAGTAGGTGAAAGGTCTAGTGCTAGATCCGAGGAGTTAGATTCTCAAAATATTAACACAAACTCCAATAATAACATTAGGACTCTTTACGGTCTAAACAAGATTTTTCAATGTAGTATTCTAGAACTCGACTTGCTAGTCCAAGCTTATGTTGAACATACCATGAATTCTCTTGAGCCCATTGAATCTTTATCACTCATACATCTTGCGCTTATTGACTAGACTATACATGACCAATCTATGGATATCCCCAATTTTTCTAATGACTACACCTTAGCCTGTTATCTCAATGTTGTTGAACCTATGTCCTCTTCCATTAGTAAACCTAGCATGAACATGATGGAAGAAGATATCAAGTATCTTAGTCTCAAAAATAAAATGAAAAGAAACAAGTATTCTGGTGGAAAAAACCACATTGTGGCGGTATCAGAAGCAAAAATAGTAAAAAGAAAAGACATAGATAATGGTGAAAACCTCCCCAAGGTGCCTGAAGATAAGATACTTGATGTTTTTGTTAGGAATAGTCCCAAGAGATAACTGAGAGGGGGGGGGGGGGGGGGGGCAGGGGGTGAATCAGTTATCTACAAGATTCAATTCTTTATCCAATTAAGTATACTTAAACATAAAGCATAAACACAGTGAAAGAACACATGAACACTGTTGGGTATATTCTTAATTTTCTGAGGTTTTTGTCCAATTTTTGTTTTAGTCTCCTTGTAAGTGCTTTGTCTGGTCTAGGGTTTGTAAAATTCATAAAAAAAATTTCATGACCAAGCTCGAAAAAACCCTTACCCTAGGTTTTGTCCTTAAAGAATTTCAAATTCATGTCAAAATCCTCAAGTCAGCCCTGAATTCTTTTAATTCATTGTTACCTTTTTGGCCACTTAAGTGGTTAGCCGTGCACGTGCTTATTTGTCTCAAGTGTCCACTGAATCAGAAAGTGTTATTGCATGTCTCATATAGTTTTCGGCAAATCAGTGAATAGGTTAGAACCTTGTTAAGTGTTATCCTCAGTCACGGAGTCTCCAAGTATTCGGTGGTTATCAAAAAACTTTGCTCAACTTGGTGAATGCATTATCTCTTATTCACTTATTCCTTGGTGGTTTTGTGTTAACACTCAGTGACCTAGTGACAATAGTTATCACTCATTCTCTGAATCAGGCGGTTAAGGGTTATATCAACTGGCGACCTGGCGAATACCGTTGATCATTGTCAAGATCAACAATTATGTTTTAATCTCAAGTATCTTTTGGGTCCTACATGTTTGACTTGGTGAATGAGCGACTGAGTACTTGTATTATTATCCTCTAAGTACAGCGGTTCTAACAATTTGATGTAATGAGTTTGGCAGAGGTAAGGCTTTTTTGTGTTCGCTTATTCTCGAAATAAGTTAGTGAAATGCTAAATGATCTGGCGATTCAACGAATCATGTGGTCGCAAGTTCTCTTAAAAGAAAGGTAAAGGCTAGAAGTATTTGGCGAATGGGCGAATCAAAGGATTAGCAAAGTATTAAGTCTTTAGTTGCTTAATCATGTAATGAAATACTCAGTGTTTGATGTATTGGGAGATTCAGTGAACCCTTTGTTCACTGAGTCTCGTAATCAAATAACTAAAGATCATAGGTTTCAGCGAATTGGCGATAATCGTGGATCATTGTCAAGATCAACGGTTAATTCAGAATCTCAGAATGAAGATGATGGTTAAGGAAAGATTCAACGATTTAGAGAGTAAAGGCTTCACCAGTTCTCTAAATAATCAAGTGGTTAAGTGTTTCATTAAGTGAATGCACGAACCCTTTGTTTGCTAAATCTCCAAGAAAGTTGACAGTTAGCCAGGACATTAAGAGAATGGGAGATGGCCTTATTTGCTAGTTCTTTAAATGATAACTGCAGTCAAGTGCTCGAAGGTGATCACTTTGTTCGCTAATTCGCTAAGTGGATGAAGAGTTAAGAATTTCATTGGGAGAACCCGCGAAGGCTTTGGTCACCAGTCCTTTGAATATGAGCTAGGGTTAACATTGTATTAAGATCATGAGAAGCTTTCAATCACTGATTCGCTGAATGGGCTCAGTAGAAAAAGGTAATAAAGGAAAAGAAAAGGACCATTGCTATGTGGAATAAAATACATTGTCAAGATGGAGAGTAAACCAATAAGCCATCTAATCAGTTGTAAAAGAAGGATTTCATGACGTAAACATGGTTCAAAAGTACAAAGCTGAAATCATTGCTTCTTGGACTTATTTTTGAGTTTTTAAATCTATCTATCAACATCCATGTATCGGTTAACTCTGATTTGAAAACTGGTGATATGTGAAATTGAATGAGGGAGCAATTAAGGATTGATTTGCAATGATTGTGGTAGTTGTACACACTTGATCTGCATTGATAAATAAGCTAAGCTCATTGTTTCCTATGTCCAAAATCAGTCAAAGAGAATTGTGTCTTTCTGAAGCAATTTTTGAGCACCAAGTAAATCCAGTTTGCAGAGATTGAAGGTAATTCTGTATCAAAGATGAGTCAACCTGAGAGGAGCGCAGCATCTTCCAGCAGTGAAGCCAAGTCTAAAAGTGGCGAAGATAAGAGCAAACTAAATTATTCAGACGAATTCATGAAATTGCTGTCGGGATCCAGTCATAACAAAAGAGCTCCTGATGATGTTTTCGAAGATGTTCTAGAGTTTTGCAGAGATCCTATCATACCAAATAGCACAGGTTATACTATTTTCAACTTCTTTTATGGAAATAGAGATAGGCATGTTCCTGTGTGTAATGGTTGGGTTTTGGGTCTGGGGAAATTAGTTGTTCCTGATGTTTTCTTAGATGTGGATTTAATTGTTGTACTGGCTAGGCATTATGACCCTATTTCCAAAACAATTAGAAAAGAGGACCAATCACCTTTGGTTACTCTTGATAGGGGTTCTTTCATGAAAGCCTTTAATTTCTATACATCTTCCTCCATCGAAATTGACCTGAACAAAGAGAGAGAGAGGTACAAAAATAACATAGGGACAATAAAGGACCAAATGATGAAGCATATCCCAAAACAGGATAAATATATATCTCCCCTCCCTGCTCACATGAATGCCCCTTACCAATTTAAATCCCTCCAACATTATATGAGGCAGACTTGTTATGGGTTGTTTAGGGTTTTAGGAATTGATGGGGATGCAAAAATTTTACCAACTGATCTTTTGATGATTATCCTAGACATCTAGAATTCCTTGGTAAATACTGACTATGATTACATTGATTATGTAATTGATAGAATGCATGAGGGTTTAATTTCTATCAAAGAAAGTAAGAGTCCAATTAAGTTCATGCATTATTCATTGTTAATGCACTTAATTTTGTTCTTCAACATCAATAGCTTTGATTTGAACATGTTGAAACCAAGGTTTACCTTTGAAGGCCAGTATAATCCAGTGCAATTATGGGTAAGGTTATGGAATTCTACTTCCAATGAAGGGGATTTTTGTGCTTATCAGAACTTCATTGTCTTTCCAATTATAAGGATGTTAGGCATCAATGTCACAAGGATATCCCCAAGGGTCCTTAGGCTCCTAAGACCATTGCAGTTTGTGGACAAGTGGGAGGGAGACCATAATTGGGGTGATTTTTACTTGGGGGAAAATTCTACAATTTTGAGAGTCTACGGTTGCCCCCAACCTCCACATTTGTTACCAAAATTTGTGCCTCCAAGAGTTGCCTGTTTGGAATTTGTTTGGCAGTTTATGTGCACAGATAGAGAACTTCTAGCCCCTCACAGGAAGGGTACATTCACACCTAGGCAATTCAAGATAGGTGACTTCCTAGTAGGAAAGAGGGCATTTCCTCAAATCACTGCATGGTTAAATCAATTCAAGATGGTTACTGGTGTTTGTAGACATGTAGATCTTGAGGACTTTATCAAAACTGCTCGGATGGCCTATATTCCAAACATTGGTGTGATTAAGGAACATGAAGGTTTAGATGAGGAAGATGTAATCAGAAACATTATAGAGATGGATGAAGTTAAAAGGAGGTGGAATAGGTTCTTTGATTTGATAGATCTATCAAAATAGGTAAAAGCAGTCCAACTTCCTTTTGAGGGTTTCTTCCTTGACCTTCCTTATTTGAAAAAAAATGATAAGATGATAGAGATGCATGACACTCTATCAAATCAGTTGGAGAAATTAATTGACCAAAAGCAGCCAAAGGAAAGGAAGGATTATTCATCTTCTAATCAAGAGGAGTTTTCTAATGAGTCCCAAGAAGGGAATAGCCCACCACAAGTTGGGGATGTACAGATTGTTGAGCCTGCTCAAGATCAACTAGAAACAGAGAATCCTCCAAAGCCACCCTTGAAGAAATAGAGGCTTGAGGAAGGAGAGCCTTCAAGGAAAGGAAAACAAAAGAGAATAATTGATAGAGCATCTGCTCTAGTGCCAGGTGATAGGGCTTACCATCACCAATTGAGAAAAACAATAAGAGTAGGAAAGAAGGTGGCCACTGATGAAACAGATGAGGGATAGTCCCTGTGGTTAGAAAAGGATATCAGAGAGGTTTATTAGGTTGAATTTTTTAGTGATGAACAATTTATTAAAACTAATGAATTCAAGAGCTTTCTTATTTGGAACAAGCAACAAGAGTTGAAGAAAGCTCTGCCTGAAGGTATGGAGCTAAGTGAAGAAACATTGAGAGCTTTAGCTTCTTATGATCCTAGTCTAGATCCTATAACTGCAGATGAAGCTACACAATTGGTTAAGTCAAGTGGAATGCTATTGACTCCAGGATGGGATCTGACTTCTGCATTCATCATAGATCAAATAAGGAAGCAACCACAGGGTAGCCTATTATATGAGGTTCACATTGGTGACATGATAAGAGGAAGTGGCTATGACCCTAAATCTCAAGCTGTTGCAATGTGGTCTATGGCCCCTAGGACCCAAAATCCATCTCTATTAAGTATAGAGGATAAGATGGAAGGGAATAAGATCATATGGACTGTGCAAAATACAACTGACCTTGAAGTTTCCAAGGCAGTAACTCATTGGGCTAACCTGAATGAAGCAAAGACCGTTCAATTGTCTGAGAGGTATTCAAAATTGTTTGAAAGTACAAACCTAGTGGCCAAGGATAGAGACTTGAAAATGATGAAGATCAAACAATTAGAGGATGAGTTGGCAGAAGTAAGAGTCAGGCTTGAAGAAGCCTCAAGGGTAGTTCCTCCTCCTTCTTTGCAAATTGAGGCCCCTATTCAGATAGATGTGGAAGTGCCTGAGAGACCTACTGAGGACTTGGAAAAGATAAGGATAGAGGCATCTTTGGACACTATGTCAAAGATTGTGCAATACAGGTGGGATAAAATAATAGAAAGGATGGAAATGGTTTACCAATCAGTTAGTCAATTGCACCAGGCAAATGGAAAGGTGAATGAATCATTGGCTACTCTAGAGCCACTTCATAGCATTTGGTTTGGGAGGAGCTTATTATTTGATAAACTTGATAGCCTATAAGAGCATAAGCCTGAGATCCCTGGGGTGGTGACTGAATTTTTTGAGAAGATTGGCTTAGTTAGTGTTGTTTCAAAGTTTTTAAAGGGTAAGTCTAACCAGATAAAGGCTAAGTTGTTTATGTTTGATAAAAATTACATCAGGTATCTACCCCCAATATGTGATGACAATGGAAATGTGATTAAGTTGGAAGAATGGAAACTATCAATGGATCAGTTGGTGATTTCACAAGACGTTTTCCTTAGTGGCAACTATACTTTGGATTTTGAGAGATGTAACAACATAATTGACAGTCTTTTTAAAATTGAGAATGATTACATACGCTTTGTGGTAGAGGCAAAAAATATAACTGACTCCATGTGGGATAAGCAAATCAGATTACTACAGGAATTGCAGACTTACAACTGGCCATCTGATGACGATGTAGCAGCTTGGGAGAAGTTAACAATAAAGAAGAAGAAGCCAGTTGTCCAGCTTATAGAAGAAGAAGAAGAATAGAGCTGTAGATGGCACCTGATCCAAAAATTGAGGGAGAGCATGTTTCAAATAGAGGATGATGTAAGTTAGCCTATAATGGCGGTCATCATTCATGCAACAAATTTAGCAACTACTCTGAAATATCCTTAGACAAAGGTGCCACCTACAAAATTGTTGAGAAATAGATATTTGTAATCTGTTGTTACAATCAAATTTTGTCAATTTGTAATCTTGTCTCTAGTGTAAGATCTTTTCTAGCCATCCCAAGCTTGTTGCATCCTTTCGAGGATTCCAAGATGGCGGAGATTATATATAGAAAGTTTTTTGCTCATTTGAGTGGGTTGAAAATACTCTGTAAAAAAGGATTTTGAATACAAAAACTTATTTTCTAAAGAAGTGAGAGGATATTGTACCAAAACATTTTGACGATTAATACAAAATATTGGAGCTCTGTTACTACTATTTTGTTGTCTTTATGTATGGAATGTTTTAGTTTTTCTTATGTATTTAAATTGCAAGGCTTTTTAATGCATTATTCACAAGGTGAATATAGGGGTTAAGCTTAAGTTTCTTTCAAGGAAAGAGTAAAATCTTAAGGGAGGTCTTTGTGAACTAAATATCCATGTATGAATTTGATGACAGTTGTAGGAATTAGAGGGATGGGATGTTAGGCATGCCATTTGAGTCTCAGTATATTTGTTTTGATAGATATATGTGGAGGTAGGGTTTGACTCTGACACCCAAGTGGATAAGGCACTGGTTTTGGATCCATTTACACTTATTCACCACCCAAGATATAAACAACTAATTCATTTTACTTTATTTGTACAATCTTAATCTGAATTAATCTATGACAAGTTCATAGATGTATATTGTAATGCTTTTTAGAAGCACTAAACGAGGTTAACCTTCCTTGAGTTCAACTCTAAAAAGAAGAAGGATGAATATCCTTAAGCCACTGTTCAATATTGTTGCTTTCATAATTCTATTATAGTGTTGTGTATTAGGATTGTTTGGGCCATACTAAGAGTTGCAATGTCTTATTGAGTCAATTCTAAGAAGGACAACATAATAGTGAAGGATCTAATTCTCAATTTGAAGCTCATATCAAACAGTGAATTGATATAGGTACACCTGCTTGAGTATCCATACTCGAAGTGAAGAAGGTTTTCGAACCTTAATACCTTAGTGCTTGCATTTTGCTAGATTATGTCTATTGGGATTATATGAGTTTATGAGTATTTGATAATCTGTAGATTTGAGCACTAACAAACACAACACCAATGTTTTGGTTACGGGGAAACCCAAATAGGTAAAAACCCCAGTTGGAAATGATACCCACTAATATTCTGTACTACTATATAATGATCCTTGTTAGAAGATCCTTAACCCTATTAGGAGTTGCTTTACAATATATTAAGTATAGTAAACCTGGTCAAGGGTCAGACCCTGTTAGGAGTCTTTTACAATTGTCCATGTTAGGGGAGAGGATGCACTATCTGAGAGCTCACTACTCAAATGGGTAAAGGCTACAACCTTCTGAATAACAAATACACACTATATATGGATCTTGGTGAACTACGCTTTGACCTACTGTCTGGATCAATTCCAATGAACAACACAAGTACTTTACTTGGTCACATAGACCTTCTTCTGATGGCTCAACACTTCGCACACTCTGCTCTGCTCTGCTTAATCAACTATGAACCACACTCCAGCAATCACAAATGACTACCAATAAATATCTTTCCTCTAAATGATATAATCAAGTCGGCCTATTAGAACCACCTTGAAATCATATTAGGGAAACCATAAAAAACTCCAATAAACTTTATGTCAGCTCTACTATGCATGCAACACATTCTGGGACCTATCCAATAAGATAATTGTAGACGCACGCTACACATTGTCAGATCTACCAAAACAATTGGAACTTTCTCTGTAAGCTGAATTAACTCATGCCCTCTTAACTAAACATCAACAACTCTCCTCTAAGATTAAATCCAAGGGTGCATACCCACAGGATAGGTGCAACTACATAATCAATAAAATCTCTGTTGGCTCTTTTGAATAAACACAAGAAACTGTTGCTGGTGAATAACGATTGCATAACTTTACTTATACTCATCAACAGACTATGCGTCCATAACTAAAACATCACTAACATGTCTTCAACATATATCTGAGCATGCAAGGCTCCATGATAACTGTATGGACAACGATACATAGAACACTGTCTGTTACTCTGTCAGGAACACTGCTGACACCAACTGCTATATAACTGTCTGTAATAATAGTTAATCTCTGCGCCCATGATATCATGTTGATATCATGTCCATGCTACATATACTGAAAGCTTACTACATAAGACTTCCATGCATGCTACTTTCCATATATTGTCATCAATGACAAACATACAGTTAGTACTGGCCTGTTGGCAAATCTCCAACAATCTCCCCCTTTAGTATTGATGGCAACATATGCAATGAAAAACCACCACCAACCCAAATGAACATTTATTTTATAATATTCTCCATTTCCTCTTCAAAACTCCCCCAAAGATGAATCCTCCATCTACTGCAATATTTTCTAATATTCTCCATTTCCTCAACTGTACTGCTGTCATAACTAAATATTGCTCCCCCTAATATATTACTCCTCTTTTTTGCTTCTATTTTTCATGACTCTATAAATACTCACCCTTTGACATCAATGGCAAAGAGCACCATTCATTTTAAGCACCGGTACTACTCCTGAGGTAGAGTAGTCAACCTTCCATCAGTCCCTGAGGACTGATGCCTTTCCTTCTTTCTTCTAAGCAGAATCAGGGAAGGGAATGACCCCCAACTTCTCCCTGAGATACTCAAAGTATCCTTAGGTAAGGGCTTTGTGAATATATCTGCCAACTAATCTTTAGTACTCACATAGTCCAACTTGACTTCTTTCTCTACCACTTTCTCTCTTAGGAAGTGATACTTGATCTCAATGTGCTTTGTCTTTGCATGCATCAAAGGGTTCTTTGACATATTGATAGTGCTAGTGTTATCACAGTGAATAACAATAGGATAATCAATTTGAATTCCAAAATCCTTTATCATCTACTTGATCCAAACAATTGTAGAACAATTCAAAGCTACTGCAACATACTCCACTTCTGCTGTTGATTGAGAAATACAATTTTGTTTCTTGCTTGTCTAAGTGACAAGTCTATCACCAAGAAACACTGGTACTCTTTCTGTCATCAACACATCCTGCCCAATCTGAATCAGTGTACACATGAAGCTCAACATTTTCTAAATTAGGATACCATAAACCATAATCTATAGTGCCCTCCAAGTATCTGAATATTCTTTTTACTTCCATGAGGTGACTTTGTTTAGGCTCTGCTACAAATCTTCCAACTATACCAACTGCATTGGAAATATCAGGTCTAGTCTGAGTAAGATATATGAGATTACCAATCATGGACTTGTACAATGTTATATCTACTATTGGTGAATCATATTCTTTTGTAAGCTTCCATCCAGTGATCATAGGGGTTCCTACTGGCTTGCAATCATCCATCTTGAATTTTTTCAATATCTCTTTCACATATTTTGACTAATTAATAAAAATTCCTTTTTTTGACTGTTGCACATTTAGTCCTAAAAAGTATTTGATAGGACCAATCATACTCATCTCAAACTCATTCTGCATTTCTTTGGAAAATTCAGCATTGAGCTTGTCATTACATCCAAAGATAATGTCATCAACAAATATAGCTGCAAGTAGTGAACCTTCAGATGTCTCTCTAATGAATAGATTACAATCTGCTACTCCTTTCTTGAATCCAATCTTTGTTAAGTATCCATCTAGTCTCTCATACCATGCTCTAGGGGCTTGCTTAAGTCCATAGAGGGCCTTCTTCAATCTGCATACCATATCAGATCTGTTTGATAAGGTGAATCCTTCTGGCTTCTCAATGTATATTTCTTCTTTCAAGTCTCCATTCAAGAATGCTGACTTGACATTCATCTGATAAAATTTGAAGTTTTTGACTATAGCATAGGCTAAAAACAACTTAATAGCTTCTAATCTTCTCACAGGTGCAAATGTGTCTAAATAATCAATGCCTTCTCTTTGCTCATATCCTTTACATACTAATCTTGATTTATTTCTTACTACTGTACCATCTTCATTCATCTTGTTTCTGAATATCCACTTTGTTCTAATCACATTCTTATCACTAGGTCTTGGGACTAGTTCCCAAGTGTCATTCTTAATAATCTACCCATGTTCTTCTTTCATAGCATCACGCCAATCTGAATCATTACAAGCATCTTCAACACTTAAAGGTTCAATCTGAGATAGTAAACATACTACTTCACTGCTAGCTGAGTTCTTTGCTTGTGATCTTGTTAAGACTTTGCCTCTTTGATCTCCAATGATGTCTGTCTTGGAATGATTTCTTGATGTAAACTTCAGAACTTTAGGTGATGCTGGATCATCAGCCTTAGGAGTATTTTCTTCACTTGTCTCAAGGTCATTGAATAACACATCAATACTGTCAAACATTTCTTCAATAACTGTCTCACTAGTGGAGGGTCTAGGTTCTTCTTCAATCATGGGTGAGTAATCATGATATCTTTCTTGAATCATAAACTTTTCATTAATCTTTACATGAGCACTTTCTATGATCTTTTTCAATCTTAAATTGAAACATCTATAAGCTTTACTTTTAGTAGAGTAACCAAGAAAAGTACCTTCATCACTTCTTGCATCAAACTTGCCTACTGCTTCATCCCTCTTGATGTAGAACTTGCCTCCAAAGATTCTGAAGTGTTTTACTATGGGAACATTACCAAACCATAGCTCATGTGGTGTTTTTTTAGCACCTGGCCTTAATTGAATTCTATTGATGGTAGAGACTGCTATATTGACTGCATCTCTCCAATAGGTGTGTGCAACTTTTCCTTCTATCATAATGGTGCATGCTATATCAAGAATGATCCTATTCCTTCTCTCTGCAATTCCATTCTACTGAGGGGTTCTAGGTGCACTTAACTGTCTCTTTATGCCATGTTCTTCGCAGTACTCATAGAATCTGTCAGAGGTGAATTCTCCTCTATTCGATCTCAAACATTTTATCTTTAGTCCAGATTCATTCTCAACCTTAGCTTTGAATATTTTGAATTTTTCAAATGCTTCTAACTTATCTTTCAAGAATGCAACCCACATCATCCTAGTATAATCATCAACAAAAAAAATGAAATACCTTTCACCATAGTATGATCTTGTTTGAGTTGGACCAAATAGGTCTGTATGAATCAGATCCATTTGTTCTCTATTGAGTTATGCTTGCTCCTAAATGAATTTCTCACATGTTTCCCCATCACACATTCCCTCCATATAGTATCAATTGGCTTTTCTATGCTAGGTAGATATCTTACTTCCTTTACATTGCTTATCTTTACTATGTTATCAAAGTTGATATGACATAGTCTTTTATGCCACAACCAATTGTCATCAACTTTAGCAACAAAATAACTTGCTTCTGAATTGATTTGAAAAAAATTACCTCTAGTCTTTGAGCCTGATGCAATCATAACACCATCTTTGTTGTTAATGATGCATTTGTCATCTTTGAACTCCAACTGATAGCCTTTTCCAAGTAACTGTCCAACACTGAGAAGGTTATGTTTCAAACCATCAACATAAAGAACATCATTAGTAATGTTCTTTCCATCCAAAGTGATGGCTCCTCTACCAACTATTGGTTTAGGAGTGTTGTCTCCAAATCTGACCATACCTCCATTGTATTTGTCCAAATGAACAAACCTGCCTTGATCACCTGTCATGTGATGTGAACAACCACTGTCTATAATCCAGTCTGTCCTTATGTCAGCTTGTGAAATCAATGCAAGCTCTTGATTCTCTTTCTTATCATCATGAACTATCTTATTATTCATCTTGTCTATAATAGCAATGAATCCAATTTCTTCTTCTCCAAATTCTTCATCTGAAACTCCATCTCTAGCATAGTAGCATTCCTTAGAATACTTAGGCTTGTAATCCTTTTTGAACTTTCTAGCTCTAGTAGGACACTTATATGCAAAGTGACTGATCTTATTACATGAAAAGCACTTAAATGGTAATTGACCTTCATATTTTCCTTTTCCTTTCTTTTCTCTTTTAGCAATCATAGTAATGAAATCATCTAAAGTTTTCTCTTCATCATCATCATCAAAATTACCAGAAGTGTTTGTAGATTTCTTACCATGAACGGTTGCTTTGAAAGTTGTCTCACTCTTTGGTTCTGTCTTCAATCTTGAAATCTCAAAAGCTAAGATTTTGCTGATCAAAGTCTCTCTCTTGAAATTTGATGTAAGCTGCATGGTCTCATCAAGGATGTTGATCTTGCTTTCATATTCAAGAGTGAGAGTAGTCATCAACTTGTCCATAATATCTTCCTTTGAGATCTCTCCACCATTGTTCTTGTTTCCAACAACTGCTTCATTTATCCTTTGATTGTAAGCTCTGATATTTTCCTTAGGAAGCATCTCTAATGCATTGTATCTTTTCTTCCATGTCTTTCTGCGTGCATCCTTTGCTTGTTTGTCTCCTTCAAATATGTCTTCTAGGTGCTTCCATATCTTGTGGGTTGTATCCACCTTTTTTATTTCTGAAAATTCACCATCAGATAGGGCGTTGATAAGGGCTTCTTTAGAAATAGCATTCTGATGAAATAATTCCTTTTTCCTATCAGTAGCACCATCTGGAAGGTCTTCTAGGGTAGGTATCTTGGCTACTTTGATAGTTACATCAAAAACTTCAAAACCAATGCACTGCAAATGGGTCACCATCTTGTTCTTCCAATCAAGATAATTCTCTCCATCAAACTTAGGACTTTCTTTCCTAAAGTATGCCATCTAATCAACCTCAAGCTATTAAAATTTCTCTCTGAGGCACTTGGCTGTGATACCAATTGTTAGGAATAGTCCCAAGAGATAACTGGGAGGGGGGGGGGGGGTGAATCAATTATCTACAAGATTCAATTCTTTATCCAATTAAGTATACTTAAAGATAAAGCATAAACATAATGAAAGAACACATGAACACAACACCAATGTTTTTGTTATGGGGAAACCCAAATAGGTAAAAACCCTGGTGGACTTGATACCTGCTAATATTTTGTACTAGTGTATAATGATCCTTGTTAGAAGATCCTTAACCCTGTTAGGAGTTTCTTTACAATATATTAAGTACAGTAGACCTAGTCAAGGGTCATAACCTATTAGGATTCTTTTATAATTTTCCCTGTTAGGGGAGAGGATGCACTATCTGAGAGCTCACTACTCAAATGAGTGAAGGCTACAACCTTCTGAATAACAGATACACACTATATCTAGATCTTGGTCAACTGTGCTTTAACCTTCTATCTAGATCAGTTCCAATGAATAGCACAAGTAATTTACTTGGTCACATAGACCTTCTTCTGATGGCTCAACACTTCACACACTCTACTCTGCTCTGCTTAATCAACTATGAACCACACTCCAACAATCACAAATGACTGCCAATAAATATCTTTCCTCTAAATGATATAATCAAGTCAACCTGTTAGAACCACCTTGAAATCATATTAGAGAAACCATAACAAACTCCAATAAACATTCTATTGGCTCTACTATGCACGCAACACATTCTGGGACCTGTCCAATAAGATAATTGTAGATGCACGCTACACACTGTCAACTCTGCCAAAACAACTAGAACTTTCTCTATAAGCTGAATTAACTCATGCGCTCTTAACCAGACATCAATAAATCTCCTCTAAGCTTAAATCCAAGGGTGCATATGCACAAGATAGGTGCAACTGCATAATTAATAAAATCTCCGTCGGCTCTTTCGAATAAACATAGGAAACTGTTGCTGGCGAATAACAACTACATAAATTTACTTCTACTCAACAACAGACTATGCATCCATAACTAAAACATCACTAACATGTCTTCAACATATATCCAAGCACGCAAGGCTCCATGATAACTGTATGGACAATCATAAACAAAACACTGTCAGTTACTCTGTCAGGAACACTGCTGACACCAGCTGTAATATAACTGTCTGTACTAACAGTTAACCTTTGTGCCCATTTTATCATGTCCATTATACATATACTAAAAGCTTACTACATAAGACTTCCACACATGCTACTTTCCATATGCTGTCATCAATGACAAACATACAGTCAGTATTGGCCTACTGGCAAATCTCCAACAGTTTTGTCAAGTCACTTTCAGGAATGGTCATTAGTGCTTATTGAACTAACATAACCTATACATCTGGGAATAGAAGAGAATCAACATATAATACATGTAACTCAATCATTTTAAAGAGGAAAATAAATAATTTACTGATTTATTAAAAGAGAAGAAGAAGAAGTTTGCATGGAATTATTACGATATGATAGGTCTATATTCTAATCTTATAATGCATCATCTCTCTATTACTCTGGGAATCAAACCTGTAAAATAGAAAATGCACAAAATACATCCTCATGTTGCATTACTAGTCAAAGATGAGTTGGAAAATTTTCTAAAAGTAAGATTCATTCGAGTAATTGACTATGTAGAATGGATATAAAATATTGTGTCTATTTCTAAACAAGACAAATCAATCCTTGTACGCACAGATTCATATACTTGAACAAAATGTGTCTTAAAGATGACTTACCACTTCCTAACATTGACATGATAGTGGACATGACTGTTGGGTATGAGATGGATTCTCTGATGGATAGCTTTTTAGGCTATAATCAAATAATGGTTGCACTTGAGGATCAAGAAAAAACAAATTTCACGTGTGCTTGAGGAATATTTTGCTAGAATGTTATGCCCTTTGGTCTAAAGAATGCAAGAGCTACCTATCAACATGCCATTATGATAATATTCCATGACATGATGCATAAAAACATGGAAGATTATGTATATGATACCTTGGCAACGTATATGAAAAGATCAACACATATAGAAGATCTAGGTTTAATCCTAGATAGAATGGAACATTTCAAGCTCAGATTAAATCCTAAGAAATGTGCATTCACTATTACATATGGAAAACTCTTAGGGTACATTGTTTTAGCTAATGGATTTAAACTTGATCTAGTAAAAGTAAAGGCTATAATGGAAATGGAACCTCCAAAGAACATAAGTCAAATAAGGGGACTACATGGAAGATTACGATGAGCCATATGGTTTATTTCTCAGCTAGTAGATAAAGCTCAAACATTCACTGTAATACTACACAAAGGAGTCACCTACAAATGGAATGAAGAATGTGATAATAATTTGAAATAGACAAAAAAATATCTTGAAAATCCACTAATTATGATGCCTCCTATTCAAGACAAGCCATTAATACTTTATATATCAGCTACAACTACATCATTGGGGGCAATTTTGGCTCAACATGATGATAACAAAAGAGAAAGAGCTATATATTAAATCACTATAATGTTGGTGTCATATGAAATGAACTACACTATTATTGAAAAGGCCTGCTTGGCACTAATCTCTGCTTCAAATAAATTAAGACACGACATGCTTGCATATCCCATCAAACTGGTTGCTAAGATTAATCCTCTAAAATATCTTTAAGCAAAGCAATAATAACAGGACGGTTGGCTAAATGGGTTATGAGCCTTAGTGAGTTTGATATTGAGTATGTGAACTGAAAGGCTATAAAAGGACAAGTGATTGCTGATAAACTAGTTGATGCACCTCTTAAAGATGACCAACCTTTAAATATTGAATTTCCAGATGAATTTATCATGCAATCTTACACAATAGTCCTATAAAATGTTCTTTTATGGATCTTTTACTCAATAAGGCTCTAGTGTTGGAGTTCTTGTTATCACACCTCAAAGATATTCAATTCCAAAGGTGTATAAGATACTCTTTCCTTGTACTAATAACATTGCAAAATATGAAGCTTTGGTAAATGGAATGAAAATGGCTATTGAATGGAAGGTCACTGAGCTATGTATCTATGGTGATTCCCAACTTGTAATCAACTAAATCAATGATGTTTATCAAACTTGGGATAAAAATTTGATGCCCTGTAAGAGAATGGTTGACGATATTAAAAATTACTGTCTTTGTTACTTTTTAGATGATTTCCAAATTGGAAAATAAAATAGTTGATGCTATGGCTACACTTTCATCCATATTGCAACTACACGAAAATGAGTTCCTGATGGAAGCATTACCTTATCATGCCTATGACTCATCTGATTCCTAGATGATCTATTCTATCATTGGACATGAATCATCTTGATACAACCATGTCTACTCATACCTACATGACCAAATTATCCCTAATAACCTTAATAAAAATGAGAAATGACACTTTATTTGTAATGCCTCATGGTATGTCATCATAGTGAAGGACTTATATAGACGAGGATTAGATGGTACTTTTCTTAGGTGTCTAGAATGCAAAGAGTCTATCATGTCCCTCTATTTGAAGACCTTTAGGCCAATATCCTCGTCTTGTTTTGTAGAATCCCTAAGGACAAAATAACAATAATAAAATTCAATTAGAACTTTAATAGAAAGGAGGAGAACAATATAATTAATGTATTAAATAATTTATAATTATATATTATTAAATATTAATCAATATAATAAAGAACTAGTACAAGTTATAATACAATAATAATATTGAATATATAATAATCAAAATATAAAAGTTGATATATCAAACATTAATATGTATATTAATATATATTGATGATATATAACAATAGCCTATTATTAACAATGTATATTAATAATATATTAATGTAACTATAATTAACAACATATAACAATATATAATTATTATCAATAGATATAGGACTCTTCTTGTATTAGTAGTGAGAATGCCAACGAGGACTATGATACTATAAAATCTCAACTATGGTTGAGTCGTGGGTATGCCCATGTAAAATTGTATAAGTACAAGACCTCAGGTCCCGGGCTAGGCTGGAGGTTTTCTCCACCCCGCTCTTTCCTACCAGCGCTCGCAGTGAGCGAGGTCACATGTAAATTTTTTTTTATAATATATTAATAAAAATTATACAGGGCCTCGACCTTTTATCGATAAAAATAAAAATAAAAAAAATATTGTTAACATATTAATAAATCATATGTTAATATTATGATTAAATAATATTAAAATATTAATAAATGAATATAATTATAATAATAAAAGGAAATAATATAATCTATTTTGAATATAATCAATCAATTAAGATATCAAGATTATAGACTATAAACAATATATTAATTAAATAATATTGTAAACAATATATTAATTAAATAATATTGTAAACAATATATTAATTAAATAATATTATTGATATTGTTAATTAAATTGTAATACATAAACTAATATGATTAATTAATATAATCTAATAAATATAATAATAATTTGTAATATTAATAAATACTATGATATCAATCTATAATATACTCAAATCATTAAACAACAATAATGTTGATGGACTACCAAATCGATTGTTAGTATAACATGCCACCCACTATATATCCACGTACACCATCAAAGGAAGAACAATATCTAATGTATTTCAAAGGTAATTGCATCGTTATTCATTAACAAATTACCATAAGGAAAAGTCCAAACATTAAACAGCGATTAGTCTTTAGTGAACGACAGGGGGGAATGGCTGTGTTGATTAGTAGTACCCGTTCGCTGGGTATATAGAATGCGCTCATTGGGAAATATTCAGGGGATCATCCGAATTATTCTCTACTTACAACATTCTGCAATTCCGTCTCTTTTAGCACATTATGGGACTAAGGAAACTTTGACACATTTATGTATTTCATTACAATCAATCAAACAAAAAGGGGCATGATAAAGTCAATACCCAATGCTAGCTGTAACAACATAGCAAGGCCAGAAGTATGGTACATATTGTTTCCATAATGTTTTTAGAATTATTAATTGTGATTGGTAATTATATATATATATATATATATATATATATATATATATATATATATATATATATATATATATATATATATATATATATATATATATATATATATATATATATATATATATATATATATATATATATATATATATATATATATATATATATATATATATATATATATATATATATATATATATATATATATATATATATATATATATATATATATATATATATATATATATATATATATATATATATATATACTATTTCAGATTCTTTTAATGACGATTCATTTAATATATGAATAATATAATTTGGATAGATATATAAATAGCTAGGTTAATCATTCAAACTTATATGATATAAATTGAGGATGATTTCATAAATAATGTTATTTCAAAGTTTGTAAATGATAATTCATTAAGTGATAATATAATTTCTTATCAAAAGTAATAATAAAAGAGAACTCTCAAGGGAGTTTAAAACCTCCACTAAGCCAGTGTATGCTGATGACCCACATATGCATATGTATTAAGCCTTGGATAGAGAAAAGCTCTTCCAAGAAGAGGAATGGATCTATGGTCAGCCTATAAGCCCCGAGTGATGCGCTCCAGAGGATGATGGCAAGATTTAATCAAGGACAAAAGGGTCCTTATAAAGGTTAATGCGTCCGTCCTGGTAGACTTTTCTCGGGAAGTCCCTAAGGATGCGCTCCAGAGGACGATGACAAGATTTAATCAAGGACACAAGGGTTCTTATAAAGGTTAATGTGCCCGACCTGGTAGACTTTCTTTTGGAGGGGTTAATTAGTTGGGGTAGATAATTAATTATTTAGCTTTCTATTCATACTTATGTTTCCATATTATTACTAACGTCTTTCTTGCAAGTTGATTCTTAGAAAGATATTCTTAGGTTGATTCTTGTAGGTTTATTTATGATTAATTAAACAAATCTATTATTAATTCATCTAAGATTAAGAAAAGAGATATAAAAAATTAGTGCGCAGAAAAACTTAAATGAGAAATTTACGTAAGGTCCCGACAGGGGACATTACAGAGTCTCAACGTGCATTAATATAAGCTCATGAAGGCATGTGTGGATCTCACTCTAATGGTCTAACTCTAGCCTAAAAACTACTAAGGGTCAACTATTATTGGATAAACACGAAGAAAGAAGCTACCAGATTTGCTAAGTCTTGTAATAAATCTCAGCTTCATGACAATGTGATACATGCTCCAACCAGGGAGCTTATACCATTTATCACTCATTGGCCCTTTCAAAAATGGGTGTTTGATCTCATTGGTTAGATATATCCTTCATTGTCTAATGGTCAAAAGTTTATCATCATGATCGTTGAGTATTTCACAAGTAGGTCAAAGTTATTCCGCTCATCAAAGTAACTGAAAAATAAGTGGCTATGTTAATCCTAAACTACATCATCTGTAGACATGGGATACCCTCCTCAATTATGATAGACAATGGAGGTTAGTTTAAAAACAAAGATATGGATGAGCTATGTGCTAAGTTTAAAATCTACTAGCATTGTTCCTCAATTTACTACCCTTAAGGTAATGGACAGGCTGAGGCTTCAAACAAAAATATACTAAAAATCTTGCATAGAATGGTAAAAAAATTAGAAAGGGACTGACACCTTCAGCCTAATCAAGATCTATGGGCTTATAGAACAAGAATTAGAACACCTATTAGGGCTATGCCCTTTGCTTTGGTACATGGGGCAGAAGAAGTGATACCTATTGAAATAGAAATCCCCTCTCTATGGGTTTCCTTGTGATGTTTTGTAATAGACAAAGACTACAAAATATCTAGATTGCAAGAACTTGAGTTGCTAGATGAATGTCAACAAGTGGCACTCAATCATCTTAGAGATTACCAAAAGAGAATGTCTAAAGGCTACAATAAGAAAGTTCGAAATAAAGAATTTTAGGTTGGTGACCTTGTATTGAGAGAAGTGATACCTATTGAAATAGAAATCCCCTCTATATGGGTTTCCTTGTGATGTCTTGTAATAGACAAAGACTAAAAAATATCTAGATTACAAGAACTTGAGTTGCTAGATGAATGTCAACAAGTGGCACTCGATCATCTTAGAGATTACCAAAAGAGAATGTTTAAAAGCTACAATAAGAAAGTTTGACATAGAGAATTTTAGGTTGGTGACCTTGTTTTGAGAGAAAATTCAAAAAATTAGTAGAATCATGAAAAAGGGTGAATTTGAACCCAATTGGTTGGGTCCCTATATCATTACTATCACCTTTGGCTCTAGCACATATCAAATCTTAATAATGGAAGGAGATAAACTCCTTGATCCTATCAACACCATCCATTTGAAGAAATTCTACAATTAGCATTCTTTGATCTAGCAACCTGTACAGTGGAAAAAGTCCTAAACAAAATCTAAAAATTGTAAAATGTTCCTGAAAAAATTAAAAAATTAGTCAAAAGAGGAAAATACCAAAACAATGGATAAAATATTGAAAAAAATGTTATCCTGGTGAAAACCTAGCAAAAGAGACCTTGCTAACATAAAACATAAATAAAAAAGCTCAAAAATACAAAAAAAAGAACAAATAATTTGAAAAAGAAGAAAAAAGTGCCTTGATGTAAACTTGGTAAACAGACATCTTGGCAGCAAAAATATAATCTCTGCCAAGTGGTGAAAACCTAGTAAATAAGAGCCTCTTGTACTTTAACACTCATCTATCAACACATTTCTTTGGCATTTCCTACTTTCATAAGCTTTAGTTTGTGCATATGACGCAGGGCAGGGATGGAGGATCCAATAATGGATGGTCCAAACTTACAACTACCAATTATAACAACAAGCACAATGAAATATAACAATGTAATGATTCAAAACAAAATTTCATTCAACATGCCCGGCTGTAAGGCCTTCTGGGTTTCAGCCTATTACAATGAAATAACAAAGTATCAACAAGATCTCACAAGATCCAAGGAACCACCAACTAGTTCATATCTGCAACAGGCAGCCTCTGATAGGAACAACCACCACTAGATCTAAACTTGTACTCACACTTCCAAGTAACCCCTTGTTGTCCTAAGCCCACAGGCCACTAGTTCTGCTACAAAGTCCCAAATTCACAAATCTGCTTCTACTCTACTCTTCCTAATGATCTAAGGATCATCTACTCCTCAACTTACTTCTAAACATCTACCCAAGCTCTTAATATATAGCCAACTAGGCCACAAGTCAGCCAGTCAGGCATTTAATTACATTATAGGTCTAGACCAATAAAAGAAACCAAAACTAATGCAAGAATGATCAAAACTTAATGTTCCTTTAGATTTAGGTCCACACATGACCCAAGAACATGCCTTTAGCTATGCAAGGCCCCATTTGATCACACGGAACCATGTAAGAAGAAACACTCCATGTTTCGCATGAAAACTGGCAGAAAATAGGTTCCCGAGAAAAATGGTCATAACTTTTTACTCATAATGAATTAAGACTTGCACCCTTGGGAAATGATAGTAATTTAGGTCCTCTTTAAGGCCCTAAGAGCACAAAGGCTGATTCATTAAGGATCAACGGTGCCACATCCCACAATCAACTCCAAAATTGCAAGAAAATACTGCTCCGACGGCAAGGAAAACAACTCTAACTTTGAAATAATTCATCCAATATCTCCCAAACCATGCCACCTCAAGAGATATGACCTTAGAAACATATTCCACACACATAAAGAAACAAACTCCTTTTAGCGCACATTCTAAAGATCTCCACAGATCATCACAACCTAGAAACTCAGAAAGCTGCCAAAAACAAAGTACTGCATCCCTCTGCCAGGGAATTCCTCCAAGACTAAGAAAGATCTTCAGGAACCCAAAATGCTCCTACATCAGCATATCTTTTAGTCACTTTTGCGATACCTTTGGTTCTTCCTAGAACCTTCATGGCTTGAAACCGATCAACGTCTAAGTCTTAGGGAAATTAAACCATAATAGGGGGCAATGTCCTAACCGTTCAACCAAGTAATCCTTGTGTCAGTTAATATTCATCCAATATGAGTTAGTTTTATGCCTCCTAACCATTGAAGGTTTTTGGCCACTGACATCCTAAATACACAAGACAACACAAAAATTCATATCTATGACATGAAAAAAATCACTGAAACTGCTTGAAATATGTGGAGATCTTGTTTGTATGCTATTTGTTAAATTATATTTTCACTTATTATTCCCTCTAAGAAACTCAAGGATGTCTATCTTAAGAGAAGCAAGGACTAGGGGCATAATGATTTTGTTTGTTTTCTTCTTGTGGGCATGGTTCTGATGATTTGGAAACGCCAAATAAATTGGGTGTCTATGGTAAAAGCATCCATCACAATTGGAATGCCACATATACCCCGAACCTCTTTATTTGTATGCTACAATGAGGTTGGATCTTCTCCATGTCTATTATTGAATGATTTCTTATTACTATTACAATCTGAATATCTACCCAAGGATGTGAACATACGGGTCACTGTGGGTATATGATACTAACATTTGCCCTAGGTTGTGAACGATAAAGGGTCATTACGAATAGAACTATCACTATTACATAGGAAAAGAAGAATCTATATCTTTTTTGGTGTGTTTGAATGCAAGAGACATTCAAGTCATCTTGGTGCTTTATGCATTGGTATTTATGATTTTCTTGCAATATCAAAAGGAATTGACATTCAAGTCATCCCGACTCTTTGTGCCTTGGTGCTTAAGTCTATATTTGACCCTCAATCAGATTATGTCATATTCATATCCTCATGGTAGTCTTTCTAGTGAGGGTTATATCAACATTCCACGTCCCAAAATGCTTAGTGATGAAAAAGAGCATCTCAAAATCAGTGACTAAAGTCCTAGGTTGCATTCATGTTATATTTGCATTTGAGAGTTTCTAGTAGGATAACATTGCTTTTAAATTGTATAAAACTTATGAGAGTTAGGACCTATATTGAAATTCATGTTGATGTTCTCATCATTATTTCACAAGTGATTGACTATAAAATTTATCATCTTTGACATGATCAAGTACTTGTATATTGACACAACATTCCTACATGAGATGTTAACCTTTTGACCCCTTTTATATCAATTTGACATGATTTTCAAAGTGTTCCAATTCTGGTAAAAATTGTGCCCCTACCTAATTTGACGGTCCTAATTCCATTTTCGAGATTGAAATCAAAATTTGACATAATCTAACTTACCAAATTCTCAAAACAAATTTTTGGTCAAACATAGTTGACCACTTCTGCAATCACTCATCACAACGTGAAATTAATTCAAAATATTTCCTAATCATTTTTCATTCAAGCTATGCACTCAATTTTTTCAGTCAACCATGGTCAAATCATGGTCAAACTTGGCCAACAGGACCCCAATCAAGTGTATAACGCATTCCTAAATGTATGTAACTCAAACCAAATCGGGATAAAATATTTTCAAAATAATTTCTAATTGAAATAAGATAATTTTTATTAATCGAATCTCATGGAATCACTATGGTACCTCGCCATATTTTGATTTCTCTCCTGAGGGGGACATGATAAATGCATCATCAATTCAACATTATTGTAAAGATCAATCTTCAAATTGAGAAAATATTTCAAAATATTCTTCACCAATCAAATATAATCAAACGAGACCTCATTGCTAGGGGCATCTCAACTTCATCAGAATCCACATCAAGTTGAGGTTCTGCAATTCTTCTAAATGAGTAATTTCATCACTTCATATCAAATCACTCAGACATAAATCTAATATGTTGCAACCAAATCTCTAGGGGCATGCCAGGTTCATCATGACCCATATCAATATGACATCATCTTCTTGATCATCAAGTCTCTAGGGGCATATTAGGTTTATTAGGATCCATATCAATATGATATCATCTTCTTAATCTAGTAGTTGGCTTCATCAAGACCCATATCAAGTCAATTATCTCAATCAATCTCTTAACAATAATCAATTTCATCGCACCACATCAAACTGTTATTCATTCAAACCAAACCTATGGTTTAAGAGTTTCTTTGACATTGATCAATTTCATTAGAACCCATATCAAATTGGTTATTTGTTACTATCACCAGACAAATGTCTAGTTTCATCATTCCATATCAAACTAAATATTCTAGATCTTTTCAATAATTGATTATAGTTCAATCAAGTTTGAAATCAGTATCTTTCAAATCATCAATCAATCTTTGTTCAATCAAGCTTGGAGTCGGTTTCTCTTTCTCAGGAATAGTTTCATTGCTTCATATCAAACTATTCTATGCTTTTATATCATATGTTCTTTGAATCAATGTGATACTCGGACATCAATTCAAAGAGGGGCAAATGTAATCACCCAAAATTGGTCTTCTAAACCATGGGCCCCTAATCTCAATTATTGGTCATAATCATAAAAGTCCTAACCCAAAAAGGCAATTGAAATCTATCATTAAATCTAATCTAATCATTAGAGTTGTAAAATCATTTAAATCAATTAATTCCTAAATATCAACCTTATTTGGTAATTAAAAGTAGTTAAATAAATTTATTTAATTTAATAGCCTAGCACATCAATTAAATTGAACCCATTTTTCCATTTACACATAAAACATAATTAATTTGAATTAAAAATACAAAATTGAGATAAATCTCCAAAATTGATAAAAATAAGAAATAAAGCAAAATTGAGATAAAGGTGGAGTTGCATAAATAAAAAAAGGGGAAAAAAACTATTAACTTGAGCATCAATTGATTTTAACTCCTAATCAGACTAAAAAAACAACCAATCAACTCTGCTTGCATGCTTTAACTTAGCTTTGGGAAAATCTCAATCATTCACCACAAATCAATCTTGACCATCAATTTTATCAGGGTTCCTATAAAAGAAAGGTTCCCCCTCTCATTTGATATGGGCAATTTGGAGTGAAGACATTCTACTAAAGCTACTGTGCATCAATTTGAGGGTTTGCATATTCTTATTAAATTTAGTTTTTATTTGCATATCATATTTAGCTTAAAAGCATGTTTCTTTCAGATAATATATCTTAATTTAATTATCTTATTTGCATCATAAAATCCAAAAAAAAAGATTAATGTGCATTTCATTTAAATCCTTCGTTTCAATTATTGTCTATAATCACTGATATGCTAGAAAAATATGAGAGCACCATACTCACGTTGAATAAAAGGCAATAGGTAGATTTGTATGGGTTTTCAATATGTTTACTTATCTGATTATTGATCACCTAACCATGCATACAAGGATCTATTGAGTGTTTGTGATTGCAGCTTGTAGGTACAAATTTACACACACACTATCTTGTATATAAGTATAATTTGTGCTTTGGAAAAATTCAAGGAGTGAAGAAAGTGAACATTGTGTGAACAAATGAAGATCTATAATCAACAGAGTAAAGTTTAGCGACAGTGGTAGAGAAGTAAAGGTAGTAACAATGTGTTTCTAAGGTTGACAGTGTTGTGAAAATCAACTATATTATCAAGAGAATCTCTCTTTATCCTTGTAAAGAGTTGTATGCACCTTGTCCCTGAGATAGTGAGTGCTAGGTGCACAAGTTTGTGTTGTATCTTGCTACTTTGGCGATGAGCCTTTGTTTTCAAGTCTAGAGTAGTAAGCTCCTATTTGTATTCATTGTTGTATTAGTAGTGAGCTCCTATCATCTTTTGTAATCAAAATATATACATTAGTGAATTATTCTTTGTGGGCAATTACTCACAGTGGTTTTTACCAATTTGGGTTTTCCACGTATAAATATGGTGTTCATGTGTTACTATTTTTGTTCACTACTTGCTTAATGTTTGGTGTGGTGACTATACAAGTTAGTTAGTGTTGTTTTAGTTTATGTTGACTCACCCTACCCCTCTCAACATCTATAGTGTGTTCAACAATAACAATATTTAAACAAGTGTGTGTGTGTGTACACAGACTTACACACACACACACACACACACATGTATATATAGACTCTCTCTCTCTCTCTCTCTCTCTCTCTCTCTCTCTCTCTCTCTCTCTCTCTCTCTATAACAAAATCAACAAAATCTACACAAGTCCTGCACACCCTCCACACTTAGCACCAAAATTAGGAAAGAGAGACCTTCACGCAAAGAAGAACTACCAGTAATTATCACTTCTACCAACCATCCATAAGAACAATACCCACAGAGCACTCAAAACCAATACCCCACACAAGACCTGCACTACCACATACACTCCCAACACCAAAGCAAAGATTGAGAGAAAGTTTGTCTAACCACCACCATGCTAATAAGTGCACCCTCATATGTCTGTCTAATCTAACATCCTTCTTGAGGATGAGCATGAGATCATTTTGCTTGGTGTGATAAATTACCTTAGCCTCCAAAAGGTGGCCTTCAACCCCTAGGTTAGAAAGCAAGTGTGAAACTACATTAGCTTCCCAAAACATATGAATGGTAGAGAGTCTATCTTTTCTAAACCTTCCCATCCTTTTGAGACTAATCCCATGAACTTCCAATTACGAGTATGTTTCTTCCTAATGATATTTACACAAATCAAGAAATCTCCCTTGATGTCAACACTCATTTATTCTATTTTTTCACACTCCTTCAATCCTTTGATCAAGCTAGTTAACTCTACATCATCATTGGTGGAACTCCTAATAAAATTGATCAACGCCCAAACAACCTATCCCGAGTCATCCATCATGATACACCCAATACTTGCCCTCCCTAAGTTTCCTATGGTAACCCCATCAAAATTTTGTTTGAGCTTTCCACTCGCTGAAGTGGGCCACCTTATCCCCGCCTTTTTCTCCTTAAAGGAATTTTGTCTTATAGCAAGCTCAAACACAAAACACAAAGGCCAATCCACTCCTTCTTAGTCAACTTATCCCATGTCATGAAATTAACATTATGCAATCTCAAAACCTTACTATTAAGAGTCTCGATACTTGCAAATTCAAAATTCTTGAGTAGCTCCTCAAAGGAAAGAGACTCATTTTGAAAATAAGTCCATTTTTCTCCTTCCACAAGTTCCACATCAATAATGAAGGAGCACACTCCCAAACACCACCCCACAAATTTATTTGTGAACAATTTAGGCCATAAAATCAGCCACCCTCTCATTCCTAGGGCCAAGCCAATTGAGTTTTGATTTGTAGCCAATCCCAACAACCCGAGGTCACCAAGTAATTATATAGTAAGTGTTCACATGGCTCCTCTACATTTTTACACATTGTGCACTAGTTAGGCCCTACTACACCCACCTTTTGCAACTTGTCACCTATAAGGATTCTTCTGTGTAAAGCTATCCACATAAAGTTACCTGCCTTTAGAAGGGTAAATTTTCCCCAACACAGAATCCCTATCTCTTTCACCCAATCTTTAGAATTTGGTAGCCTAATTTTGTTGAGTACCTACTAGACTTAGCTTTGCACCATAGAGTCTCATCCTCCCTACAGTTAAGATCAATCTTGCGATCACTCAATAGCCCTTTGAACAAGGCCTTCATCTCCTCACTAATCTCCAATTCGTCAATCTCCAACCATTTCCACCTTGGCCTATCGTTCCCTCTTATCAGCTTGAGATAATTGACCACCTTCGAATTGACTATGCTCAAAGAATGACACAAATATCGTCGAGTTCCACATCTTCCAATGGTGAGAAGCCATCTTAGTAATTGACCCCAAAATCAAAAAATATACGATAAATTATTACATATAATTTCTACAAAACAACAAATAATATTATTACAATACAATAAGACAAAGACCCCAAGTAATACTTGTTCATTTGATAATAATACAACTATCAATTTTGCAAATATTGAAGGATTAACTTGATACATCAAAATCTACTTAATATAATGTTCCTAATTATAGAGGGTTCCATGGTAGTCTCTATAGATACATGCAACTTATGAATGCTTCCTAATGATACATTGATGCTCAAATTTATGGATGACTTAGGTAATTGTGATTCTAAACATTCAGTAGAAAAAATATAGGCACTCCTCCATAAACAATCGTAGAAATTGATGATTGTTCAGTGCCCTATTTGACGGAATGCGTGGAGGGCAGAAACAAAATGCGTACCACATTTAAGATATTATACTCAAAAGAATCTCTCACATCAAGGGCTTCCTAATGATTTTGAAAATTTTAGGTGGGGTTGTATGTCTTCCAGTCAAATTTTTTGATATTGAGACAAGGTAATGTGCAGTGATGGAAGTAGCCTAGTAACGGGACTCTAAAAGAGAAAACTGCAAATATCAAGCCAGAGACTCTGAGCATCAACGTAAGCAGGCCCAATAATAAAATTCCCTTATATTTTCTGATCGAATAATGCCCATACAGCTCCTTTTGTCGGCACAACACCGTCACCATGCACGTCCTTTGTAAATCCCACTCACATAGAATACCCACTACCGCCATTGCTAAAACTAATCCTATTTTTCACCCAAATAAATGCCCTGAGATTCCCCCATTTTCTGTATGCTTTGATAACCCTCCTTTTCTCAGATATCCACTTTCTATTAAGGTCTCAGAAGGCTTAACACAGAAGCTAAGAACCCATTCTGCGAAAAATTTGAGTTTAAAGAACTCTGCAATGTCTACTGAGAATCTAGAAATCAGCAAGAATAGGATGAAGGAGTTTGTTGAGGTGGGGAACAAGATTGCAGACGCCGCAGGACAGCCTATTCGTCAATATTTTCGCAAACATGTAGATATTGTGGACAAGGAGGACTTAAGTGAGTAAATTAAACTATGTGAAAAATTCTATATAGTTTCTACGATTTCAATTAATTATTTATAATTATATGATAATTTGTCAACCATGTATATTAGATATTGACTTTTTTATATAATTTTAATCTGTGGTTTGCAATTATATAAGAATTTTCAATATATAAATTATATATTGAAAAATCTCAATCAATTGTTTATAATCATAATAGAATTTTCAATATATAGATTCTATAATTGATATATTGAAAATCTTCATATAGTTTCTGTGATTTCAATCAATTTTTAAAACTTATATGAGATTTTCAATTTGCTTTTCAATTAATTGTTTATGAACGTGATATATATATATATATATATATATATTCACAGTGTAGTTTTGTCCCAAACAGAATGGAATGAATCCACAACTCAGTTGCATCTCATAGTTTGTATGGCATTCGCACCTGTCCCATTGAATGGGCAGACACCACACCTGGTGAATGAATGAATGAAGGTATTTTAATAATGTCCACGAGACCCAATGGTCTAAGGTACGAAGGAACATTAAATTAATTCATTTCCAAGTTCTTTTCCATGTCGGCGCTTTTGTTATGAATCTTGAGTAAGAAACCAGCTGTTTTGTGAAGTCTTGCTTCTTCAGAAAGCTCGTTCAGGCTGTCCACTTTTAAATCGTTTTCAAACTGACTGCAAATATCTTCATACACTGCACATTCTTTGATGAAATGCCATTCTGTTTCCACCACTCCCTTGCTGTAGTAGATGCAAGTCCTTTCTTTCCATTCTTCTTTGGGTACCTTCCATCTACAAGTTTCACATTTCAAGTGATGAGAGCTAGTCCTCAGCTGTGCAATTTTAGAATTTAGCCTTTCTCTTAATCATAGATCTCAAATAATCTTTTTCGTCATGCTGCCACGTGGGGTTAAATTCTTTGACATAGTATGCTTTTTTCCTGCCCAGCTGTTTTGTCCACACGATGTTCCTGAATTTTTCTATCACCCACTTTTTTTATCTCCTCATTGGTGTTGGGACAGTCATGCAGATTTATTTCCCACTTGTTCATCCACTTGTTATTCTGTTTCTTCCAAGTCTTTTTCTTACGACCTACCTCCTCTTTGACAATCATTTTGGACCAGTGGTGCTTATCCATATTTTCAACCTTTTTTAAGTAGCATAACAACTGGATGATTGCCGAAGCCTCAATTCGGAACATACCTGCCTCAGCTATGATTTGACTTTAAGGCAGCTAGTGATTAGACGTTTTTGGATTCTTTCAATTTGTCACCATTTGTGTTTTGACATGCTATTTCCCCAAACCTCTTACCTGTACAAGATAATTGGCACTACTAACAAACCGAAAAAAGTTTTCTTAGCCTTCCAATCCCGCAACTCCGCTTCCCTACACCTGTTTTGAAGAAGGTATAAAGCTCTCCATTTACCTTAGATCCTCTTTGATCTATAAGTCTCCCAACTGAGTCTATTGTGAAAATCAATACCTAGGTACTTGTATTCCATCACTACCACCAAAGTGTTAGAATAACAGTGTCTCAATCAACTGAGGGGGGGGTGAATCAGTTGATGCCCATATAGAATACTTAAACTTTAACTTCAAACTTGTTGCTTAAAACAAAACACTGAACTGAAAAAGTGAATGCAGCAATAACACATATACACATGAACACCAATCTTTGTTCTTGAGGAAAACCCTGTTAAGGGAAAAACCCTGGTGGGGATGGTACCCATAATTATCTGCACTATAGGTATAATAACCTTGTTAAGAGTTCTGACTCTGTTAGGAGCCGAGTGTTACATTGTTAGGAGCTGAGTATTACAATAGGCAGGTCCTGGTTAAAGGACATACCTTGTTAGGAGTCTTTTACAATGTGATCCCAATTAGGAATCGACCCTGTTAGGAGCCCAGCCTTGTTAAAGGCAATTGCCTTGTTAAGGGTGTACAATGCATCAACCTGATGAAGAGATTTGAGAGTTAAAGCCACCCTCAAGTTCTCCACACCTTGCAACTTCAAGTTTGAGATAATTTTGTTCTGAAATTGCTTCTAGTCTTTGACCACTGCCAAGCAAGCTCCACCTTGTACCTAAGTGCACAACTACTGTTCTTCAAACAGTATCCAATGCAGCCTAAATCTCACATTCGCCTCTGCATCTCGCATATGCAGTGCCACACTATTTTCCAAGGAATTTTAATCCTTAAATACAGGTTACAACAATTATATCCAAGTCGGCCTTCATAGAGTAAATCCTATTTACAAAATACAAATAAACTCATGCGAAGATGCACACGACATATCTTACAATGTTACAACATAGTAGTTGCATCAATTAATTATTTAGATCTGTTGATTAAGCTTGCATATCGAATTACTTGAAACGTGTTCCAAGTCGGCCTCCAAATAGGTTTTCGCTAATTGTCATGTCCCCTCTTTAGTGACATGTCATTTTTCAGTGGATTTGCCTATCATGGACTCTCGTAGGCAGATGGTTTTGGTGAGAGAGTCATTCTGATGATTATTTGAGGATTGGATGGTCTTATTTGCTCTTGGAGAGATGGTGTTTATCATATTTTTACTATAATGTGTTATTTGGGGCCAAAATGTTATAATTTTGTGTTGAGTTGCACTTTTTTATTTTATAAAGTTACTTTTTATATAAAAGTGCATTATAAAGGGATTTTATAAGAATATTTTATGGATACTTATAGAAGTTCTAGTGGCTTCTTAGAAAAGTGAATAAATAGAGTGCTTGGCCTCTCATTTGGACATCTCATGACTTGAGTTTACACTACTTTTCTCTTTGAGCATTTGTGGTGCCATCTTGGTCTGCAGATTGCATTTGATCTTTAGGAACGGAGTTTCTTAAAGATTTGCATAACTGAGGAGGTGAAATATCCTTTGAAGGGTTGCACTTTGGAAGTGGTATTTAGCCATTTCAAGTTGAGCTTATTTGGAGTCCTCAGACTTACCTGAGGGTTTGAGTTTTTGATTGCAAGAGGAAAAAAAGCAGATCCAAAAAAAGCAGCAAAGCGAAAAAACAGTCCGAAAAAGTAAAGCGAAAAAGTAGATCCAAAAAAGCAATCCGAAAAAGCAGATCCGAAAAAGCAAAGCGGAAAAGCAGATTCGAAAAAGCAAAGCGAAAAAGCAGATCCGAAAAAGCAATCCGAATTCAGTTTAATTCAGTTTTCAGAATTTCAGGATAGGGTTTTGGAACCACATTTTTGCTCATATCTTCCTCATTACTCAGCATATCATTCTGGGTATTTTTGCATCAGATTTCTATCATCGAGGAGATAAAGATAGGTGCATTTTGGAGTCCCAAAATGCCATGATTTATTTTTAAGGAATTTTCAAAATTCCTAGACATTTTCGAAAATCTGCAAGAAAGTACATTTTCAGATTTGGGGTGACTTTGGCTTAGGTGTTGGCATCTTCAGCATTGGTAAAAATTATTGCAGCCATCTACAATCAGGTTCCTCACTTCTCATTTGGCATTTGACATATTTTCTGAGAAATGTATGTTTTCAGCTGAGTACAAAATATAGCTTCAGCACTTTACTATTTTACATTGTACTTGTCTTTGTTTGCCATTTGGCATTATTGGTATCAAAGGAAGGCTAGGATTTTGCAAGTGAAAGGGCATTGTGTCATGTCCCCTTTCTAGAGACATGTTCTTTCATGACGGGTTTGCCTATCATCGACTCTCGTAGGCAAATAGTTTGGGGAGAGAGTTATTGTGTGGATCATTTGATTGCTTATTGCTGACAGAGCCTACATCCAGTTTGAGGCCTACATGCAGTTGTAGTGGAGCCTACGTCCAGAAGTGAGCCTACATCCAGTTCGAGCCTACATTCAGTCTAGTTGGGCCTACATTCGATTATGAGACATCTTGGCCTACATTGTTATATTTTTGAGTTGAGAAATGTACTTTATTATTATAATGTTATTTTATTATAAAGTACATTATAATTAGATGTTTCTAGAAGTTCTAGTAACTTCTCAAGAAAAAGAATAAATAGAGGGCTTGGGCTATCATTTCTACATGCTTGGATTTGGGATTTCTTCTACTTCTTCATTGTGAAGCAATTTGTAGCTTTGTGGTCTGCAAATACTATTTGATCTTTGGGAACGAATCACTCCCTTAGATTCGCATAACTGAGGTAGTGAAATATCTACTGAAGGGTTGCAAGTTTGGAGTTGGTACTCAGCCATCTCATTGGTACTTCATTGAGAATTCGTTGTAAGGGTTTGTTTGTGGTTGGAATAAGGGTTTGAGTTCACTTATTGCATTGATGAATCATCTTGGTGAAAGATTGAAGACAATATTGCACATTCTCAGACATTTCATATCAGGGCCTGGAATCAAAATTTTGTTCATATCTCCTAATTCCCTTAGGGAATATTTTTATGCTTTTGGGAGGATCTTAGTACATCCCTGGCGGTCCATTTCATAGCAATTTGGGGTGTTAAAAACCCTCACTGAATTTCCTAGAGAAGCCGTACAGTACGGCCAGGTACGGCCCTGTACTTGCAGGCAGTACGACAGAGTTGGGAGGTGGAGTTTGGGACTGTTCCAGTCCGTATTGCATCAGCGGTCTTCATCAGACATTGGGAAGCGATTAATAAGTTCCATTAATGGTTTTTGGTTGCATTTGATGACAAGGAAATTGTAAAAATTGCATGTCTTAGTCACTGCTATAGCAGTCATACTTAGTCACTGTTATAGCATATTCAGTCAGTCATTTATATTGTCAATTGTCATTATAGTAGCATGTTTTTGATGGTACTTTGAATGGAGTAAATGAATGCCTTGTATGTTCATTGTATCAGTCATGTATGCAGTCCATAGTATTCAAACTTTGCTATAACACAAACAGTTTGTAGTGGTCATAACAGAGATCAGATTTGGCATTGATTTTTGTAGTATTGTCTAGTGTTGGAATCAGTCGTTCATTCTCAGAAAAAGCAGTCAATAGATAATCAGACATTGATAGTTGCATTTCATTTTGTTGTCATGAATCAATGTTCATTGTAATAGTTTGAATCAGACCTAATCTACAATCAGATTTGAGAAGTCCGTGATATATTGGCTTTGCATTGTCATTTCATTTTATATTGGTATTGTTATCTCAATTGCAATTGGATTCCCAAAACAATATTCATATTGAGACACAACATTGGAAACATAACAATTCAGTGCATGCCAAGTGTTTGACAATTTGCCACAGTTCAGATTTGAGGGTTTTAGTGATCCTATTAGTAAGGGTCATTACACATTGTAATTTCCAGTCTATCTATATTGCAAACCTAGGGTTTGATGATCATATTATTGGCTGAAATATGTATGGTATTGTTGCAAATTGTTGATATATGAATGGTATATGGTTTTGAGCAATTTCCTACATCATTGATAGTGTTTTAGATGGTATTTGGTTGCTATCTATTATTCTGAAATTTTGGGACAGCGAACTTATATACTCAAAAATAATTTTCTATCTACATTTTGAGTTACATTTTTGAGGGGTTTTTAGTGGCCTATTGGTAAGGGTCATTACACTAATCCACACGCCATAGCTGACGCCACTTGTACGGTCATGACTCCATATGATCGCAATAAGCTCTCAAGCCAATGTCCAACACGAACCTATGTTCGCACAACATAACTCAAACAAACATGAGTGCTATCCACAAAGTTCTGCAATCAACTTTGTGAAAACACAGTTATTGTCTTCTGAAAACTAGTTATCAGTAATTCAGTCATAGCTTTGTCCAGTGAATTCATAATTATGTGCGATCACAGATGGTGACCCAAGACATCATTAGAAGTCTTCCTCTAAGTGCGCACGTGCTGATTCGCTATATTGCGTCCGTACAATTCTCTGCAACCTCTTCTGTAGGCTCCTGAACAATCAATCAATAGCATATGTTGGCATCAATGACAAACTCTGTCATGAATGTAGCACACAACCAATGTAGCATGCCTCTATCATTACCATGATACTCCCCCATAGGAATACCATCAACATTCATGCTAACACAAAGGGCTGCGTCGAAGATAAGATTAACCTGCTGCTGCTTCTTTTTCAAAGAGAAGATCATGACTTTGGTCTTGCTGGTATTCACTTGTATCCCAACCTCTTGACAAAACAGTTGAAGCACTTTCTGATGCTCTCCCAAACCTTGTGTGGATTTTGCAATAAGAATAAGGTCATCTACATAGAAAGTAACTTCACAACGTATTCTGCTAGTTGGATACCTTGTCCCATGGTTTTGTTTAATCATTGTTCAAGTTTGTCAATATATAAACTAAACAATGTGGGGGATAAAGGACACTCCTGTATTTTATTCAATTTTAACACTTTATTATTGGTAGCATATTTAAGATTGTCATTGGATAAGTATAAAGCAAACATCAATCCCACCAGTAAACCGGTAGACCACTCATACTCCTAAAAAGGCACCGATAGACCAAGTAGAAAAGGATATGAACCGGGTATAAGAGTCTTATTATATGGACAACCGGGTATAAGATTAATACTGGTCAAGAGCATAGTAATCCGCACCGGATTATGCAAACTGTTTAAGTTAAAACCGGAATATGTAGAGCATCCACCGTTTAGAACTGGAGTTAGCTTTTTAACAGGAGTTAGTTTTATTTCTACGTGGATGTTTCAAGGTAAACTCAAGATCAGAATGCAAAGCTTTTTCTTTGTTGCATGATTTAAGGACGAGTTTACAACCTGACGGTTCTATGAGTTAGGGTTTCATTAAGATGAATTTTGCATAAATACAGGTCATAGGACGCAAGAAAAGTTGTTGTTGAATATACAGAGCATAAGAGAGATATCTTCTAAGAGAAGAGCTACAGTCACAGGTGAAAGGAAGAAAGATTCAACAGCCAACCAAAACCGGGAAAGATCAACAGGTATGATTTAATCAGATAAAGAGTGTCAATTAAGATCATTGCTTTTATATTGTGAAAGCATATTGAAATCCCCTATCAGGGTGAACCCGAATAGGTTCTTTGTATAAATCCTTTAACCGGGTAGCATCTTGACTGATGTTGAAAGTCCTTCAACAAGGCAGTTCCTAACAGAGTCAAGATCTTAACAGATCTTCTACCAAATCCCTTTATCGGGTAGCACTCTTACAAGTGCTTTCTAAGCTCCTAACATGGCGTCTTTATTACTACATTAGTGAAGTTGTGAGATCTGTCTCACTGTGGTTTTTTACTTCTAACCGAGGGTTTCTGCGTATATATGATGTGTTGAACTGAGCAATTCTATGTCTGTTTATGTATGGTTAATTGCATGCTGTTTATTTTGAAAGAATCTACATACAATGTTAAATTGATTCACCCCCCCTCTCAGTAACCGGTTAGGAATAACAATTGGTATCAGAGCGCAGTTCTTTTAGATATAAAGCTTAACCGCTTGAGAAAAAGATCATGGAGGGTTATAGGTATCAGAAACAGTTTGAAGAAGCCAATGACATCATTGCCTCCCTTGAAAACAGGCTAAGAAGATCCCTAGCTAAAAGAAAGAAGCTGGCTCTGCAGTTGAGTGAGAGCAATGAGACAATTGATGAACTCTCTGGGCAAAGTGGATTAGATGAAGCTAAGGAGGCAGTCTTTGAGCTTATGGAGAGAAACTAGATCCTAACTGATCAAATCTCTAGCCTAAAAAGGGAATAGGAAGATAATGCCCTAAGAATGACTAAACTGATTGAGAAAAAGAGGAAAGCTGAAGATGAAAGAAACACTGCAGTTAAGTCATTAATAGCCTCTGAAAGAGCAAGAAATCTGGCAGAAGAAGCTGTAAGGAAAAGTGATCTTGTCGTTCTGCAACTTCAAGAAGACATGCAAATAGTCACCCAACAAAATGCCAACATGCAAAAGATTTGGCATGATAAAGATGATGCATGCAAGAAGCTGGCAATTGAGCGGTATCAACTGAAGGAACAAATGAAAGTACTCGAAAAGAGGAATGAAACCCTCAGAAGATACAATGAAAGCTCAGCAAAGCTTGATGAACAACTCAAAGCTCAGAGGAAGCATAAGGATCCCACAGGACTTGGCTTCACCAGTCAAAGCACTAAGGAAACCGGTGAGTCTTCTGGAGTCGAGAAAGCCAAGAAGGAAAAAAAGAAGCCGCTGGCACAAAAAGGTAAAAAGACCTTCAATACTTCTTGCAGTCATTGTGGCAAACCGGGACATAGAACAAGTGGCTGCAGAAATGCACCGGTAAAGCCAACCAACAGTTATTGCAAAAACTGTTGCAAGAATGGCCACAAGACTGCTGAATGCTGGTCTCGCCCCACAAGTGTGTCCAGTGGAAGCAGGGGAAGCTTCAAGGGCTATTGCTACTCATGCAACAAGTTTGGACACAAAGGTGATGAATGCAGATCCAGAACAATGACATTTAGATCCCCACCGAGAACAGGATTCCCCAAAAGAATCCAAAACCGGAGCACAACCAATTGTGCTAACTGTGGCATGCATAGTCATAATAACTCCTGGTGCAAATCACCTAACAAGAGAAGGGTAAATCCATGGAAGGCAACTGGGATAGCCTGTTTCACCTGCAACAAAGTTGGACACCTAGCTAAAGACTGCAGGAACCAGTCAATGAACAAAAGAAAAGGATCGGTCAAAACGGTGGTGAAGACCTCACCTTCCAATAAGAACAATGGAGGAAAGGAGACCGAGAAGGAAGTAAAGAAGATTTGGTTCAAGAAGGAATCAAAGAGCTCCGTTGAGGAGAAGATAGAGGGAAGATCATCATCAGCCGATGGTGATATCTCTTCAGCAAACTGAGCCTACAGGGCTTAGAGGGAACTGGTAGCTCGTCTACTATTCCTGGTAGAATTGGTGAGTATCAAACTCACTCAGTCTGCAAGAAAGACCGGACAGGTAAGCGTTGATCAACCGGGGTTTGCTCAACTGAAAAAGCTTGAATACCGGTTGGCGAAAAATGAAAGAAATGGTAGGTATGGTAATTAATGCTATAGCCGTTAATCAGATAGTTATCGTTTGGTAATTACCGTTATGCCCTAAATCTATATAAAGAAAGGAAGATTACTCATGTTCTTTTACTTTGCGATTTCTGATTTACAAATTCTTGTGCTTGAGTAATATTCTCGTGCTTTGATCAACGATAAGATTTCTTGATTTCTCTGTAAGACCGATCAAGCTATTTACTGTGTTAACCGGTTGATAACAATGGCATCTTCATCATTTGTCGCCAAGTTGATTCCTGGTAATCAATTCGACCGACGTGCCTACGACATCATGGCAGTTCAGAACAGGGCAAATGACATGTTTGGTGCACTATCATCCGTGCCTGATGGTGTTCTCATGACGGAAGACGTGACCGCTTTCATTCACGCCAAGCAGAAAGAACTGGGTGAGACCTTCATCCAGAGCGAGTACCTCTCGCTATGTGAGGATGGAAAGCTTCCAGATAGATACATGAAGCTGGTGTCATCCGGTCTCATCAACGGAGTCTGCTATCCAACTATCTTCTGATTGGATTGGATTCGACTGGTTCTCAGACGTGTGCACGATCTAGGGTTTTGGCTTGCGAAAGGAGCATGTACACAAATTACAAAGGAGGACTTGCATCGAGTGACCGGGTACAGTCAGGAAGGGGAAGCACTAACCCTAAGAACCATCTCCAATGTTGTGGTTGCAAAACTGACCAAGTCAAAATTTGATGGTTGGCTTATGATTGTAAACGACATAGAAGATCAAGGAGTTCGGTTCACATCCGCTGTGATAGGCTACAAGATTTATCAATCCAGCAACCTGAACAACATACTGGGAGGAGCCATTTATGCCGCTCACCAAATAATGCATGACAATGCCAAGTACGATCTCTGTGGAATGCTTCGTGGTCAAATATTTGAAAATATGAAGAAGCTCGGCATTGTAAAGAAGAAATCCCTAAAGTATGGCACCCTATTGGTATGCCTTTACTTTTACCATTCTAGCTTCTTTTCGGGAATAAGAAAGGTGACTTGGGGAACTGACCGGCCAGTTATGATGCAGATAAGTGATATGACCAACCAACTGGGAAACCAGTTCGGTAAAGTAATGACCGAGTACTTTGAGGCATTCCAATTGAGAATGCACACTAGGGAGAGGGTGCCGTCAACTATTGTTGACTCGTACAAAGATGATGTATGTTTTTTGGTCTCCACCGATCATTGCATCATTCAAGCAATGGAACTAAGAATCGGGTATGCTCCTGAACTGGGTTACGAGATCACCTCCAAGATAGCCAAGGCATATGCTGATGCCCTACAAGAAGCTGATCTAGATCTCTCTGCTTACCGGTTTGGTACCTTTGAAGAGATTTAGGAGAATTTGAAGAAAAGGGCACCAATCAAGAATGTCTATGTCAAAAGGACCCCTACACCAAAGAAGAAACTGGTGATAGAACAACCCAAGGCTCAAAGGAAGAGAGTACAATTGACACCCAGTACTCAAGGAGAAGAACAAGAGGAAACAGAAACAGAAGAAACAGTTCCTCTAGTCAGAAAGAGGAAATCTGGTAAACTAGTGAAGGAAGATGCACCGAGAGCCAGAAAGCCCACAATTGATGAATTTGTGGCAGGATTGAAAGAATTTGGTGGAACGGGATCAGTCAGCAGAAGATATCAATTGGCAAATGAAGAAGATAGGAGAAAAATAGAAGTAGTAGTACACTGTATTCACAAATTCAATCTTTCTCCCACAGAACTTCATAAGGTGGTCCCTGATGACCTCCAAGAAATTCTTGAAGCTAGATGGAAAACTTCAATGGACAAAGAAAAGGAGCTGAGGATTTGAGCTCTTCTTGAGGTTCAGAACCATCTTACTCTGGACGAGGCCACTCACCAAGCCGAACTGCATAAGCAAAATTTCCTGATAAAGAGGAGGATCGGTCCAATGCTTATCGGTGAAGTTGACAGAGTTCATGAAGGTGTGGCAACATGGACTAAGCTTCTTCAAACCCAACAACAAGCAGAAGAAGCATGTCAAAGGATCACTGAGCCACCGGTCCCTGATACTGGAAAAGGAAAAGGAATACTAGGAGCAGAAGTACCGGTTAAAGAGAAGAATCCTACCAAACTGTTCTCCGTTGACATCACTGATGATAAAGGTAGTGATTAGGCTCGTCCAACCGTTCTTGTCTCTCCAAAAAAAGGTAAGGCTCTCACCATGACTGTTAATGATATAGTTGATGAGGTGATGGATTTTGGAGTAGACAATGTTGCTAGATGGTATAGTGTGCTAGGAGAGGAAGATAAACAAGCAATAATAGTGGCACTGGTGGAAACATTCATGGATTACAACAGAACTCGAAGAGACTATAGGTCTAAGTTTCCCCTTGAGCTAAACACAAGATTAATGACAAAATGGAGAACTGGTCTAAGTTGCAACACTAGAATCTCTAAGGAGACATTGTCACTTGTCAGACTTGGTCTTAGTGAAGATACTATAAAACTTCTGTTAGAGGAAGCATCAATGAATTTGGACACCAAACATAGGGTTGCCAAAATAATAAATGGTTATGAAAATGAAGTCTATAAAGAGACTCTAGATTTCTGGCAACAATATGACTTCAGTGCTCTCAAGGCAATAGGTCCGCAAGATCAACCCAAACCAACACTAGTACCACCAGTTCAATTCACTTCTCATGAAGAACCTACAACCGATAAACCAGAAGTGTCATCAGTCAAGATGACCACTGACAATAAAACTAGTGAGGAAGAAATTGCTTTAGGTGAGCTTCATACAGCTGAGGAACAACACTCAGATCCACCATCGGAACAAGAAGCCCCTCCAGAAGAGCACATGGAACAGGAACATGATGCACAACAAGAAGCAGAGGTACTACCGGAAGGGGAAGTACAAAATGAGGAAGAAGTACTAGCAGTAGAAGTCCTACCAAAAGAAGTTGCACAACCGGATGAGATGGCCCAACCGGAAAAGGGACAAGAGTTACCAGAACAAGGACAACTGGTATAGGAGCCTAGACTCAAGGAACAGGTAGATGTTCCAAGCTCGTCCTCAACCAAGAGGAAATTATCCTTTGCAGCTGACATAGAAGCCAAAAGAAGCAAAGCTACCGAGACTGTGGTTGACATCAACAAAATGTCAACAAGGCAGCTAAAGGAGCTGACTAAGCGAAAACAAGACATGGTCCTAACCAGTGTTAAGAACATTCTGTGCAACTTTGTACCTGATGTTGACATCAATGAAGATGGACCTGTGATTGATAAGTTGGAAATATTGGCACAAGCAATCGGAGAGGATGTCACCGATCCAGAAATAATTGCCATCGATCACTATGAACAGAAAAGAATAGAGGTTCTTCATAAACAGGTCAAAGATATAAAGGTAACAGTTACTACAAATGTAACTATACTGCAACAACAATTGCAAGTTGCAGGAAGTTTGATGACAAGGACTTCAAATTTTGATATCTTTACACAAGATCTGACTAAAAAGTCATCTAAGACTTCGGAAGACATAAAAGCTCTATCTTCAACATTTGATATTAAGAATAAATCTGCAACAAATTTCAGCAGAGAGATGACAAGTCTAGCTCTCATTCTGAGAAAGACTTTTGAAAAAAAGACCAAGCGAATCCAAGATCGTATTGGATTTCAACTGTTTCTCGCCCCAATATTTGATTTAATGCAACAAACAACAACAAAGGCAGAGAATCTGATCAGTGAACTGGACTACAAAATAGTAGAGGACATTGAGAATATCATAGTATCACTGAAAGCAGCACTCAAAAATCTAGAACATGTCACTGGTAATTGGAATCCTTTTCTTCATTCAGGGAAGACACTTTACAAGGATATCTTCACCAAGCTTCAAATGTAAAATAATAGGTATAGCATAACCCTTTGTCTTATGGAGGCAAAAAGGGGAAGAAGAAGACTTTGGTTTGAAGAAAAGAAGAAGACTTCAGAGAAGGGTCAGGAGGTCAGAGATCAGAAAAGAGACATCAGATTCAGCTACAGGACAGAAGAGCTAAAGCACTTAAACAGGGGAAGTCTGCAAACATAAGAGCTGAAGGATACAAAAAAAAAAAAAGTCTACAAGTGGAATTCACTATAACGAGAAAGTGATGGTGTGCGGAAAGTGATGTTTTGCCACCAATGCCAAAGGGGAAGATTGTTATCATATTTAAGATTGTCATTGGATAAGTATAAAGCAAACATCAATCCCACTAGTTAACCGGTAGATCACTCATACTCCTAAAAAGGTACTGGTAGACCAAGTAGAAAAGGATATGAACCGGGTATAAGAGTCTTATTATATGGACAATCGGGTATAAGATTAATACCGGTCAAGAGCATAGTAATTTGCACCGGATTATGTGGAACTGTTTAAGTTAAAACCGTAATATGTGGAGCATCCACCATTTAGAACTCGAGTTAGCTTTTTAATTGGAGTTAGTTTTATTTCTACGCAGATGTTTCAAGGTAAACTCTGTTAAGGAATGTACCTTCGTTCAGATAAAATTATTGTTATTGAATTATCAAGTACACATCGATATATATGTAATAATAATAATATGTATTATAATTACTATATATATCCATATAATTTATATAGTGGATTATTATCATATTGTGATATATATATATATATATATATAATTGATATTATTTATATAGTCAAATAATTAATAAAGATTAATGAATAGACATGTTCCTTTAAAAGGACATGTCTCTTCTTATCATTGTCTTGTATAAGTACAAAAAGATTAATGCATTTGGAAAATATAGACAATATAACAATGCCATTACATTTGCAATAGATCATAAAATAACATGGTATCAGAGCCAGATTTGCAAATGTATGGAAGAATTTGATAATCTGGAAGATTATCGCCATTGGACGACATTGTTTCTTAATCGCCGCAGACATTTGGGAGTTAACAGTTGTTGGTGCGAGTTGTGGTAGAAGGAGAACATTGAGGTTGGTGCGTCATGAACCTCCCTGATACAATGAGGATTTATTGCTTCCCGACATTGTAATCATGGAGCATACGGGAAGGGGATTGAGATCATACAGGCGGCTAATACGAGTGTTGAGACACGTAAGGTCTGCGGTATGTGTGTAGCTGTCAACGTTTGCTAGGTCAAGTTGAATGTGGTAGCGGATTGGGAGGCTGTAACTGCGCTGGAAAGGAAGACGACAATATGCAGGGTATTAATCATGGTATATAGTGAACAGCTGTGGGGGTTGCAAATTGGTGGAAGGAGCATGCCATGCTGAATTTGCAGATCATACATGTATAGTGGAGATTGTTTATCACAGCCTAGACGTGTTTCCAATTCCCGGGATCCCTTACTCATTATCGGTGGTAGGCATGTATGATATAGATGTGGCTTAATCGTTATAGCAGTGAATAGTCGTTCTCCTCATAGGGATGAATCAATTCACTAATTTCTAGAAACAGAATGGTCGACTTGGAGGCTGAGGTTAATTAAAGGTAAAGTGGTCAGTACGACTAATGAATATGGAGCCTTATACAAATTATAACTGAGGGCTACTTAAGACAAATGTTCAATACCATTAAAGACACTATTGAGTTCAACGATTAGATGGGGACGTCGAATTCAACAGTTCATGGAATGCAGCAAATCACCATTAGTGTCCTTCAAACTATCGATGAATAAAGAGGACATATAATATTGAATATTATAATGAGCGATTGAGATAAATGATAATTATTAGCGGTAATAATAGTTAACTTTGATATATGCTAAAATGAGAAACTACAGTGAATTAAAATATATTATCGTAAAGGGAAGTTGATGATATAAATAGCAACGCAATCCATACTTCCAATTGTAAAATCCGAAATCATGTGTGATATTTCTTATATGGGCTCACATGACAAAAGGAAATAATTGAAATTAAAAGGAGGAAAGCATAAAGACATTTCCATTCAGAGGGAGTCTGGCATTTCAAAAGGAGGTCAAGAGGTTGATGAACTTGAGCTTCAGATGGAGCAGATAAAAGAAATGGTTCAGTCAACTTCTGATAATCTCGGTCATTTTGTAATTGAGAGGGAGTTCACTAATGAAGGTGGTACACTTTTGAGGTAAATTTAATTTAATTGATTATTATACTAATGAAATCATTTAATGCCTTATGGGCCCTGTGTATATCATCTGGAGGTGACGACTTCCAATGATCATCACTTGTATTCTTTGACGTTATTGAAAGGTGATGATCTTACAATAGCTATCTTTTATCATGATAGACCTCATGTGATGGCTGAAACAAATCATGATAAATGAATTATTACATGGTGGATTGAGTTCCTTAAAATGACCATGATCTTGTACTGTGATAGTCATCATGTGATGCTAAAACAGATCACAGTACTGAAGGTGATAGTCGTCATGTGACACTGAAACAGATCACCGGTACCTAGCTATTGTGATAGTCGTCATGTGACGCTGAAATAGATCACAAATATTGAAGGTGATAGTCGTTGTGTGACGCTGAAACAGATCACAATTATTGATCATGATAGACCATGTGATGGCTGAAACAGATCATGATAAAGAATTCTTGCGTGGTGGATTAATTTCATATTGTGATAGTCATCATGAGGATGCTGAAACAAATCACAGTTATTAAAAGTGACAGGCAACATGTGAGGTTGAAATCACGGTCACTGAAGGTGATATACATCCTACGATTTTGAAATAGATCACCATTTTCTCATATTCTGATAGACATCATGTGATGTTGAATCAGATCACAATTATTGATATTATTGAGTTAATGTAAAATATATACTGATTTTATCTTCTCTAACTAAGAGGGAGTGTTAAGGAATGTACCTTCGTTCAGATAAAATCATTGTTATTGAATTATCAAGTACACATCGATATATATGTAATAATAATAATATGTATTATAATTACTATATATATCCATATAATTTATATAGTGGATTATTATCATATTGTGATATATATATATATATATATATATATATATATATAATTGATATTATTTATATAGTTAAATAATTAATAAAGATTAATGAATAGACATGTTCCTTTAAAAGGACATGTCTCTTCTTATCATTGTCTTGTATAAGTACAAAGAGATTAATGCATTTGGAAAATATAGACAATATAACAATGCCATTACATTTGCAATAGATCATAAAATAACAAACTCAAGATTAGAATGCAAAGCTTTTTCTTTGTTGCATGATTTAAGGACGAGTTTACATTCTGGTGGTTCTATGAGTTGGGGTTTCATTAAGATGAATTTTGCATATATACAGGTCATAGGACGCAAGAAAAGTTGTTGTTGAATATACAATGCAGAAGAGAGATATCTTCTGAGAGAAGAGCTACAGTCTCAGAGGTGAAAGGCGGAAAGATTCAATAGCCAGGCAGAACCGGGAAAGATCAACAGGTATGATCTAATCAGAGAAAGAGTGTCAATTAAGATCATTGCTTTTATATTGTGAAAGCATATTGAAATCCCTCTATCAGGGTGAACCCTAATAGGTTCTTTGTACAAATCCTTTAACCGGGTAGCATCTTGACTGATGTTGAAAGTCCTTCAACAAGGCGGCTCCTAATAGAGTCAAGATCTTAACCAATCTTCTACCAAATCCCTTTATCGAGTAGCACTCTTACAAGTGCTTTGTAAGCTCCTAACAGGGCGTCTTTATTACTACAGTAGTGAAGTTGTGAACTCTGTCTCACCCTAGTGTTTTCCTTCTAACCGAGGGTTTCCACGTATATATGATGTGTTGATCTAAGCATTTCTATGTCTGTTTATGTATGGTTAATTGCATGCTGTTTATTCTGAAAGAATCTACATACAATGTTAAATTGGATAAAGACATAGTGTTTACTGATTCACCCCCCCTCTCAGTAACCGGTTAGGAATAACAATTATGTCTACTAGGCTTTGAATGGATGCGAAACTTTATCTAGTTTAAGCATGTCATTATGTTTCTTGGCCATTGGACCTAGATCTCTGCTCTTCAACACTTTAGTTTTCAAATGAGGTTTTAAATTGAGCCTCTGGGCCTCAGCTTCCACTTATTCCACGGTGTGTTTGGATGTATTTTATTCAATTTCCACACTTAATTATGTCTACTGGGCTTTGAATGGATGCGACGCTCTACCTAGTTTAAGCATGTCTTTATGTTTCTTTCCCTTTGGACCTAGATCTCTGCTTTTCAACACTTTAGTTTTTCAAGTGAGGTTTGAAATTGAGCCTCTGGGCCTCAGCTTCCACTCATTCCATTTAGGTTTTCTAAATGGCAATTCATCCTTAGTATATTCCATACTGTTTTCTTTTTGTTTGTTAAACTCCCACTGTGGCAGTCACCTTTTGCCTGGTCATCTTTTTTGTTTAGTAAATTTCTGTCGTGGTAGTCGCCTCTTGCTTTGATGCCACTATACTGTTTGTATTTTGTTTGGTAAATTCTTGTTGAGGCAGTCACCTTTTGCATGTTCATCTTTTTTGTTTGGTAAATTTCTGTTATGGTGGTTTTCTTCTACTTCAATGTTGCTAGCGAGGATATTGGCTCAATTAGAGTTGTTAGTTTGCATGGATCAATTAGTATTTGAATTAGTTCTTGTTTTTTGTTTTAAAGTCATTATTAGGGGCGTCTTTTTAATGAAAGTTTGATTATCATGCATGGCCCAATCAAGAATTGAACCGAGGACTTCCTGTTTTCATGTTTGAATGCTTTACCACTATGCTACAAGACACTTGAGTTTTTTGCAGGTTCCTTTTTTGAGTTCAATTGCCGCATATTTTCACCAATGCCCCCCCTCTTGAGGTACACTTTGGTTCTCAAGTACCAAATAGTACTTCTCTTTGAGGCACATATTGGTCCTCAAGTATTCAACTTGTCTTTGGTACCATCTTATTTTGCATCGAAGGGTTAGGGCATGAATAATAGGACCTTCCATTTGCATGTTGGTGTGTTCTGCCATTGAGCTACTGATACCTTTGCGACCAGGATTTTTGACGATATCCTTTTAACAATTTGCAATTTGATTATGGCTCATTACCTCCAATAGGCTTCCCTAAATTTGCACCTAGCCTTCAAGTTGAAGCTAACAATATAGAACTATGAGTGATGGAACCTTAATTTCCATGGAAAACTTGTATTTTCTAGAAAATATGATATATTCATGAACCCCAAAAAACTTAATCATAAATAATCAATTTTCACCTCTCTTCAAAAAATATGGTTATACTTTGTATGTGCCAGTCAAGTTTGGCTATAGTGTTTGAGAAGAGATCAATCCTGGGTAATATTAATTTGATAAATATTAGTCATAATCAAATAATTGCATCCAACCTCATGACTCTTAGTAGTCATCAATTTTTGCGTATTTGAGATCCCAAGAAATTTCTAATTCACAAAACTCTAAATTTTGGAATTAAATGCCTCATAAGGGAAAGAAAATCACCATGAAGAAATAAGAAACAATAATGATATGACACACTCTCAAAGTTGGTTGTTGCACCAAAAGATCTACTTGTTAATGCCTGATACAACCACTAGACTTATAGAAGACATGGGAGGCGATTAAGCCATGCCGTGAACCACCATTGCGCTGCATAGCACAAGAAGACCAAGGGAACATACCTTGCAACAATCCCCTCCCCCACCCAGCACGGGGTTCGAACCTATGACCTCGGCTCCGATACCAATTGTTGGTTGCTGTTGCACCAAAAGATCGACTTGTTATTGCCCGATACAACCATTGGACTTATAGAAGACACGGGAGGCGGTTAAGCCATGTCATGGACCACTGTTGCGCTGCACAACACATGGAGTGTTAATCCTATCCGGTTACTGAGAGGGGGGGGTGAATTAGTAAATACAATTCCTATTTCAATTTATCCACAAATATATATTCTTGCAAATTTAGAAATTAAAAGATTATAACAACACTCATAAACATAAATTGAATACATAGGTCAACACAACATATATACGTGGAAACCCTTGGTTAGAAGGAGAAAACCACGGTGGGACAGAACCCACAACTTCACTACTGCAATAATAAAGATGCCCTACTAGAGGCTTACAAAGCACTGGTAAGAGTGCTACCCGGTTAAGGGATTTAGTAGAAGACTTGCTAAGATCTTGACCTTATTAGGAGTTGCCTTGTAAAAGGACTTTCAACACCAATAAAGATGTTACCCTGTTAAGGGATTTATACAAATAACCTGTTAGGGTTCACCCTGATTGAGGGATTTAAATATGCTTCTCAATTTAAAGCAATGATCTTATGATGACACTTTCTATCTAATCAGATCATACCTATTACCCTTTCCTTTGCTTGGCTGTTGAACCTTTTTCTGCCTTTCACCTCTCGTGACTGTGACTCCTCTCAGAGAATTTTGTTATGCTGCTCTCCTTTGCTCTATGCTCTTGAAATTCAACAACAATTCTTTCATGTCCTATGACCTCGAAATGTTCGCTGAAAAAACAAATCTAACTCCAGTTCCACTGAAAAAGCTAACTCCAGTTTAACTGCAAACGCTCCGCATAATCTGGTTCGGATTACCATGCACTTAACTGGTGAAGAGCTTGTTTCCGGTTAGTCATCTGTTCTCTGTGTGTATCCCATGATTGGTTGCAAAAACTTAGACCGGTATAAGCGTGACCGGTTAAAGTACACCGCTTTCTTGTTTGGTCTACCGGTGCACAATTATGAGTACCGGTGTGATGTACCTGTACTGGTGTTCCGGTGGGATTGATGTTTGCCTATTACTTTACCAATGACAACTAAGTTTCTGTCAACAAGGAGACCAAGGGCACACACCTTTCAATACTATCTACACTACCTAATTAGATATACACATGTATGTGTGTTTAAAGATACATTATTTTAGACAAAATAATTGGTATTCCTTGTGTGACCCTTAATCTTTTAGTGGTATAGATGAGCATTGTCAAAAATTAACACGTTGACCTTGGCCTACAAGGCATGGTTGATGCCTAAGGGATTCAATGCAAGCATCATTCTACGTTATGGGAAATGTTAAGCATATACCGGATTGAACAGGCCATAGCTAAGTTGGGAGATGGATGTGGTGTTAATACAGACCATTGAGATGGGTTTGCGGTTGATGCCAATCATGGAGTTTGAGCTATGACATGGATCATTGACTGTATATATGCATTGGAGCTTGGGCTGTAGATCATACTTGTTATGTGGAGTCAGATCCACATGGAACCATATCTGTGCTCTTTTACTTCTTTATAGTAAATTATCTGATTCGTTGTACATTTGTTTCACTGGTAGAACCCATATTTATTTCTGTCATATGAGCATTCATGTTTAGAATTAATTCTTCAAGCTTGGATTGCTTGTCTTTATTAGGATTTTTGGGTGTAAGGTTACTGCAAATGTACTTGTACTTCCCTCAAATATCACTGCATAGCAAGAAAGTTAAAGTGAAGTGTTTCCTCTGGTTAATATAAGCTTTACCCTTCACAAATTCTTTGTTTTCAAGGTGTTTTGGCTGGACCTATCTATCAGTTTTATTAGGTAGCTACTGTGACTTGGTTAGTTTTGTAATCATGTGTATTTTATAGAGCGATAATGCCCTTCTCTTTATTCTTATCCATTGCTTTTTTTTCCTTCTATGGGGTTGTTCTGATTTTTCTGATTACTTAAGGTATACTTTTTCTGATAGATTTTTTTTCATTAAATGCAGGCCCTGTTACAATAGCAGATCGTGCCGCTGAAGAAGCTATGCGTTCTGTTATTTCTGAACACTTCCCAACACATGCAATGTAGGACATGGTTTCGATAGTGTATTTGCAAAAGAAAACATTTTATTTTATATATGTTGGGAGATTCCAACCTCTGGCTATGCGAGTTAAACTAGATTTGCAGAAAAATAGTAACTGGTTCATGTAGTACTTAGTCTGCAAAATGATAATGAACCATGGCCGTGGGAATCTACATTTTGTATGTTATTCACATTTTTTGGCCACATCAGAATTTAAAATTTAAATGCCTTCTTAAAGGATGATTCTAAATGAGATTGCCCACAGATATGGGGAGGAGAATGGATGGACTTGCAATGAAGAAAATGCAGAATATATTTGGGTTTTAGATCCCATTGATGGCACAAAAAGCTTTATCACAGGTAAACTTTTCTGTCTTGCTTTTTCTAATGCTACTTGATCTACAACATGTACATAAACAAAGCAACAAGCAAACAGAAGATTTTTCAAAACTTCTACATGATAATTTCAATCAAGGAAATCCCGAGGGAGCTTTATATTTTTAGATTATAGATATTACAAACTAATGTGGCTTGGACCTAGAACTAGTCTAAACGTTTGGACAATTGTTGCATAGACTCTATCATGCACCTTTAATCAACAAATTCCTGTTTGTAATCGATCTATCGTGTCAGAGATGTTAAAGGTGTAAATGAAGCATGAAATAGAAGCTGAAAAGTTTCCCATGGAGAGTAGAGGAAAAGTTTTCCATAAAAAATGGAAAAAATTTAACATAGCCATAAGGATAAGTATATTAACTGAATGCTATAGACATAAATCTACCCAAATGATTTTCTTAGTAATATAAAAATAAACATAATTGCCTTATATTATGGTTCATCTTGGAATTTGGCTAACTGGTAGGGAGTGCACATGAGAATATGATTCATGGACCATATTTCCTGTAACAGTGTTTAGGTACACGACTCCATGAGCTATATAGCTTCAACAGATTTGAATTCTAGGCATTTAGATACGTTCATCACAATAATGACAGCAAGGTGGTACTAGCATGGTCACAATCACAGAAAAACTTTCTTATTGTACCCTAGGCCATGTTTGAGGCTGGGAGTACTAGTAATGATTCTCATTAAGGTTGTATGTGTTCCTGTTCAGAACACATTCAGATACAGTGCATGTTGTGAATAAGGCACCATGGATCAATTGACAAGAACTTTTAAAGAAAGAACATTAAGAGATTACTTTTGTACCTCTGGACACCCTCAGGAACATGCTTGATTTGGATGAAAATTCACTGGATCCTCAATCACAAAAAGGAGTGCACTGAATTCTTGTGCTATTATGGGAGTCCCTACGTGTGTGAAACACGAACATCCACTAAGTTAAGTATCAAAGAGAAGCTGCACTCATATACAACCTATCAGACGAATCAGCTCTTGCTGATCATTTGTATAGCTCCAATTATCATATTTATATCGAGGGTGCTAAAATTATCTCTGTGAAGAAATCACTGTGTAAACTGGTGGATTATGGAAGCTCTTGAAATAGAACAACATGAGAATAATATCAATGGAGATGATTGTCTTGAGGTGAAAAGGCTTTTGGAATCCTGTTAGCCTTTTCCTAAAAGGGAATAATGACGATAACACTCTAAAGAAAAACTCTATTGTGGATAGGAGCTGACCCTACTCTAATGTTTAAGTAAATGTTATGAGGGAAGGATATCATCATTGTCCTTTCTTTATAGGCATCAAGAATTTATCTTGAAGATGTGTCTAGAAGAAAAACTTGAAATTTTGTATCTGTTAATTGAGCTAGAGTAATTTAAGAAGACCTTATGGAAATGAATAAGAGCCATGTAAACCTGTGTTTGCCCACTAAAGTGAATGTTTAAAACTTTAATGCATACAAAAATATACAAGAAATATAAGAGAACACATTAATGCTAGAGAACTCACAAATACTTGTTCATTATTCTCTTCAATGTTTACAATGTATCACAACACTGACACCCAAGCACTACGACAACAATTATGACAATGCCAACCATAACCATCTATCTTCCAAATGCAAGTACATAACATATATGAAGGTCGAAGGGGTGCAAGCGCCAACCGTTGCGACCACTCCCAACTACCTATCCTTCGACTAACTAACAAGTACTAACAACATGTAATTTACCTGACAACATCATCCCCAGCCAAAAAGAAAGTCGTCTTCAAACGACACAACAAAATGGGAATGAATGACCATACAACTATACATAACGAAATCGAGATTGAGGTGGAGGAGGGATCGTTCTTGATGAAGTAGGCACTGGTGGTGGTGTGGACAATGCCGCCAAGCTCTCAACTCATACACCTACTTAGTCCTTAGCCGCAAGTCTCGCTTTGCCACCATCTTGCACTCCATAGCAGTCTTCACCATGAGAGCTGCCTCAAAAATCTCCTTGTCTTTGTTGTCTGCCGTCTTCATAGCACTGGCTAGGCAAGTCTCTATCATGGCTCTCTTTGTTCATTCCTCCTCTAACTGTGCTACCATAGCTGCCTTTTCTGCCTGTTTTGCCTCTAGCTGTGTCACCATGGCTGCCCTCTCGGCTGCCCACGCCGCTCTCTCGTGAGCCAACTCATCCCTGTGGTGGGCCAACTCGCCTTCTACCGCCTGTACCCAGGTGGCCAACTCCTCCTAAGCGGACATTGCTGCCACCCGCTATGCCTCATGTCTGGAAGATATGTGCTCCGTCTTCTTGAGGGTGTAGTATCCCTCACGAAATGCTTGCTCAACCTCACGGAGTAGAGCACCAACTCTACTCTCTCCCACTCTCTTTGTGGCTGGCCACCCTCAGGACTCAAAACATGCAGTGAACACCTTAGCACAACCTACTCGAACAAATGCCAACAACCGCTCAATCTCTTGTACTACCCCTTCCCGAACCTGTGACTGAGTGTAGGCCACTATCCTCCTTGCTCCTGTAGCCATATCTGCAATATACTACTCCAAACCATCAACACTAGGCTCCCTCTGAGGCTTTGGTATGTCCACAATATGTTGAGGAGTCCTTGCCATCTGTCTCTTCAGTGAACCTTCTCTCTCCAACTCCCTGATGTTGATAGGCGAACTCCCGCCCTCTAAATCTACTATCTCTTGGTGAGAGAGTAACTCTCGCCGCGGTGAGAAGATGGTGGTCCCAACTGGCGCCATAAGTGTTAGTTGGAGGTGGCTTAGCCAGGCACTCATGGCGGTCTTTGATGAAGCACTACTTGTCAATCTTTGGACCTCCGTTGGCTGCTCCCCTACCAACTCTGCCCCCACGGTTGCCACGACCTCTGTCCCTACCACCTTAATGGATGCTTGGGACTCCCTCACCTCGTTGGGCATCTCTTGCTATACCAACTCCTCCATAATCTCAACTATCTCATCCGCTACTGGCTGCTCAACTCCTATGACGGACTCGGTCACTACTGGCTTTGCGAAGAATGTGTTAGGATTTGGTGACACTGAGAGGGGGGGTGAATCAGTGTTACAGTACTTTATTGAATTCTCAAACCTCTTTAACTTCTTTAACCAACATATAAAGATATAACATAAAATGAATAACCATGCAACAAAGACAAACATAGAACTCATAACACCATATTTGTTTTCGAGGAAACCTTGGCCAAGGGAAACCCCAGTGGGGATGGTACCCACAAAATTTTGCACTGTGAATCTTGAAACCCTGTTAGGAGCTGATTAATACAATATAGGCAGATTCCTGTTAGGGGATATATACAATGAGATTCCAAATTAGGAATCGACCCTGTTAAAGGTCCTAGCCTTGCTAAAGGCAAATAAACCCTGTTAGGGGTGTACAATAGGTGCAACAACACTTACAACAAATCTGCTGTCTTGAATACAAAAGGTTAACAAAGTATTCCTAGAAGAACTCCTCTTGTTCTCCTTCCTCTTGATCTCTGCTTTGCCTTGTAGATGTCTTCACAATTCGCATCTAATATCCATCCATATCATCATTATCATTATCGCACACTTATAGAAAAGTGTTTGTATACTTTGTAATGTCCCCATTTTTAATAAATTAATTTTTATTAATTATTGGTCCCATAATTTAAATAATATTATAAATGGACCTTTAATTAATAAAAGGGGGGCCATTTTTTAATATTGTCCGTAGGTGTTTGCCGTGTCGACATTCTTTTGTAAACCCTTGGGATTTTCTTTGAAGGGGTATTTATGACTGGCGTGTAGGATGTATTTTTCATGTTTGAGATTTGATACTTATTTGTATTTTGCGAATTCCTGTTGAAATTCTGTTGTCCGCCATTTCGGAAGTGAGATATCCTCCCTATTTGTTATTTCGCAGTTTCGGTGGGATTCAACCCACCCTATTCTGCTTGTTTCTCTGGTTCTGGATTTGGCAAATCTGAAGCGATTTCTATTATTCATATTTCATCTTGCAAGTGTTTAAGTTCGATTTGTGTGGTAGCATTAAAGACCGTATTGCCTCCATCCCTCGACGTACTTCCGACATCATCCCGTACCGCCTCCATCCCTCAGCGTACTCCCAACATCATTCTGTACCACCTCCATCCCTCGACGTACTACCAACATCATTCCGTACCACCTCCATCCCTCGGCATACTCCCAACATCATTCCGTACTGCTTCCATCCCTCATCATTTTGTACCGCCTCCATCCCTCGGCGTACTACCAACATCATTCCGTACCACCTCCAGCCCTCTGCGTACTCCCAACATCATTCTGTACCACCTTCATCCCTCATCATTCCGTACCGCCTCCATCCCTCGGCATACTACCAACATCATTCCATACCACCTCCATCCCTGAGCGTACTCCCAACATCAGTCCGTACCGCCTCCATCCCTCATCATTCCGTATCGCCTCCATCCCTTGGCGTACTTCTGACATCATCCCGTACCGCCTCCATCCCTCAGCGTACTCCCAACATCATTCCGTACTGCCTCCATCCCTCGGCGTACTACCAACATCATTCCGTACCACCTCCACCCCTTGACATACTCCCAACATCATTCCATACCGCATCCATCCCTCATCATTCCATACCGCCTCCATCCCTCGGCGTACTCCCAACATCATTCCGTACTGCCTCCATCCCTTGGCGTACTCCTAACTCATTCCGTACCTTCTGCATTCCTTCAACGTACTACCCTCAGCACCCAACCATACGACCCTCAACATCCCACTGTACGACCCTCAACATCCATTAGTATGGCCCTTAGCATTACCATCGTACGACCCTCAACATCCATCTGTACGGCCTGCAAACAGCCATTGTATGGTCATTACACCGTACAACCTCAATTCTCTGGCTCCTCCACTCTGTACGGCAATCAGTATGGCCACCCTCTACCCCCCCTTGTCGCACAACTAAGTCCATCCAGGTTCGGGACATTATAGTGGTATCAAAGCTGGTGATCTTGCCAGCTTGTGGGATGATTGAGAGATTTTGGGATTTGGATCACACTATGGCGCCTAGTAGTGATGGACAGTGGTGGTTGAAGGCACTACAAAGGATTATCAAAGAGCTCAACGAGGGTATTGATCTTCCATTAGATATATTGGAAGTATGTTTGTGTAAGGTTGACCAATTACCTTCAAGATTTATTCAGAGGATCCTTTCTCCAATTAAGGATGCCTTAAGTCAACCCAGGCTTTTGAGACACCATGACAAGGAAATGAAGTTGATAGTTGCAGCATGTTTTAGTGAGATTTTGAGAATCTGGGCTCCTAGAGAACTGTATGATGACAACACTATGATAAAGATATTGCATTTGATCGTTGACAGCTTTCAAAGTCTTGATGACTTCAGTGGTGACCCTTTTGGCAGGAGAGCTACAATATTGGAGAATGTGCAAATGTCAAAGTAAGTACCTCCTCTTAGATCTGGAGTTGCAAGACTTGATTCATGATATGTTTCATCACTTCTTGGTCACAATCAAGGAATGTCATGATAGTAAGGTTTCGGTTGCTATGAAGAGCCTTATGATTTCGTGCATTGAAGAGATGGATGAAACCTATCATATCTATGTTGTTGGCTGTTCGTAATCTAGAATGTGTTTCGTCTTTGGCAGTGTGTAGATTGGTCAGTAATGTATTCAAGCATTGTGAAGAAAAACTAATATCTCATTTGCACAAGAGGGAGAAAGTGGATGATGGCGATAAGGGTGATGCTTTACATGAGGCTCTGTCTACCGCTGAGGCTGAGTCCGTCGCCGAGGTTGTGTCCATCGCCGAGGCTTTGTTCATTGCCGAGATTGTGTCCATCACCAAGGCTCTGTTCGCCGTCCAGATTGTGTCCGTCGCCGAGGCTATGTTTGCTGTTGAGACTGTGTCTGTCACCGAGGTTGTGTCCGTCGTCGAGGCTATGTCACCGAGGCTCTGACTGTCACCGAGGCTCTGTCCGTTGCCGAGATTGTGTCCATCACCGAAGCTTTGTCTGCCGCTGAGACTGTGTCCGTCGCCGAGGCTGTGTTCGTCGCCAAGGCCGTGTCCGTCACCAAGGTTGTGTTCGTTGTCGAGGCTCTATCTGTCGCCAAGGCCCCGTCTGCCGCCGTGGCCTTGTCCCTCACCGTCGCCGTCAAGACTCTATCCGCGGCCAAGGCTGTGTCTGTCATTGAGGTTCTGTCTGCCGACGAGGCCCTGTCTTTCGCTGAGGCTCTGTCCGTTGCCAAGTTTCTCTTCGTCGTGGTCGAGACTGCCGTCGAGGCTGCATCGGTCGCCGTGGCTGTGTCTGTTGCGAAGGCTTTGTTCGTCGCCGAGATTTCTTTCAGATCGAGATTCCCTTCGGACCAAGATTCCCTTTGGGTCGAGATTCCCTTCGGAACGAGATCCCCTTCGGGCCGAGATTGCCTTCAGATCAAGATTCCCCCTAGGTAGAGATTGCCTTCCGGACATCTAACAAATTTACCTCAGGGTAGAGATCACCTTCAAAACATTATAGTGTTATTGGCGTCAGCGTCCTTGTCTGTGCCCATATTGGAAGAGATTGTTGAACATGAGGGTGTGAAAGATTTCATGGGTTGGCGTTGTTGGGATCCGGGTGAAGGGCATGACAATATTTATATCAGAGTGACGCAGTTAAAGCCTGATGATGGTTTACTGGTCCCAACTGAATCCAACTATGTGCATATGGTCCAAAAGCAACACAGAGTTCTCAACGGATATTACTACCAACGTTCACACTTGGCTTGGGATTTGAGCATCGATGAGTTTGATGTTTGGTTTCATTGGGATCCCAGTGACTCTGGGCATGGCAACAATTGTATCAGAGTGGAGCAACGGAAGCTTGATGAAGAGTTAGTTTTCTCGCTTCCTTCCAAGCGCATGGTCATGTTGCGGCTTGAGGGTTCCAGTGGATATAGTTATCAATGTCCGCGCTTAGTTTGGAATCCTGGAGTATTGATGATGAATTGCTTGAGGGCAAACAATCTTTGGGCGGCGAGGATTTGTAATGTCCCCATTTTTAATAAATTAATTTTTATTAATTATTGGTTCCAAAATTTAAATAATATTATAAATGGACCTTTAATTAATAAAAGGGGGCCCATTTTTTAATATTGTCCATAGGTGTTTGCTGTGTTGACATTCTTTTGTAAACCCTCGGGAGTTTCTCCAAAGGGGTATTTATGACCGGTGTGTAGGATGTATTTTTCATGTTTGAGATTTGATACTTATTTGTATTTTGCGAATTCCTGTTGGGATTTTGCTGTCCGCCATTTCGGAGGTGAGATATCCTCCTTGTTTGGTATTTCGCAGTTTCGGTGGGATTCAACCCTCACCCTATTCTGCTTGTTTCTCTGGTTCCGGATTTGGCAAATTTGAAGCGATTTCTATTATTCATATTTCATCTTGCAAGTGTTTAAGTTCGATTTGTGTGGTAGCATTAAAGACCGTACCGCCTCCATCCCTCGGCGTACTTCTGACATCATCTCGTATCGCCTGCATCCCTCGCCGTACTTCCAACATCATTCTATACCGCCTCCATCCCTCGGCGTACTACCAACATCATTCCGTATCACCTCCATCCCTCGGCGTACTCCCAAGATCATTCCATACCACCTCCATCCCTCATCATTCTATACTGCCTCCATCCCTTGGCGTACTACCAACATCATTCCGTACCACCTCCAGCCCTCCGCGTACTCCGAACATTCCGTACCACCTCCATCCCTCAACATTTCATACCGCCTCCATCCCTCGACGTCCTACCAACATCATTCCGTACCACCTCCATCCCTCAGCGTACTCTCAACATCAGTCCGTGCCACCTCCATCCCTCATCATTCTATACTGCCTGCATCCCTCAGCATACTTCCGACATCATCCTATACCACCTCCATCCCTCGGCGTACTCCCAACATCATTCTGTACCGCCTCCATCCCTCGGTGTACTACCAACATCATTCCATACCACCTCTGTCCCTCGGCGTACTCCCAACATCATTTCGTACCGTCTCCATCCCTCATCATTCCGTACCACATCCATCCCTCGACATACTCTCGACATCATTTCGTACTGCCTCCATCCCTCGGCATTCTCCCAACATCATTCTGTACGGCCTCCATCCCTCGGCATACTCCCAACTCATTTCGTACCTTCTGCATTCCTTCAATGTACGGCCTTCAGCACCCCAACGTACAACCCTCAGCATCCCACAGTACGACCCTCAGCATCCATCCGTACGGCCCTCAACATCCCCACCGTACGACCCTCAACACCCCACAATATGACCCTCAGTGTCCCACCGTACGACCCTCAACATCCCACAGTACGGCCTGCAAACAGCCATCGTACGGTCATTACACCATACGGCCTCAATTCTCTGTCTCTTCCACTCTGTATGACAATCAGTACGGCCACCCTCTACCCCCCCTTGTTGCACAACTGAGTCCATCCAGGTTCGGGACATTACAGTATACCTTGTTAGAGGTATAATTACAAAAGCTAGTCGACATTACTCTAGCTAAATATCATATTAGTTAAAGCGCAATTGCACACTTCATTAACATCCTTAGTCGGCCTCAAATACAAGATAACATCCAAAAATAACTTTCCAAATGCTCACAAGGTCGGCCTTAGTGATCGCTAACAAGTAATGCTATCTAAGGTGAGCTTTTATCCCACATGGCTTAGTTTGGTGTGTTTGCACTCACTTCAAGGTTATAAAAAAGAAAAGTACACCTCGGGAAAAGCACCATGAGATCTTATAAAACAAAGAAAAAGTAATTTGGTTGCTTTTTGTGACTGGTTATTCCAAGGACGCAAACCCTTAGGAATTTTGAGAAGAGATTGGACGTAGCCCCAGCTCTCTTCAAGGTGGAAGCATTCAGTTTTCACATTAAGCTCCATTGGATTGGTAAGAAAATAACTCATTTCCAAATTTTTCACAGTAGAAGGATTAGTTGAATGCTAGCATTGGGACACATCTCCAGCAGCTGAAAGGCTGCATGGTTCTCCATAAATAAGTTAAGTGAAAGTCTTAGTATCAGCTCCTGCGATTATTCTATAAACACCGAACTGTGTTTAGCATTCACGGTGATTAATAGTGGTGACATTAAATTGGAACGACAGTTTGAAGACTGGGCGGCAGTCATTCATCCGCTCTGGACTCCACGTGTAGGGAGGAACTCTGATTCTCTTCAACACACACACGATAGTCTATACTAGACTGCTCGCGGGTGGAGGTAACTTGTGTGAACATTACGGGTAGGAAGACAGTCTCGTGTCCAGACTGGGATACCGCATTCGTCTAGCAGACGCTGGTGTATGTGGGCTGCGAGCTGTAGGAAGGTCGCATAACCAGGCTAGGGATATTATTGGTGGCCCGTAACACTGTCAGTCACCAGGCAGGGAAGAAATGTCTAGGGTAGAGGGACTCACGCCATCTGGTCTCTTGTTCGCTGCTGGCGCGTAGTCCATTGGTTCTTGGGTGCGTGACTACTGGAGCAGCTTGGGAGTTGAACGCGGTTGGTACTCATATTCTGTGGCTGCAATCTTTTATTTAGCATCTTTGTACTTCACAATAGATGTATGCTCAGAAGTTTAAAGGAAGAAAATAAGTGGTTTGCATTGGTCATAAATTATTCGTATTTGTGTGTATATCTCTTCATTGAATATATTATATGCTCAAGGTTTATGGCAAACAAATACACAAGTTCTGAATAATAGTATTCTGAAAACAAGATCATTTCTTATTAAATAAACAACAAACACATGCGCATTTTGAGAACCATCAAATCCGGTTAAATTCAAATACAAGTTCTCACAGCTGTACACCAGAAATTAGGAAAAGAGATAGCATTGGGAATACAACACACTCACTTTATGAACCAGAAATTGTTGGGAAATAGTAGATAGGATACTATAAGGGAATATGATTACCAAAACGTTTCATGGTAGTGTGCTCCCGAATAAAAAGAAGTGTGCGATTATAATAGAGAAAAGCTAGCTTTTTCACAGCGTTTTTTATGAGGAAAATCAGGATTGCGTATAGGGAGGTCGGTTGTGTGGGCAGTCATTTTTAATAAAGGAACACCATGCTGAGTAAAGTGCAGTGAAGTTAATAATAGTGAAGTGCTGGTGCATAAAGCAGTGACTTGAAGAATTACTAAAATAAGGGTGTACTAAAAGGTGGACATAAACTATGTTTGTGAATGTTTATAATCTCACACAAAATTTATGTTGAGAACAATGCAACAGTAAGTGTAACATCGAGCTAGTATGATCAACTCCAGTAGTAGCATGACAATTAAGAATTGGTACTAGACTCAGTTTGAATTTCTTGGTTGCCTTTGAAAGATTGATGTTTTAAAGAAAATCTCTTGATGTAGTTTGATTTGAGAGAGTCTGTAAAATCTTTGAGGGTCTTTACGATTCTGTGAAGACATATATCCTACATCTGTTATGTATTTCTTATCTCTACTTAAAGGAAAAGGTTGTAGCCTTTTGAGACAGGTTGAAGCCTGTTTAGCAGTGTGTTTGCATAAGAGTTGAAGCTCTTAGATGTAAAGGGTTGAAGCTTGATTGATTAATGAAGCTGTGGTTTTTTACCCGTCTTGAGTTTTCTGTGTGAAAAAATCTCTGTGTCTTGTCTTCTTCCTTGAGTGTGTTTTTCAGATCTGTTTATTTGCTCAAGTGTTTAAAATACTGATTCACCCCCTCCCCCTCTCAGCATTTTTCGGTTTTTCAATTGGTATTAGAGCCGATCACTCTCTTCTCTTGCTTAAAAGCTTTAGAGTTCGATTCTTGTGCCTATCATGAGTGCCTTAGAAGGTCTTGCTATGATTCATGTACCTCTTTTTGATGGGAATAACTATGCCTTTTAGAGTGTTCGCATGAAGACCTACATCATGTCCTTAGGCTGTGATGTCTATCTCAGTCTTGTCAATGGTTACACTATTCCTTCTAATTCTCTTGTAGATGCTGATAGTAAAAAAGAATTTGAGAATAATGCCAAGGCTATGAATGCTATTTTGTGTGGTCTAACCGAATCTGAATTTGTAAAGGTCATGCACTGTACTACCGCAAAAGAAGTTTGGGATAAACTGCATAATGCTTATCATGGTGATGACAAAGTTAGGAAGGCAAAAGTTCAAATTCACCGAGCTGTCTTTGAAAGTCTTCGCATGAAGGAAGATGAAAACATTGCTGCTTACTTTCTTCGTGTTGATGAGGTTGTCAATGCTTTAAAAGGTCTGGGAGAAAACGTTGAAGAGAAAACAGTGGTTCGGAAAATTCTTTGCTCTCTTTCCATGAGACTTGATGCTAAAGTTTCTACTGTTGAAGAAATGTCAGATTTGGATACTCTAACAGTTGACAAATTGTATGGTATTTTGACTACCTATGAGATGAGGACTATCGTTGAAGGGCCTTCCAAAAATGAATCTGCCTTCAAGGTCTCTAAAAGGAGCAAAGACAGAAAATAATTACAGTGATAGCTTAGATGAAGACTCTAATGAGGAAATTGCATACCTTATTAGAAGGCTGAAAAAGGGTCTTAACAAAAATAAAGACAAATCTAGTTTGAAGTGCTTCAACTGTGGGAAACTTGGTCACTTTGCCTCAAAGTGTCCGTTCGATAAAGAAGATGAGAACCATGATGAAAAAGATTTCAAATCCAGGAAGACTAGGAGATTTGCCAAGAAAAATTGGAAATTTGAAAAGGGCAAAAAGGTGCTGTTTTCAAAAGATTGCAGCGATGATTCTTCAAGCAGCGAAAGTGATTATCGAATAAATGAAGTTATGTTCATGGCTATTGATGATTTGAGTTCCGAAGAAAATGATAATGTAGAAGATGATGAAGTAGATCTTGAACTTGAATTGATTGCAGCTCTAGTTGAGATTAAGAAGCTGAAAAAGAAGAATCAAAGTCTTGTGGATCTTCTACAAGATGAGTGTTGAAAAGTTAAAGATTGCAACATCTCTCAAAGAGGCTGAAACTCAACTTGTTGATTCTAAAATCTTGAATGAGGAAGCTAAGAAAGTTCGTGAGAATCTAAAAAATTAGATTCAGCTAAAAGAAGAAAATATTGCCAAGCTAGAAGCTGAAATTGTTACACTAAGAAACATAGGTCAAACTTCTATGCTTTCTAGTGAAGAAGTGTCTTTCAAGAGTGGTAATGTATTCTTGGATGATGTTCTTGGTTCTCAAAGACCTACCAAAGACAAGAGAGGAGTTGGCATGCAACTTGAACAAAACTCTTCACCACAAGAAAGTAGTCAACATGCATTTAACAAGGTAAACAAACCTTTTTTCTATGGCTACTGTTTTTCATGCAACTACTTTGAACATAGAGCTGCAGATTGTAGAGATGCTCCCTTTAAGAATTATTTTCAGTTTGAAAAGAATGCCTTTAGGAAGTATAATTTAATTTGTTACAGCTGTAACAAGTTTGGCCATACTTTAAGATTTTGCAACAGCTATAGTGCAAATTTGTCCTATGATGTTGAACCAAAAAGGACAAAGGTGACTAAAGTTTGGAGAAAAAAAGTTCAAGAAACACCTCTAAAAGCTCTTGTTGTTCAAACAGCTCTTCTTGCCAGCAATGAGAAGGACATTTGGTATGTTGACAGTGGTTGCTCAAGACATATGACAGGTGATTTAAGTAAGTTTCATACTATTAAGAAAATGAAAGGTGGAATGGTTAGATTTGGAGGTAGTTCTTCTGCCAAGGTTGTTGGCATAGGTACTCTCTTGATTAATAATGATGAAACCATTGTTGAAAATGTTCTTTATATTGAAGGTTTAAAACATAATCTTTTAAGTGTAAGTCAACTGTGTGATCAAGGGTATGATCTTAGCTTTAACTCAAATTCTTGCACTATCAAAAAGGGAAATGATGTCATAGCTAAAGCAACTAGAGCAGCAAATAATCTTTATATTCTTGATGACTCTAATGACGAGACTTGTTGTTTGAGCAAGGTGGAGGATGCTTGGCTTTGGAACAAGTGTTTTGGGCATATAAATTTTGATAATTTTATCAAAATCAGTGAAAAGGAAGCTATAAGAGATATGCCAAAGATAGAGAAACCAGTTGATGTTGTTTGCAAGAATTGTTAAGAGGGAAAACAAACCAGAGCTTTCTTCAAACCAAAAGATCATTTCAGCAGTAGGACACTTGAGTTAGTTCACACGGATCTTTGTGGACCAATTAGGACAACAAGCCTTCAAGGTGAAAAATACTTTATGCTTCTCATGTTATTACTTTACCGGTTGCTGAGAGGGGGTGAATTAGTAAATATTATCTCTTTGCCAGTTTAAAACTTTTAAACAGATTATTGAATGTAAAACAAAATGTAAATAATCATTCACAAGCATAAACAGAATCACACAGATCAACTCAAGTATTTATACGTGGAAACCGTCGGTTAAGTGATTTTACAAAGATGTTACCCTGTTAGGGGATTTTACAAAGAACCGATTAGGTTCACCCTGATAGAGGGATTTCAATATGCTTTCACTCCTTATAAAAGCAATGATCTTATTTTAACACTAGCTGTCTGATTAGATCATACCTGTTGATCTCTTCTCCGATTTGCTTGGCTGTTGCTCTCTCTTTCTTTCTTCACCTCTATGCCTGCAGTACTCCTCAGAAGATATCTCTCCTCTGCTCTATGCAATCATCAACTATCAACAACATTTTTCTTTGCGTCCTATGACCTATATTTATATGAGAATTCATCGTAATGAAATCCTTAACTCATAGAACTGCCAGGCTGCAAACTCCGCATTAAATCATGCAATCAGCAAAAAGCTATGCGCTTTGATCTGGAGTTTACCTTCCAAAAACATCCGCAGGAATAAAGCTAACTCCTGTTAAAAAGCTACCTCTACTTCTAAGCAGTGGATGTCTCGTATAATTTGGCTTTTAACTTAAACTGTAACTAAAACTGATCCATAAAATCCGGATCGGATCTATCTTGCAGTTAGACCGGTATACCCTTATACCCGGTTTGTCCCTGTATGCTTCATAAGACCGGTTCTGAGTTCTTGATTTGGTCTACCGGTGTATCTATCGAAATAGTCAACTGGTGCATACATTCTGTTCTTCATCTACCGGTGTCGTCTAGGTAATGTGAGTGACCGATGACCCTTTACCGGTGTGAGGTTTGTGAAATACACTAATGACAACTCATATTGAGCACTAACAATCTTCCCCTTTGTCATTGGTGGCAAAACTATACATAGGCTTCACAAACTTTACTCACTTACTAATAACAGTACCTTGTATCGGTAGAACGCTACTTCCCCTGACTGAGTGCTTCGGTAGAACACTACTTCCCCTGGCTGAATGCTCTGGTGATTGAGTGCTCTGGTAGAACACTACTTCCCTTGGCTGAATGCTTCGGTAGAAAAAGTTCTGTCCTGTACTGTGTTCTTTGCACTGTTCCTGTGTCTGTTCCTCTGTTTTCCTTCCTCTGTATCTTCTTCCCCTTTTTTTGCCTCCAGAGGACAAAGGGTAAAGCATATCTTCACAATTGAAGCTTAGTGAAGATATCCTTGTATATTGTTCTGCCTGAATGAAGGAATGGTGCCCATTGACTAGTTACATATTCTGAATTCTTTTGGGCTGCTGTCAGACAAATAATGATATTCTCCATGTTTTCCACAGTTTTGTAGGCTGGTTCATTGATTAGATCTTTAATAGAAGATGCTGTTATATTCGTGATGTCAAATGTTGGTGCTAGAAACATTTGAAATCCAATAATATCTTGGATCCGCTTATTTTTCTCTTCAACAATTTTTCTCAGTGCAAGAGTTAAACTTGTCATTTCTCTGCTGTAGGATGTTGTAGTCTTGTTCTTAATATCAAACTGAGAGGACAAGGCTTTAATCTCTTCTGTTATCTTGGCAGACTTTTTTGACAGATCTTGCAAAAATACTTCAAAGTTTGATGTTCTGCTCATCAAACTTCCTTCTTCTTGAAGTTGCCGTTGGAGAATTCTCAGGTTGGTTGTCACATTCACCTTAATCTCTTCAACTTGTTTGTGGAGTATCTCCACTCTTTTCTTCTCGTAGTGGTCAATCGCCACTGTTTTCGGATCTGTGAGATCCTCACCGATTGCCTGTGCCAACACTTCTAGCTGATTGACGACTGGCTCATCGCTATCGATGTCAGTATTAGGAACGAAGTTGCACAGAATGTTCTTTACAGTGGTTAGGACCATGTCCTGTTTTCTTTTGGTCAGCTCTTTGAGCTGCTTGGTTGACTGTAATGTCCCCGTCATTAAATGACTAATAAAACTATTGTATTTGGGTCCCGATCGATTTAGGTTATCTCGGGCCCATTATTTTATTTAGCATAATGTAGTTGTCGCCGTCGGCTCTTTTGTGCACTCTCGGGAAGTTTTCCCCGACGGGTATTTATGCACGGCGTATAGGTTAGTTTCGGCATGTTGAGATTTATATTTGATTTGTATTTGCGAATTCCTGTTGGGATTCTGCTGTTCGCCATTTCGGAGGTGAAAGATCCTCCCTATTTGGTTTGTGTGCAGTTTCGGTGGGATTCAACCCTCACCCTATTCTGCTTGTTTCTCTGGTTTCAGATCTGGCAATCAATATCTATTGTTCATATTTCATCTTGCAAGTGTTTAAGTTCAATTTATGTGGTGGAAATTAAAGATTGGAACGACTCTCATCAATCGCGTACTACCAACATCAGTTTGTACCACTTCCTTCCTTTGGCGTACTTCCAACATCATTTTGTACCACCTCCATCCCTCATCATTCTAGACTACCTCCATCCCTTGGTGCACTTCCAACATCCTTCCATACGGCAACACCATTTCCTTTCCGTACTCAACACACTTCTTTCCATACTACAACCCACTTCCTTCCCGTACTCAACACACTTCCTTTTTGTACTCAACATACTTCATTCCGTACTACAACACACTTCCTTCCGTACTACAACTCACTTCCTTCCCGTACTCAACACACTTCCTTCCGTACTGCAACTCACTTCCTTCTCGTACTCAACACACTTCCTTCTGTACTACAACTTGCTTCCTTCCCGTACTCAACATATTTCCTTCCGTACTACAACACACTTCCTATCGTACTACACACTTCCTTTCGTACTACAACTCACTTCCTTCTGTACTGCAACTCACTTCCTTCCCGTACTCAACATACTACCATCCGTACTATGACCAGACTACCATACCATACGTCATCCAGCTTCCCATCCGTATGGGTCTTGACTTCCGTACGGCTCTGCCTCACAATACAACCCCCATACTTAGCACACCGTACAGCCTCAACACAACCGTACGGCCTTCTCCACTGACTCTATACTGCCTGCAGCCTCTTAGTACGACCTTCTACCATAAATCTTCCTGACTCCATTTCCTCCTCTGTACGGATTGGTTGAATCATGCCTAGTTACGTGGTCGGGAACATTACATTGACATCTTGTTGATGTCTACCACTGTACCGGTAATTTTACTCCTTTTTGCTTCCTTCTCCTCAGCAAATGACAACTTCCTTTTAGAAGAGGAGTTTGGAATGTCTCCTTGTTCTTGTTGTCCTTGCTCTTGCTCTGGTTTAAGTTGTTCAGTGTGGACTGGGATGTCTTTGTTTTGTCCCTCATTATCTTTTGTTCCTTGATGAGCTTTGTTCTCCGGTTGAACTTCTCCTTCTGGTAGATTTTGTTCTTTAGGAGGTTTTTCTTCGGTCTAAGCTTCTTCATCCGGTTGCTTATTGACTTCAGCATCTTGTTCTTGTTCTCTCGGTGGGACTTCTTTTTGTTGTTGCTCCTCAGCTGTATGAAGTTCTCCCATGGGTATATCAATTTCTGCCTCTTGTTCAACATTTATTTGTGTATTAGTTATGAACTCTTCTGTTTGAGCTTTTTCCTGTTCAGTAGAAGATGCTTCACCAGTTGTGGGTCTAACCGGTGGTGCTTGCATTTGTGCAGTTTGATCCTGAGGATCTAGTTTATCCAATGCACTGAAGTCATACTTAAGCTAGTAGTCTAGAGTTGCTTTGTAGACTCGATTCTCATATCCGTTTAATATTTCTGCAACTTTGTCTAATGTCTTTAGGTTCATGGATGCTTCTTCTAATAGAAGCTTTATTCTCTCTTCGCTGAATCCGGGTCTGACCTTAAGCAATGTTTCCCTTGTGATTCTGGTGTTTATGCCTAGACCGGTTTTCCATTTTGATTGTAGCCTGTTATTCAGTTCTGGTGGGAACTTGGACCTGTAGTCCCTTGGAGTCCTATTATAATCCATGAAAGTCTCTACTATCCCTACAATTAGCTTTTGTTTGTCCTCTTCGTTTAGTACATTGTACCATTTTGCAGCATTGCCTACTTCTCCAAAGTCCATTACCTTAGTAGTTATATCATCAACATGCATAGGTTTAATGTTACCTTTGCTTGGAGAGATGAGAACTGTTGGATTCGCTGCCTGACCTTTGGTTAAGTCCACTAATTCCGGTGCTTCTTCTCCAAGTACTCCTTTCCCTTTACCGGTGTCAGCTCCCGGTTTAGCTGTTGTTCTTTGAGTTGCTTCTTGTTTTGCTTGATGCTAGGTCTGAAGAAGTTTGGTCCATAGTGCTACTTCTTCATTATGTACTTTCTCAACTTCTTCAATAAGCATGAGACCTATCCTTTTTATGGTTGCGAAAGTTTTCTGATGAAGTTCAGCTTGTACTGTAGCTTCTTGTAGAGTAAGGTGATTCTGGACCTCTAGAAGAGCTCTTATCCTTGGCTCCTTTTCTCTATCTTCTAAAGCTTTCCATCGGGCTTCAATATTCTGTAGAAGATGTTCAGGTAGAGTCGTGTGCAGTCCACCGGGATGAAGATTGAATTTATGGAGGCAGAATGGTATGGCTTCTTCAAGTTTTCCTTTGTCTTCATCATTGGCTAGTTCATATCTTCTTCTAACAGAACCTAAATTCCCAAATTCTTTCACTCTTGCCACAATTTCGTCAATTGTGGGCTTGGCTTTTCTAGGTGGATCCTCCTTTGCCATTTTACCGGTTTTCTTCTTTCTAATCAGAGGAATTGTGTCCTCGGTCTTTGTCTCTTCTAGTTCTTCCTCTTGGATGCTAGGCACTGGTTCTACTTTTATCCTCCAACCCTTGGGCTGTTTTGTCGCCGGTTTCTTCTTTGGTGCGGGCGTCCTTTTGTAGTGTAAGAACCCCTTTAAGGTTCTTGTTGTTGTACTGTTTGTTTTGATGGTTTTATAATGTTTTACATTTTTTTGCAAGGGTTTTTGACATAAAAAGCAAATAACATAACGCTGAAATACTGAATAGAAAATGAACTACTGCTACCTTATTTAATTCCTTTGAGTCAAACTCATTACAAATCATAATATCTGAACAAATAACAACAAATAAGATTGGATTCAACACACATTAAAAACCTGAGAATTTATTGATGAAAATCGCACTTTACCAGCATAACTGCATCCCAGCATAAATGATGCCTGCTTTAGTATTCTACTCACGCTGGAAGAATGATGGTGTACCGTCTGCAATCCCTCTTCTCTGAAACTGTAAATCAATGCTGTAAATGCTGAAGTAAATCTCCGCTGAAGCACAATAGAAGTCTTTGGATGAAACCTCCATTGGATATCAAATTCACCAGATATCTCACTGGCTCAAATGATGAACACATAGAAGAACTACGTTCTCCAATGGCTGCACTATCAAACCCTTTCTCAGAGCTCAAGAGTAGAAGAAATTTTTATCAATAATGAAAACTGGACGCCCTTTTCTTCTCACGCTAAGCATATATAACCTTCCAAGTCTAAATCACACCCAAAAAGTAGGAATTGCGATTTCTCTCAAGCAATTACAATTTAATGTTATAAACATTAAATTAATGATTTATTTTATCATTTAGACTTAGGAAGAAGTCAAATAAATTATTAATAAATTTGGCCCCCTTCTCATGATAAGACCCTCAACTTAAGTGATTTTAATATAAAGTTATAATATAACTTTATATTAAATAATTATTCTTCTTTAATACTTAGCCACGAAAAATGTCATAACTCCCATAATATTGTGAATCTGATCAAGCCGTCTCAACTGGGAGCTAGTAAAAATATTCTCCATGTGACCATGAGGTATTTCTAAAAATAGCAGGGGTCCATCTCTATAGCTCCAAAATAAGCCTAAAAATAACCATTTTTGCCAAACAGAGCAGAATCCAAATAAGTGAGCCAAAAACTATCTCACAAGCCAACTGAGAACACTGAGCTCTGCCAAAATTGAACGATTAGAAGATCATACCTCCCCTGTGCCATTACTGACCCCCTATCCATGTCTACTAGCCTACGAGGGTCCACTGATAGGCTAACCATTAGCTAGCATGATGTCACTAGCTTGAAGGGGACATCACATGTAGACAATCTTGATTGGTGCCCTTATACATGCCGAACCGATTGGCACCGAGATCCAAATTTGCATCGTTTAGTGCATTGGCATATGCCTTAGCAACTTTGGCAGAGATCTCGTAACCTAGCTCAGGAGCATATGCATCTCTTGGTTCCACTGCTTGAATGATGCAGTTGTTGGTGGCAACCAGAAAATATACGTCATCCTTGTAAAGGTCAACAATAGTTGACGATACTCTTTCTCTTTCGTGCATCTTCAATTGAAACGCTTCAAAATGTTTAGTCATTGCTTTGCTTAACTGATCTCCCAGTCTATTAGCCATTTCAGTGATTTGATGCATGACTGGTTTATCGGTTGTCCAAGTCACTTTACCGATATCTGGGAAGAAATCCAAGTAGAAAAAGTAGAGGCACATCAGGAGGGTTCCATACTTCATGGATTTCTTTTTCACAACTCCAAGCCTCTTCATGTTTTCAAATATTTGGCTCTGAAGCATTGCACAGATGTCGTATTGGGCATTTTCATGCATGATGCGGTGCGCAGCATGAATTGCACCACCTAGTATGCTGTTCCAGTTGCTTGACTGATAAACCTTGTATCCGATGACAATAGACGCAAAATGTACTCCATCATCTTCAATGTCATTCACAGTCGTAAGTCGATCATCAGACTTCGACTTGGTTAGCTTGTTGACAACGGTATTGGCGATGGTGCGTAGGTTTAACGCTTCCCCTTTATCACTATATCCAGTTACTCTGTGGAGATCTTCTTTGGTGATTTCATGACATGCGCCTCGGGTGAGGCAGAAACCTGGTTCGTGAAGACGACTCAGCACCAATCTGACTTGGTCTTCCCGGAAGATTGCAGGGTAGCATACACCATTTATTAATCCAGATGATACTAGATTGACATATTTGTCAGGAAGTTTCCCTTCTTCGCATAGTGACAGATACTCTCCTTGAATATAAGTTTCTTCCAGTTCTTCTTGTTCGGCGTGGATATAATGAATTTCAAAGAATTGAATTGATTTACAAAATGAGCAAGACGCTCATAAATAATACAGGAGTATTTACAAGAATAGCAAGTTTCTGATAAGAAACTGCTAAGAACAAGAATAGCAAGTTTCTGATAAGAAACTGCTATGAAGATCGAAGATGATCTTGACAAAAAAAGAATGTACAATGATTGAGAATTAATACTAAATTTAACATAATTTAATATTCTATTACCCTCCCTTAATGCTCAATCTATTAACTACACCTATAGACCCCCTGAATTTTACAAATTTATCAGGACCAAGGGGCTTGGTGAAGATGTCTGCTGGCTGCTCCGAAGTAGGAACATACAGCAACTGGATGGATCCGTCTTCAACCAGCTGTCGAATATAGTGACAATGTGTTTCCACATGCTTGGTTCTTTCATGGAAGACTGGATTCTTGGCGAGTTTGAGCACTCCCTGATTATCACAGAACAAGGGAGTAGGACCTGCCTGGGGGACATGCATATCCGCAAGCATTCGTCGAAGCCAAACCGCCTCACAAGATGCCTTAACTGCTCCCCGATACTCTGCTTCTTTCGAGGAGAGAGCCACAGCCTGCTGCTTCTTACTAGTCCATGTGACAGCACCAGATCCCAAACTAAACACATACCCTGCTGTAGACTTACGATCATCAACCGAACCTGCCCAGTCAGAATCTGTGTAACCACTGAGTATAGGATCAGAACTCCGAGTGTATAGAAGTCCATAATCAGAAGTGCCACTCACATAACGCAGCACACGCTTCGCTGCTAACCAATGATAAGCCTTGGGAGCTGTCATGAAGCGTGAAATGTAGCTCACTGCAAAACTGATGTCAGGTCTAGTGACAGTAATATAGATGAGGCTGCCCACTAGTTGCCTGAACAGAGATTCATCCACAGCTGGTGAGGATGACTGAGCTGAAAGTTTGAGCCCGGGTTCCATAGGAGTAGAGGCAGGTTTGCAATCCTGCATTCTGAACCTGTCCACAAGACCTCTGGCATACTTGGACTGAGAGAGAAAGATACTGGTCTCAGTTTGCCTGACTTCAACTCCTAAGCAGTAATGTAGAAGTCCCAAATCTATCATATCAAAAGTGCGGCACAAATCCTGTTTGATTCCAGTGATCAAATGTGCTGAACTGCCAGTAATGATTAAGTCATCCACATAGACAACCACAAACAGAATATCATTACTAGTATACTTGATATACAGGTTTGCATCAGATGGACTCCGCTGAAAGCCATGATCTGTCAGGTACTTATCAATTTTCATGTACCAAGCCCGAGGAGCTTGTTTCAGACCATAGAGTGCTTTGACTAATCTACAGACCTTCTGTTCTTGACCAGAAACCTTGAATCCTGGGGGTTGCGTCATATAGACTTCTTCCTATAAGTCACCATTCAAAAAGGCACTCTTGACGTCCATCTGATGGACTTTCCAACCGAACTGGGCTGCTAAGGCAAGAACGAGCCGTATGGTACTCATTTTGGCTGTAGGAGCAAAGGTCTCCTCGTAGTCAATGCCTTCTTTCTGTGAGAACCCACGAGCAACAAGACGAGCCTTATACTTGTCTAGGGTTCCATCAGCTTTGTATTTTACTTTGTACACCCATTTGCAGCTAATGGGCTTCTTCCCTGAAGGAAGGTCAGAAAGGGCCCAAGTGTGATTCTTCTGAAGACTCTGGAACTCAGCTTCCATAGCCTGTTCCCACTCAAGTATACCTTTAGCCTCTGAGTATGTCTGAGGCTCAAAAACACTGTGTATGTTAGCCATGAGAGCAAAATTGACTGTATGCTGTTGTTTGCTCTTATTACGGGAGGTTCTACCCTCAATGAGCTCAGTATCCCTGAGATCACTAATGGTCTTGGCCCACCATTTAGGCCGGAGAGTAGAAGTACGAACATCTGGAGGAGCTGAAAGAGTCTCAGGATCAGGAACAGGAGCAGCAAGAGGAGGATTGTTCTCCGGAGGGAACTCAGGTAGTGCATCATCGAAAATGGATTCTGCATCATCCCTCCCATCAGGCGAACCTAATGGAATAAGAACACTGTGAGGCTGATCCTCAGAACTCTGCTCAGAAGGAGGAGACTGAAAGAATCCTCTGTCTTCATCAAATACAACATCGCGACTGAAGATAAGACGATCAGTGTCTATATCTATTAGTCTGTAGGCCTTATGGTGATCACTGTATCCTGTCATCATGAGTTTCTGACTTTTGGAATCCAACTTGGAGCGCTTAGCATCTGGAACCCAAACATAGGCAACAGAGCCAAAAACCTTCAGGTGACTGATCTGAGGCTTCCGACCAGACCAAACCTCTTTTGGAGTCTTCCCCTGAACAGCCTGAGTAGGAGAGCGGTTAAGAAGGTAGACAGCAGTAAATACTGTTTCAGCCCAATACTTGTTCGGAACACTCCTGTGTTGTAACATAGAGCGAGCCATCTCAACAACCGTACGATTGCGACGCTCGACAACACTGTTTTGCTGAGGAGTGTGGGGTGTAGTCAACTGGCGTTTGATGCCATGGGTATCACAGAAGTTGGAGAATTCAGAAGAACAAAATTCCCCCCCGTTATCTGTCCTAAGAGTAATGATACTATGTCCAGACTCTTTTTCAACAAAGGACTTAAACTTCTGAAAGATACTAAATACATCTGATTTATGTTTAAGAAAGTACACCCACATCTTTCTACTAAAATCATCTACAATAAGCAAGAAATATTTGCAACCAGTGACAGAAGATGTATTCATAGGACCACAAATATCAGCATGAAGTAATTGAAGTACCTTAGATGCGCGCCAAGACTTTCCATGTGGGAATGAAGTCCGATGCTGTTTGCCAGCTTGACATGCGCCACATACTCCAAGATGCTGAGTCTGAATATCAGGTAACCCTGAAACAAGTCCCTCCCGAGACAGCTGAGAGAGATACTGAATGTTGAGATGTCCATATCTCTGATGCCATAGAGTGCTGAGAGGAGAAACACGAGCTGCCAGAGCTACTTCAGGAGAATCACCCGTGTCAAGAAGCCTATATAGGCCATGATCCTCTAGACCAACAGCAACAGTAAGACGAGTCTCCCGATCAATGATGGAGCACTTGTGAGCACTGAACACCACATCTAGTTGAGGAGAATTCCTCATAATCTGGCTGACAGAAAGCAGATTAAGTGCCATTCCAGGGACATAATACACATTCAGAAAAAGAAGAGTCCTGCCACCAGACTGTATTTGAACAGTGCCTCTGCCAACAACTGTATACTCCTCACCTCCGCCAAATACAACGGAATCACTGAAAGGTGAGAAGTCTGTAAACCAGTCACGCCGATGAGAAAAGTGATGTGATGCACCAGAGTCGATGTACCAAGCAGAAGACCTGGCATGATCTGAAGACCTCTCAGCCATAAAAGCATAAAAGGCAGACTCCTTTTGCTCGGAATGTTCCGCAACATGCGCCTTCTGGTGTGACCCTCCCTGCTTCTTTTGTTCAGAAGCGAGCCTCTGACGGCAATCTTTCTTCATATGGCCGTACTTGTGACAGTAATTGCACTGCACATTTTTCTTCTTAGCTCCATCCTGTGTCTGAGAAGAACCTTTCGGCTGAGAAGACTGAGAGGACTGAAATTTGCCTTTATCCTTCTGAAAGGATTGAGCTAAGAAGGCATTTTTCGAGGAGGCTGACGTAGTACCATTACCAAATTGCTGTTTCCAGCGATCCTGCTGTAGAAGTTTGGTGCACAATTCTGAAAACTTCAGATCAACATTAGTGGAAGTAATATTGAGAGTTTCAATGAAGTGTTCATACGATTTCGGAAGACTTTTTAAAGTGATTACAACCATATCTTCTTCCTCCATAGTCCGACCAATAGCTTTGAGTTGATCTCGAATGTCCTTAATCCTCGTGAGGTGCTCCTGTAAGGACATACGTTCGTCCTTCATAATGGAGAACAACTGATTCTTCAGAAAGAATGCTCGGCTCTTGTCGGATGTCTCATGCAATTCCTTCAGATGCTTCCAAATGTCAGAAGCTGTCTTGCCGGAAGGAATCTGCGGTAACTGATCATCAGTTACTGAGAGTTTGAGAAGCATGACGGCCTCCCGATTGCATTCATCAAACTTATCTTGATCTGCACCAGGTGTACCAGGACTGAGCTCTTTTTCCAAAACAAGCTGGTCAAGACGCCTATATTAAAAAATGGTCAACATACGCTGTTTCCAGATGTTGTAGTTGTGACCATTAAAGCGTTGACTGCCTTCTAACATCAGATTGGTGAGAGAAGCCATTTGCACGTTTCCCAAGAAAAATTCTTGGATGACCCAAAAAAATCCAAAGACAACCTAGAAAAGCGTGCAAAAAACCCAGAAGGAATCTCATGTCAGAATTTGAATTCGCGGGCTCGAAAATCGTGGCACAAAAATCGAGACACCCAAAAAATTCGAACACCAACCCAGTTGAGATTTCGAAAAACCCAGAAGGAATCTGCAGAAAAAAATTGAATCCGGCACGGAAAATGAGAGTTTCGAGAAAAAAAACTTGGCCCGCTGAAAAAAATCTTCACAGAATGACGACTTTGCATAAAAAATGAAGAATGGCGGTCGTTTTGCAGAGAAGAAGACTCTGTTTGCGCACACACGGGTATCTGAGAACCCTAGATGCAGTCCTGAAGGCATCTTGTACAGACGTACCAACTGATGCGAACGCGAACGGATGTATAAACAGGTCGCGCGACCAGAAGACCAGTCGGGGCGGTTCTGCTAGGTTGCAAACTGAGGACGCAAGCGGAATAATAGGTGCGGGCGGTTGAAGACAAGTGGCAGGCGCGGGTAGAATACCCAATGCGAAACACGCACAAGCAATCAGGTCGCGAACGCAATCAGGTCGCGAACGCGAGCAGAGAACAAACAGAACGAAAATATTTGCACAGATAATTTCTCAAAGAAATTATAATATTTCCGGAAATTTTTTTAAAACCCGCTCTGATACCATTATGAATTTCAAAGAATTGAATTGATTTACAGAATGAGCAAGACGCTCATAAATAATACAGGAGTATTTACAAGAATAGCAAGTTTCTGATAAGAAACTGCTAAGAACAAGAATAGCAAGTTTCTGATAAGAAACTGCTATGAAGATCGAAGATGATCTTGACAAAAAAAGAATGTACAATGATTGAGCCATAATACTAAATTTAACATAATTTAATATTCTATTAGAATAAACGCTGTAACATCCTCGATCAAGAGGACTCCTTTTGGTACAGAAGAGAGCGCTCCGGTCATGTCGTTTTCTCTATTCTGAACCGGTAGGATGTTGTATGCTGGCCTATCCACCTGATCTCCTTTGATCAATTTTACGGTAGCGGAAGATGAGGCCATACTTGCTAACCGGTAATTTGCAGAAAGTAGCTTAGATCGATATTGGAATAGTGATTCTCAGTGATCAAGGCGCGAGAATAATACTTAGCACAAGAATTCGTAAATAATACAATAAGCAGAGTGAAAACTTGTGAGTAATTCTCCTTTCTTTTATAGAGTTAGGTTATAACGGTAATTACCAAACGGTAACTATTTGTTAAACGACTACAGTAATAAATGCCCTACCTAACTTTACTTTCCGTTTTCCCAACCGGTTAATTATAATTTGCCTTACCGGTTTTTCCTTGCAGACCGAGTGAGTCCGATTCTCACCAGTCATACCAGGAACGGTAGAGGATCTACTGGTTCCCTCTAAGCCCTCACGGCTCAGTTTGTTGATGAAATATTGCCATTAGCAGATGGTGATCTTTTTTCTGTCTTCTCTTCAGCGGAGCTCTTTGATTCTTTTACAAACCATATCTATTTGACTGTTTTCTCAATCTTCTCTTCCTTGTTTTTTTCTTTAGGTTTGACCGGTTCCTTCTCCTTACTAGATAACCGGTTCCTGCACTCTTTGGCTTTGTGTCCAACTTTGTTGCAGTAATAGCAGACTACCCCGGTTGTCTGTCCTGGGCACGTTCTTCTTGTGTTGGTTGACTTGTTCCAAGAGCCATTGTAATTGTGTGATCCATAGTTCAGACCGTTGACTGTACTCCGGTTTTTGTTTCTCTTGGTGAATATCGGCTTTGGGGATCTAAATGCCATTGTCTTGGATCTGCATTCTTTTGCCTTGTGTACAAATTTGTTGCATGCATAGTAGTAGCCCCTGAAGCTTCCCTTGCTACTATAGGACACAGATATGGGACTGGACCAACACTCACTGGTCTTGTGACAATTTTTATAGCAGTTCTTGCAATGACTGTTGTTGGTCCTTACCGATGCATTTCTACAATTGTCAGTTTTATGACCCGGTTTCCCACAATGCTTACAAGATGCGTTAAGGATATTCGTACCTTTTTGTGCTAGCGGTTTCTTCTTATCCTTCTTGATTGCTTTTACCCTAGAAGGCTCACCATTTTCTTTGGTAACTTCACTGGTGAATCCAAGATCGGTTTGATCTTTATGCCTTCTTTGAGCTTTAAGTTGCTCATCAAGCTTGGTCGAACTTTTATTGTATCTGTTTAGAATTTTATTTGTTTCTTCAAGTTTGGTCATTTGTTCCCTTAGTTGATACAATTCTAGAGACAATCTATTGCATGCTTCATTCCTATCATGCCAGCCTTTCTGCATGTGAGCATTTTCTTGGGTGACACTCAGCATGTCTTCTTGAAGTTGTAGGATGATAAGTTCATTTGCTCCTACCGCTTCCACTGCCCGGTCCCTCGCTTTCTCAGAGGTTGTCAAGGACTTGACTGCTGAGTTCCTTTCATCTTCAACTTTTCTCTTTTTCTCGATTAGTTCAATCATCCTCAAGGCATTGTCCTTTTGGTCTCTCTTAAGATTAGAGATCTGATTAGTCAGGATCTGATTCTTGTCCATGAGTTCAGATACTGCTTCATTAGATCCACTCTGCCCAGAGAGTTCATTAATGGTTTCATTGCTCTCATTTAACTATAACGCTAGCTTCTTTCTCTTTGGAAGTGATCTCCTCAATCTATTCTCCAAAGATGCAATGATGTCATTGGCTTCTTCGAGCTGTTTCTGATACCAGTAAACTTCCATGATCTTTCTCTCAAGCTGTTAGGCTTAGTAGTATAGAGAGCCTGGTGCTCTGATACCAATTGTTATTACTTTACCGGTTACTGGGAGGGGCGGGTGAATCAGTAAATATTATCTCTTTGCCAGTTTAAAACTTGTAAACAGATTATTGAATGTAAAACAAAATGTAAACAATCATTCACAAGCATAAACAAAATCACACAGATCAACTCAAGTATTTATACGTGGAAACCCTCGGTTAGAAAGAAAAAACCAGGGTGAGATAGAGCTCACAACTTCACTACTTCAGAATGAAGGCGCCTTGTTAGGAGCTTACAAAAGCACTGATTGAAGTGCTACCCGGTTAAGGGATTTTATAAAAGATCTGTTAAGATCTAAACCTTGTTAGGAGTTGCCTGGTTACAGGACTTTGAACAATTACAAAGATGTTACCCCGTTAGGGGATTTTACAAAGAACTGATTAGGTTCACCCTGATAGAGGGATTTCAATATGCTTTCACTCCTTATAAAAGCAATGATCTTCTTTTGACACTGATTGTCTGATTAGATCATACCTATTGATCTCTTCTTCGGTTTGCCTGGCTATTGATCTCTCTTTCTTTCTTCACCTCTGTGCCTGCAACACTCCTCAGAAGATATATCTCCTTTGCTCTGTGCAATCATCAACTATCAACAACATTTTTCTTTGTGCCCTATGACCTATATTTATATGAGAATTCATCGTAATGAAACCCTTAACTCATAGAACCGCCAGGCTGCAAACTCGGCATTAAATCATGCAATCATTAAAAAGCTACGCGCTTTGATCTGGAGTTTACCTTCCAAAAACATCTGTAGGAATAAAGCTAACTCCTGCTAAAAAACTAACTCTACTTCTAAGCGGTGGATGTCTCGTATAATCCGGCTTTTAACTTAAACTGTAACTAAAACTGATCCATAAAATCCGGATCAGATCTATCTTGCAGTGAGACCGGTATACCCTTATACCCGGTTTGTCCCTGTATGCTTCATAAGACCGGTTCTGAGTTCATGATTCGGTCTACCGGTGTATCTATCAAAATAGTCAACCGGTGCATACATTCTGTTCTTCATCTACCGGTGTCGTCTAGGTAATGTGAGTGACCGATGACCTTTTACCGGTGTGAGGTTTGTGAAATACACTAATGACAACTCATATTGCTAACATCTCATTGATGATTTCTTTCGCATGACTTGGGTTACTTTTTTTAAAAAAAAATTAGAGGCTTTGGATAAGTTTAAGATTTTGAAGAACTTGGTTGAGAATGAGATGGATCTGAAAATTAAATGCTTGCGTTCTGATAATGGGGGAGAATTCACCTCAAATGAATTTATTAAGTTTTGTGAACATGAAATCAAGAAACAGGTTTCAACCCCTAGAACACCACAACCAAATGGTGTTGTGGAAAGAAAAAATAGAATTGTTCAAGAGATGGCTCGTTGCTTGATGAATGAAAGAAAAGTGAAAGATGTCTTTTGGAGAGAGGCTGTCCACACAACTACATTCAGAATAGAACTTTGTTGAGACCCAAGTTCAACAAGACTCCATATGAATTTTGGAAAGGTAAACCAGCTACTGTTAACTACTTAAAATTTTTTGGAAGTCCATGTTATAGTAGGAGGGATGAAGATAATTTGGGCAAATTTGATTCTAGATTTGATGAGGGAATCTTTCTTGGCTACTCATCTAAAAGTAAAATCTTCAAATGCTACAATAAGAGGCTGCATAAATTGGTAGAGAGTGTTAATGTTAAAATATATAAGGTTACTAATGAGCTTGGTGAGCATGTGGACAGCCTTGAAGAAAAAATTCAAACCAGCACTGCTGTACCTTCTCCTCATATTCAAGCTGTAACAGCTAGCAAAAGTAGTGAAAATGACAAAGGTAAAACTCAATCCGCTCATGAAGATAAAGTCTACTTCAAATGATGCTGAAAACTCACATGTTAATTCCGGGTATGATTCTCAAGGTGATCATGATGCTTCTACCTTCAAAACTCTTTCAAAATTTGTTCAAAATAATATCCTATTGGTCAAGTTATAGCTGAAAGAAGAATTAGGCATGCTAAGAAAAACGTTAATTATTTTGAGGATGATGACTTCTCACTCATTTCTATGATTGAGCCTAAATGTTTTGAAGAGGCAGCCGCAAATGAGCATTGGGTTGCTTCTATGAAAGAAGAGTCAGAACAAATTAAGAAGAGCAATACTTGGGGACTTGTGCCAAGACCCATTAACAAAAATGTGACAGGTACTAAATGGCTATTCTGGAATAAGGTGAATGAAGATGGTAAGATCATTAGAAACAAGGCTCGTTTAGTTTGCAAGGGATATTCTCAAATTGAAGGTGTTGATTTTAGTGAAACCTTTGCACCGGTTGCAAGATTAGAAGCAATCAGAATTTTTTTGCCTTTCCCTCCTTTAAAGCTTTTAAAGTCTTTCAAATGGATGAAAAAATTTTGTTCAACAACCAGGAGGCCTTATTACTAACAATTTGGATTATGTTTGCAAGTTGAAAAAGACTCTTTATGGACTGAAACAAGCTCCTAGAGCTTGGTATGATAGGTTGGACAATTACTTGCAGCAACAAGGATTCAAAAAGGGATATGTTGACAACAATTTATATGTCAAAGAGGAAGGTAGCATCATTCTCATTATTGTGGTTTATGTTGATGATCTGATTTTTGGTAGTGACAATATCAAAATGTCCAAGACATTTGCTGATTGTATGAAAGATGAATTCGAAATGTCTATGATGGGGGAATTAACTTACTTTCTTGGGCTGCAAATTAATCAATTTTTCAAAAGTGTTTTCATTTCCCAAGCTAAGTATGTTAGAGAGTTTTTTAAGAGATTCAAAATAGAAGATTGCAATCCAGTTAGCACTCCTATGGAAATCGGATGTAAACTAAGTAAGAATGATGTATCTCCTTCTGTTGATCAAACTTTTTATAGATCTATGGTAGGAAGTTTACTGTTTGTTATAGCCACTAGACCAGATATTATGTAGGCTATTGGTTATGTTGCTAGATTTCAAGCATCTCCAAAGAAAACACATGTTCAAGCTGTTAAGAGAATTTTTAAGTATTTGAAAGACACTATTGACTTTGGTCTTTAGTTTCCAAAGAGTTCTGATTTCTCTTTTACAACCTATACAAATGCAGATTGGGGTGGCTCCATGGATGATAAGAAAAGCACCAGTGGGTGTGCTTTCTTCTTGGGTGGCTGTTTGGTCTCATGTTTTAGCAAGAAACAATCTTGCACTTCACTATCTACTGCTGAAGCTGAATATATTGCAGTAGTTTCATGTTGCACTCGGGTAATTTGGATGACGAATACTTTGTGTGATTACAAGTTTGAGTTTAATGATCCTATATGCATTTTCTGTGACAATACTAGTGCCATTGATATCTCTAGAAATCCAGTAATGCACTCCCGCACCAAGCACATTCCAATTAAATATCATTAGCTGATGGAGCGAGTTGCTAACAATATTGTCAAGCTGAAATATGTTTGTACAAAGGAACAAGTTGCTTATGTTTTTACTAAACTATTACCCCGAGAACGCTTTGAGTATCTTCGAAGCAAGCTTGGTGTTTTACTACTTCATTGAAAGGTGTGTTGCAAGCAGATGGGTTTCAATGTTATATCTTTTGGACTCCACATGTATCTTTGTTTCATGGTCATGGATGTCAAAGGGGGAGTAGTTCTTGTTAGCATCAAATGATGGTAACCTGTAAGCTCTCTACCGGTCCAAGCATTGTCATTGATTGGCAAAAGAGATAGAGATTTTTCATCTCTATACAGGTTGAAGCTCTAAGAAAATCTACATCAAGAGAGGCTGCTTTGGCAAGAAAAGAACAACTATAATTCATTGTAATTGGTCACTACACTAAGCATCAGTAACCGGGCAATGCACTCAATTAGGGAAGAGAGTATTACAGTATCAACAAAGGATTGAACTACAACTGGTATAGACAAATACAGCTAAAAACAATATCCATCTAAGTGTCTATAACACAACTGGGACAATGTAACCGGTAATCCACGCAAGAGGAAGCACACCGAGGACAATGCAAACTGTAAGACAAGAAAGAGACTGCAACAGATCGAAGGACTCAACCGGATATATTATAAGTCTCCGGTATGAACCGAGGAAGTCATAGTCAACTGTCAACTAAACCAGCTCTTTCTACTGAGATTTATTGCAGTAAATCCGTGTGATCTTGAGTTGTATTGGTGATCGGTTTGACGCGTAGGTAAAGGATTTAAAGCCGGAATCAATGGTTTCTTGAGGCGCGACTGAAGGATTTAAAACCGGATTCAGTGGCATTAAATCAAGGTGTTATCTCCTATGAAGGAAGGTTGCCTGACACGCAATTGTTGTTTTCTTCATGAAGCGGATAAAGTGGAGCATGCATCGGATGTTTGCTTAGTGAACCAATACTCCACTGAGTGATGTATTTATAAGTACTCAGGATTAGGTCATGCATTTGAGGAGCAGTTAGGGAAACAAATCTGTATATATTCTTATGCCTGTTGTGAAAAAAAGTTGCCTTCATTCTGCCAAGAAAAAGAATGAACCTATATGCTACAGAAGCAGGGGTAAAAGAAAGTAGAGAAAGAGAGATAATAGATTGTGCAAAACGGCACAACAGTAGATGAGAATACATCTGCGGTGACCGGTGTTGATTCTCAGTTGAGCGTAAATAGAGATCTTATCAGGCTAAGCAAAGCCATTTGTAAAGATCACACTTCTATTGTTTTCTAGCAAACTTCAATAGACAAATCCCAGTATTTGGGTGGACTCTAACAGGTCCCTTGTATCGAAATCCATTAATCACGTGACATCTTTCAAGGTGTTTAAAAGTCTTTTAACCAGGCAGGTCCTAACAGACCTTATTGTAATAGATCACTTGACCGGGTTGCATCTAGCAAGTGCATTTTTATCCTTTAAACAGGAAAGCTCTTAATAGGGCGTACTCCAGGAGAGTACAAAATTTGTGAGGTCTCCTCACACTGTGGTTTTTACCCTAACTGGGTTTTCATGTGATAAATCTGGTGTCACTTTGTGATTGTTTACTTACTGTTATTATTTCATTAAATCTGTTCGCCTTTTGTGCTGTAAGTTTACTTCACTGGATTCAGCAGGAAAAAGTTTTTACAAGTGCTGATTCGCCCATCCCCTTTCAGCACCAGTTGGGACTGTCAATTGGTATCAGAGCCAAGCCTTGTTTTCTTTGCTGCTTAACCGCACAAAAAAAAAGGGTCAAGATGATGAGGAAGGAAGGACCAAAGTTTTCAAAAGAAAACTTCACCTTATGGTGCAGTAGAATGAAGCTGTATATGAAGACCATCGGTGACCAGTATTGGAATCACGTTACCATTGATTACAATGAGCCCACTGGCACCTTGACACTTGATCAGGAAAAGATCAAGACTGAGCACATGACTGCTATGGATATGATAGCCAGCACTCTACCTGATTATGTCTATGCTGAGATTGAACACCTTGAGTCTGCCTTCAAGATGTGAGGCAAGCTGCAAATAGTCTATGGAGGGGATCCTAATGTTCAAAGAGCCAAGGTCGAAAGCCTTATAGGAAAATATGACGATATGAGGATGAATGAAGGAGAAGACATCGAGCAATACAACAACCGGATCAAAGAAGTGATCGACTCCATCAAATGCGTCGGAGGAAAGCTCAGTGAAAAGGAAGTAATCAGCAAAATACTGAGAACTCTCAGACTTTAGTATGCTATCAAGATCTCTGCCATTCAAGAGCTTAGATCGGTGACCAAAGATCAAGTCACTCTAGACTCCTTTATCGGTAAGCTGGCTGCCTTTGAATTAAGTAATTTTGATAACAGCTTATCAATTCAGAAAACAGCTTTCAAGTCCTCTGCCAATATATCTTCCACTAAAAAGGGAAGAGAACCGGTAATTGCTCGACTGAAAAAATTGGCAACCCTACTGAGAATTTGCCCTTAGAAGAGATGGAGCACTTATTGCAAGAAGATTCCCTAGAGGGAAATGGAAGTACAAGGGAAAGCTCCCTTTGAAATGCTTCTCTTGTAATAAAATAGGTCATATTGCTACAAGATGTCCTAATAATGAACACAAAGATACGAGAGACTGGTTCAAGAATAAAGCAAAAAATGAGTGCTATCTTGCAGAAGGAGTCACAGGAACGAATCTGAAGACTCAGAGGATCCAGAAATTGCATTTGTTGCAATAAAGGAGAGTCCAGTAATAGAAGAAGTTGCACTCATATCAAGATCTCATCAGTATGATGACTGGATCATTGACAGTGGATGCACTCACCACATGACTGGTGACAAGAGCAAGTTTATCAACCTCGAGCTAAGTGACAACGGATCAATTACCTTTGGGAACAATACTCCCTGTGGCATCAAAGGTAAAGGTTCTATCGCTCTCCGCAACAATGCCGTCTATGAAGATGTATACTGGGTTGAAGGACTCAAGTACAACTTGATGAGCATTGCACAATTTAACAACAAAGAATTCTTGCTTGAATTCAGAAAAGGTTCCTGTATAGTGAAGAATCAATCCGGAACTCATGTCGCAACTGGTAGACAGAGCAAAGGTAACCTTTTCTATCTTGACTCAATGGAAGGAGCCTGTCTCATAGCCTCGGTCAAAGGAGAATCTAGCAAAATCTGTCTTATGACCAAAGAGGACAACAACTAGTTATGGCACAGGAGGCTCTGCCACATAGACTTTGACAGTAAATTCAAAGTGAGCAAAAAGAAAATGGTAAGAGGACTTCTTGAAATTACAAAGCCCATCAAGGGCGTTTGTAAAGATTGTTAGTTGGGAAAGCTGACCGGAACATCCTTCAGTAGTAAGTCCTTCTCTATTGAGAATGTTCTAGATCTGGTGCACACTGACTTGTGTGGACCAATGAGACCAAAGAGCTACCATGGAGACCGATACTTTATGCTTTTTGTGGACGACTTCTGAAGAATGATGTTGACACTCTTTCTTAAGAATAAATCATAAGCTTTCCACATGTTCAAAATCTACAAAGCTAGAGTGGAAAAAGAAACCGATAAAAGCTTGAAGTGTCTGAGATCAGACAGAGGAGGTGAATTTACCTCTCAAGAGTTTACTCACTACTGTGAGGAACATGGAATAAAAAGACAGCTATCTGCACCAAGGACTCCTCAGCAAAATGGAGTAGCAGAAAGAAGAAACAAAACGCTGATTGATTGTGCTAGAACATTGCTAATTCAAAAAGATCTGCCTCATCACTTCTGGAGGGAAGCTATCAGTACTGCAATCTACACACTCAACCGAGTTCAAGTCAAAAAGGGAACCGGTAAGACTCCTTATGAACTTTAGTTCAACCATACTTCTAGTGTAGGATACTTCAAAATCTTCGGTAGTAAGTGCTATGTCAAAAGAGATATGTACTCTGGGAAGTTTGATCCGAAGAGCGATGAGGGAACATTCTTGGGTTACTCTACCAAAAGTAAGGCCTATCGGTGTTTGAACAAAAGAACAAGGAAGATAGTTGAAAGCATCAATGTAAAAGTTGATGAATCTTCAGAACCAGGAATGAAGACCGATCATGATGATCACAACTGTCTTCAAGGCCTAAATGAAGGGAATACCTTTGAATTCAACCAAGATATGACTGAAGATGACGGAGAAATACACATGGACAGACATCTGGAGAAATAAAATGTATCTGAAACCAATAGGTTGATACAGGAAGGCGAACAAGTTGATGTCCCAAACCATGATTAGGACAATGTTCAATTGGTAGAACCAGACAGGGAACATAGATCTGTTCTTCCAAGGTATGTCACATATCACTCTACTGACAATATAATCCGTGACAAACATGGAAACGTTTTGACTAGGAAGAAAGCCAAAGAGAACATCTGTGTGCTTTCATGTATTGAGCCCAAATCCACCAGAAAAGCCCTGGAAGATGAGTATTGGGTCAAAGCCATGGATGAAGAAATCGAACAAATAGAGAAGAATGACACATGGGAACTTGTGCCTAGTCCTCAGGACAAAAATGTCATTGGGACAAAATGGGTCTACAGGAACAAATTGAATGAGGACGACAAAGTCATTAGGAATAAAGTAAGATTGGTTTGTAAAGGATATGCTCAGGAAGTTGGACTAGACTATGGAGAAAATTTTGCACCAGTGGCTAGATTGGAATGGGTAAGAATTCTTCTTGCCTATGCAGCTCACAAAAGGTTCAATGTCTATCAGATGGATGTGAAGTCTGCGTTCTTCAATGAAATATTGGAAGAGGAAGTCTACATTGAGCAACCAGAAGGGTTTATATCTTCTCAAAAGACTGATTTGGTCTGCAAACTAAAAAAGACTCTCTATGGGATTAAGCAAGCTCCCAGGGCTTGGTATGAAAGGTTGCATTCATACCTTCTAACCATTGGATTCAGAAGAACCGGTGACAACAACAATATGTATCTCAAAACTGGAAAAGATGGAAATTTAATTTCTGAAATCTTTGTTGATGACATCATTTTTGGAGGGGATGACAGGATGAGTAAAGTTTTCGCAAAAGAAATGAAAAAAGAATTTGAGATGTCTATGATTGGGCCCATAAAATTCTTTATTGGACTATAGGTCCATTAGCTGGAAGAAGGTATCTTCATCTCTCAGTCCAAGTACATAAAAGAAATTCTTAAGACTTTTGGATTAGAAGAATCCAAACCGGTTGGAACTCCAATGATAAGTAACCTCAAGTATCAAAAGAGGATGATGCCAAAGACGTAAATGAAACAATTTATCGGTTCATGATAGGAAAATTGCAGTATGTTGTTCATAGCAGACCGGACATTGCTCATGCAGTTGTCATAGTGATAAGATTCTCAGCTAATCCCAAAGAAACACATTTGGTGGCAGTAAAGGGAATCTTCAGATATTTAAAAGGAACCGAGGAATATGGCTTGTGGTTTCCTCACTAGGGAGGATTCCAAATAAAAGTCTACACTGATGCAGACTGGGCTGACAACATTGATGACAGAAAGAGCACAAGCGGTGGTGCCTTCTTTCTACGTGGGAGGATTGTATCGTGGACAAGTAAGAAGCAGAACTGCATATCACAGTGCATGCTGAAGCTGAATATGTTGCTGCTGCAATCAACTGCACACAAGTGATTTGGATCAAACAACTGCTGGAAGGTATTCAGGAACAGGTACCTGAACCGATCGCAATTCACTGTGACACTACCAGTGCCATCAACATATCCAAAAATCCTGTTATGCACTCCAAGACCAAGGACATTGCCATCAAGTATCACTACTTGAGGGAACTAGTACAAGACAGAGAAGTAAGATTGGAGTATGTTCCCACCAAAGAACAGATTGCTGATATATTTACAAAGCTATTACCAAAGAGTACTTTTGAGTATCTCAGAGGTAGACTAGGGGTTGTACCCCTATTAGATCATTAGTAATCATCAACCGGGAATCATCAGTTCATTGTGATTTAATAGAAGGTTACACCTTATCTCTCATGAACTGATGAAAATGACTGCTGCTCATAGGGGGAGCAGAGTAGAGAATGCAAATCTTTCTGATTAGCCTTTTGGGATTATTGTCAAAAAAGGGGAGAGATTGTGGCAATCGGCAATCAAACCGATTGGTAAACGAGGGAAGTAATGCAAGACTCCAAATACCCTTCACAGTTCTGCTATCAATGCCAAAGGGGGAGTAGTTCTTGTTAGCATCAAATGATGGTAACCGGTAAACTCTCTACCGGTCCAAGTATTGTCATTGATTGGCAAAAGAGATAGAGATTTGTCATCTCTATACAAGCTGAAACTCTAAGAAAATCTACATCAAGAGAGGCTGGTTTGGCAAGAAAAGAACAACTGTAATCCATTGTAACCGGTCTGTAATGTCCTGTGATGTTCCCTATCTCAAGGACCAAATTCAATAAATACAAAATGAAAAACAAACAAAAAAATAAAAATATATTAAATAAAGAATATATTGACAAACATATATTATTAATTAATTTTATAATAATAGATAAATAAATTAATGAAATATAATAATATAATAAGCTATAATGATTAATAGAAAAAGTTATAATATAATGAATGAATACTTATATAACAAATGAATATAATATAAATTAATAAGATATAATATAATAAACTTATAAATAAATAATTAATTATGAATACTTTTGGTTTAATAAATAAATAACCATATAAATAGAAATCTATGTTTAATATATATAATTATACATTTGAAAATGTATTAAATATTAATATTATCAAATAGAAAATATATTATACATAAACATATATAAATTATAATGTGTTTATAAACTAATGTAGGGCATGAACAAAAGGCGTGACCCTAGGGTTGCTGCTTTCTCCTACACCTGCATAGATATATAAGAGCACAATAGTCAATAATTGAAGGGGGGAGATACGGAGAAATAAACGGATTTAGAAGAGGGAATCAACGAATGAGAGGAGAATATAGGAGGCAACGAACCAGGATACCAAAGGGCATGAGACCACTTGGTGAATACACTGACAAGAAGAAGGAACATGCGGCAGGAACAAGTTTTACTTCCTTTCAATATCGTTGGCATACGGGTGAAGGAACATAAAGCCAAGCGGATACATTTATGATACCAGGGGATGACTCAGCTATCCTAATCACTGAGGAAGGACTCAACATTTGACATAGCAGATCTTAAGATAGAGAGCATTGAATGTTCTATATCCTACGGATAAAGTGGTACAGTTGCGAATACAAAAATAAGCATAGACAGTCACCGTGCTTTGGCACAGTGGGAGATTACATCAATAGTTATATACGATACAGGCCAGTCAACAAAATAGACAATATAGCCAGCACATTTCAGTGAATAAAAATGGGATACGAACGGTTATAAAGGGGACGCAAATACAGTTCATTTGGACGAACAATCATTCAGTCAACAAGAAATAAAACATCCAGCGAACAGTTAAAATCAGTCATCTCAATGGAAAACCTACCATCGATCCATTGAGGGATACGCACGACCAGCAACAAGAAATAGGCTTGAACATTCTTGGGAATCAAAAGACATCTGCGCATATACATGGAGAAGATACGAATAATAACATATACCCTGCGAGCCATCAAAGCATCATATCAGAGATATCAGGATAACTTATATAAGACCCAAATATCACAGTGATAATTACCCTTACCAATAGGCCACTAAAAACCCCTCAAAAATGTAACTCAAAATGTAGATAGAAAATTATTTTTGAGTATATGAGTTCGCTGTCCCAAAATTTCAGAATAATAGATAGCAACCAACTACCATCTAAAACACTATCAATGATGTAGGAAATTGCTCAAAACCATATGCCATTCATATATCAACAATTTGCAACAATGCCATACATATTTCAGCCAATAATATGATCATCAAACCCTAGGTTTGCAATATAGATAGACTAAAAATTACAATGCCCTTTCACTTGCAAAATCCTAGCCTTCCTTTGATACCAATAATGCCAAATGGCAAACAAAGACAAGTACAATGTAAAATAGTAAAGTGCTGAAGCTATATTTTGTACTCAGCTGAAAACATACATTTCTCAGAAAATATGCCAAATGCCAAATGAGAAGTGAGGAACCTGATTGTAGATGGCTGCGATAATTTTTGCCAGTGCTGAAGATGCCAACACCCAAACCAAAGTCACCCCAAATCTGAAAATGTACTTTCTTGCAGATTTTCGAAAATGTCTAGGAATTTTGAAAATTCCTTAAAAATAAATCATGGCATTTTGGGACTCCAAAATGCACCTATCTTTATCTCCTCGATGATAGAAATCCGATGCAAAAATACCCAGAATGATATGCTGAGTAATGAGGAAGATATGAGCAAAAATGTGGTTCCAAAACCCTGTCCTGAAATTCTGAAAACTGAATTAGACTTGTAGCAAAAACTTTTTCAAATTGCTTTTTCGCTCTGCTTTTTCGGATTTGGTTTTTCGCTTTGCTTTTTCGGATATGCTTTTTCGCTTTGCTTTTTTGGATCTACTTTTTCGGACTGTTTTTTCGGATTTGCTTTTTCGCTTTGCTTTTTCGGATCTGCTTTTTTGGACTGCTTTTTTCGGATCTCCTTTTTTTTCCTCTTGCAATAAAAAACTCAAACCGTCAGGTAAGTCTGAGGACTCCAAATAAGCTCAACTTGAAATGGCTGAATACCACTTCCAAAGTGCAACCCTTCAAAGGATATTTCACCTCCTCAGTTATGCAAATCCTTAAGAAACTCCGTTTCTAAAAATCAAATGACAATCTGTAGACCAAGATGACGCCACAAATGCTCAAAGAGAAAAGTAGTGTAAACTCAAGTCATGGGATGTCCAAATGAGAGGCCAAGCACTCTATTTATTCACTTTTCTAAGAAGCCACTAGAACTTCTAGAAGTATCCATAAAATATTCTTATAAAATCCCTTTATAATGCACTTTTATATAAAAAATAACTTTATAAAATAAAAGTGCAACTCAACTCAAAATTATAACATTTTGGCCCCACATAACACATTATAATAAAAATATGATAAACACCATCTCTCCAAGAGCAAATAAGACCATCCAATCCCCAAATAATCATCAGAATGACTCTGTCACCAAAACCATTTGCCTACGAGAGTCCATGATAAGCAAATACACTGAAAAATGACATGTCACTAAAGAGGGGACATGATAGCTACACTAAGCATCAGTAATCGGGCAATGCACTCAATTAGGGAAGAGAGTATTCCAGTATCAACCAAGGACCGAACTACAACCGGTATAGACAAATACAGCTAAAAGCAATATCCAAGTGTATAACACAATCGGGACAATGTAACCGGTAATCCACGCAAGAGGAAGCACACCGAGGACAATGCAACCTGTAAGACAAGAAAGAGACTGCAAGAGATCGAAGAACTCAATCAGATATATTATAAGACTTCGGTATGAACCGAGGAAGTCATAGTCAATTGTCAACTAAACCGACTCTTTCTACTGGGATTTATTGCAGTAAATCCAGGTGATCTTGAGTTGTATTGGTGATCGGTTTGAGGCGTAGGTAAAGGATTTAAAACCAGAATCAATGGTTTCTTGAGGCACGACTGAAGGATTTAAAGCCGGATTCAGTGGCATTAAATCAAGGTGTTATCTCCTATGAAGGAAGGTTGCCAGACACGCAACTGCTGTTTTCTTCATGAAGCGGATAAAGTAGAGCATGCATCGGATGTTTGCTCAGTGAACCAATACTCCACTGAGTGATGTATCATAAGTACTCAGGATTAGGTCATGCATTTGAGGAGCAGTTAGGGAAACAAATTTGTATATATTGTTATGTCTGTTGTGAAGAAAAGTTGCCTTCATTTTGCTAAGAAAAAGAGTGAACCTATATGCTACAGAAGCAGGGGTAAAATAAAGTAGAGAAAGAGAGATAATAGATTGTGCAAAATGGCACAACAGTAGATGAGAATACACCTGCGGTGACCGATGTTGATTCTCAGTTGAGTGTAAATAGAGATCTTATCAGGCTAAGCAAAGCCATCTGTAAAGATCACACTTCTATTGTTTTCTAGCAAACTTCAATAGACAAATCCCAGTATTTGGGTGGACTCTAACAGGTCCATTGTATCGAAATCCCTTAACCGGGTGACATCTTTCAAGGTGTTTAAAAGTCATTTAACCAAGTAGGTCCTAACAGACCTTATTGCAATAAATCGCTTGACCGAGTCGCATCTAGCAAGTGCGTTTTTATCCTTTCAACGGGAAAGGTCTTAACAGGGTGTACTCCAGGAGTACAAAATTTGTGAGGTCTCCTCACTTCGTGTTTTTTACCCTAACCCGGTTTCCACGTGATAAATCTGGTGTCACTTTGTGATTGTTTACTTACTGTTATTATTTGCTTAAATTTGTTTGCTTTTTGTGCTGTAAGTTTACTTCACGGGATTCAGTGGGAAAAAGTTTTTACGAGTGCTGATTCACCCCTCCCCTCTCAGCACCGATTGGGACTGTCAGTTGGTATCAGAGCCAAGCCTTGTTTTCTTTGCTGCTTAACCACACAAAAAAAAACGGTCAAGATGATGAGGAAGGACCAAAGTTTTCAAAAGAAAACTTCACCTTATGGTGTAGTAGAATGAAGCTATATATGAAGACCATCGGTGACCAGTACTGGAATCACATTACCATTGATTACAGTGAGCCCACTGACACCTTGATACCTGATCAAGAAAAGATAAAGACTGAGCACATGACTGCTATGGATATGATAGCCAACACTCTACCTGATTATGTCTATGTTGAGATTGAACACCTTGAATCTGCCTTCAAGATGTGGGGCAAGCTGCAAACAGTCTATGGAGGGGATCCTAATGTTCAAAGAGCCAAGGTCGAAAGTCTCAAAGGAAAGTATGACGATATGAGGATGAATGAAGGAGAAGACATCAAGCAAAACAACAACCGGATCAGAGAAGTCATCAACTCCATCAAATGCGCCGGATGAAAGCTCCGTGAAGAGGAAGTAATCGGGAAAATACTGAGAACTCTCAGATTTCAGTATGCTATCAAGATCTCTGCCATTCAAGAGCTCAGATCGGTGACCAAAGAGCAAGTCACTCTAGACTCCCTTATCGGTAAGCTGGCTGCCTTTGAATTAAGTAATTTTGATAATAGCTTTTCTATTTAGGAAGCAGCTTGCAAGTCCTTTGCCAATATCTCTTCCAGTAAAAAGGGAAGAGAAACTGGTAACTGCTTGACCAGAAAGATTGACAACCCTGCTGAGAATCTTCTTTTAGAAGAGATGGAGCAAGAAGAGTTTGAAACACTCATTGCAAGAAGATTCCCTAGAGGGAAAGGGAATTACAAGGGAAAACTCCCTTTGAAATGCTTCTTTTGTAATAAGATAGGTCATATTGCTGCAAGATGTCCTGATAATGAACACAAAGATAAGAGAGACTGGTTCAAGAATAAAACAAAAAAAGAGTGCTATCTTGTAGGAGTCACAGGTAACGAATCTGAAGACTCGGAGGATCCAGAAATGGCATTTGTTGCAATAAAGGAGGAGAGCTCAGTAATAGAAGAAGTTGCACTCATATCAAGATCTCATCGGTATGATGACTGAATCATTGACAGTGGATGCACTCACTACATGACTGGTGACGAGAGCAAGTTTATCAAGCTCTAGCTCAATGACAATGGATCAGTTACCTTTGGGAACAATGCTCCTTGTGGCATCAAAGGTAAAGGTTCTATCGCTTTCTGCAACAATGCCGTCTGTGAAGATGTATACTGCGTTGAAAGACTCAAGTACAACTTGATGAGCGTTGCACAACTTAACAGCAAAGGATTCCTGCTGGAATTCAGACAAGGTTCCTGTATAGTGAAGAATCAATCCAGAACTCATTTCGCAAACGGTAGACAGAGAAAATGTAACCTTTTCTATCTTGACTCAATGGAAGGAGTTTGTCTCATAGCCTCAGTCAAAGGAGAATCTAGCAAAATCTGTCTTATGACCAAAGAGAACAACAACTGGTTATGGCATAGGAGGCTCTGCCACATAAAATTTGACAGTAAATTCAAAGTGAGCAAAAAGAAAATGGTAAGAGGACTTCCTGAAATTACAAAGCCCATCAAGGGCGTTTGTAAAGATTGTCAGTTGGGAAAGTTGACCGGAACATTCTTCAGCAGTAAGTCCTTCTCTGCTGAGAATGTTCTAGATCTGGTGCACACTGACCTGTGTGGACCAATGAGAACAAAGAGCTACCACAAAGACTGATACTTTATGCTTTTTGTGGACGACTTCTCAAGAATGATGTGGACACTCTTTCTTAAGGAGAAATCAAAAGCTTTCCACATGTTCAAAATCTACAAAGCTAGAGTGGAAAAAGAAACCGGTAAAAGCTTGAAGTGTTTTGTTGTGAGGTTTTCACACCATCACCCCAAAGAATTTGGGCCCCCCCCCCCCCCAATTTTTGAGCAGGCCTTGGCAATTTTCCTAGATCCGGGTATTCAGATGCCTTAGCGAGTTTTGGAGTAACCCTGGGGTTTTGAGACGATAAATTTTGAATATTTTTTAGACTTGAATGAATTTTGCAAAATTGATATAATTGTATAACTTGAACATTTTCCAAAATTTAATTGTGAATTTGGATATTTTTGGAGAAATCTTGTAAATTTTTGGGTGGTGAAAATGGGGATTAAATGAAAAAATTAAATGGCCAAATTTGAATTAATTGCCAAATGGAAATTAAATTGCTAAGTAATTTTTGGATTGCAAAATAATAAAAATTTAAATTGCCAAGTGGGATTTTCGAAATTTTAAATGGAGAAAAAGAGTAAATGAAAGTTGGAAATGGAATTGAAATTTATTTGAATTTTAATTGGTTGGCAGATTTTGATTTTGGGATGGTGTTGTTATGAGTTAAATGGATTAAAATCAAATTTTCTTGGGAAAAATTCTAAATTTATAAAATGCAAAAAGCTACAGCTAGCAGCCCCTTCCCATTTTTTTATTTTTTCTTGGTATTGGGCACAACAAACATAAATTTTTCATCACTCAAGACAGCCATCAATTCCAGCGCCACTTGCGATTTTTATGCATTAATTTGACAATTTTAAAATAAATAAAATCATATTTTTGGGCTAAGTGTTTGTAATTTAGAAATTTAATTTGGACCCCTGTGTGTTAAATTCAATATATTTTAATGCCTAAGAGATGTGAAATTCAAGGTAAGTTATTGGGTCCACAATGGGGAGGGTTTAAAGCTATATTAGAGGCCTAAATGACCTTTTTTCAAAATTTCAATTTTAGGGCTATGATAATTTCGGATTTGGCTAATTTAAACCCATAATATTGCACTAGGCTGGCCCAAATTTTAAATTAAAATTAAATACCTTAGGTTTTGTGATTTAATGCATTTAATTTGGGTTATATGTTTGCCAATTTAATTAATTTTATTTTCCCTCCAATGCAGGTCGGCTCTATTTGAAGAGGCAAAAAATTTAATATAAAGGGAGGGCACGTTTCCTTATTTTCTCATTCATTTCTCACTTGTCTCTTGGCAGCCAAGGAGGAGCTCTTGGAGCAGCAAAAGAGAAAATTTTTGCAAGGGGTGCATTTAGCAAGGGGTGATTTTCTTCTTTTGGTGGAGGAGTGCATTTTTGGTGTTATCTTCTTCTTTGGAGGAGAATTTGTTGGTGTATAGGAGGATCTTCATGCTTGAGGGTGAAGACTAGTCTAAAAGGCAGATTTTCTCCTTGTTCTTGCTTGGTACATTTTTCCTATTTTCTTGCTTGCATCATCCATCCATCACTTCATCATTTCATCTAGGGCTTGAAGTTGGGAGATATAAGTGTAGTTTTCATCTAGGATTTGGAGAAAGGAGATATAAGTGGTAGTCCCACCCTTAAGAACGAAGTTGGGAGATATAAGTTTAGTCCTTCTCATAAGTTTTCGAAGAGGCAGAAATAAGTGGTAATCCCATCCTTAGGCAAAGAGGCAGAGATAAGTGTAGTGTGATAGGAATTGAAGAGGCAGAAATAAGTGGTAGTTCCATCCCTAGGAACGAAGTTGGGAGATATAAGTGTAGTCCATCTCATAAGTTTTCGAAGAGGCAGAAATAAGTGGTAATCCCATCCCTAGGCGAAGAGGCAGAGATAAGTGTAGTGTGATAGGAATTGAAGAGGCAGAAATAAGTAGTAGTTCCATCCCTAGGATTGGAGGGGCAGAGATAAGTGTAGTCCCATCTCATTATAGAAAGAAGAGACAGAAATAAGGGTTAGGATGGCGGATGCTAGTGCAAGCAAGAGCCAAAGGGCAATGCATACCAAGTAAGACAAGGAAGATATGAGGCCCAAGACCACATTTTTCTCGAAATTGAAGCAAGTGAGGGACACCAGCATTGGCACAGTGAACATGATATAGTTGAGAGACAAGTTGATGGAGAGCTCCTCCCCCTTGGCCAAGAAGGATAAGAAGACAGGTTGCCACCACATTTTCATAGCTCCATCCTCCATCTCCATCTTTCACTTACATCCGCTTCACCCCCACCCTCCATTCCATATTTTCATTGCAGGTGCAAGCGAGGAAGCAGGTTTTATTGCAGCTTGGAAGATATTTGAGGCTAGGCAAGGCTTCGCTATGCATGCAAGCTAGCTTGGTGATTTGAGAGGGTTCTAGCACCCAAGAGGGTCATGCATTTTGTTGATAATTTGTATTAGGCTAAGTAGGCAAGTTCTAAAGGTCAAGAGATAAGTGTGGGAACATTACACCAATGTAATAGGAACTTGGACTTGGACTTTTTTATGTGGTTGGCCCTCTATGTTTAGGAGTCTGCCCTCAGTGGTGAGCTCCATGGAGTGGAGTTATGTGTTTTCTTTCCTTGGCTAGTTGTATTTTTTCATTGCAAATCAAACCAAGACAACTAGTAATTAGATTCAATCACATTAAGAGGAAAGATAATAATGGACTACAAATTGATACAAACAAAGCAATCATAACTTGGATGATAAGATTGATCAACACACAAACTAAGTTGTAATTATCTATTAGAAATGGACTTAATGAACAATTCACATAATTTCGGATGTAAGATGAACTCCACATAGCTTAATTAGGCGGTGAAGGAACCAACTGATGGACATATTGTTATTGATGTCAAAATTAGAGATCGATGACATTAGATTAGTTAATAAAGAAGTTAACATGTACAGATATCCGAGAAAGAAGATACTCAAGATGTAGAGATATATATATATACCATGAAGCATATACAACATGAAGTATATACAACATCTACAGATATATCATACGTATATAACAGAGATTATACTTGCAGAGACATACACAGTATGAAATACTTTCAGCATACAACAAAGATTGATACACACGGCAAGAGTTGAGAGTTGGATGATGTTGTATGAAACAGCAAATATCAAATAATCATGAGCAGCATATCGTATACACACGGCAAGAGTTGAGAGACACAAATTACAGCGATGAAGAGTGACGAAGACTTATACACAGCATACAGCATGAATGGCAACATCAGAGAACGACAAAGATACGTATACATACAACAAATAGTATATAATAGATACAATCATATTGATATACAAGAACGCATACAACATATATTGTGTACAGTAAATCATACTGGCATACAGATACGATCCATTAATGACAAATTTATACAGATAAATAGCAATGGAGATTCAGATAAACAGTGGTTGATACAGACAAGCACGAGATTCAGATAAACAGCGATGGATAGTATACAGAACAGCATATACACAACATATATTACAATGATCTTGTGTCGATATATCTAGATGTATGAAACCGAGTGTTGAGTTTGAAGGAATCGATTTTATTGGAGTTAACAGTTATACAGTGAATACAGAACGACGTATAATAAAAGCAGAGACGGTATTATATTTCGAATGCAGTGATATAAAAAAACAAGGGGAAGACGGTATTACAGTATGATCATACGAAGTGACAGAGTACATAGATTATTGCTAGCGATAATAACAGAGGCTTATACAGAACAGTGAATAAGCACACCTAGTTAATATATTTGGATGCCGTCGAATATATAAGATATATTACGTAAAGATGCAAAGTATTTGATTTGCGATAAAAGTTTATCAGCGGTTAATAAAGACAAAGGAAAGATTAACTTATTTAAAGTTAATAATATTTTAATAAAAGACACCTATTCATATGTGAAAAGGTATAATTTTAAGAGACATAACGTTTCAGTTAAGATATGAATATATAAATATTAAGTCTACCAGTTTGAAAATATTAAGTCAGCAATTGGAAATAAAAGAGCAGAAAAGCAGTGAGAAGATGATAAGAAAAAGAGAGAATTAATATATATATATATATTCAGAAAATACAAGGGCGGATAAAATATAAATTATGTATTTAGATTTATAATCTGATATATATTTATATTTACATTTGTAAAGATATATTTTTGAAAATAAGAAGAAAAGTAAAGTGATATTGACTGACTTAAAGAGATAAAAGCTAGATAGTATCCATCATCAGTTGAAGAGAGCAACAGTGTGAAGGTGGAAGGAAAATTTATATACAATGAGTTGGTGCTCAGAATCCAGACAGGGGGAGTCGGTGCTTCCAGTAGGTCGGTGCCTGCGAAGTGTGGAAGTTGGAGCTTTCAGTGAGTCGGTGCTCATAAACATAGGTTGGAGCCTACAAACTATTTGTAAAAGAACAAAATTATATATAAAACAAATTACTTTGTGGTTTTCTCCCGTATTGGGTTTCCACGTTAAATTTGTGTTCATGTGCATAATTGTTATTTGAAGTTATTTTTGAATAAAAGCTTTTTTGAAAAATAGTTATTATATTGATTCACCCCCCCCTCTCAGTATAATTGTGTGCTCTTCACCAACTCACTAACTAGCTAGGCGGCAATTGATGAACTTAAGGATTATTTCAAATCAAGTAATGGGTGCATTGTGGGCCTTGCAGGAGGTATGGCTGAGGCAGGTGCCCCCAGAACCCAAGAGTATTGAAGCAGAGGGGGGTGCATGCAAATCAAATTCGAGTAGGAAGGTTAGAGAAGACCAAGAAGGTTAAAGGAAGGCAAGGATAATGAAGGAGGAAGGTGAGACGAAAGGTTGAAAGAGGTCAAGTTTGATTTCAAGGCGGTGGCCAAGAGCAAGGCTCTCAAATTGCAAGAAGGTTCACATCCAGGCAAGCCACCGAGGCCAAGACAAGATTACCCCAAGTGCATAGAGACCTCACCCTTTCAAGGCCAGGACATCAGGTACAAGAAAGTTAAGGTGGTGATGAGAAAGTTTCTAAGGATGAGCTCAAGCATCCAAGGCTTCACCTCATCTCAAGGATTAAATAAATTTATAAGATAAAGTTGATGAGGTGGAAATTTCATATGCAGGCAATCAAGTCATGCCAAGTGTCCTATGTTCTCATTGGTTGACAGATTATTGCAATTTTCTCATTGACCCACAAAGTTGGTGACCTCATGTAATTGGTTGAAAGATGGTAACCCTAATTAGGGTTTGTAAGGTTTAATCTTGGCCCTTGATTTTTGCCCCTTAATCTTGGCCACTCGTAATTTTGAGCCTTTATATAGGGCCATTTGTTCTCATTTGTAAAAAGAGAGTTATGTTGGAGAATTGTTGCCAAAATACTATCAAAATTGTTCTCTATTCATTGTTGTGGTTTGCATGGTGGATATACATGATCATTTTGGTGTATTGCATGTTTCTTCTCATCTCTCAAATTAAAATAGGATTTCATTTCATCTTTTTAGAGTAGAAGTAGATGGCTAGTTGTATGGTGATGTTAGTGAATGTTTGATAGGGATCTATATACTAGGCCACTAGCATCCTAGCGGCTTGTTAGGAAGCCTTGTGTGGTAATCTAGTCCAATTCCCCTTGAATCATTGCATCTATGGAGGTAGCGCCGCTGGCAAGCTTTCATTTGGTTGGATCCCTGTCCATTTGCTAATTTCTTCATTCATAAGAGTAGTAAGCAGTTAGTGGTAGGAGTAGTTGAAAGTGAAAGTGATCAAGGAGAAAAGAACAAGTCAAGCAAGCAAAGTACCACCAAGTTATCTTTGAATGAACAATGTAAGACCGCCTACGTGATTAACCAACAAATCACATTAATATAATTGAGTTAGTATTCACAAGTGTAAGGAACCTTGAAGTTTTCTCATGTTCTTCATGAGTAATTACTTTTCAAGAGAGGGTTGAGTGTTTGGTATTTTATATCTAGTATTCAATTGCTATATGTTATGTAGTGGTACAAAACTGACATCAACATGTCTGAGATCAGACAGAGGAGGTGAATTTACCTCTTAAGAGTTCACTCACTACTGTGAGGAACATGGAATAAAAAGACAGCTATCTGCACCAAGGACACCTCAGCAAAATGGAGTAGTAGAAAGAAGAAACAAAATGCTGATTGATTGTGCTAGAACATTGCTGATTCAAAAAGATTTGCCTCATCACTTCTGGAGGAAGCTGTCAGTACTGCAGTCTACACACTCAATCGAGTTCAAGTAAAAAAGGGAACCGGTAAGACTCCTTATGAACTTTGGTTCAGACATACTCTCAGTGTAGGATACTTCAAAATCTTCGGTAGTAAGTGCTATGTCAAAAGAGATATGTACTCTGGGAAGTTTGATCCGAAGAGCGATGAGGGAACATTCTTGGGTTACTCTACCAAAAGTAAGGCCTATCGGTGTCTGAACAAAAGAACAGGGAAGATAGTTGAAAGCATCAATGTAAAAGTTGATGAATCTTCAAAACCAGGAATGAAGACCGATCATGATGATCACAACAGTCTTCAAGGCTTAAACGAAGGGAATGCCTTTGAATTCAACCAAGATATGACTGAAGATGATGGAGAAATACACATGGACAGACATCTGGAGCAAGAAAATGTACCTGAACGCAACAGGTTGATATAGGAAGGCAAACAAGTTGATGTCCTGAACCATGATGAAGACAATGCTGAACCGGTAGAACCAGACAGGGAACAGAGACTTGTTCTTCCAAGGTATGTCACATATCACTCTACTGACAATATAATCGGTGACAAACATGGAAACGTCTTGACCAGGAAGAAAGCCAAGGAGAACATTTGTCTGCTTTCATGTATTGAGTCCAAATCCACCAGAGAAGCCCTGGAAGATGAGTACTGGGTCAAAGCCATGGATGAAGAAATCGAACAAATAGAGAAGAATGACACATGGGAACTTTAGCCTAGACCTCAGGACAAAAATGTCATTGGGACAAAATGGGTCTACAGGAACAAACTGAATGAGGATGGCAAAGTCATCAAGAATAAAGCAAGATTGGTTTGCAAAAGATATGCTCAGGAAGCTGGATTAGACTATGGAGAAACTTTTGCACCAGTGGCTAAATTGGAAGGGGTAAGAATTCTTCTTGCCTATGCAGCTCACAAAAGGTTCAAAGTCTATCAGATGGCTATGAAGTCTGCGTTCCTCAATGGAATATTGGAAGAGGAAGTCTACATTAAGCAACTAGAAGGGTTTATATCTGCTCGAAAGATTGATTTGGTCTACAAACTAAAAAAGGCTTTCAATGGGGTTAAGCAAGCTTTAAGAGCTTGGTATGAAAGGTTGCATTCATACCTTCTGACCATTGGATTCACAAGAACTGGTGACAACAGCAATATGTATCTCAAAATTGGAAAAGATGGAAATCTAGTTGCTGAAATCTTTGTTGATGACATCATTTTTGGAGGGGATGACAGGATGAGTAAAGCCTTCGCAGAAGAAATGAAGAAAGAATTTGAGATGTCTATGATTGGGCCCATAAAATTCTTTATTGGACTACAGGTCCATCAGCTGGAAGAAGATATCTTCATCTCTCAGTCCAAGTACATAAAATAAATTCTTAAAGACTTTTGGACTAGAAGAATCCAAACCGGTTGGAACTCCAATGATAAGTAACCTCAAGTTATCAAAAGAGGATGATGCCAAAGACGTAAATGAAACAATGTATTGGTCCATGATAGGAAAATTGCAGTATGCTGTTCACAGCAGACCGGACATTGCTCATGCAGTTGGCACAGTGGCAAGATTCTCAGCTAATCCCAAAGAAACACATATGGTGACAGTTTAGAGAATCTTCAGATATCTAAAAGGAATCGAAGAATATGGCTTGTGGTTTCCTCACCAGGGAGGATTCCAAATAAAAGTCTACATTGATGCAGACTGGGCTGGCAACATTGATGACAGAAAGAGCACAAGCGGTGGTGCCTTCTTTCTAGGTGGGAGGATTGTATAAGAGTTGAAGCTCTTAGATGTAAAGGGTTGAAGCCCGATTGATTAATGAAGCCGTGTTTTTTTAGCCGTCTTGGGTTTTCCACATGAGAAAATCTCTGTGTCTTGTCTTCTTCCTTGAGTGTGTTTTTCTGATCTGTTTATTTGCTCAAGTGTTTAAAATACTGATTCACCCCCTCCCCATCTCAGCATTTTTCGATTTTTCAGGTCTCCCCTACTTCTCTTTGAACCTCTCGTTCCACCCCACAGAGGCTTCTACTTCTTGTCGGTGTTATTGAGAGATGCCCTAGACGGTTTCGAGTCTCTTCGATCGGGTCAACTACCACGTTGCCTTTGGCTGCTCCTCCGCTATGGATACCCTCCTCGTCACCATCGTAAACTTGGTGTTCTTCGACACCACCTTCTGCCCACACGTGTAAAGAGCTCAGCTGGCTCTCATTTGCAATCTAGCTCTTTCCTCAAATTAAATTGCACTTCTAAATTTCTTTCAAAATATATAGAAATTAATGAACATCAAAAATGAATTTCAATGATACTTCTCAGATTTTTAACCTCTTGATAAATAACTACAACCATTAATTTACCACCGAATGCTTACAAAAAATCAGAATTACAATAACTATCAAATAATTCCTTATTACAAGCATTCACAAATAAATTTGGGCACCTTTAATTACATGTGATTGCTGGAAAAGAAACGCAGCCCAAGGGGATTGAAGCACAACTGCAAATGAAGAAAGCAATCTCCCAGATTATTAACGCCCCCATCATTTGAACAACCACAACCTCCAATGAGTGATTGCAGCCCCCTGAATAAATAACGCAGCCTGCTGTGAGTAAAACATAGCCACAAGGTGAAGTACACACAGACTGGGAAGGGTGATGCCAGCTTCCAAATGAATTCGCAGCTCCTAAAAAGTGAAGTCTGTAGTACTTATTTAACATACGCTGCCAGCAGATAGATCGTAGCTCCTGTAGAAATAAAACAATCTTCTACCAAATAATAGCCACCAGGAAGAAAATCGAATCACGAATTGTAATTCAAAATTAATTCAAATATTCTCGAATTTAATATACTTCAGCATCAAATTCGAATACATAGGACCAAAATTGTATTCTCAGAATTCAGTAGCAAAATTCACCATCAATCAGTGATGATTCAAATTGCGAAAAAAGAGGAATCAGTCCTCAAACCCTAGCCATCTTCTTCACAACCAAATTTATCAAAAGATCAATAGATATCTTAGAATGAGCTCTCAAGTCCCTTTTTATTCGTTTTTGTGAGAGCTCAAACACAATTCTTACCAATGTGGGATAAAAAAATATACTTTTCCTTTTAATAATTCATTTACTCCAATACTTTAAAATAATACCTTGGCTTAGGCTTCCATGAATTAATTAAATAAATGGCCTCTTCCCATGATGACTCAACCCTCAACTTAAGTGAAATTATAAAGTTAAATTATAGCTTTTATAATAAGCCATTTAATGATTTAATAATAATTTGGCCACCAAAATAATAATAACTCCCAAAATATTGATCCTTTTAATATGCCGTCTGAAACAAGTGTCACACCTATTATTTCCCCATGTGACCAAATGCACTTTCCAAAAATAGAAAGGGTCCTTCTCGAACAACATCATGCTTACTATAAATAGTAAACGTGGCAAAACTATAGCAAATGAAGTCCGAATGATGCCAAACGAAAGCCAAACCAAAGCATTCTGAATCCTGAAGTAGATGCCCACTGAAAGAGACCCTCTGTCCATCCTCATTAGCCTACGAGGGTCACATGATAGGCTAATCCCAAGAGCCTGAAAAACGGGGACATTACAACACGTTTCCTTCGGCACCTTCAGACAATCTACATAGCCTCCTATGGTTCGCTTGTTCTTCTAATAGCAGGGTCCTCTGGATGGACTCATAATCGTCTTCTTGCCCTTTACGGGTACGGTTCCTATCCTTGTTCGAGAGGTTGGGCATTAATTTTTTCTCTCGTATGGGTTGAGGACACTTTGTTGCCTTTTGCTTTTGTCCCGCTCCTCTTCTTCCCTTCAGCTATTTTCTTGGTACTTTTACAAAATTTGTTGGTGGCATTTTTCTCTGCGGGTCTCTTCTCGGTGGTTCTGCAGAGAAAGGAATGTTTGTGCCAACAAATTGGGCAAGCAACACATCAACCAGTCAATTGCCAGGCTCACAATGAGTGCTGTCCACACAACACTTTCTGGAACATCCTCTCGTGTGGCTTCCCTTCGTATGTGGGTTTCGATGGACAACTGCAATAAGGCTACAAAGTCCGCCATCAATGCCCATTCACCTTCGAACAATTCCTCAAACGCTTCTTCGTGTTCGTTACTTGTACCTTCACCCATGCCCTACCGTCACTCCTAGATTCTAATAGGCAACGACACCAGATGTTGGCCCACTTAAGTGAATGTTTAACACATACAGAAATATACAAGAAATATAAGAGAACATGGTAATGCCAGAGAACTCACAGATACTTGTTCATTATTCTCTTCAATGTTTACAATGTATCACAACAATGACACCCAAGTACTACGACAAAAATTATCACAATGCCAATTTTAACCATCTATCTTCCGAATGAAAGTACATGACATATATGAAGGTCGAAGGGGTGAGAGCACCAACTGTCGCGACCATTTCCAACTACCTACCCTTCGACTAACTAACAAGTACTAACATGTAATTTACCTGACAACAACCTAAACATTCAATATGAATTTTGGTTGAGATAAGTAGATCTTTCCTTTCAGTTATGTGAAGCAGATATTGTGGACAAATTACCATTAGCAGATGTGCATCTCAAAAGGAATTCCCTCTGAATGATGTAGCTTTATACAAACTTCGTAAAGGTGAGTGAACTCAAAGGTAATTGGATCCTTGATTTTCTTTTCAAAAATGACATGGTAGAAACTGGAGTCTTAAGAATATATAAAACTCTTAGACAAATAATGTAAATAAGTAAAATGTACGAAATTAAAGCCTAGCAACTGGCTATCTTGAATTTGCAGCAACATATGAAATACATAAGTTTTGGATTTCCTTCAACCCATGTTCATAAAACAATCAGAATCTTTAAAGTGGTGCAGCAGAAAGAGAGATCATTATCGTAAAGAATCTAAACTAAACAATAAGAACAATAACAATAACCAAAAACCAAAGGCAATGAGATTAAATGCCTACCTTGTGGAAAGAACTACCATGATAAGTGCCTCTTAGAAGAGCACACGCACATCCAAAAGAGCAATAGCAACTCTTGATGAGAACAAGTAATGCTGCTACGGGACTTTTTCCCATAGAATAAATTTGTAATTAAAGAATGTAAATATAAATGTAATTATTAAACATTATTATAGTTAACCGCCCTTGGGTGTAATTTAAACCTGTAAATTAATAGGGAAGGATATAAAGAGATATATAGACAGGGAGAGAATTTGGGAATCAGAGGGCAGAAGTATGAAGGTTAAGGTCACTGGCTGGCATTAAGACACTTGGAGAAGGGGCACAGCGTAAACGCGTCTTGAACTTGAGGTACAACTTACACTCGGGAGTGTTGTGAACAGGGCTGTGTTATTTATGCCATAAGGCAGGTTGGGTTCTATGTAAGAATCGATTTCCTCTGGGGGTGCCACCTTGCTGTGGAGAGCCTGGACCTATAACCATTCCTTTGAGTGCCGGATAGCAGTCTCGCTGGATTTCATAATATATATATATATATATATATATATATATATATGTATATGCAGTTATTGATGTTTCATTGGTTAATTTATTGTTGCAGATTAATGTTATTAAAGTTCATTGCTTAAATAGTTTGTTGCACAATGATTATTGTTATGTTTTAACTTTAATCCCAAATCAGTTTCTGGATTTGATTGTGTAGAGTTTTTATCATCAACGTTTCAGATCATACTACATGATCCATCATCGGGATGCTATATTTTTTTCTTGCTCTCTAGCATCCTGATGATGGATCATGTAGTATGATCTGAAACGTTGATGATAAAAACTCTACACAATCAAATCTAGAAACTGATTTGGGATTATACATGGATTGTGGAAATCTAATAGATTTAATGTTTTAACTTTGTTCAAAATGAACAAGTAGATTAACTTGTTTGTAATATCTAATTTACTTCAAGTATTTCTACCTATTAACATTATAAATATTAATAAATCATCCATCTTTGAGTAAATAAATTTGCTTGAGTAAAAGAGAAACAAAAAATGCATAAACTTGTTGATAGTTTCTGTGTAAAACTCAAATTCTTGAATGATAATTTTAAAATTCTCAAGTTTTAGAACAGGAAGTGATGAGTTGATTTTAGCAGTAAATTTGTTGTGCAGGGAAGCCTTTATTTGGGACGCTTATAGCTCTTGTTCACAAAGGAATTCCGGTAAGACATCTCTTATTTTGCATAGCAGCAATAGATAGCATATTTTAGTCATCTTTTTTTCATCAGGGTAATATATTTTGAAATGTTTTTTAAATTTCATATTTGAAATAAATTTTAACTTTACCAAGAAGTCTGTATTTGTTTGAGGTCATTATATTGTATGTGGTAAGATTTGGGGGTACTATATCTCTTATTTTGCATGGAACCAACAGATAGCATAATTTAGTCATCTTTTTTCATCATAGTAATATACTTGAAAATGTTGTGTCAAGTAAGTATTTCTTTGAGATTATTTCATTGTTTGTATTAGTTTATTGATTCCTTGTTTGGAGCTATTTGTTTGTAATCTAGACTAATACGGAGATCAAGTGGAGCTATAGGAGTTGTATTTGATCACATATCCTTATGTTTATTCCTGTAATATACATCCTCAAATAAAACATGAGATTCTAACAATTTCCATTAACATGAACTGTATAACATATTAACATGAAATGTATGGAAAGCTATTATAAGTCATCCAAACCTCTCTAGTTAGAGGAATGCAATAGTGTATCTAGTATTTCGTCTTGAAATGTTACAATTTCTATCTATCATTCATGTTGAATTTGGGCATTTGTTGAGTGGTAAGATGCAAAAATATAATGAACATTTATCTACCATTGGTTCATCCCCAAGTCTAGATACGTGTGATGTCCCCGTTTTAGTAGAAGTTCAGGAGGATGTTTTGGTCAGTTCATCATTGCGACCCTTGTGAGCTGACAGATGGATTTGAGGGTCTCTGTGTTAGACTTGCTATTTATAGTAAGTCTATTTTGGGATGGTTTCCATTTTTGGCAGTGTAGTGCGGACACAGGGTGCTGAGTGTGAGGAGCATTTTAATAAGTTACTTGCATATGGAGTTATTAATTAAGCTTGGCTTACTTAATAACTTATGTGTTTTATTGTTCTAATTGAATGGTGTAAGCTTGAAGCTTTGGAGCTTTTGGTGTGTTGAAGAAGCCATCATTTTTAATGCTTATTAAAAAGCCTTGAAGGATTTCAAAATTTATCTCATTATTATGCATCTTTGATCAAAATTGAAATTGAAGAAGAAGAATGAGGGTTTTCACATACACTTTGAATTGGCCTTCATTGCCAATGAATTGTGTTTGAATTGTTTGCAAATGCAAGTGGATCGAATTTGGGCTTCTTTTGAGAGAACTGCTATTTCTTATGCAAAAATCGTGGCATATGTAGAGGCTGCGATTCCATTCATAGAGGCTGTGATTTCCTTCTTGGTGGCTGCCGTCTTCAATACTAAGGCAACCGTCCTTAGTGGCTGCGATATATATTATGGAGGCTGCAGATTAAATAGAGAGGCTGCGATCCTTCACATAAAGGCCGTGTTTTAATCCTTAGCAACTGCATTTTTATACTAGGTGCCTATTTGTAATTAAATTTTTTTTTTCTTTTCTAGTAAATTTGCAAACATTTGAAGTTACATAATTTAGTGAGTATTTGTGGAAGAAGTCTTTGCTGTTTGATATAAATTCATATATTGAAAAATTACCAAAAAAACTATATATGTTCAAAAACAAAAAAAATGCAAAACAATTTAAAATAAAAAACTAGTCGTCAGCATAGAGCCAACAAGGCTCTTTACAGTGGTATCAAAACAATAGTCTTGCCAGCCTGCAGGTAGTTGGGTCTAGTTATGGTAGAGAAATTTGCTCTAGGGAAGCGTTATACCCGTAGGGGTAGAGCTTCACCACCACCTGAAGGTAGTGAACATGGAAATCAGTTTGGCAATACAAGCAATGATGTTGACAGGGAGGCCAGAGATGCATTTAGGAATTTGGCAGAGGGACAACATCATGTTTCAAATGTTTTGTAGCACCTATCTGACACCTTACAGCGCATGACCTTACCTGGTGACCATGGCAGGGATAGGGGCACTAGGAGTGCATCAGTCAGCTCTCATAGGCCTAGAGTGGAGGATATACAAGATTATAGAGTTGATCCTATAGGCATTCGTGATAGGCCTTTACGTCCCACCTTTTTGAGGCCCGAGGCAGATACGGTTAGTGTTGAGGTAGAGCTAGCTCCATTTGTTGATGATATGGTAGCTCACTTTGCAAAGTGGTATGCTTTTCCTGAAGCAATTAAAAGGAATCTAAATTTTGACAGGTTCTTGACACAGAAGAGAGAGCATTCTAGAGCTAGACCTGGTCCTGACATTAGATAGAGGCCCAGACAGAGTGATTTAAAACAAGCAACCAACAAATTGACCTTGTCTCACTTTGACGGAAGTGGGAAGATGACAGCTAGAGCTTGGGTTCACAAGCTGGATACATACTTGTCATTACGTCCTATGTTTGAAGAGGACGCTATTCGGTTTGCTGTGTTGCACTTGGATGACATAGCCCATGACTGGTGGTACCATGGGCTAGTTTCATTGCATCATGATTAGATTATGTCCTACCAGGAGTTTGTAGATAGATTGGTAGAGAGGTTTGATAGGAAGGACCCAGAGTCCTATTTTCGTGAGTTGGCACAACTCAGACAGACTGGTAGTTTGGAGGCTTTCATCAGTGAGTTCCAGAAGGTTTTAGTTATGATGTCTGATATTTCAAAGAGGAGGCGTGTGATGCTGTTCATAGAGGGGTTAGTTGAGCCTCTGAGGGGTTGGGTTAAGTCTTTTGATCTTTCATCTTTGCAGCCAGCCATGAAAAAAGCAAGAGACTTAGAATTTTCAGCTCCACGTACTAGATATCCTCCTAAGCCATCTAGTTTTTCATATGACAACAAGGCTGTCCCAAAAAGATTAGATGGATCAGATTCAAAGAAACCTATGACAAGGCCCTTAGATCAAGAAACACTTAATGATTTGAGGAGAACGAGACTATGTTTTTATTGCAGGGGCCCATATGATGAAAAGCATGAGTGTCCTTTGAAGCCTAAGGGGAGAAATAGGCTTATGGAGTGGTATTATGAGGATGAACATAGTTCTGATTTTGCGGGACAACAAAATGATAATGAGGAAGGGAGTTATGAAGAAATAGTTAATGAAGAAAAGGTTGATGGGAATCCCAACCTTAAGGTAGTATACCTCTCCAGCATGAAGAAAGAGGGATCTTTCAGGTTGCAGGGTCTCTTGGCAGGGCAGCTTGTTATCGCTTTGTTGGATACAGGGGCTACCCGTAATTTTATTGATTCACAATTAGTATCCAAGAGGGGCTTACAGACTGAAGGATTTGAAGGCATTAGAGTCAGGGGTGGCTGATGGTTACACACTTAAGTGTGAGAGGATGATTCTAGACATTCCCTTGCGGTTGAACAATTATGACTTTAAGTCTGATTTTTATGTGGTTGACATGGGAGCTACGGAATTGGTTTTGGGCATGAGCTGGTTGCATTCCATTGAGGCATTTTATCTCAGCCTTAAGGACATGGAAATGAGGTTTGATATAGATGGGAAAAAGCATATCCTTAAGGCTATTAGAGAGGAAAGTCTGAGGACTATCACACTTAGATGTATGCAGCGTCTCATTAGTCATGATGCGGTTAAGTGGGCAGAAGAGTGTAGATTATTGCCCACACTTGATGAGACCGGGAAATCAACTTATCATCCCGACATACAGGATCTTAGGACTAAACATTCTAAAGTGTTTAGTGATTTACCTCATGGTAGGCCACCTGACAGAGGCATTGAGCACATTATTGAGTTAGAGGAGGGCACTAAGCCCATCATGATTACTCCTTACCGACATCCCAAGCGCCTAAAAGATAAAATTGAGAAATTAATTCAGGAGCTGCTATCTATGAGACATATTAGGCCGAGTAAGTGTCCCTTTGCTTCATCAGTTGTTTTGGTGAAGAAAAAGGATGGTACACTTAGGATGTGCATTGATTACAGTATGCTGAATTGAAAGACAATTAAAAATAGGTATCCTATTCCTCGCATTGGTGAGCTGATAGGTGAGTTGCACGGTGCAACTTTCTTCTCTAAGATCGATTTGAGGTTAGGTTATCATCAGATTAGAGTTCGGGAGGACATAGAGAAGACAACTTTTAGATGCCATTGTGGACACTTTGAGTTTTTAGTCATGCCTTTTGGGTTGACTAATGCTCCGACTACTTTCGATTCCACCATGAATAGGGTCTTCCACAGTCAGTTGAGGAGATTTTTCTTGGTCTTCTTTGATGATATCTTGGTATATAGTAGGACTTGGGAGGATCATCTGGTTCATTTGGATACAGTGTTTGGTATTCTAGATAGGGCTTCCTTGTATGCCAAGGAATCCAAGTGTGCTTTGGTGATGACTGAGTTTTATCTTGGTCATATTATCAGTGTAGAGGGAGTGCGCATGGACCCTGATAAGGTTTGTGCTATTTTAGATTGGCCTACTCCCGAGAGCTTGACACAACTTAGAGGATTCATTGGTCTGTGTGCCTTCTCCTGCAGATTTGTTGCAGGATTCTCTCATCACGTAGCTCTTACAGATTTGACTCATAAGGTTGCTTTTGAGTGGACCTCTCAGGTACAAGAGTGCTTTGAGAAGTTCAAGCAGATTATGACATCATGCCCGATTCTAGTGATGCCAGATTTCTTTAGACCATTTGATTTGCATTGTGATGTTTTTGGTGAGGGCATTGGTGCTGTATTTTCCCAGGATCACCATCCCATTGTTTTTGAGAGCAGGAAGCTCAGGGGTCCTGAGAAACCTTTTAGTGTTTATGACAAGGAAATGTTAGCCATAATGCATGCTTGGGCTAAATTCAGACAGTATCTGGTTGGTAGTAAGTTTTGCATAAAAAGTGATCATAATAGTGTGAAGTATTTCCTTGGACAGTGTGACCTCAATGAGAAACAACATAATTGGGTTAGCGAACTTCAGTCATATGACTTTGATATCTCTTATATCAAGGGAACTTAGAATATGATTGTTGATGCACTTTCTCAGAGGTTTCATTTGTGCACTATGACAGAGATATCCGACGATTGGAGACACTTGATCATTGTCGATTATGCTAGAGATCAATGGGCATCTGATTTTATTGCTAGGACCATACAGGATAGCAGGTATAGTCTTGTAAATGAGTTGATCATTTACAAGGAGAGAGTATTTGTGGTTCCAGGATTGTGTGTTAGGCAGGTGGTGTTGAGAGCTTTCCATGATTCTCCTTTAGTTGGACACCCGAGGTTTTTCAAAGCCTATAGGCAGGTGCGGGAGCGTTTCACATGGAAAGGCTTGAAGCATGATGTGCAACAGTATATTGGAGAGTGTTCTGTTTGCTAGCAGAACAAGTAGAAGCACACATATCTAGCTGGGTTACTGCAGTGGCTTCCCATTCCTGAGCGGAAGTGGGAATGCATTTCTATGGATTTCATTGTGGGCTTGCCTAAAGTTCAGGGCAAAGATTGCATCTATGTGGTAGTTGACCGTCACACGAAATATGCTCATTTCTTTCCAATTACTACTACTTTTTCAGCAACTCAGGTTGTAGAGTTATTTTTTCGAGAGGTTTTTAGACTGCATGGTTTACCCTAGAATATCGTGAGTGACTGAGATAGCCATTTTATGAGTCATTTCTGACAAGAGTTATTCGGGTTATGTGGCATGAAGTTGACCCCTAGTACTAGTTACCACCTGCAGACTGATGGTTAGACTGCGATTGTTAATAAATGGGTGGAGGGCTTGTTGGCATTAACCAGTAAGAATGTAACCGGTACATGGCGAAGAGGTGTTGTCATTGACGTCTAGGGATGCAAACATTGTTCAATCAGGAACAATTGACGAACATTGTTAGTAGTGTAGAAGAGAGACTGGTTATGAAACCGGTGACACATAGTGAACAGGAAGAAGTACTGCGATCGAGTACTGTGAGACAAAGTTCTAACCGATCATTAGAGCAACCGGTAACCAAGGAGCAACCAGTAATCAAGCATTTAGAACAGTGACCGATAAAGTGTACGATAAAGTGTATAACCAAGGAACCAAACCGGTATAGACAGAGAAAGGAGTGATAGGTGATGGCTTTGACTTGTACACTACCTAAGGATATAAACCGATCAGTGAGATATCATCAAGATTGATGAACCAGTGAAAGTCACAGTCGACCAACACTTATGTGACTCTTTGACCAGGATTTGTTGCACAAAATCTGGACGACTTTGTATTATAAAGATCGGTGCAAGGTGCAATTGAAGGTTTTAATGCCGAAGATTATGGCATTAAAACATGGAGAAACTTCAAAGTAAAGGAAAGTATGCGGCACACATTTGCTGTTTCTTTTATAAAATAGAAAAAACATATGGCATGCATATGATGTTTCCGTAGTGAACTGAGACTCAACTGGGTGATGGATCCAAAGGAGATCTTTGTGGAGGTCGTGCATGCAAAAAGCGAAAAGGGCAAGAAGACTATTTATTCTTCAGCATGTGAAGAATATTGTTTGCCTTCATTCTACCAAGAAGAAAAAGAGTAAACCTATACGCTGAGAGAAGCTACGAAAAAGGTGAAAAGAAGAAGAGAAGAGTGTGCAAGGAAGCAGAACAATCTGTGGAGAGCATACCTGTGGTTCCTGGTGATGACTCTTAGTTGAGAGGCGCAATGATATTATCAAGCTCAGTAAAGCCATTTCAAGAAGATCAAACCCTCTATTGCTCTCTAACAATTGCAATAGCAAAATCTCAGTATTTTGGGTGGACATTAACAGGTCTCTTGTATTAAATTCCTTAACCGGGTGACATTTGTGTAGATGTTTTAAGTCCTCTAACAAGGCAGGCTTTAACAAGCTTTATTTCTTATATCCCTTAACCGGGTCACATCTAATAGTGCGTTTGTAATCCTTTAATAAGGAAGGCTCCTAACATGGTGCACTTCAGAAGAGTGCAAAATTTGTGAGGTTTCCTCACACTGTGGTTTTCTCCCAATTTGGATTTTCATGTGATACATCTGGTGTTGTCTATTGCTTTAGTTTTGTGATAGCTATTTCTGTAATAGAATCTGTTCTGCTTACAGTTGTAGTTATATTATATCAAATTGACTTTTAAGTTTTAGTGGGTGCTAATTCACCCCTCCCCTCTCAGCACCGGTTGGGACCATCAGGGCTATCTTCGAAATTATGTGTTTGCTCAGCAGAGGGCTTGGGTGAAGTCGATATACTTATGTGAGTGTTGCTACAATTCCACTCAGCATATGTCTATTCGTATGACTCCTTTTAGTGCTTTGTATGGGTATGATCCTCCTAGTTTCTTAGATTTGATGTTCAACGATGGCAGAGTACCCAATGTAGGTGATTTGCTGCAGGACAGTCAGGATATTATGGGAACATTGCGAGATAATATACAGAGAGCTCAGAATCAGCAAAAGCAGTATGCTGATCAGTGGAGAGTTGCCCGCTCTTTCTAGGTAGGGGATATGGTACATTTGATGTTGCAACCCTACAAGTAGTCATCCATTTGAAAGAGTAGAGCTGTGAAGGTCAAATCTTGATATTATGACCCTTTTCGTGTTGTCAGGTGGGTTGGTGAGGTTGCTTATGAGCTTGATTTGCCAGAGGGCAACAAAGTGCATAATGTATTTCATTTTTCGCGCCTCAAGAAGACGTTGGGCAGGTATGTTGTCCCATCCTCTATTTTACCCCCATTGGATGATGAGGGGAAGTTGGAGTTGATTCTTGAGGCTATTCTGGACACTAGAGAGAGACATCTGCGTAGGCGAGTGATCAGGGAGTTTTTGGTGAAGCGGCATGGATTACCAGCTAAGGATGCCACTTGGGAGTCAGAGGATATACTCATCTTGGAGGGAGGACTGCGATGTCCCCGTTTTAGCAGGAGTTCAAGAGGATATTTTGGTCAGTTCATCATTGTGACCCTTGTGAGCTGACAGTTGGATTTGAGGCTCTTTGTGTTAGACTTGCTATTTATAGTAAGTCTATTTTGGGATGGTTGCTATTTTTGGCAGTGCAGTGCGAACACAGGGTGCTGAGTGTCAGGAACATTTTAATAAGTTACTTGCATATGGAATTATTAATTAAGCTTGGCTTAATTAATAACTTATGTGTTTTATTGTTCTAATTGAATGGTGTATGCTTGAAGCTTTTTAAGTGAAAAGTGTAAGCTTAAAGCTTCGGAGCTTTTGGTGTGTTGAAGAAGCCATAATTTTTAATGCTTATTAAAAAGCCTTGAAGGATTTTGAAATTTATCTCATTATTATGCATCTTTGATCAAAATTGAAATTGAAGAGGAAGAATGAGGGTTTGAAGTGCTGCGAAAATAATTAGGTGTCACATACACTTTGAATTGGGCTTCATTGCCAATGAATTGTGTTTGAATTGTTTGCAAATGCAAGTGGATCGAATTTGGGCTTGTTTTGAGAGAACTGTTATTTCTTATGCAAAAATCGTGGCATATATAGAGGCTGCGATTCCATTCATAGAGGCTGCGATTTCCTTCTTGGTGGCTGCCGTCTTCAATACTGAGGCAACCGTCCTTAGATGCTGTGATATATATTATGGAGGCTGCAAATTAATTATAGAGGCTGCGATCCTTCACATAAAGGCTGCGTTTTAATCCTTAGCAACTGCATTTTTATACCGGGTGCGTATTTGTAATTAAAAATATATGTTTGGTTTCTAGTAAATTTGCAAACATTTGAAGTTACATAATTTAGTGAGTATTTGAGGAAGAAGTCTTTGCTGTTTGATATAAATTCATATATTGAAAAATTACCAAAAATTACTATATATGTTCAAAAACAAAAAAAAATGCAAAACAATTAGAAGAAAAACAAGTCTTCAGCATAGAGCCAATAGGGCTCTTTACAACATGATGGATTTGATGAGATAAATCAACAAGAATATAAATTATGGTAAAAAAATCCATATATTGTGTAATATAATTATAGATAGAATGAGATTTTACTATATATTTTATTGAAGAGTTTATACATTGGGTCATTTCAGTATAGAGAATGTGAGATAGTGATGTAGGAGCATCTAGGGTGTAAGAGCAATCTTGCATCACCCAAAAATATTGTCTGGTTTTTCAATAAGGGCTATTTTGGGCATGGTTACTATTTTTGGCAAGTTTACTATTCTTAGTTTTTCGTTAAACACGAATTGTTCCAATTACTTCCTTGGAAGTTCATTTTGGATATATAAGTGTGGTGATAAAGTTTTGTGGCAAGATCAAGTCCGGTTTTGAAGAGTTGATTTTTTTCCCTATTTTGACGGGGGGGGGGGTACGAAAACTTTGAACTCAAATTTGAAGGCCTTAGAGGCTCTAGAAGGGGTCAAAACTTGTCCAAGACAGTTCTACTATATCTTAGTTGTAGAGCGCTTTGAGAGCTTTCTGAAAAGTGGTTATAATAGAAAATTGAGTACACGGTTCAAAAGTTATGACTTACGGAAGTTGTGCCATCAAGACTCAAGAGAGAAAAATCACTTAGGTGGGAAATTGAATTGCTGGGTGCCAAAATGTGAAAATTTCACTTTCTCGAATATTCTAAGGTAGTTATTGGTGTTACATATATAGGGATGAAGGTGGGTTTCAGGCTTAGTTCTAGAATGGTAGTTTTGCGGCTCTGTCTTGTAGATTATTGTAATGAAAATGCCCATGTGGTTGTAGCATGTTATTTTTTTGAATATTGTAATGTCATTTCATTGAAGATAATAGAAAGCAAGTGTTTTTGTTCTTGCCATTGTTTGGTTCTTGCAATCTTTTGTTTATTTCCCTATTGTATTGTGTGTGTTTGGTTTGTAAGGGGAGTACCCTTCATTAGATAGCCTCTAATATGACCAAGAACAGGTGATGGAAATTCACTCTCCATGTTTGAGGACACAATTTTGTGAAGGAGATGGGCTTTGGTATTGAAGTTTGAGGTCGACACGAAGGTTGTTTTATTTGGTGCTTGTTGTCGAACTTAGCACCGTGCTTATGCTTATTGGGTTATGACGAATTAGCTTGGGAACAATTGTTCTTAGCCTTATTTAGGAAATTTCCCTTAATTTTGTTAACATACTTATTGATTGCTCAAATGGAACCCAAGTTTAGGGAGGGCCAAAGTTGCTAGGTTGGGGCCAACATAGTAGTGGATGCTCAAATACAACTTTCAAATATGCAAAGCATCCTTTGGAGAAGGTCAACTTACTTCTTAAACTAAAACTAAACCACTGCTTGCAAGAAAAGGGGGTGAAAAGAGATAAAGTTCCAAAAAAGAATTTTTAAACTAAAACTAAACCACTCCTTATGAGAAAAGGGGGTGGAAGAGATAAAATTCCAAAAAGGACATAATGGTTCAGAGTGTACAATTTAATATAAATTGTGCAATACTAAATTTGCCCAAGAACAACATGATGAATATAAAATCAATATGCAAACTAAATAGAATAACAATATTTGTATTCAAGATTTATTCGAGAGTTTATCATAAGTAAATGGAAGGAAAGAGCTATGATATATATATCCTCATAGTTTCCAAATTTGATGAAGGATGACCTTCAAGTTTCTAGATTGGAGAGGCTAAAAAGAAACATAATTGCATAAAAGGAGAATATATTTGAACTCATTATCCTATCCTACCTAAGTGATAAGAAGAAATTACCTAAGTAAAAAACTTGATATAATAGGTGCAATAATTAATTATATCAATACTCCCCCTAAGTACAGCTAAAGGAATAAGAAATGGGCCTCGAGAAGAAAAGTCATGTTAGGTACGCATGTGTAATTTGAAAGAATCTCGATGTACAGAGGAAGTGTACCACTCTAAAAGAAGAAAATTAGAAGACTTGGAGGACGAAATTCTATTCTAATTGAGTTTTGATTAGAAGGATTAGATATCCCTTGCGGAATTGAGAAGTGTCCTAAAACATTTGTAGAAGGCCTACATGTGCCTCCACAAAGACTGGAGAGGAAGTCAATGCAAAATTTTGCATGATGAATGCTATAGTTGATCACTTTGCAACAAATGATGCATCTTCTTCAAAAGAAAGAAACCCTAAGTTGTTAGATTGCTTAGTTCCCACTCAAATGGTGGGATATAGGAAGGAATAAGGATGCATAGTTTTGGAAGCTTCTCATGGTTCTCAATTCCAATGCTAAATTGTGACATTGGCATACAAGATTTGAGAATAGTGGCCATGAAAGTGTGAGCCTTGAATCAATGTGTATTATGATGTGTGAAGATAGTAGCTTGGTGTGGTGGAGAAAGAACAAGAGGAACTAGAATAGGAGATGCATCTTTGTGTGAGCTATCATCAAAGAGAAGACATATGTTTGTAATGTCGTCATCAAGATCTAGAATATGAGAGTTTGCAAACAACTGATGTATGCTTGATAATGTAATGTTCCCTTCTTAGGCCTATTTATCTTGGCGACCATTAGTTTATTTCCCGAGTTCTTGTAGGCTAATTGGTATTGGTAAGGGAATTCCAAAGATCTTGGAGAGCACAGGGTTGAGTTTTCTTGGCATCTAGTTGTGGCGTTGAGCCTAGTTGGCTTTATGGATCGTGGTGACGCTTTCATAAGCATCCCTAGGGTGTTCTCCAAACTTCGTGGAGAGTTTGGCTATTTTTAGTAAGTTTCCAAGTTGGCACCTATCATTGTCCCACTGCTTTAGTTATATCATGGAATGATCAATTTTGGATTTTGAAGCATTGACAACGCTTTCTGCAACTTGGGTGGTGTATTTGAGACATACTCTTTTCTAATGTTTAATGTTAAATTATTTTACTTAAGTGTTATATTTTATTAAAGTTGCTTTATGTCCCATCAAAAGTGGTTGCCTAGGAAAAAGTGAAGGAGTTGCACATGATATTCATTTTATTATTTCAAAAAGGACATTAGAGGGAAAAATGAATCATTTTATAATTTAATATTGCTCTTTTCTCTCCAAAAAGCTAGCAAAAGAGGTTTGAGGTCTCATTTGCTCATATGATGAAGATTACATATGCCATTATGTTGCTAGCTTGAAATTGCGTGTTGTGTAATCTCCTTTTCCTTGAATGATTTTATGATGAAAACCCTCATTGGATTTGGAAGACAATACTTGGCTAGTTTGGAGTGGTTTTATGTAGGAATCATCACTATTCTTCAGAGAGTTGCAGTTTTGGGGTTTCAGTATGGAGATTTTTTTGTTTCGAAATTTCACTATTTGATAATTGAGCAATTAGAAATAAAGACGAAGTCTCCTTATAGAGAGAAATAACAGAGTGAAATAGATTCTTTCTAAAAGACTAACTAAGAAAATGGAAATTACCTAATAAACTGATCAATAACCTAAATCACCATTAATATAACATAACATACTTTATTGTCCTCCCTTAATGGTCATTTTACTAACTATGGAAAAGGCATAGAAGGCTGCCCCCTTCTCTTCAGAAGACTCTTCACATGAGCTTGTTGCTGAGACCCTCCTTGAATTTGTAGAAACTTCTGCAAGAGTACCAGAATCCATCCAACCTGATGTTGGGTAACAAAGGTATCCCTTTGAGATTAGCTGCTGAAACTTGAAACCATGATTTTGTGGAAAAATCAGCAAACCCTCTGGATACGATTTTGTCAAAAACCACAAAAAAGCGTTTGTAGATGTTCACCCCAACAACTCTAGGTGTGACCTATTGTGCCTTTTCACACCATCGCCCCAATGCAAATGGGGACGCCCACTTTTCGCGCGTATTTGTAGAATTTTGGCTATAGAAGTGTTGTCTCAGAGTGGTCAAATTTCCAAGTCATTAAGGTTGCAAGTACAAAAAAGTGTGAAAGGGTTTGAGATCACCATGGTCAAGTTGCGAAGGTTTGGGAGAAAATTTCTAAGCATTGGGATATTTTAGCTAGTCAAATGGGCTGAGAGATGCTATAATGGATTATGTTATTTGCTAATCCAGACTAAATGGAAAAATTGTGTAAAAGGACTTCAAAATCCTTATAAATCCCACTCCTCCCATTTGTAAAAGGAGAGACTTGTTGAAATTGTTGCCATAATGCTATCAAAGTAATTGCTAATTCATTGTTGATCTTCATGGTGGATTACTTGTGTTGCTTTGAAGTATTGCATTGTTTCTACATTTCCTCACTTAGATTAGGATTTTATTTCAAGATGGTGAGAAGTAGTGTTTAGTTGAATGGAAGATATTTTAGATGCATCTTTGTTGAACTCGTTTGGTTGCTTCCTAATTGTAAGTTTGCCTTGCGTGGTTAGCTGACATATTCATAAGCTTAACTTCGATTATTTCTTGGACATTGATATGCATCAATTGATGGTGCTGATGTAATGGTGATAGTTTGAACATCTTACATCTACCTTAGGAGATCGCACCAGCTTGGTTGATGTCAATGGCTAAACCATGTCTAGTAGAGTAAAAAAGACATTCTTTATCTCTTACATTCTATGAATAGAGTAGCTTTCTAAACCGTTTTCCTTTACAGTTTGTTTGGTTGGAAGAAGTTGAAGTAGTTGATATCCCTTGAATGAGCAACGTAAGTCTCTTTGTGATAACCAACATATCACTAATTACAATTGAGTTAAGTCCACAATAAGAAGGAACCTTGGGTTGTCTCATTTGATCACACAATCCATATGCATTTTTAAGCATACGAGCTTACTTATTCAAGAGATGATTCGATATTTGCTGTTTCATCTTGAAACATTAAGTGTTTTCATTTTGTATGTTGTAGTGGCATAAAACTCACATCAACACAATCCAAAACAGATTGCAAGAAACCATATTTTTTGTGGAAAAAATTGCCAAAACTTGAAATTGAAGTTTACAAAGCATTGTTTTTTCGGAAAAAAAAAGGGTAAAAACCTTAAAACAAGAACACCTGACATAATTTTTTGTGAAAAAATTAGAAAAACTATCCAAACAAGAACCCATGATTTTTGAGGACAAAATCATGCAAAACCCAAAAACAATTTTTATTACCAAGAAATAATTGGTAAAATATTTGATGTTGTCTTAACAAATGATCGAATGGATCATTATGTAGAATATACAAGGATACAAGAATAGAAAGCTTCTAATTAGAAACTGAAGAAGATTGTAGAAATGATCTTATCTACATATTTTACATAATATACAAAAGATGACCATTAAAGTAATAAAATAATATTCGAATATTCTAATACCCTCCCTTAATGGTCATTCTGTCAACAACACCAAGATGCCCCCTGAATTTAGCAAACTTATCTGGGCCAAGAAGCTTGGTGAGAATGTCTATAGTTTGATCCGCAATTGGAACATATTGCAACTGAACTGATCCATCTTCAACCAACTGCCGAATGAATGACAATGAACGTCCACATGTTTGGTTCTTTCATGGAAGACCGAATTCTCGGCAAGCTTGAGAACTCCCTCATTATTAGAGAACAAGGGAGTCAAAACTACTTGCGACATATGCATATCCGCAAGCATTCGGTGAAGCCAAACTGCCTCACAAACTCCCTTAATTGCTCCTCGATACTCTACTTTTGTCGAGGAGAGAGAAACTGCCTGCTGCTTTTTACTAGTTTGGGTGACTGCATTAGATCCCAAACTAAACACATATCCAGAGGTTGATTTCTTATCATCAACCGAACCTGCGAAATCTGAATTTGTGAACCCACCGAGTCTAGGATCATGAATCCTAGTGTAAAGAAGTCCATAATCACAGGTGCCCTTCACATGACACAGCACATGCTTCACTACTACCCAATGATCAACCTTGGGGGCTATCATGAAGCGTGAAATGTAGCTTATTGCAAAATTGAGATCAAGTCTAGTGGTAGTGAGATAGATGAGACTGCCCACTAGTTGCTTGAAAGTGGTTTCATCAACAAGAGGAGAATTAGACTTGGCTGACAACTTCAGTCCTTTCTCCATAGGCGTGGAAGCAAGTTTACAGTCTTGCATTTGAAACTTGTCAAGCAAGTTCCTGGCATACTTAGACTGGGAAAGAAAAATGCTATCACCAGTCCGCCAAACCTCAACACCTAAACAACAATGAAGAAGCCCCAGATCTCTCATATCAAAATCCTTGCATAGGTCTACTTTGATTTCGGCAATCAAATGTGTTGAACTGCCAGTATTGATCAAATCATCCATAGGCAACAAGAAAGAGAACATCACCAGAGTGTTTGATATACCGATTACTGTTTGAAGGGCAATGTTGAAAACCATGAGCGACCAAGTACTGATCAATTTTGATCCACCATGCTTGAGGGGTCTGTTTGAGTCCCTAGAGTGCTTTCTTGAGTTGACATACTTGGTGTTCTTTCCCAACAACCTTGAAACCAGGAGGCTACGTCATGTTGACTTTTTCCTGCAACTCACTGTTGAGGAAGGAACTCTTAACATCCATTTGATGGACTTTCCATCTGAACTGAACTTCAATGGCGAGAAGAAGACAAATTCTACTCATCTTGGCAGTAGGAGAAAAAGTCTCCTCATAGTCAAATATGCCCTCTCGCTGTGTGAATCCTTGAGCTACTAATCTGGCCTTGTATTTATCTAAGGTACCATTTGCAAGATACTTGACCTTATATACTCATTTGCAACTAACGAACTTCTTCCCTGGAGGAACATCAGAGAGAACTTGAGTGTGTTTCTTTAGAAGACTCTGGTATTCTGCATCCAGAGCCCGTTCCCACTCTAGAATCCCTTTTGCTTCCGCAAATGTCTGAGCTCATAAATACTATGAATGTTGGCCATGAGAGCAAAGTTAACTATATTGTGCTGCTTGCCCTTATTTCTAGATCTACCCTAAATGAGCTCATTAGGACGAAGATCACTGATGGTCTTAGCCCACCATTTAGGTCAAATAGTAGATGTGCGAACATCAAATGGAGTAATAACTAGAGCTGAAGGTGGAAGAGGATCTGCAACAGGTGGAAGATTAGCATCGTCCAGAGGAAATTTAGGTAGTGCATCATCAAATACAGATCCTTCATCATCCCTCCCATCAGGTGAACCGAATGGAAGACGGACACCCAAATTAGAAGCCTTCAAAGGCTGATCCTTAGAATTCTGCTCAGGCAAGGAAAGTTGAAATGGTCCTCTTTCATCAAAGACAACATTGTGATTGAAGATAAGACGATTCGTGTCTACATCAATCAGTCGATAAGCCTTATGGTTTTCAATGTATCCTGTAACTCTTGGAATCCAGCTTGGAGCGTTGGGCATTTGGAATCCATACATATGCTAAATAGCCAAAAACTTTCAAATGGCCGATCCTGGGTTTGTGACTAGTTCAAGCTTCTTTAGGAGTCTTCCCCTTAAGAACATGTGTGGGAGACCGATTAAGGAGATAGACTGCAGTAAACACTGCTTTTGCCGAATATTTCTTAGGAACATTTTCATGTTCCATCATTTTTGTAATGGTGTGGTTGTGACGTTTTACAACGCCGTTTTGTTGAGGGGTGTATGGTGTGGTTAATTGACGTTTTATGCCATGTGTATCATAGAAACTGGAGAAAGAAGTAGAACAATACTCCCCCCTATTATCAGACCTAAGAAATATAATAGAACAATCAGACTCTTTTTCTAATAAGGCCTTAAATTTTTGAAATATAGTAAACACATCTGATTTCTGTCTAAGAAAGTACACCCACATTTTACGATTGAAATCATCAACAAAAAGAAAGAAATACTTGCACCTAGTAACAGAAGGAGTATTCATTGGACTGCATACATCAACGTGGACTAATTGTAGTACCTTAGAGGCTCACAATGAGTCACCATCCTTGAATGGTGTCTTGTGCCGCTTCCCAACGTAACAAGCTCCACAAACACGCTGATTCTGTGTTTGAATTTCAGGTAGGCCATGTACTACATCTTCCCGAACAAGCTAAGCAAGATAGTGAATGATCAGGTGACCAATTGCTAATGCCAGAGACTGCTAATAGAAGACGATTTTGTTGTGAAGGCATGCTCAAGAGAATCACCCGTATCTACAAGTTTGTATATACCATAATACTCAATGCCAACAACTACAGTAGTGTGTATCGCACGATCAACAATCAAACATTTGTGTGCATTGAATACCACATCAAGTGGAGGAGAATGCCACATGATTTGACTCACTGAGAGTAGGTTGAGTTCCATGCCCAGAATGTAGTATACATTGAGGAATATGAGATTCCTCCCGCTAGACTTTATCTGAACGTTGCCCTTGCCAACAACAATATACTCTTCACCTCCTCCGATTAAGTTATAAACTTATAGGTAGAAAAGTCTATAAACCAATCACGCCAATGAGTGAAATGCTGAGAAGCACTAGAATCTATATACCAGGTAGAAGATTTCACATGATCTGCTAGTCTTTTAGCCATGAAGGCGTAAAAGGAAGACTCTTTTTGCTCTGCATGCTTAGCGACATTGGCTTTAGGCTGAGAGCCTCCCCACTTCCGCTGTTCGGAAGCCAAACGATTGCGACAATCCTTGAGCATATGGCGATATTTTGACAATAGTTACACTAAACCTTTTTCTTCTTTGAACCATCCTGAGATTGATTGGAACTCTTATGCTGGGATGACTTAGATTTTCCTTTATCCTTGTGAAAGGATTTAGCTGCAAAGGCTTTCTTTGAGGAGGACAAAGTGGCACCGCTACCAAATTGTTGTTTCCAACGATCTTGCTGGAAAAGTTTGGTGCACAACTCTGAAAATTTCAGATCAACATTAGTTGAAGTAATGTTGAGAGTTTCTATAAAGGGCTCATAAGATTTAGGTAGACTCTTCAGGGTGATGACTACCATATCTTCTTTTGCCATTTTCCAACCAATAGCTTTGAGTTGATCTCAGATGTCCTTAATCTTTGTGAGATGCTCCTGTAAGGACATGTGTTCATCCATCATGATGGAGAACAACTGGTTCTTTAAGAACACTCGGCTCTTGTTGGATGTCTCATGCAACTCCGTTAGATGCTTCTAGATTTCTGACGCTGACTTGCTAGAAGGAATCTGAGGCAGCTGATCATCTTTGATAGAGAGCTTGAGAAGCATGATGGCTTCTCGGTTCCAGTCATCAAACATGTCCTGGTCTGCTTGGGTTGTGGTAGGAGTCTCTTTTCCTGAAACAAGATGAAGGCGACAATATTCAAAGATTGTCAGCATGCGCAGCTTCCAGGTGTTATTATTTTTGCTATTGAATCTGTGACTAACTTTCAACATTTAGTCAATGATGCCATTTTGCACATTTCCCAATGCACGAAAAATGAAAAACAAAGAAGTGATAGTACGACTGGAACGGATTTTGAGATAAATTTTCAGCAGACCCAAAAAAATCTGACAAAGACCTAGAAGAGTTCTCAAAAAATGCAAAAGGAATCTGAAATCAAAATAATTTTCCAGTTGGCATAGAATTCGAGGCATCCAAAAAAATCTGAAAGCGACCCAACTGAGATCTCAAAAAACCCAAGAATCTGAAATTAGATTTTGAATCCGGAAAGAAAACTGAGAGTTTCGAAGGAAACCCTAGCCAACTTAAGTAGATAGGCAAAATCTGAGAAAAAATGGTGGATGTCTATTTGAAACAACAAAAAAATGGTGAAGAACCCTTGTGAGAGTACAAAATGACTATAGGAGTTTTTTATCAGATAACTGCAACAAAACTGTCATTTTTGAGGAAAAAACGAGCCTAGAATCCTGTCAAATGTAGTCAAAAGGGACGTCTTCAGCAATAAACGACCAACAATAGGTCATATTGATGTGTGAAAGTCATGTGTGGAGTTGCAAAAAGCTACATGATTTGCAGGCATAATACGTCGTGCGAAAGAGAAAAATTGCAGAGATGCGTCAAGTTTGGAAAAAAACGACCAGCAATAATAAAAAATGACTATGCGCGAGAGTTTCTTCCTGCAAAAAAAAAAAGGCCTGTGACCCTATTTGGGTTGGAGAAAAGAACCACGACGCAAACTCTTTTCACAGAGAAAAAATCGTTTTTCAAAATATTGGAAATATTTCATTCAAAATTTTTCAAAAACCAATTTTTTTTGTAGAAGGCTCTGATACCATATTATTGAGAAGTAATTGGTAAAATATTTGATGTTGTATTAACAAATGATCGAACAAATCATTATATAGAATATACAAGGATACAAGAATAGAAAGTTTCTAATAAGAAATCGAAGAAAATATTGGGGAAACGATCCTATGTACATATTTTACATATTGTACAAAAGATAATCATTATAGTAATAAAATAATATTCTAATAATTTTTTGAGGATAAAATTGAAAAACTTAACATGATTTGAGGAGAAAAATCGATTAAAACCCAATACAAAATCCGAGACATAAATCAGAATACAAAGCTTTGTTTTTTTAGGAAAAACGTTAAAACCCTTGTACAAAATGATTTTTGAAGTAAAAAATCACGCAAAACCCACAATAGTTTTATGGACAAAAATTATAAAACCCTTCTAGAATTTTAAAGGGAAAAGTTATTAAAACCCACCTAGAATTTTTGTAGGAGAAAAATAAATTAAAAACCCATCCATAATTTTTTGAAGAAGAAAAAATTATTTTAAACACCAATAATTTTTTAAGGGACAAAATTATAAACCTACAAAATATTTTTTCAAGCAAAATTATAACCCCATCCACCAATTTTTTAAGGACAAAAACTAGAAAACCCTCTCCATGTGGAAATACTAGATTTGGAAAAGCCTAGCCGCAGGCATCAAAAAATCCTCCATCGGAAGCAAAGACACGGTTCCAAAACATAGAATGCAACAACTCCAACTTGCGTGGGTTGAAAAGATTGCAAAGACACAGATGAATCCCCCAAAAAACAACACCTAAAACCTTCATTCGCGGAAAAGACAGCTACGGGAGGTAAAAGCTGTGACTGTGGGTTTGAAACCTATTGTGACCTAATCACACCTCACCCATCTATGATGGGACCCCTTATCTTTTTGTTTGGCCCCTCTTTTGTTCTGGCTTTCTCGGTGGCTCTAGTAGCAATCCCTTAGGTTCTTAACAAATCCATTTGAGAAGTGAAGGTTTAGGTCCAGGGTCTAGGTTGTGTCCCTATTTCTTAAGGTCCTGGTTTTGGAATATCACATAATTTGGAGTTGAATGAGATAGATTTAAGTGCTCCTGTAAGGTGTCAAATGCTTTCCAATTGAAGAACAAATTGAAAATTGAATAAGTTAACACCTCCTTACCTAGCGCAGGGAACCAATCTTTACGTTGATTGCCTCCATGATCAAAATATCTCAAAGACCAAGCTAAAGTAATCGGTATGTGCCCAACAACATTAATTCCCACATGTCAGGAAATTCATGAAAATAACGATATCTTCCCGGAAAGACAGAGCAATCTGTAAGCACAAGGTTCCAAAATTCATGACATCCTCCAGAGTATTAAAGCCAACATTATGTGAGTGCAAGAAATCCATCAAGGGATGATGTAATGAATATTCCAAGCACTTACGTAAGCACAATCTGGTGAAGGAGACCCGTTCATAGGGGCAAGTCTCCCACAAACATCAATCATACCTTGAATGATGACGTGATTCAACTAGAGACCGTCGGCTCACCTGGAATATGCATTGAGCGCAAAACACGGGCAATAAAAACATTATTTTAGAGGACAATCTGTGTAATACCCTCTGATGCGCATTGAGCATGATTTTGATCATGTGGAAGGAAAGAACATACCCTAGATATAGAGCTCCCTTCATAAAGATAGAGCTCCCTTCATAAAGATTGATTGCTAAATCGGACCAAGCCCTAAGGACCAAATTTGCAAACATTATCCCATAGAAGCTACAGTTGGTGGTCATGCCTCCCCCGCGATCACAAAGTGGGCAGTTTAAAAGTCTTTGCGTATTCACAGAAATCCTTGACCCGCATGAACGAGGAGTTGATTCGAAAACAAGAGGAATTACTATCCGCCATTGAAGTTCTAGCAATACACATCCAACTTGACTTGTAGCAGAAGAGCACCCAATCCATATGCAAAGTCCAATCCAAATCGAGAAATGGTGAATAGAGGATGGCTCGTCAAATTTACCCTGTTTTCCACAGAGGGAAAAACATTGAGTGAAGGAAATCTAAATAAACTCAAGGCACGATTTCGTAGGTGCCAAGGAAGCTTGTAGGGGAAACGACACATTCATTGATAACAAATGTCTAGTAGAGTACTTCCAACGCGATCACAGTGGAATGAAGAACGAGGAGATTAATAGCATGCCCAAATGCATGTCGCAATGGAAGGAGTCAACAGAATGAAATATCTATGGCAATCATAGAAAGATGGAGCGCGCCAGTGGAGTCAACAACAATGAAAGAAAATTGCAAGAAAACAATCCGCAATCCCCTTGGAAATGCGCCCAAGTCCGTCTTCAAGCACTTAATGGTAGGAGTGGAGGAATGTTGAAACATAAACAATCCATTACATGCCCAAAACCCTGCTCCAACTCTTTCTCAAGCGCAAGTCAATCTAGTCAACGGAGGATTGCCAAACAAAAAGTCCGCAACCATGCCAGATATGCACCCAAGCACAAAGGAGAGCAGAAGTTTCATAAGGTCATGGATTTTTATCCTTAAAAGAAAATTCTGCTAACACCTCCAAATCCCGCTCACAACCTTCTCGAGCGCAAAATGGACCCAGTCACGGAATAATGAAAAGGAAAATAATCCTCAACCAAGCCAAAATCCCGTCCATGCCTTCCTCTAAGTGTGAGTACAAGTGAGTTGCATAACGTTTCTCAAGTCAAAAATCCTTGACTATCTCCAAATCCCGCTCTGCCGATAAAGGGAGGACAATTTCGGTCAAGTAAAGGAATCCTTGCAATCCTTGACTACCTCCAAGTCACACCTGCCGCTAGAGAGATTGCAATTCTGGTCAAGTCGAGAACATGCAAAGGCAAGGAAATCAATGGAGATGTTGAAAAGATTGTAATTGAAGATAATGAGTTCGTCAGAGGAAGATTCCAAACCAACATGGAATTGAAGTTGGAAAAGCGATGGGTAAAATAACTCAATTTTGGATGGATTAAATATTAAACATCATATTTAATATTTAATTATTAAATTTTTGGAAAATGTGGAATTTCGGAAATCTCAAGTCTTGAAAATTGGTTTAAAAAGATTTTTTTTGATTTTAAGTTTTAAAATTTGAAATTAATTAAATATTGAGTTTTATTAATATTTAATTAATTAACTTTTGAAAAAATAAAAAAATCGAAAATTGGAAAATAAAAAATAAAAAAAAATCAATAAAAACATAAAAAGCAATAAAAGGCGTGTAGTTCACCAAAATTGAAAGCGACTTTAAAAGATTTTTTTTGATTTTGAAGTTTTGAAATTTAAAATTAATTAAATATTGATTCTATTAATATATTTAATTGATTACTTTTAAAAAATAAAAAATTGGGAAATAAATTGAAAATTCAAGAAATGGAAATAATTTCTCCATGAAGTTAAAACAAACTCTCAAATTGGCAACTCCATTAAAACAAGAACTCAAGCAAGTGGCGGAGTATCTTTTTAAAAAGCGGAATCTTGTGTGGCAACTAAGGCAACTGCCTAATTTTAGTGTGCAATCATTATGGCAGTTTTGGAGTTCGGAGCCTATAAAAGAAACTTTGCTCATTTCTTTCCCACACGCAAATCAAGAAGAATCAAGTTGAGTGTTCTTGAGGATTCTTGAGAGTTTTTTTTTTTTTTTTTCAAGGATAGTGTTGCTTTTTGAAAGGCGTGAAGTTTCTAGGTGAAGGAAAGTTATTTCTCGGAGAGCATGAGGGAATTTGAGGAGAATTGTGAAATTTTTAGTTTTCTCCAATGAGTTGGATAAAATTCCATGAGGAGAGAGAAAATTCAATGTTGCGCAAAAATGGAGAAATTATGGCAAATTTTGAATTTTCTCCTTTTCGAGGAGTGTTTACGTTTTGTCGCTTCCTTCGATGCTCTTATGTGTGTTTATTTTTTGTTTTGTAGATAGCGAAGCCTAGAGGGACAAGTGTCAGCAGCAGACAATTGATAAAGATCAAGTAGAGAGGATTCTACCCAGAATCCAAAATTGTCTCGAAGTGGACGGAAGTGGGAGACACAAAGCTTGGATGCCTTGATTTGAGTGAGTTCCAGAGTAGGATGTTTGGCTATAAGGATCACCACTCGACACACCTGACTGCTCGGATCGTGAACAACGAAATTGTAGCTGCAGCCGGATTCCCTCCTGCCTTTAAGGATGTTGAGTTGATGGTGGAGTGTGCGAAGCATTGCTAGTCTAGGGACAAAATGATTAAGGACTCAGACGGAAATATCATTGCAGATTTTTCTTCGCAGCCATTATTGAGGCATTTGGGATCCCTTAATCTCGGAGGTTGGTCTCGAAGACGAAGGAGCAAGCACACAACGTTTACACAGCTAGAGTTCAACATTGCGAGAAAATCATTAACAACAAATGGATGAGGAGGAACAAATCCCATTGCACCAAACTACCTAAGGAACTTGTATGGCTGGATTTCCACCGAGAGTACAACAATTTGATAATGATTCTCAACAGAGTATTTGGTTTACCCCACTCCTACCTATTCGAGACATGGATGTGGTATTTTGTTCAATAGGTGGAGTTCAATTACATCAATTGGGATGGGTTGATTAGTGACAATCTCGATGAGCAACTAAGGAATTTGGAGCATACAAAGAAGTTCTTCATGAGCTCCTACGTGATATATATGCTGGCATAGGACACGATGTATGAGGGACTAAAGTGCAAGGGAGCCCTCGGAAGCGGAAATCTATGATTGAGGGTGCACGATTGTTATCCGCAACTGCATCTACAGGCCATAGATGATTACACTTGAGTCAATGATGCATTTGCAATGTGCATCGTGAGGACCTTACAAAAGAGATTGCATATGAGATTGTCTGCTGAGGCGATGAAGTTGGTGGAAGAGTTTGGAGCATGGTTCATTCAGTTTCCCACCTTCTCGCACATCAGATTGTAGGGATTTTCTGAGCAGCTGTACAAGCTTCCACGGTACCCTACTGATAAAATGATCCTGTTGGAAGTCACCCGACAGTTGACAGCTTATGACAAAGTCCTGAAGAAGAAGAAACTAGGATTGGAATTCCCACTTTCCATTGGAAGTGATGCAGTTGAGGTGTGCCCATACAATAAGATTAGAGTAGTGGGGGGAATGAGGCATCAACATAGAGTGCACCTTGAGGACTTCCGGGCAAATGCGGTCGATGAAAATGAGGTTAGGAAGAGGATGTGCTCTTGATTTCCATTAGACCTAATCAGGGCATGCAAGATTTTCCACGTACCAGATCAAATGGATGAAGATCCAAATGTGCTCTAGAGAGGGTATAACCCAAAAAAGGAAAAGGCCATTCATCCTTACGATTGGTAGAGAAAGGAGATTGGAGATCTTGATATATTGACAAAACCAGTCATAGACTTCACGAAGTGGTGGGTCGAATGACAGTTCGACAAGATGACCATACCAAAGGAGGATTGGACAAGAAGTTGTTAGGTCATCCACAGCTGCGGGATGAGCAACCAAGGCTTCCATCGGGAGGAAGGATAGAAGGGACATCCCGTCAGGGAGTGCATAACACTGGAAAGAAAAAGGTGTGGCTCAAGAAACACATACGAAGAGAAGATTGGATCTTCAGGTTGAAGAACCATAGCAAAAGAGATTGAGGTCCAAGAATGCGCCATCTTCGCGTAGCCGGACTACTAGCATGCAGAAAATAGGAGCATTCGTTAGGCATGAAGAAGAAGCGAGCGAAAGAAGAATGCAAAAAGGAGAACAACGCATGACGAGGTCGGTGTAGGATAGATTGAGCATTAATGCCAATGAGAGGTTCGTGCCAGGAAGGAGCAGGGAACAAGACGCGACAACAGAGGAGAGTCTTAGTGTGTTTTTTAGAAAGATAATAGAGTAAGAGGTTCTTGAGACAGAAGTAGAGGCCCTAGCAACAGAAGAAGAAATTCCCACCACAAAGACAGTCGCTCCTGAGATAATGGCAGAGAATCCTGGAGTCGAGGAGATTGATACTAGAGCAGTGCAAGGACAAGAGCAGTTGGCGGTGCAGAAGGATCAGAATACAGATATTCCAGAATGGCTCAAGCAGAGGATTTAGAGAAGCCAAGAGAAGGAAGTTGACCTTGCACTTGAGTTACAAGAAATTCTGGATCGAATTGACCAATAAGGAGAAAAAGGAAAAGCCAAGAAGTTCACCAAGGTCGTGAGAGGAGAATTAGGATCCAAAGTTCTGCAGATAGCAACTCTAGTAGTCGACAAGACCAAGGATCAAATCGCTCCTGAAGAGTATCACGTAATAGAAATTGATCTTGGTCAAGCCTCTTGAGCCACAAGTCGTCAAGGACAAGACGGGGAAGTTGGAAGAAAAATATCAGAGGCAAAAGGGAGAGATCAGGGCCTTATGTGCATACATCGACAACTTCCCTCTCCCAGTTCGAGAAGAAGATCCATCTTTTGTTCCCCCACCAGCTATTCCAACGGAATCAATTGAGGCCATCGATAGGATTAGGAGAATTGCGCAGGGTGCAGAGGTCTGGATTAAGGAGATCCAGGATGAGGCCTACAGGCACACCGAAGACTTGTTTTGGATTCTCGACAAGGCATTGACCATCCTTTCCCAAATTCGTTGCATGGAGGAGACTTGGGAGGATGAGCATATTTATCAGGATGAGGTGATCTCTGACTTGCAAGAGCTAATGGAGACCCCAAGGTAGATTTTGGTTGATCGAGGAGTCATTAGAGAATGAGTGTATGACTTCCCTTGATGGTACGATGCAGTTCTCATGGCAAAGGAAATGTTTGAACATTTTGCTAGGGAGTCAGCTCGATTGAAGGGAATAATTGAGAATATCTTTAATACCATTGCATCATTGTTGTCACAAAGGTTGGCCGAAGGAGAAATAACTATTGACAACGTCAAAGGCAAATTGGAGGAGTTCTTCGGGCTTAATTATTTCACGAGGGATGATTTTGAGAACCTCTCCGCCTTCTCAAGCAACATGCATATAACTCAAGATCTATTGCAAGAATGGGAGGGCAATTTAAGAAAATCAGAGCGAGCAGCGGTGGCCTTGGAATTCAAGCAGGAATCGACACCGAGTGTCAGCATTGATGAGTTCGAGGGTATATTGAGTAGGTTCTAGGAATTCAAATGCTGAGGTTAAAGATAGATGCATTTAATGCATAGTGGCTATATGTGTAATGGCTATTTATGACACCCCACTCTCTTCTTGAGCATGTATGCGTAGTGGGCATTTATTACCCACTACAGTAGTGGTTTTCTTCTTACATTAATGTAGATTCCCTTTTCTGTGCCCTAACCCTAATTAGGGATGAGGTGGCAAAATCTTGACCATCGGTCATTGTTTCAATCCGGACCATTCTTTGTTTTCAAGGACCTATATAAGGGCCTCTTCTCATTTGTAAAAGAGTGAATTTTGAGATTGTTGCCTAAGAGCTATTGAGCCAATAAAATTTCATTGAAGTGTGGTGATAATTTGATGTGTCTTGATGCTTGCTTGGTTTCATAATACCCTCAATTAGATTAAGCTTAGTAGATGAAGTGTTGTGATTGTAATAGAGAATATGATGGTGTTTTGATGAGTTCCTTTGGTTCATACTTCTGACGTTTTAGTGATTCTAAATCATTGTGGAAAGTTAGACTGAACCCGTATCTGTATGTGCCTAAATTCTATCGTTCATACAAACCTTTGAAGATTGCACCAGTTCACGTGTAGTTGTAGCTTGACTTGGCGAAGCAGGACTCAGTATTGAGGAATTCATCTATCATAATACTTTCTTTTACCATCATTACCCTTAGGAGTAGATCAGGATATCTGAACCGAAAAAGTGTTTCATTGCAAATCTTTTGATAGCTCCCATTTTGCATGACCTAAAATCTATTCAAGAATTGAAAATGTAAGGCCCCTTGTGATCATCAACAAATCACATCAATGCCGAGCTTATCCACGAGTCAAGGAACCTTGGAGTCATTGTATGACCTTGCAATCTTAGCATACGCGGTACTTTGTTCAAGAGAGGATAAGATTTTCGGTATTTTGTTCTACTGTTTGGTGGATCATAAAACATGCATCAACAAAAGCCTAGTTGTGCACCAAAAAATAAGTATGAAAATGTGATCTAAAACTCGCATGTGAACAGAAAATATGTTTTCACAAAATGCGAAGCACGGACTTGCAGATTCTTTGCAAAAAAAATGCAGGTTTTCGCAATAGAGACCCTTCTTTGGCGGCCCAAAAAACACGTGATAAATTGAAAATATCATCAACGGGAAAAAAATAGAGTTGATCTGAGCAGCTAAACCCACAATTTGCAAAAATAGGGACGGAAAAAACCTTTGAATTCCAGTGAAGAAAATCCCTCAAATTTCTCATAGAAAAATCAATAGAAAAAATTCCTTTAAAATATTTTTAGGTATAGGACCACGAATTTTAAAAACTTGTCAAAAACTACAAATCCCTTTGACCAGCTCTGATACCATGTTATGAAATTTCACTATTTGTTAATTGTGCAATTACAAATGGAGACGAAGTCTCCTTATATAGAGAAATAATAGAGAGTGAAATAGAACTTTCGAAAAGACTAACTAAGAAAAATAGAAATTACCTAATAAACTAACTAATAACCTAAATGGCCATTAATAGAACATAACGTACTTCATTATTTTAAGTGCTTAGATGTTGCAATTTTGGAGTGAGGTTTCTAGGCCCTTTTGACGGAGTTTGTTACAGTTTGTGCCTAGGCAATTGACAAAGACTTATGCTGGCCGTGCTACATTTCTAGATTTGGCTGTACCATGATTGCTATGTATAAGGGTTTTAAAAATGATTATACCCATTGTCTAGTGCCTTTTTTTGTCCTGCAAGCTGCATCAATCATTATGGGGCAGATTTACTATTGTTGAAGGCTGCACCATTGTAGTCCGTGTACAATGCCTATTGTTATGTTTGATAATATTGGTTATTCCTCGTGTATTAATTGTCTATTGGTTGTTACTCTTGGGTAGGTGTAAGTGTCGGTTGGTTGACAGTTGTGTCTCTCTTGGCAACCGTCAGGTCCTTGGAAAATGTTGTGCACCGCCAAGGAAGGGAGTAGTGTATAGTCGGATGAATTGTAATCCTTGGCCGACCATCTCTGGTCTTCTTCTCTGTAATGAATTCTTGAGAGAATAAAGATATATTTTACTCCTATATTTGGTCTCTTTATTGTTTCTAACATTCTTTATTTCCTTTCTTACCCCCTTTATTTGCATATTTTCTATACTGTTATAATGCAAAATAGTAGTAAAATATATCTTTATTTGCTCATGAATTCATTACAGAGAAGACCAGAGACGGTTTGTCAAGGATTACAATTCATCTAATTGTACACTACTCCCTTTTTTTTGTCCTGCAATCACCAAATAAGGAACAAGTGCACATATATACATATGTATAAACTAATTATATTGTTAGTGTAATATAATCAGTCTTAAGCTTTACAAATCAATACATAAATAGATGTATGGGCCATAACCATAGTGAGGAGTGAATAAGAAGACATGATGAGGTACCTTTATTGCCACTGCTCTAGGCCCAAGGGCAGATACTCTGTCCCCCTTGGCTCCATACATTATGGGGTTTTTGTACCTAGCAGAATCATTATGTCGTTCTCCTCCATCCTATCTTATTCCCTTCACATGGCTAATGTCCTTTAACTATCATGTAAACTCTATCATATGGGTTGGGGGAAGGATTACAATAGGGTGTCCTAACTCAACCCTAGGCCCGAGCGGAATCTCTTGTCCCTCATGCTTCATAAGGTGGTGTACCTAGTGAGGCATCACTGTTCCCCCTTATTGCAATTACTTCCCATCCATATGAATTATCCTTCACAAATAGTGCCTTTGTATGATGTAGCCCATGCCCATTCCACCTTAAGCCTTCTCCCCTTGCCTTTGTATGATGTAGCTCATGCCCATTCCACTGCATGACTTATCCCTTGCCTTTGTATGATGTAGCATGGCCCATTCCACCGCAGGACTTACCTATCTTGCTAGCTATTAATATAATGCAATTAAAAATATAAATACACATAGTATTCTACCCAAGGCACATATGCCATATGTCCATATATCAAATTGTAGATATGAATCAACAATTATCTAAATATAAACACAATGCATCCTATCTCAGAAGTATGATACTATATGGATGTTTGTTGAGAGTAATATGGATGTATTAACTATATGCTCTTGGTGATGAGCATAGTAATTACTATGTCATGAATATTAGATACTCATACCAGATATTGCAGATAATCTATTCTAATGTTTGTTGTTCGTACTTTTCCTTCTTTCGTTCTATTCGATGATTATTTCCTTGTCTCTGCTGATGGTTCTCTAGTAATATCTTATTTTATATCTTTATTTGCTATGTTTTCTAGATCTTCACTGCTTGGCTTCCTGCCCTTCTTTGATGAAGTTCTCTTTTATATTTCCTTTGAGTGCAAGGAGTCACACCCTTTTATATGTAAATGCTCTTATGAAAGGGTCACATCCTTTGGTTATGAAAAGATACTTATGTTTGACAACTGTTGCCCCTTTCACTTCCTATCTCTCACTTCTCAAATCTGTCTTTACTACTTTTTAAATCTGCACATATCCCATTTAAGATCTGCACATCTTGTTCTTCTAGATCATCGTATCTTCATATCTTATTTTCTTATTTCCTTCTCCATTCTTATTTCAGATCCCTCCTTATACTTCTTCTTTGAATCTGGTTTAGATCTCTTCTACTCCTTTCTTTCCCATTCCATTTGACCCTTTTCCCCCTTTATATCTTTCCATTTGAGGGAGAGGTCACACCCCTTCATCATGTCTGCCTTTTGGCAAGAGTCACAACCCTTCATAGTTGTCCCTCTTTCGAAGAGTCACAACCCTTCATAATTACAACCCTTTCGAAAAGTCACAGCCCTTTGAAAGAGTTACTACCCTTCATCATTGCTGTCTTTTGAAAGAGTTACTTCCTTATTTTCTTCATATTCCTTTCTTCTTCTATTATTCCTTCTTCAATTCCTTGCTCTTCTCTTCTTCCTTCCTCCATATCCCCTTTCAAATGAACTCTCCTCCCTTTTGTATTTTATCTTGAGGGATTCACAACTCTTCATTACATTTCTTTTGACCTTCCATTAAATTTAGTTAATTTATTTTATATTAATTAATTAATTAATTAATATTTTAATTTTATAATTTATTTTTAATTTCTCATTTCAGACAGGGGACATCACAGGCAGAAAGAAGATGAGGAAACTAAGGCGATTCAAGTAAGAGTTCAGAAGAGAGTGAGGACAAATAAAAGAATTTTAGTCAGGCACTTTGACACCACAGAAGAATGGAAGAAGTTTATTTGACAAGAATTTGGGAAGAAGAGAAACAATTGCTTTTTAAAAGAAAAAATAATTTGATGAAAGTTGGCAAGGCACTGTAGAATGAAAAATGTAATGATAAAGTGGTTACTTAGAGCAGGTCTCTTAACATCTTGCACCTAAGTAACAACAATATCATTTACTAGGGGGTCACTGATGACTTCACTCTTACAAGGTTTGAGTTTAGAAATATGAGCTTCTTCCTGGCAGTTACTGATATCCTTGAGACCAGTGTTCTTGATAACCATGAGTTGGACTCTCTAAATTAATCCTTAAACAAGTGTCATTAATATAAACTATGTTTTGTATCTAGAAGGTTTCCTTGATAATAAAGTGTTATATAATAAAAAGAAAGAAATTATATTAATGTCCATGAATGACCAAAAATAAATTGAAGGTTCTGGAAATGCACAGTAGGTACAGTAGCAAGGGATTGGGGCAAAACGGCCCTCTCTAGGAAACAAAAAGAATGAAAAGGCGTGAATAGCCGAACCCCCAAACTAGTACAATTTTTAATAGGAAAGCTGGAGCAGAATCCTGCAAAGCAGTAGAAATAAGAGATTGTATTAAACAATATAGATATTTGGTGAATTAGAGTGAGATAGATGATTATGGATATGTTAAGTAAGCTGTCACCTTAGGTAAAACCTCTTAAGTGTACCAAATATCAAGTTTTATATCTTAGCACATGCTTAATGTGAATTTTGTTTTTTGTATCATAACAATAAGAGTACTCATATCGATATAAAAACAGATGCAAAAGCATTCACCTAGAGTTCTGCAAAATAAATCTTAGATTGCATTTAGTAGCATTCTTTTCCATTAAACTTGTTTATTTTAAGTTTGGAGTGGAAGTTTGCTTGTGTTTTATCAATTGCATCTCTTTCAAAGTTGATACTATCAAACTTAAACTATAAATGAAATGCTGTACTGTTACAGATTCTTGGAATAATTGATCAGCCTGTTTTACGTGAAAGATGGATTGGAAAGATTGGAGAAAAAAGTACATTTAATGGACAAGAGATTTCAACCCGCTTGTGCAATTCTCTGGCTATGGCCTACATGTATGTTAATCTCATTCAGAGATCAATGCATGAATATCACAATCAAGGCATTTCTCACCTTCATGTAATGTCTATGTGAAGAGTGGTGGATTGGAATATCTTGGTATTATGTTTGTATATCATCAATACTTTTGTTGCTTTCTATTATATGTTGAAACTTGAAACCATATTGAATTAAACCTTTTCCCCTTGAATTAGTGATTTCATGTTTGTCACGCTTCTTATTGGTAATTTTCTTTTGGTTAATCTCATACTTTGATTGATCATTTTTTACATAAAATAATAAATTATTATCACAGGAATATGCACACATTTATATATGGCATGGTAAATATTGTGTATGAGGGAAATTGGAGTTTAGGGGCTTTTTTCTTGGACTATATAAGGATTGTCAAATTATTAATCAACTCTCCTCTATTGTGGGATAAAGTAGGTCATTGCATATATATCTTTTCCAGATTTAAGATTCTTTTTAATTTCTCCATTGCGCATATTTTCCTCCCTTTCTGTAGTTTTCTTTACTTTTATCACATGCCCAGTTTCTTTTTCCTTTTTGGGGAGCACATTGTATATTGTTGAAGCCTATATTTTGCAGCATGCCATTGCTTTCCTCAGTGTAACATGCAAGAGACTCTCTTTTCTGTCTGACATGTGACAATCATGGTATGAACGATGAATGTGATAAAATTGAGTGTTGTAAATGCACAGAAATTGAGTGTTGTAAATGCACAGACGTAGTGCGTGGATGTCTTTTAACATCAAGATGGACAAAATGAGCAAAAACTATATGCCTGCCAAGAGGGAAACATAATCAAAGAGTATCTTTTAACAAAGTTGTCTGACCAATCATCTCTAATCTGTTAAATTTTGAACCAGAAATATAGAAGAAATTGCTCAAAACAGAGAATAGATAACTTAAAAACACCAGACACAGAATTACCCTGGGAAAACCCTCCAACTTGAAGGGAAAACCCAGCCACACCAAAAATATCACTTTATTTAATAATGAAAGAGTCTAAATATTACAATCCTTAGTACTTACACACTGAAACTATATTAAATCCTCTTCTGAATCACAAACACTTAATCACAAATACATAACATATACTAAACAATAATGAATGTGCAATCTGTATGCTTCACACTGAACACTCTAACACCTATCAGCTGATAATATTCACAATAACATTAAACACCATAAGCTACGGCAAAGACCCTTGCAACCAGCACTCAAAAGTCGTAACCAAAGAAGACATGCCACTGTGATACAAAAACTTGATGCTACAGGATGTCTCTTCAGTTACAAAGTGGTGACAATTCATTGTTTTGTCTGACTCAACAGCCACATACACATGTGGCTCTATGATGATCAACAGTTACACAACCATAAGACTCTTTGATTACCAAAAACCACACAAGTAAAAGGCTCTTTGATGATCAATAGCCACACACACATATGACTCTTTGATAACCGATGTTACTCAAGAATGTGGCTCTTCGATAATCTTCATATTTTTCCGTCACATACAAAGTCTCCATTAAATGACTAAAACTGATTGATCGATGCCTTTCAGCCAACGAACATTATAAAAACCAAATGCTGAGGAAGATGACAATTTCAGATAGAGATAATAATCACAGGTATGTAAGATAACTTGTGAAGCTACAAATCTTCAACACTCTCTCTTAGCGAAGATGTCTTTCCAAATACTCATGTCTTGGAATTTGTCAACATGACAGTCACAATGGCTACACCCATTTGTTAGAACACAAAATTTATCACAGAATCTCTCAACGTGATATCATCATGGAGTTACTCAACATGACGTTTACCATGGCTACTTCTATGTGTGAAAGAAATTATGTACACAAGTACTCATCAGGGAGTCACTCAACGTGATGTTGTCATGGAGTTTCTCAACATGACATCCACTATGGCTACTCCCATGAGTGGAAAGAGTAATACCTCCGTCTCAGAGGCAAACAAGGTCTTTGACCTCATATTTCTCCATCTCAGAGAAATATACATTACAAGGGCTTTCACCTCACATTTCTCAATCTTAGAGAAATATGCATTACAAGGGCTTTCACCTCACATTTATCCATCTCAAAGAAATATGCATTATAGCAAGTAGCAAGAATCATTGATGTTGAGAGTCTCTCTCAACAAGAGCAACATTCTCCACAATAGCAAGCTTATCTCAAAAATATGTAAACTTCACTTTGGAAAGTGGCTTGGTGAGAATGTTAGTTGTCTGGTCATCACTATAGATATACTTGAGTTGAATTGCTTTCCTTTGCACCATATCTCTTAAATAATGATATTTGATCTCCACATGTTTTGTTCTATCATGAAATACTGGATTAACAGAAAGCTTCACACAACTTTGATTATCACAATGAATTATAGTTGGTTCCAAAGTCCGACCAAACAATCTTGCAAGAAGCTTTTGAAGCCACATTGCTTCTCGAGTTGCCACACAAGCTGCAATATATTCAGCTTCTGCAGTACTTTGAGCCACACATGACTATTTCCTACTGCACCAAGAAATCATGGCAGATCCTAAGCTGAAACAACAATCAGAAGTACTTTTCCTGTCAGTTATACCCCCGACCCAATCAAAATTAGAGTAACCTTGCAATTTCAGATCTTCACAAGAAGTATATTTTAGACCATATCCCACTGTACCATGCAAATATCTCAAGATATGCTTTGTTGCAACAAGATGAATTTGTCGAGGCTCACACATGAACTAACTGAGAGTGTTTACAACATAACAAATATCTTGTCTAGTATTGGCTAGATACATCAACGATCCAATCAATTGTTTGTACATGGTAGGATCTACTAAATCTGAACTGGCTGCACAATCATTCAACTTCTTTAAATTTGTTTCCATAGGTGTTGACATGGACTTGCAATCCAACATACCAAATCTCTTCAAAATGTCTATAGAGTATTTCCCTTGACTAGAAAGTAATGCATAAGGCCGAGATCCTTCATCTCAAACTCATAAGCTAAATCTTTCTTACATTTGACAATGACATTATCTGCCCCAGTAAGAAATAAATCAACATAAAAAACTAAAATTAAAGCTTTATCATCAACTACCTTGAAGTAAAGATTTGGATCTGCATCATTCTTGGAGAAGCCCAAGCTCATTAAGTATTGATCAATCCTTCCATACCATGCATGCGATGCTTTCTTAAGGCCATACAAGGCCTTTTTCAATCTGCATATATGAGATTCCTTCCCATGAATCACAAAACCATTTTCTTGTTCAATAAACACTTCTTTAATCACACCATTAAGAAATGCATTCTTTACATCCATTTGATGTAATATCCAGCCTTTAATTGCTGCAATAGCAATGATAGTCCTGATAGAAGTATACCGAGCTACATGAGCAAATGTCTCCTCATAATCTATACCTTCCTTTTGAGAGAAACCTCTTGCCACAAATCTTGCTTTATACTTCTCAATACTCCCATTAGTTGCATGCTTGATTTTGAACAGCCACTTGGAAGACACAATGGATGTTTCTTTAGGCCTTGGAACAACATCCCAAACATCATTTTTGATGATAGATTGATATTTTTCATTCATAGCATCTCTCCATACTTGCTGATTCGATGCCTCCTCAAAACTTGAAGGCTCAGACTCAATGATATGACTCATTAATGCAACGTAACCTGAAAACTTATGTGGTCTCTTGCTTTTTCTAAAGGTGCCACAAGGAGTTGCATACTTTTCAACCTCTTGCATAGTATGTCTTAGCCCATAAAGGTTTCTTTCTATCTAAAGGAATATTACTTGGCCCATTGGTTGGTTCTATGGGATCAATTGGATCAATAGATTCTTCTAATTCAGTAGACTCCCTTTGAATCCCAGATGGAGAATCAATAGCAACGTCCATATCTTGAGATGTCTCTTGTTCTTCCCTATCTATCTCCATGGAAGGCCCTTTTGATCTTTTGAAAGCTACTTCCTCCTCAAACGATACATCTTTGCTTATGTCAATCTGTTTTTGTCCTGGAATGTAGATCTTGTAGGCCTTAGAAGACTTTTTGTAACCAATAAAAATTCCTTTATTGCCTAAAGGTTCTAGCTTAGATCTTTTATCTTTAGGCACATGAATATAAATAAGACACCCAAAAATTCTTAAATGACTAAGCTTAATACTTGTGAAGGCCTCTTCAGGAGTCATATTTTCCAAAATTTGATGAGGACTTAGATTTTGAACATAAACAACTGTTTTGCAAGTTTCTGCCAAAGAAAGGTTTGCAGATTTTGATCATGAATCTTAGCTTTGGCTGCCTCGACTTTGAATCTTTTCTTTCTTTCTGCAACTCCATTTTGTTGCAGGTTATATGGAACACAAAACTCTCTCTTGATCCCTTGCCTCAATACAAAATTTTTGAAAAACTTTAGAAGTATATTCCCCTCCATTATCAGACCTCAAAACTTTGATATTTTTTTAAGACATGTTTTCAACTTGATCTTTGAACTCTTTAAATCTAGAAAGTACTTCATTAGACTCTTAGATTTCAAGAAATAAATCCGGGTCTTATGAGAAAAGTCAATAAAAATCACATAGGACCAAAAACCACTGAAAGATGCAACAAACGTTGGTCCACATAAATCAGAATGAATCAGATTTCAAATTCCTTTTTCTCTACTTTCACTTTTGTGAAAAGGACCTTTAACATTTTTACCTAGAGCACAACCTTTGCAAATACCATCATGTTCTTGATTAAGCTTTGGTAGACCAACAACCATCTTCTCTATGGATGAAAGAGTTCTGAAATTTAAGTGAGCGAATCTCCTATGCTACAGCTCACTTGAACTGATGCAATCATGTGCTAAAGCTTGAATAGGATGAACAAAAAGTCTATGTAGACTCTCTTGACGAACACTAATTTCACGAGCTGTCTTAATGCTAGAGTTTTTCTTCTATGCAAGCACTTTTTCTTCAGCAAATGCAACTTGATGCCCTTTGTCCTCCAACGCTAAAATTGAAACCAGATTTCTCTTGATTCCTGGAACAAACAAGACATCACTCAAATGAAGAGGGATGCCGAAATCTAGGTGAAAAGTAGTCCTAGCACCTTTCACTGAATAACAAACATCATCACCAATTAACACTTGCAAATGAGTTTCTTTTTCCACCAAGTTAGAAAGATGCTCTCGATATCTTGTAATGTGATGTGAAGCATCACTATTAATTAACCAAGTATTATTGTTAGTTGGAACATTGCTTGAAAGGGCTGAGATAAATAAAAATCCCTCTGAGTTGTCACTAGATTCTTTAGGAGGTGAAATATCATCAACATTTGCAGCTGCTGCTTGATGTTTTGGTCTTGTTAAACAATGTCGGGCAAATTGACCATACTAGTCACATTTGAAACATTGAATTTTAGAGAGATCCTTCTTATTCGGTTCAAGAGTTGAATCTGAATTTCTATCTCTATTCCTCTTGAAATTTCCTTTTCTTCCTTTTCTTTTAGATGTTTGAACAACAAGAACATGATCTTCTTCATGATGAGATTTTCGTCCATTTCCTCTTGTGTCTAATCTGAATTTCTCTTGAATGCAATCAGCTTATGGACAATCAAACTTGGGTAATTCATCTCTACTATTAATGACTTGAGTAAAAGACTCCCAAGAATGAGGAAGACCATTCATGGCCAACATAACTAAATCTTTATCTTCAATTGAATCTCCAATGGCACTGAGTTGATCTTTCAATTCTGTAATCGTCATGAAAAAGGAGATGATTAATTCTCCTTTAGCCATTTTTATATGGAGCTGACGTCTCAAGGCAAGAGCTCTACTGGTATTTTTGACCTCATACAAGCTTTGAATATTCTCAAACATTTCTTTTGCCGAATTCAACTTGGATATAATAGGCACAAGATGATCCTTTACAAAATCCATCAATATCTTCCTTACCTTAGTGTTATTCTTCTTCCATTGAGCTTTCTCAATGTTGTCGATTGATTTAGGCGCATCACTCTTCACATAGTTTAGTGTAATGTCCCCTAATTGGGATTAGTCTCATGTATTGCCAAACTAACACTTATTTGATATTTATGTTGCAAGATAAGGGATATAAGAACTATTCATTTATTTAATCAGATTAAGTTATCTGTATATTCGTTAACACTCATATCCAACCTTATTACTATTCCAGCTCAAATACGGAAGGAGTAGGTGTTGTCCAAGTTGCCTAGATACCAACTGCAATGGGCTCCCTCAAAGTTTACAGATCCAAGCCTTTTAGCCTTTCTTGTTACTATGTCCACAAGGCGCTCAGGGTCGCTAATCCCTACCCTATCTTGGGAAAGATAGCCATTGCTTGGATTTATACAAGCCCCTCCTTGGAAACACTCCAGCCCCTTCCTCTTCAGGTACTAAATAGTAACAAATATGATTACGACTCCATTCATTTTGATAAACCATATATTCTTTATTTACTATCCTTCTTATCATTAATACTATCCATTATATATATAATTATGATCTCTAATAAGATGAATTCATTATCATTAGTACACATATTATGCATGTATTTGCACTCATATATCTTATATATGTTTTGATTATCTTTAATAAGTTGAATTATTTACACATATATCTTGTATATATGTATGTATGTATTGTATGTATCTTTAGATATCTTTTTGTATTTATGTATACAAATATCTTTTATATATCTTTATATATTGCTATCATTATAATACTACATATATAATTCTGACTTATATATATAAACCCTCTAAGTATATATACCTTTGAATATATTATCGATCATTTCCGTAAAGTCTTTATTTTCTGTATACATATCTGTGATGTTCTTTTTATAGTATGTATTCCCCTGTTATATTCATATATATGTCTGTCCATAGTTTCCTACAAGTAATTATTTACACCTCTGTATTATTCTTTATTAACATAACCATATATATATAAACACAAGCACCATGTCCTATGCTATACAGCAGCCAGCAATACATATATTATTAAATTCTGAATCTGCAGTATAGTCTGAGTTTCCTTTTGTATGCTAGTGATCTGATCTGGCAGACCCCTTCTATTCCTGTTTATTCTTTTCTTCATCCACCGATGCCTCCTTGTAAGATACCAATACACTTTAATATCTCCTCCACCGAATGGACATGTCCCTGGGTATTATGAAATTATGTCCAGTCCATACCAAGTTTAGTTTAACATATCGCTGATTATGGGGTAGATATTTATAAAGATTTTTATGTAATTTATTATATATTTATTAATAAAGTAATATGTTTACTTTAATGGATATTTATTGTGCAGATATAAGTAATATTATTAATCTCGATTATTATTTTATTAATTATTTGATTAATATTATTTATTATTTAGATAATTGTTTATTATATATAATTAACATTATATTAAGAATTGATTTTACTATAAAGAATTTGATACAATTCATATTATTATAATGATATATTATTAATAATAAGAATATTAGAATTTACATATTTATCTTTCATTTCTTTTAATTTTTTTATTATTCGTTATTAAATACTATTTCTCAAAGGAGACATTATCTTTAGGGTTTTCAACAGGACATGACATTTAGAAGATCATTTTCTTCTAGTGTAATAAGAATTCTGAATTGCCATGATGTGAAATTCGATGCACCATCCAGCTTATCTTCAACCTTGAGTCCATTCACCATTTTTGAAACTTGAAAGAATCAATCTAGAAGAGAAGAAAATAATACTTCGTTGTTTGAATAATTCTGGTTTTGGATCTTACTTAAACCCTCTTTGATACAGTATTAAATTTTGAACCAGAAATATGGAAGAAATTTCTCAAAATAGAGAATAGATAACTTCAAAACACCAGACACTGAATTACCCTGGGAAAATCCTCCAACTTGAGGGAAAAACCCAGCCACACCCAAAATATCACTTTATTTAATAATGAAAGAGTCTAAATATTACAATCCTTACACACTGAAACTCAATTAAATCCTCTTCTGAATCACGAACACTTAATCAAAAATATATAACATATACTAAACAATAATGAATTTGCAATCTGTATACTTCACACTAAAGACTCTAACACCTATTTGCTGATAATATTCACAATAACATTAAACACCATAAGCTACAACAAAGACCCTTGCAACCAGCACTAAAAAATGGTAACCAAAGAATACATGCCGCTGTGATACAAAAACCTAACGCTATAGGATGTCTCTTCAGTTACAAAGTGGTGACGCTTCATTGTTTTGTCTGACTCAACAACCACATACACGTGGCTCTACGATGATCAACAGTTACGCAACCATAAGACTGTTATTACTAACCGGTTACTGAGAGGGGGGTGAATCAGTAAATACTATTTCTATCCTAATTAAACCTTGTTTGTAAATTCTTGTAGAATAAACAACATGGAATTAACCATTCATAAACAGAAATAGAAATACTCATATCAACACAACATATGTACGTGGAAACCCTCGATTAGAAGGGAAAACCCATGGTGAGACAAAGCTCACAACTTCACTACTGCAGTAACGAAGGTGCCTAGTTAAGAGCTTACAAAACACTTGCAAGAGTGCTACCTGGTAAAGGGATTTGGTAGAAGATCGGTTAAGATCTTGACTCTGTTAGGAGCCGCCTTGTTAAAGAACTTTCAACATCAATTAAGATGCTACCCGATTAAAGGATTTATACAAAGAACCTATTAGGGTTCACCCTGATAGAGGGATTTGAATATGCTTTAATAAAATAAAAGCAATGATCTGAATTGACACTTTCTGTCTGATTAGATCATACCTATTAACCTTTCTACTTTGCCTGGCTGTTGAACTTTTTTGCCTTTCACCTCTTGTGACCGTAGCTTCTTTCAGAAGATATCTCTCTCCTGTTCTGTATTTTCAACAACACTTCTTTTGTGTCCTATGACTTGTATTTGTAAGAAATTAATCTTATTAAAACCTAACTCATAGAACCGCCAAGCTGTAAACTCACCCAAAAATCATGCAGCAAAAAGCTTTGCGAGATGATCTTGAGTTTACCTTGAAACATCCACTTAGAAGTAAAACTAACTCCTGTTAAAAAGCTAACTCCAGTTCTAAACGGTGGATGCTCCGTATAATCCAGTTTTAAATCAGATAGCTCCGCCTAATCCGGTGCGGATTATTATGTACTCGACCGGTATCAATGTTATACCCGGTTCATCCCCTGTATGCACTATAAAACCAGTACTATGTACTCTGTTTGGTCTACCGGTGCATATACTCTGTTTAGTCTACCGGTGCCTATAAAGTAATATGAGTGATCTACCGGTGTACGTATACCGGTGGGAATGATGTTTGCATCTAACTTTACCAATGACAACTTAAATTTGCCAACAATCTTCCCCTTTGCCATTGGTGGCAAAACATCACTCACTCATCACAGTTAATTCCTTTTCCTATAGACTTCACCTGTGTGTGTGCTTCAGCTCTTCTTTCTGTAGACTTCCCCTGTTCTTGTGCTGCCTTCTGCTCTGTAGCTAAATCAACTCTGTATGTATCCTTTCTGAACTTCTTCCTTTCTGATCTTCTCCACTTTCCTTGATGTCTTCTTCCCCTTTTTGCCTCCATAGGACAAAGGATTATGTGGTACTGATTGGTTTACATTTGTAACTTTGTGAAGATGTCCTTGTACACTTTCTTCGCTGTATGAAGAAAAGGGTTCCATTGACTGGTGACATGTTCTATATTTTTCCGTGCTGCTTTTAGAGAGACAATTATGTTCTCCATGTCCTCTACAGTGTTGTAGGCCGGTTCATTGATCAAATTCTCAGCTTCTGTTGCAGTCCTTTGCATTAAATCAAATGTTGGGGCTAGAAATAATTGAAATCCAATAAGATCTTGGATTCTCTTGGTTTTCTCTTTAGATGCCTTTCTCAGAGTGAGAGCTAGGCTTGTCATTTCTCTACTGAAATCGGTTGCAGATGTATTCTTTATGTTAAACTGGGAAGATAGAGCTCTTATGTCTTCAGAAGTCTTAGATGACTTTTTTGTGATATCTTGCACTAAAGTATCAAAATTTGAAGTCCTTGTGATCAGACTTCCAACAATTTGTAATTGTTGCTGAAGTACCCTTATGTTGGTTGATACCATTACTTTTATTTTTTCAACCTGTTTGTGGAGAATTTCTATTCTCTTCTGCTCATAGTGAACAATGGCAATTGTCTCCGGATCGGTGACATCTTCTCCGATTGCTTGAGCTTAAATCTCCAATTGGTCAATTACAGGTTCATCTTCATCAATGTTTGCATCCGGTACAAAGTTGCACAGGATGTTCTTTACACTTGTGAGAACCATGTCCTGTTTCCTCTTTGTCAGCTCCTTTAGTTGCCTAGTTGACATTTTTCTTATGTCAACCATAGTCTCACTAGCCTTTCTCTTCTTGGCTTCTGTGTCTGTTGCAAGGGATAACTTCCTCTTGGATGAGGATGAGCTTGGAACATCTACCCATTCCTTTTGTTTTGGCTCCTGTACTGGTTGTTTTTGCTCAATACGTACAGGTAACTCTTGTTCCTGTTCATTCTGCTATTCTTGTTTTTCTTCTCCTCCGATTTTACCATCTCTTCCAGTATTCTTACCTCTTCTGGTCTTTCTTCCTCTTTCTGTACTTCCCTTTCTGGTTGTACCTCTACTTCTGGTTGTGCATCTTCTTCTTGTTGCAATTGCTCTTCTAGTGGGGCTTCTTGTTCTGGTGGTGGCTCTAAGTGCTTCTCCTCAGCTGTATGTAGCTCATCCATAGCAATGTCTTCTTCACCAGATGTGGTGTTGTCAGTAGTCATCTTGACCGATGACTCTCCCAGATTCACCTGTTCACCAGATGTGAACTGTTCCTTACGAATTTCCTGCTCGCCGATTGTTGGTTCTTCATGAGTAGTGAATTGAACCGATGGTTCTTGTACTGTTCCAAGTTGATCTTGTGGACCTGTTGCCTTGAGAGCACTGAAATCATATTGTTGCCAGAAATCTAGTGTCTGTTTATAGACTTCGTTCTTATAACCATTTACTATCTTGGCAACCCTATTCTTTGTATCTAGATTCATGTATACTTCCACCATTAGAAGTTTAATTGTTTCTTCACTAAGACCAGGTTGCACCTATTACAGTGTCTCCTTAATAATTCTATTGTTGGAGCCCAGACCGGTTCTCCACTTAGTCATTAATCTTGTATTTAGTTCAAGAGGAAATTTAGACTTGTAGTCTCTTGGAGTTCTGTTGTAATCCAAGAAGGTTTCCAACAGAGCCACTATTATTGTTTGTTTATCTTCTTCTCCTAGCACACTATACCATTTAGCCGCATTGGCTACTTCTCCAAAATCCATTACTTCATCTACTATATCATTAACAGTCATAGTGCGACCCTTACCTCTTTCTGGAGATACAAGAATGGTTGGAGGAGCTGGATCACCACCTTTGTCGTCAGTGATATCGACGATGACCGGTTCAGTCGATACCTTGGCTTTCCCTTGAGCTTCGGCTCCCAGAATTCCCTTTCCTTTATTGGTATCTTTGACCGATGGCTCAGTGTTCTTTTGGCATGCTTCTTCTGCTTGTTGTTGGGTTTGAAGAAGTTTAGTCCATGTTGCCATACCTTCATCGTGAACCTTGTCAACTTCTCCAACAAGCATCTGACTAACCCTTGAAGAGTTGCCTCCCTTCATCAATAACCAACATTAGTTATCGGTAGCTAATTGTCATGTTCATTAATAAACTATTAATTATTCACTTATGATGACATCGATTAAGATTATTAATATATTTAATTAATTAATTATTTATTCATTTATTAAATACAAATATGGGGATATTACAGTCGTCCAGAGTGAGATGATTCTGAACCTCAAGCAGAGCTCTAATCCTTAGCTCCTTTTCTCTTTCCATTGAAGCTTTCCATCTTGCTTCAAGAATTTCTTGGAAATCGTCAGGGACGACCTTATGAAGTTCTATAGGAGTTAGATTGAACTTGTGAATGCAATAGACTACCGCTTCCTCTATTTTCCTCCTGTTTTCTTCATTCACCAGATCATACCTCCTTCCTACTGATGCCATACCACCTGAATTCTTTAATTATGCCACGTATTCATCAATATTGGGCGTTCTTTCTCTTGGTGCATCTTCCTTCACCGTTTTAGCAAATTTCCTCTTGTGGACCTGAGGAGTTGGGTCTTTGGTTTTTGTTCCTTCTATTTCTTCTCCTTGAGCGCTGGTCGCTTGTTCTGCTCTTTTCCTTTGGACTTTCAGTTGATCTACTACCGGTTTCTTCTTCGGTGTAGGGGTCCTCTTGAAATAAACATTCTTAATTGGTGCCCTTTTCTTTAGATTCTCCTAAATCTCTTCAAAAGTCCCAAATCGGTAAGCGGACAAGTCTAGATCACAATCTTGCTGGGCATTTGCATATGCCTTTGCTGTTTTTGCAGAGATTTCATACCCCAGTTCTGGAGCATACCCGGTTTGTGGTTCCACTGCCTGAATGATGCAGTGATCAGCGGAGACTATAAAACACACATCGTCTTTGTAGGAGTCAACAATGGTTGACAAAATCCTTTCGCTGGCATGCATTCTTAGCTGGAATGCCTCAAAGTAGTTAGTCATGACTTTTCCGAACTGGTTTCCCAGTTGGTTGGCCATATCTTTGATCTGAATCATGATAGGTCGATCAGTTCCCCAAAACACCTTTCCTATTCTCGGAAAAAATTTAGAATAGTAAAAGTAAAGGCATACTAGTAGGGTTCCATACCTTAGGGATTTCTTCTTGACGATACCGAGCTTCTTCAGATTCTCAAAAATCTGTCCTCGAAGCATTGTGCAAATATTGTACTGGGCATTGTAGTGCATTATCCAGTGAGTGACATGAATGGGTCCTCCCGATACGCTATTTAGGTTACTTGATTGATAGACTTTGTAACCTATCATTGCAGATGCGAACTGAACTCCTTCATCTTCAATGTCGTTGACGGTCATTAGCCGACTGTCAGATTTCGATTTCATCAATTTTGTGACCACGACATTTGAGATAGTTCTAAGGGTGAGGGCTTCCCTTTTGTCGTTGTACCCGGTCACTCTGTCTAGGTCTTCCTTGGTGATTTGTGTGCATGTTCCTTTTGCAAGCCAAAAACTAGGTTCATGCACATGACTGAGAACCAGTCGTATCTAGTTCGGTCAGAAAATGGTTGGGTAACAAACTCCGTTAATCAGCCCTGAGGACACCAGCTTTGCATATTTGTCTTGAAGCTTTCCGTCTGTGCACAGCGAGAGGTACTCGCTCTACATGAAGGTTTCACCCAGTCCTTCATGTTTCGCATGAATGAAAGCAATGACATCTTCCGTCATGAGAACTCCTTCAGGCATAGATGATAGTGCACCAAACATGTCATTTTCCCTGTTCTGGACTACCATGATGTCGTAGACAGGTCGGTTGAGTTTCTTGGCATTAAGAAATGGTAACCGGTAAGACTACTACCGGTACAAGTAGTCATTGATTGGAAAAAGAGGATAGAGATTTGTCATCTCTCTAAAAGTCTAAAGATCCAAAGAGATCTGTATGCAAAGAGGTTGGTTTGGCAAATGGTACCAACATACAAGAAAGACAAGGCTGTAAACAGATGCAACCAGTCACTACACAAAGCATCGACAACTGGTTAATGTATACAGTTAAGGAAAGGAGGATTCAAGCATCAACAGAGGACCAGGATACAATCAGTGTAGAGAAGCAAGAAGAAAGTAAAAATAAACTGGTGTCAACAACACAATCGAGGAATGTTCAACCGGTAAGCTAAGGAAGGGACAGTGATAGGTCATAAACTCTTGCCTGTTCACAACATGAGGATCTCAACCGATTTAGCAAATGACTCTGGTATGAACCGAGGAAGTCATAGTCAACTATCTGTTTCAACTAACTCTTTTACCGAGATTTTCTGCACCAAATCCAGAGGATTTTGAATTAAACTGGTGATTGGTTCGAGGCGCGTCCGGAGGTTTTAAAGCTGGAATCTGTGGCTTTAAAACAAAGCGTTATCTCTTGTAAAGGAAAGATGCTTGACACGAATCTATTGTTTTCTTTGTAAAGGAGATAAAGCAAGGGCATGCATCGGATGCATCGGATGTTTCCTCAGGGAACTAATACTCCACTGAGTGATGTATCCGTAAGGGATCTGAAGATTAGGTCTTGCATGAGAGGTAAAGTTAGGGCAAGAACTTCATATATTCTTTTGCCTGTTGAGAATTTGAGTTGCCTTTATTCTGCCGAGTGAAAGAGTGAACCTGTATGCTGAAGAAGTTAGGGTGAAAAGAAGAAAGAAGAAGAGAGAAAGAAGAGTGCAAAGAAGCACAATAGCAGAGGAGAACACACTTGCAACGACTGGTGATGCTTCTCAGTTGAGAACAAACAGAGATCTTATTAGGCTATGAAAAGCCATTTATAAAAGGTCAAATCTTTCTATTGTTCTCTAGCAATTACAATAGTTAAATCCCAGTATTTGGGTGGACTCTAATAGGTCCCTTGTATCAAATCCCCTATCCGGGTGACATCTTGAAAGGTGTTCTAAGTCGTTTAACCAGGCAGACACTAACCGGCCTTATTGTATCAAATCCCTTAACCGGGTTGCACCTAACAGTGTGTTGTAATCCTTTGACTAGGAAGGCTCCTAATAGGGCGTACTCCATAAGAGTACAAAATTTGTGAGGTCTCCTCACACTATGGTTTTCACCCTATTCGAGTTTCCACCTGATAAATTTGGTGTCACTGTGTGATTGATTGCTTTTTTTAATTTTATGCTTAGATCTGTTTAGCTTGTTAAAGTATACTTCACCAGATTTAAAAGGAAAATATTTTAAAGTGCTGATTCACCCGTCCTCTCTCAGCACAGTTGGGACTGTCAATTGGTATCAGAGCCAAGTCTTGTTTTCTTTACCGCTTAACTGCATAAAGAAAAAGTCAAGATGATGAGAAAGGAAGGACCAAAGTTTTCAAAAGAAAACTTCACTTTGTGGTGCAGCAGAATGAAGCTGTATATGAAGACCACCGGAGATCAATACTAGAATCATGTTACCACTGATTACACCGAATCTTCCGGCATCCTAACACCTGATGAACTGAAGATGAAAACTGAGCACACGGCTGCTATGGATATGATAGCCAGCACACTACTTGATTATGTCTATCCTGAGATAGAACATCTAGAATCTGCTTTCAAGATGTGGGCCAAGTTCCAAGTGGTATATGGAGGAGATCCAAATGTTCAAAGAGCCAAGGTTGAAAGCCTTAGAGGAAAGTATGACGACATGAGGATGAATGAAGGAGAAGACATTGAGCAATACAACAACCGGATCAAAGAGGTGATCAACTCCATCAAAAGCACTGGAGGAAAGCTCACTGAAGAGGTGGTTAGCAAAATACTGAAAACTCTTAGACCTCAGTATGTCATTAAGATCTCTACTATTCAAGAGCTCAGATCGGTGACCAAAGATCAAGTCACCCTAGACTCCCTAATCGGTAAGCTGGTTGCTTTTGAATTAAATAATTTTGATAATAGCTTACCCATTCAGGAAGCAACATTTAAGTCTTCTGTCAATATCTCTTCCACCAAAAAGGGAAGAGAAACTGGTAACTGCTTTACCGGTAAGAATGGTAATCTTGTTGAGAATTTGCTCTCCGAAGAGATGGAGCAAGATGAGTTCGAAGCACTCATTGCTAGGAGATTCCCCAAAGGGAAAGGGAAATACAAAGGAATGCTTCCTTTGAAATGCTTCTCTTGCAACAAGATAGGACATATTGTTGCCAGATGTCCAGATAACGATAATAAAGATAAGAGAGACCGGTTCAAGAGCAAAGCAAAGAATGAATGCTATCTTGCAGAGGAAGGAGTCACAGACAATGAATCTGAAGAATCTGAGGATCCAAAAATTGCATTTGTTGCAATAAAGGAGGAGAGCTCAGTGGTAAGTGAAATAGCACTTATCTCAAGATCTCATTAGTATGATGACTGGATCATTGATAGCGGTTGTTCTCACCACATGATTGGTGATAAAAACAAGTTCATCCGCCCGGAGCTCAATGACAGCGGATCGGTTACCTTTGGAAATAATGCTCCCTGTGCTATCAAAGGTAAAGATTCTATTGCACTCTGTAACAATGCTGTTTGCGAAGATGTGTACTGGGTTGAAGGACTGAAGTACAATTTAATGAGTGTTGCACAACTGAATAACAAAGGATTCCTGTTGGAATTCGGACAAGGTTCCTGTATAGTCAAGAATCAGTCTGGAACCCATGTTGCAACCGGTAGACAAAGCAAATGTAATCTGTTCTACCTAGACTCAATGGAAGGAGCTTGTCTCATAGCTTCAGTCAAAGGTGAAACAAGCAAAATCTGTCTTGTTTCCAAAGATGACAATAGCTGGCTATGGCACAAGAGACTCTGCCACATAAACTTTGACAGTATTGTCAAGGTGAGCAAAAAGAAATCGGTCAGAGGACTCCCTGAGATTACAAAACCCATCAGAGGTGTTTGTAAAGATTGTCAGTTAGGAAAACTGACAAGAACAAGTTTCAACAATAAGTCTTTTTCTGCTGAAAATGTTCTAGATCTTGTGCACATAGATTTGTGTGGACCAATGAAGACAAAGAGCTATTATGGAGACCGATACTTCATGCTCTTTGTAGATGACTTCTCAAGAATGATGTGGACACTCTTTCTTAGGGAGAAATCAGAGGCCTTCCACATGTTTAAAAGCTACAAAGTTAGAGTGGAAAAGGAAACTGGTAAAAGCCTGAAGTGCCTGAGGTCAGACAGAGGAGGTGAATACACCTCTCAAGAGTTCACTTATTTCTGTGAAGAACATGGAATAAAAAGACAGTTTTCTGCACCAAGGACTCCTCAGCAAAATGGAGTAGCAGAAAGAAGAAATAGGACATTGATTGACTGTGCAAGAACCCTGTTGATTCAGAAGGAGCTCCCTCATCACTTCTGGAGAGAAGCTATCAATACTGCTGTCTACACTGAATCGAGTTCAAGTAAAAAAGGGAACCGGTAATACTCCTTATGAACTATGGTTCAAACATACTCCTAGTGTAGGTTATTTCAAAATTTTTGGTAGTAAATGCTACATAAAAAGAGATATGTACTCTGGGAAGTTTGATCCCAAGAGCGATGAAGGAACATTTTTGGGTTACTCTACCAAAAGTAAGGCCTACCAGTGTCTGAACAAGAGAACGGGAAAAATAATTGAAAGCATCAATGTAAAAGTTGATGAATCTAGAACCGATTAAGAAGACCGGTCATAATGATCTTGATAGTCTTGAAGGTCAAATTGAAGGAAATGCCTTTGAGTTCAATGAAGCAGTAACTAAAGATGAAAGAGAACACCATATGAACAGGCATCCAGTACAGGGGACTGTATTTGAAGCACAGGATGGTGGACAAGAAGATGTTTAGAATCATGATGTAGGAATTGCTCAACCGGAGGAGGCTGACTGGGAACGACTGGTTCTCCCAAGGTATGTCACATATCACTCCACTGACAACATTATTGGTGACAAACAGGCTAATGTCTTGACTAGGACAAAGTCCAAAGAGAATATCTGTTTATTTTCCTGTATAAAGCCCAAATCCACAAGGGAAGCTCTAGAAGATGAAAACTGGGTCAAGGCCATGGAGGAAGAAATTGATCAAATTGAGAAGAATGACACATGGGAGCTTGTGCCAAGACCAAAGGACAAGAATGTCATAGGGACCAAGTGGGTCTATAGGAACAAGCTGAATGAGGAAGGGAAAGTAATAAGAAATAAGGCAAGACTGGTCCGCAAAGGGTATGCCCAGAAAGCTGGATTGGACTATGGAGAAACTTTTGCATCAGTGGCCAGATTGGAAGGAGTGAGAATTCCTTTTGCCTATGCTGCACACAAGAAATTTAAAGTATATCAGATGGATGTCAAGTCTGCATTCCTGAACGGAATATTGGAAGAGGAAGTCTACATTGAACAAACGGAAGGCTTCACATCTGCACAAAATGATGGTATGGTCTGTAAGTTGAAAAAGGCTCTTTATGGGCTTAAGCAAGTTCCAAGGGTTTGGTATGAGAGGTTGCATTCATATCTTCTGACCTAGGATTCATAAGAACCGGGGACAACAACAACATGTATTTCAAGATCAGAAAAGATGGAAATTTGATTGCTAAGATCTTTGTGGATGACATCATCTTTGGAGGAGATGAAAGGATGAGCAAAGCCTTTGCTGAAGAGATGAAAGAATTTGAGATTTCTATGATAAGCGCCATAAAATTGTTCATTGGACTTCAGGTCCATCAGCTAAAAGAAGGTATTTTTATCTCTTAGTCCAAGTATATAAAAGAAATTCTTAAGACCTTTGGACTTGAAGAATCTAAACTGGTTGGAACCCCAATGATAACTAACCTCAAGCTATCAAAGGAGGATGATGCAAAAAGAAGTGAATGAAACAATGTATTGGTCCATGATAGGAAAATTGCAGTATGCTGTTCACAGTAGACCGGACATTGCATATGCAGTTGGCATTGTGGCTGGTTCTCTGCAAATCCCAAAGAAACACATTTGATAGCAGTGAAGAGAATCTTCAGATATCTAAAGGGTATTGAAGAATGGCTTATGGTTTCCACACAAGGGAGGATTCGAAGTAAAAGTTTACACTGATGCAGACTGGGCTGGCAACATTGATGATAGAAAGAGCACAAGTGGAGACGCATTCTTTCTCAGTGAGAATAGTCTCTTGGACAAATAAGAAACAAAACTGCATTTCACAATCTACTGCAAAAGCTGAATATGTTGCTGCTGCAATCAATTGCACACAGGTAATCTGGGTCAAACAACTTTTGGAAGGAATAAAAAAACAGATACCTGGACCGATAGCTATCTATTGTGATAGCACCAGTGCAATCAACATATCCAAGAACCCTGTCATGCACTCCAAGACAAAGCACATTGCCATCAAGTATCATTACTTGAGAGAGTTGGTACAAGATAAGGAGGTAGGATTAGAGTGTGTTCCCACCAAGGAACAAATTGTTGATATCTTCACAAAGCCGTTACCAAAGATTACTTTTGGGTATCTCAGAGGTAAACTAGGGGTGATACCACTTCATGATTTTCAGTAAAACTGCAAAGGAGTTCATCAGTTCATTATGCTTCAACAGAGGGGTACACCTCATCTTTTTTGGATTGATGAAAATGACTGCTGCTCGTAGGGGGAGTAGATTAGATAAAGGTAGTCTTTTTGACTAGCCTTGGCATTATTGTCAAAAAGGAGGAGAGTTTGGCAATAACCGGTAGATGATTTGGCAGTGGAAGTAGCAGTGATATGGATATGCAAGCTCAGTAAACACAGTAAATCGGTGATATGATAATATGATTGCCCATCAAGGTTTTTTCTATCAATGCCAAAGGGGGAGATTGTTGGCATTAGGAAATGGTAATCAGTAAGCCTACTACCGGTACAAGTATTGTCATTGATTGGCAAAAGAGGATAGAGATTTGTCATCTCTCTAAAAGTCTAAGGATCCAAAGAGATTTGTATGCAAAGAGGTTGGTTTGGCAAATGGTACCAATATACAAGAAAGACAAGGCTGTAAACAGATGCAACCGGTCACTACACAAAGCATCAGCAACCGGTTAATGTATACAATCAAGGAAAGGAGGATTCAACCATCAACCGAGGACCAAGATACAACTGGTGTAGACAAGCACAGAGAAAGTAAAAACAAACCAGTGTCAACAACACAACCGATGAATGTTCGACCGGTAAGCTAAGGAAGGGACAGTGACATGTCATAAACTCTTGCCTGTTCATAAGCTAAGGAAGGGACAGTGATAGTGACATGTCATAAACTCTTGACACGCATCTATTGTTTTCTTTATAAAGCAGATAAAGCAAGGACATGCATCAGATGTTTCCTCAGGGAACTGATACTCCATTGAGTGATGTATCCGTAAGGGATCTGAAGATTAGGTCTTGCATGAGAGGTAAAGTTAGGGCAAGAACTCTATATATTCTTTTGCCTGTTGAGAATTTGAGTTGCCTTCATTCTGCTGAGTAAAAGAGTGAACCTGTATGCTGAAGAAGCTAGGGTGAAAAGAAGAAAGAAGAGAGAAATAAGAGTGTGCAGAGAAGCACAACAACAGAGGAGAACACACCTGCAACAACCGGTGATGCTTCTCAGTTGAGCACAAACAAAGATCTTATTAGGCTATGAGAAACCATTTATAAAAGGTCAATCTTTCTATTGTTTTCTAGCAATTACAATAGTTAAATCCCAGTATTTGGGTGGACTCTAACAAGTCCCTTGTATCAAATCCCCTAATCGGGTGACATCTTGAAAGGTGTTCTAAGTCCTTTAACCAGGTAGGCACTAACCGGCCTTATTGTATCAAATCCCTTAACCGGGTCGCACCGAACAGTGTGTTATAATCCTTTGACCGGGAAAGCTCCTAACAGGGCGTACTCCAAAAGAGTACAGAATTTGTGAGGTCTCCGCACACTGTGGTTTTCACCCTATTCGGGTTTCCACGTGATAAATCTGGTGTCACCGTGTGATTGATTGCTTGATGTTATTTTATGCTTAGATCTGTTAAGCTTGTAGTTAAAGTATACTTCACCAGATTTAAAGAGAAAAGATTTAAAAGTGCTGATTCACCCCTCCCTTCTCAGCACCGGTTGGGACTGTCAGAGTTGATTTCCTTGAATCAACTTGGCGACAGATGATGATGATGCTATTGTTATCAACTGGTTTATATAGAAAGTAGCTTGATCGGTCTTATAGAAAATATCTTATCGATGATCAAAGCACGAGAATATAACTCAAGCATAAGAAATTCTTAATCACAAATCGCAAAGTAAAAGAAAATGAGTAATCCTCCTTTCTTTATATATATTTAGGGCATAACGGTAATTACCAAACTATAACTATTTGTTAACGGCTATAGCATTAATTACCTTAGCTAACCTTTCTTTCCTTTTTCGCCAATCGGTATTCAGGCTTTTTCCCGTTGAACAAACCCCGATTCTTCAACACTTACCTATCTGATTTAACTTATTGACTTGGTGAGTTTGTTGCTCACCAGTCGTACCAGGAACAGTAGCCGGGCTACTGGTTCCCTCTAAGCCTTTTAGGCTCAGTTTGCTGAAGAGATATCACCATCAGCAGATGATGAGCTTCCCTCTGTCTTCTCCTCAGTGGAGCTCTTTGATTCCTTCTTGAACCAAATTTTTTTTGACTTCTTTCTCAGTCTCTTTTTCCTTGTTCTTTTCATTGGGAGACAAGGTCTTCATCACCGGCTTGACCGATCCTCTTCTTTTGTTCACTTGCCGCTTCCTACAATCTTTGGCCAGGTGTCCAACTTTGTTGCAGGTGTAACAGACTATCTTGGTTGCCTTCTAGGGATTTACCCTTCTTTTGTTAGGTGAATTACACCAGGAGTCATTATGACTATCCATGCCACAGTTAGCACAGTTGGTTGTGCTTCGGTTCTCATTTCTTTTAGGGAATATCGGTCTCGGTGGGGATCTGAATGCCATTGTTTTGGATCTGCATTCGTCAGCTTTGTGTCCAAACTTGTTGCATGCGTAGCATTAGCTCTTGAAGCCTTCCCTACTTCCACTAGACACACTTGTGAGGCGAGACCAGCTTTCAGTGGTCTTGTGGCCATACTTGCAACAGTTTTTGCAGTAACTGTTAGTTGACTTTACCGGTGCATTTCTGCAGTTACTTGTTTTATGGCCCAGTTTTCCATAGTGGTTGCAAGAAGTGTTGAAGGCCTTTTTACCGTTTTGTTCTATTGGTTTCTTCTTTTCCTTCTTTCTTTTCTTGGCTCCAGATGACTCACCGATTTCCTTGGTGTCTTGTCCAGCGAACCCAAGTCCCGTGGGATCTTTGTGCTTTCTTTGAGCTTTTAATTGCTCATCAAGCTTTACTGAGCTTTCATTGTATCTTCTGAGGGTTTCATTCCTTTCTTCGAGTGCTTTCATCTGTTTTTTCAGTTGATACTGCTCAATTGCCAACATCTCGCATGCATCATCTTTATCATTGCAAATCTTTTGCATGTTGACATTTTCTTGAGTGACTATTTGCATGTCTTCTTGAAGTTGCAGAACGGCAAGATCACTTTCCCTTACAACTTCCTCTGCTAGATTTCTTGCTCTCTCAGAGGCTGTTAGTGATTTAACTGCAGTGTTTCTTTCATCTTCAACTTTCCTTTTTTTCTCAATTAGTTCAGTCATTCTTAGAGCATTTTCTTATTGCTCCGTTTTCAGGTTGGAGATCTGATTGGTTAGGATCTGGTTCCTCTCCATAAGCTCAGAGACTGCCTCCTCAACTTAATCTGATCCACTTTGCCCAGAGAGTTCATCAATCGTTTCATTTCTCTCACTCAACTGCAGAGCCAACTCCTTTCTTTTAGCAAGGGATCTTCTCAGCCTATTCTCAAGAGAGGCAATGATGTCATTGGCTTCCTCAAGCCGCTTCTGATACCTGTAACCCTCCATGATTTTTTTCTCAAGTGGTTAAATTTTATATCTAAGAGAATTTAGCTCTGATACCAATTGTTATTACTAAACGGTTACTGAGAGGGGGGGTGAATCAGTAAATACTATTTCTATCTTAATTAAACCTTGTTTGTAAATTCTTGCAGAATAAACAGCATGCAATTAACCATTCATAAATATAAATAGAAATACTCAGATCAACACAATATATGTACGTGGAAACTCTCGGTTAGAAGGAAAAAACCACGGTGAGATAGAGCTCACAACTTCACTTCTTTAGTAACGAAGGTGCCTGGTGAAGAGCTTACAAAGCACTGGCAAGAGTGCTACCTGGTAAAGTGATTTGGTAGAAGATTGGTTAAGATCTTGACTCTGTTAGGAGCCGCCTTGTTAAAGGACTTTCAACATCAATTAAGATGCTACCCGGTTAAAGGATTTATACAAAGAACTTATTAGGGTTCACCCTGATAGAGGGATTTGAATATGCTTTAATAGAATAAAAGTAATGATTTGAATTGACACTTTTTGTCTGATTAGATCATACCTGTTAAGCTTTCTGCTTAGGCTGGCTGTTGAACTTCTCTGCCTTTCACCTTTTGTGACTGTAGCTTTTCTCAAAAGATATCTCTCTCCTGCTTTGTATTTTCAACAACACTTCTTTTGTGTCCTATGACCTGTATTTATAAGAAATTAATCTTATTAAAACCTAACTCATAGAACCACGAAGTTGTAAACTCACCAAAAAATCATGCTGCAAAAAGCTTTGCGAGATGATCTTGAGTTTACCTTGAAACATCCGCGTAGAAGTAAAAATAACTCCTGTTAAAAAGATAACTCCAGTTGTAAATGGTGGATGCTCTGTATAATGCGGTTTTAAATTAGACAGTTGCGCCTAATTCGGTGCGGATTATTATGCACTCGACTGGTATCAATCTTATACCCCGTTCATCCCTTGTATGCACTATAAGACCAGTACTATGTACTCTGTTTGGTCTACCGGTGCATCTCCTTTGTTTAGTCTACCGGTGCATATACTCTGTTTACTCTACTGGTGCTTATAAAGAAATATGAGTGATCTACCGGGGTACCTATACCGGTGGGAATGATGTTTGCATGTAACTTTACCAATGACAACTTAAATTTCCCAACAAAGACTCATTGATTACCAAAAGCCACGCCAGTAAAAGGCTCTTCAATGATCAATAGCCACATAGGCATATGAGTCTTTGATAACCGATGTTACTCAAGAATGTGGGTCTTCGATAATCCTGAGATTTTGTTGTCATACACAGTCTCCATTAAATGACCAAAACTGATTGATTGATGCCTTTCAGCTATTAATATTTGTGGCCTTGAGACAAAGATAAATTACATTGCAAATGATTATTAATATTATGGACTTGGGAAAGATTAAAATAAATAATAAGTATGCTACTTATTATATGACATATCACATTATGATTGAGAAGAGGGACGACTTGCATATTGAATTGTTGAAATCGCTATGAGGGCCGTCCTGCATTATAGTCAGCTATCTATTGAGGTTAGTTGCTGAATAACAATAATTATAAAAGCCGACTTGCATATGCAAGTCGGCTGCCTTATCATATTGAAGAGACACCTCTCTTGAGGCATACTTATATGGGATCGTGGAGTGCAAATTAAGCATTGTTGAAAACATAACATGACTGCCTTGTTTCGCACTTTCAGCAGACTTATAATTCAGATCTTCATTGCATAATTTTTCCAACATTATAGCAGCTTCTTGGCAAATTAGAAAGAAGAATACATACCTAAATTCACACCTGTAGCAGACCTAAATACATACTTGGAGCAGACCTAAGTGTTAATGCTTATCGGTTACTGAGAGGGGGGGTGAATCAGTAAATGCTCGTACTTCAATGTAATTCTCATCTTTTTACTGTCTTTATGGATAAACAGAATATAACAGTCATTCACAGGCATAAACAGAATCACACAGATTAACACAGGTATTTATACGTGGAAACCCTCGGTTAGAAGGAAAAAACCATGGTGAGACGGAGCTCACAACTTCACTAGTACCAAATGAAGGCGCCCTGTTAGGAGCTTACAAAGCATTGGTTAAGGTGCTACCCGATTAGGGGATTTTACAAAAGATCGGTTAAGATCTAAACTCTGTTAAGGGTTTGCCTGGTTACAGGACTTTGAACATCAACAAAGATGTCACCCTGTTACAGGATTTTTACAATGAACTGATTAGGTTCACCCTGATAGAGAGATTTCAATATGCTTTTAATACTTTATAAAAGTAGTGATCTATTATGACACTAATTGTCTGATTAGATCATACTTGTAAATCTCTTCCACGGTTTGCTTGGCTATTGACCTTTCTTTCTTACTTCACCTCTGTGCCTGTAGCACTCCTCAAAAGATTTCTCTCCTTTTCTCTGTGCAATCTCCAACTATCAACAACAGAAACAACATATCTTGTGTCCTATGACCTATATTTATACAAGAGTGAACCTCTTGACTCATAGAACCGCCAGGGAATAAACTTTACCATAAATCATGCAACACATAGAGGCTATGCGTTTTGATCTGGAGTTTACCTTGATATCATCTGTAGAATTAAAGCTAACTTCAGTTAAAAAGCTAAGTCCACCTCTGAGCGATGGATATCCCGTATAATCAGGCTTTTTGACTCAAACTGATCCACAAAATCCAGATCGGATCTTTCTTGCAGTTAGACCGGTATACCTTTATATCTGGTTTGTCCTTGTATGCTTCATAAGACCGATATTGAGTACTTGGTTCGGTCTACCGGTGTATCTATCGAAATAGTCAACCGGTGCATACACTCTGTTCTTGATCTACCGGTGTCTTCAAAGTAATGTGAGCAACCGGTGACCCTTTATCGGTGTGAATGGGTTTTGTGAAATACACTAATGACAACTCATATTGCTAACACTAAGTTCAGATATTGTAGCAGAATCAGAGAGGCATTATAGTAGACCTTAAAGAGCAAATTGTAGCAGACTTAAAGAGCCGATTGGAGTAGAATATTAGCATTGGATTGAAGGCTTCTTCTTACAATCATTCAACAGATTTCAAGCATCTAAACTGGGTATTATCTATCTTCTATTCATCTATATTTTTGAAAGGGCCTAAGTCTTAGTTCTAAAAGATCATTTATAGATTGTTATTTTCCTTTTAAAGTCTGAAATATTAGCATGGTATCAGAGCTTTGGTGAGTAAAAGATCTACTTTCAGATTAAGGAAATCAATCTAACTCTTTTAAAACTAAGAAATTCAATATGACAAGTGGAGTTAGACCAGAAGATAGACTCGAAGGAGCCACAAACTTCTTATCTTGGAAATTTAGAATACTAATTGCCTTTAGAGAACTAGAATTAGATTCAATTATAGAACATCCACCTAAAGCTGAAATGGATGAAGATGAGACACGTGAATGGAAAAAGGGTAATACAAAGCTATGAGAATTCTAATTGACAGCGTACAGGACCATATCATACCCACCATCTCCTGTCTAGAGTCAGCCTATCTAATGTTCTCTACATTATCAGGAATGTTTGAAATTAATAATACAAGTATAATTATGACTCTTAAAAATGAAATTTCATGAATCAAAATGAGTCTAGGAGAATCTATCACATCATACTTTATGAGAATTACTGGGTTAAGAAATCAATTGGCAACTATTGGGCACACCTACAATGAAAATGAACTATCTATGATAGCACTTAACGGATTACCTCTCTCATGGGACTTCTTTACTCAAGGAATCAATGCACATCCTAAACTGCCTAAATTTGATAAATTAAAAATTGATTGTCTTCAAGAAGAATCGAGACTAATAACTAGAGGATCGAATTTTAAAGAAGATCATCAAATCTTATAGTCACAATCAAGAAGGAAAGACGATTTCAAAAGAAAAAGAGAATTTCAAGACAAATGAGAAAGAAACTTTAGGAACAAAAGGAGAGACTATCAAAACAGGCAAGAAGAGAATTCTCTCAATAACGGATGGAGAGGAAGAGATTATCAAATCAGACAAGAAGGGAACAATCACAATAATGGATGGAGAGGGAGAGACTATCAAAACGACAATTTTGAAAAGAGAGATCTCTCTAAGGTACAAGGCAGCAAATTGTCCAAATGGAAACAATCATCAAGCCTCTATTGCAGAAGTAAAAGAAACAGAATCTGAACACCTTGTCCTTTAGTCTTCACCTTGAGAGGGAGTTTATATATGGGCCTTCATGAACTTAAAAATCATGTTATAAACTCATTCTGATTCCTTGTTAGATTTTGCAATTTTTTTTTGAAGAAATATCACATCAGTTGTTGTAAATAAATCAAATATTACTATCCATTGAGAATATGATTCTTCACTATGTTAAATCTAAGTAACGATCAAATTATTATGTGGTGAAAATATGATTTTTGTTGTTATATTTGAGCATTGAGGCTCTTGATAATTGAGCTTTGAGGCCCTTGATATTTATATTTGAGCATTGAGGCTCTTGATATTTGAGCGTTGAGGCTCTTGACATTTGAGTGTTGAAGCTCTTGCATATTTGAGCATTGAGGCTCTTGGATATTAGAGCATTGAGGGTCTTGGATAAAATACCAATGAAGACTATCTTTCAGAGAACTTGTGGATGGAATCTCACATGAAGAAAATCCACACCTTACATCATGCTAACATTATGTGATTGATACTTAAGATGACCTTATAATTGTTATTATCTTGTGGGAGATACTTAATTTGAGATTTATTGATGATACCTTTTCAGATTACATAGATTTGAGATCTATTGTTATATTGATGATACTTTTTTTTACATAGATTAGAGATCTATTATTCTTATTGAGATAATGCTATACATAAAGTTGAGATCTATATGTGATTATTGTTTACATCACGAGGATAATGTCAATGCTACTTCTTACCTCTCATTACATGTGCTTACATTATATGTTATGTTTGGATAACCTTATATCCTGTAGTAGATGATATTACAAAGGTTGAGACATCCTGAGGATGATTAATCACATTGACTACATCAGGTATGAATATATTATAAATACATTATGTTTTTTGATGGTTCCATCTTCATTGAGATCACTTAGATTGAAATCTATTGAGGGCAATAATTCATATGTCAAAATGAGATCTAGTGATTACATTAGGAGGTCAATGTTATTGATCTTTCCCTCAAGTCCAAGAGGGAGTGTTAATATTTGTGGCCTTGAAACAAAGATAAATTACATTGCAAATGATTATGAATATTATAGACTTGGCAAAGATTAAAATAAATAATAAGTATGCTACTTATTATATGACATATCACATTATGATTGAGAAGAGGGATGCCATGCATATTGAATTGTTGAAATTGCTATGAGGGCCGACCTGCTTTATAGTCAGCTATCTATTGAGGTTAGCGATTGGATAACAATAATTATAAAAGCTGACTTGCATATGCAAGTCGGCTGCCTTATCATAATGAAGAGACACCTCTCTTTAGGGTCTTGTATATAATTAGAATAGGTTTGTCTTTGACCATTTGGTTCAAGAGGGTTAGAGTAGGTTTTCCTTTCTGTTAGTAGTTTAGTTGCCTTGTTGAGCTTGGGGATTAATTTTCCTTGAGTCAGTTGACTTAAGATTCGTTTAGTGGCTCAGTTAGTTGCTTTTCTTTAGAGAGTCCGTTTTTAGATTCGCCTTGAGTCGTTTGACCCAAGCAGTTTGCTTTAGTCTAGGTGCTCACTTTTGGCTAGTTTAGTTTGAGGGATCTAAATTTTTGAGAAAGGCAATGTATTATCCATCACACTCTGGTGTTTTCCCAGTACATTTGTTTGGTTTATTTCTCGGATCTCTTTGTGAGGTTCCCTTGAATTGGAGATTGCCCATAATAGCCTTATCTTGCGAAAGGGGTTTGTCCTAAGTTGGATTGGATCATGGTTGTGTTTTGAGTATCTAAGTCTTTCGATTACAACATTTAACTCACACTTAATTGCTCCAAGTTCTTTGGTAGTTTCAAAGTGAAGTTGGATTTAGTGAAAATCATACACCTGCTTTAGCGCCACTGTGGTCTTCCAAACCCTCTGTGGGATTCATTGCTTGCACGCCAAGCAAAAGATTGAAAGTGAGAAGGAAAGGAATATCATGAAAAGAAAGAAAAAATGAGAAATTATAAAAAATGAAAGATCAAAATGAAAAATAAAAAAGTAGAATTGGCTCAAGGGTGTGCACGCATCTCTATTGGTGCTATAATAATAAGAACTAAAGGTAGAATCATGTTTGTGGTGCCACAACGATAACCTCGTTGGGGCTATGGATGTCTGACTGGCAGTGAGGCTTTATCCAGGATGCTTTTGAAGTAAGGATATTGAAATAGCTAAGTTTAATGAATCTGATAGATTAATGAGTTCTTGTTGAGCGGGGAATAAATACACTTGCACACATATGGGTAATCGAGGATGAAGGCTCTTAGCTCAATTTGTGGTTCCTTCCTTCTTGAGTGCATTTCCTAGTTGTTTGATAGGTGAAAATGGAGTTGATCAAAGGTTCTTGGTTCTAATCGAGCTTTGTCCTTGAAATGTTCGGGAACATTCCTTTGGGGGGATGCTAGATGTGAGTTTTTTCACACCATCGCCCCATTGAAAATGAAGACCCCCTCTTTTTGCTTTAGTAGTAGATGTTTTGGCAGTTCTCCTAGGTTGGCGATGTTAAAGGAGAGTTTGGAGTGGCCTGCAAAATTTGGAGATGATTTGAGAGGTTGAGCAGTGAGAATTTTTGGTGTGAAGAGGTTGGATTCTGATTGCAAAACAGAGAAAATTGTGATTTTGGCGGAGTCTGTATTTTGGTTTTCTAGCGAGATGATTTTTTGCTTGCAAATCCAAATTAAAGATTTGGATTTAGAATTGATTTTGAATTTATTTTTTGACTTAAAATATTTGCAAGCAAAAACTAGATTTCATGGACTTATAATTTTTTTGAGAAATTTGATGAAATTTTGCAAATTGTGGAAATTGAAAAAAATGGAATTGAGCAATTTAATTGAGTAATTTTGATAAAATATTTTTTGAAAAATCTAAATTCTAAGTGTCAAAATTACAATTTTAATGTTCATCCTTCACAAGTTGGCAAGACCTTTACAAGTTGGGAAGCAAGTTATTACAAATTGGGAGAGGTGATTGTGCAAGATGGAGATATCAGCTTGACAATTTGACAATTGTAATGGAAAAATCTTTATGCTTGGCAAATTTCCCTTCGGAATGGCCCATTAAATGTTTTTATTTTCAAATGATAATTTGGGCTGGATTTTATATTTAATTTTCAAAGGAAAATTTAATGCCAATTTATAATTTAAAATCAATGCCATTTAAAAAATCAAGATAAATCAATGCAATTAGAAAATCAATTTACAATTTAAAAAATCAATGCCATTTTAAATTTCAATGCAAAATTGATGACAATTTGTAATTTAAAAAAAATAAAAAATCTGAGAGGCCATCTTACATTTAAAATTCAATGCCAAGGTGAAATTCAAAATTAATTTGGGGGGCCCCTTTGTGTGTTAAATTTGATGTATTTTAAGGCTTAATTGGTGTGAAATTCAAGGCAAGTTATTGGGTCCACAATTAGAGAGTTTAAAACTTAATTAGGGGCCTACATGATCTTTTTTTCAAATTTTAATTTTGGGGCCTATGTCAATTTCGGATTTGGCTAATTTAAATCCATAATTTTGTTAAAATTGATGCAATTTTTGGGCCCATGTTTGCAAGTTTCAATTGAGAGATTTTAAAATTCAAGGAAATTTAATTATTATAATTTTGGCCCAAATTCCAAACGATCCAATTTAATCAAGGGCTGGAATTAATTAAGGTGAATTTAATCCAAGGGGATGTGATTTAATTTTATTTCTTTTTCCCCCATGCAAGTCATTTATTTTGGGCAATTAGATGGGTATTTAAAGAGGCGTTTGGGCATCATTTCTTATTGTTTCCAAGAGAATTTTATGATTACAAATTCTGGAAATGCATTTCCAGCCATGGGCGATTTTGTTTTGAGGATTTTCTTGGCCATTTTCATGCAATTTTCTCAAGTTTGAAGGCTTCTAGAGGTGGCTAAGTGGTCTTGGGGATTGAGGACATCATCTTGGCATTCATTTTCACCTACCTTTTGAGCAATTCTCATCTTCTTCATGCCTAGAAAATCAGAGATTTAAGAAAATCCAAATTTGGAGTTGGTGCATTGCAATCTTGACATCATTTATCCAGCTCCTAGGGCATCAAGTTACATCCATTGAATATTTTTTTTGCCTAGATCATGTGGATAAGTTCATGTTTTTGTAATTGGGCAAGTTGCTTGAATGAAATGCAATGATAGTCCCAACTCAATTAGCTTGATCAAATGTTATTTTCAAAGTTTTATTGGCAATATTTTATCAAATGAAATAGAGTGACTTGTTTCTTTGCCTTTTTTTAGGTTGGCAGGGGAGTTTTTGCAACCTGGTGAGGGCCCTCTCACAACTTGGTAGGGTTGACAGGAAGGAGGATGCAAGGTTTAGGTTCAAGCCTCTCAAGTGGCAAGGGAGTTCACACCAAGCTCAAGGCGAGATCAGGGGCGAGTTCAAGATTCAAGTACATGAAGGCTTCACCATTTCAAGATCAAGACATCATATGTACAAGTACAAGCAAGGCAGTTCAAGACATGGCAATGAGAGAATTCCTAAGGACTCAAGTTGGTAGGGGTGCTGTTGCTAGTTGGCGGGCATGCTTTTGTAGGTTGGTAGGGGTGTTCATGGAAAGAGGTGGACAAGGTTGAGCATCTAAAGGATATCTTCCCTTCATCAAAAGATCAAATAACAAGATAAGGATGGTGGGGTGGCAGTTGGTTGTCTCCTCCAATCAAAATATTTCTCTTTCAAGCATGTGCAATCATATCATGCCAAGTGTCCTATGTTCTCATTGGTTGTAAAAAATTATTGTAGGGGCAACCCTCTCTTCACCTCACCCCCTCGCCATCTTGCCATCTCTTCACTTTCTCTAACATATGTGAGGCGGTCAGACTTATGAGCTGTAGTAGGACTGCGGATGTGGAAGGGTTCCAAGCGGAGTTCTTCAAATTGGGTATCAACGTTCTGGGTTCCTTTCTCTCTGTGCTCTTTAACACAGTGGTTTGCACTGGTTTTCCTGATTCATGGTCTCGGCACATCATATACCCGATCCATAAGACCGGTGCGGTCTCAGATCTCGGGAACTACAAAACTATCATGGTTGGCCACACTTTTGCCAAACTTTATGCCACTGTCTTTAACACAGTGGTTTGCACTGGTTTTCCTGATTCATGGTCTCGGCACATCATATACCCGATCCATAAGACCGGTGCGGTCTCAGATCCCGAGAACTACAAAACTATCATGGTTGGCCACACTTTTGCCAAACTTTATGCCACTGTCCTGAATACTATTCTATCCAGAGAGCTTGATTTTTCGCATTGATTTTCAAACCATGGACCACATCTTGACTTTGCGTGCTATCATTGAGGAGGCCCGCACCGCTTGGCGAAAGTCTACTGCTACTTTGTAGACTTTTGCAAAGCGTTTGACTCCATTCCTCGAGTGGGCCTTTTCTAGAGGCTTAGAGACATTGGGATTTCTGAGACTCTCTTGATTGCTATTATGAGACTTTACAAGAGCATGGTGGGCAGATTCAGGACCCCACAGGGCTTCTCCGACCCAATCTAGAGTACTATTGGGGTGAAGCAGGGCTGTCCTCTCTCCCCTACACTATTTGGCATTTACATTGATGAGCTCGAGTCTTTCCCCCGGGATTTCTCGCTCCCCGACGACGGTTGTTATCTGTACCAGGTCCTTATCTCCATTCTTCTTTTTGCTAATGATGTGGTCCTTTTGGTCTCCTCCCTTGAGGGTTTATAGCGGCTCCTTGATGGTTTAGCTTCCTTTTGTGATCTTCAGCAGTTGGTTGTGAACTTTGGCAAGACCCAGGTGATGGTCTTCAATTCCTTGAAGACCGCTCATCTTCACTTTTAGTTCTAGTGTACGGAGATCGAGATTTCATCCTCCTACACTTACCTCAGGGTCAAGTTCTCTGGGCCTTGCTTTAGTTTAGGACCTGCTATGTAGCCCTGTGTCAACAAGGGGGTTAGGCTCCATGGCCCTGTTTGAGAGACAGTGTTTCAAACATCACTTTCAGGACATCAAGTCCAAGCTGTCCCTTCTGGATTCTTTAGTTAGGTCGACTGTGCTCTACGGCTCTGTGGTGTGGGGTCCCTCTCTCTTGGAGTCTGATTGGGCTTCAGTTGAGAGAGTTCAGATCCTCCTTTGGTGCCTTATCAGATGCCACCGATCTACTCCTCATAGCATTATCTTGGCTAAGTTTGGGGCACATCCTTTTAGGCTTCGGCTATCTTCAATCTGATCTGGTTCCTTCACCGCCTCATAGGCTTTGCAGATTTTGTTGATGGTCCTCAGAGGTATCCCTATTTGACCTACTGCTCTTCTATGGAGATCACGTGCTCCGACCCTTCTAGTCGAGCCCGCTGCTGGTACGCCTAGGCTTCTGCCTTGCTTGGGTCCATTGGGATTTCGATTGATCTCTTACCCCCCTTTCTGTTCTCTCTGGATGCCCCTGCCCATCTCCTCCCTCCCCAATAGGAGTTGAATGGGTATGTCAGACTTAACATTTACAGACAGTACATTACCACGACATGGAGCAACCCTCCTGGGGGTCTCCGTCCGAGGATGGCCTTCTATGCAGAGCACTATATGGTGGTTCAGGTTGGGGTCATTGTGTGCCCTCCATACTTAGCTTGCCGCTGGAGTGACGCTCTTTGTATCTCTTTGGGGTCCTTTAGAGTTGGTTCCCACCGGCTCCGCATCCAGATGAATCATCATATTGACAGAGCCGACCAGACCTGTCGTCTTTGCACCTTAATGGAGGCCGAGACCGATACACACTTCATCTTCCGTTGCCCCATTTACTACGAGATCAGAGGGAGGTTCTATTGCTTGTTCAGAGAGTGTAGATCCCTTTCCTCCTCCTTCAGATACACCGATCAACGGTGTCTTGCTCTTTATTTGCAGGAGGCCACGCGGCTTCATGATTCCACCCTCTAGCTTCAGTTCTTGTCGGGCCAGTGCCATGACCAGCTTATCACATCCTTTTTCACTTCAGTGTCCCCGGCCCGGGATACGAAGCGTCCTCTAGGTCCTCCTTCCGGTCACATCAGGACTGTGAGACCCCGTAGCATCCACACTCGGCAGCAACAGTCGTTCTCTAGTCGGCAGTAGCACTCCATCTCTAGAGTTACTTGGCGACGATTCGGGGCTCTTTCTCGCCTTGGACCGTACCCTTCGGTGTTGGATTTCTTCTCGCTTGGTTAGGGCAGTTTGTTGCTCTTTCCGACTCTTTTGCTTTTTGCTTCCTTTGTTGTTTGGTTCTTTCCCCGGACACCATTTGGTGCTCCTTCTGTTGGCGGTTGCCTTGTGTATGCTTCCAGTCCCTTAGACCCCTTTGGTGGTCTCTTGTCGGACATTAATAATTTATCTTATCCTATCTATCTTATCTTATCTTATTGGCCCACAAGTTTGGTGCCCTTATGTAATTGGTTGTAATTATGGCAACCCAAATTAGGGTTTATGGGATGTAATTTGGGCCCTTGATTTCAGATTTTTGCCTCTTAATCTTGGCCACTCATTGTACTTGAGCCTCTATATAAGGCCATTTTCTTTCATTTGTAAAGGGAGTTGTGTTGGAGAATTGTTGCCAAAATACTATCAAAATTGTTCTCTATTCATTGTTGCGGCTTGCATGGTGGATATACATGATCATTTTGGTGTATATGCATGGTTCTTTACATCTCTCAATTAAAATAGGATTTTATTTCAAAGTTGTTAAAGTAAGAGTAAAACTATATAGATTGTGTGGTGATATTGGTGGATGTTTGATTGGTTGACTCTATAAAACTAGGCCATTAGCTCCTTGTAGATGCAAGGGTCCCTTGTGTGGTAATCTAGTAGTTGTGCTCAAGTTTAATTGGCATTGGATCCTTGATTTGTACTCTATGTTGGATTGAGGAGAAGGTGTTGATATGAAAACCATTTGAGATCCTTTGAAGCTTTGCATTAGGTGGAGTTGAAGTCGCAAGAAAGCCTCCATTTGGTAGGAGTCCTAGTCCATCCATTAGTCTTCCCATCCATAGTTAGAAGTAGTAGTCTAGATAGTAAGAGTTGAAGAACAAAGTTGGAAGTGATATAAATCATGGTTATATTCTTATTGCATATTGTGAAGCCAAATCTTTAGCAATGCAAGTAAGTTGACACCCTTGAATGAATCACGTAAGCCCGCCTAAGTGATTAACCAACGAATCACATCATTTCAACAGAGTTAGATATCCACAAGTGTAAGGAACCTTGGAGTCATTCCATGGTCTTCATTGCAAAGCTTAGCATGGGAGATGACTTTATTCAAGAGGGTTTAATTCTCTATGTTTCTCGAAGCATTGATTGTAGTCCCGCATGTTGTGTAAGTGGAACAAAAATCGCATCAACAAGTACCTAGTGCTACAGATTTGATTCAACAATGCAAGGATATTTGGAAGCCCTCAAAGAGAACTTGCAACAAGCCCAAAGTTAGCAGAATATGTATGTAGATAGATATCGAATAGAAATTCCATTTGAAGGTGATTTGATGTTTATGAGGTTATAGCCTTTTAGACAATCGTCTATGAAGGGAAGCAGAAAAGAAAAGCTTAAACCATGTTTTTATGGTCCTTACTGGGTGATTAAAAAAGTGGTATAAGTTTGTTGGCTAAAAATTTTGTAAGCCGCTAGGACTACACCTTACAAAATTGTAACTTTAGGCAACATCTCATGAGATAAATCTCTCCTCTCAGCGATAGGGGAGGCTCCCTTCTTACCGTAGGTGGCTTCAATAGGAACTTAACTGAAATTAAAAAAAGGTGGTTCTCTTAATTGATTCCTCTTTTTTTAGGAATGATTTGCATACAACTACAACTTTCCAACTTAACAAAAAGTGCCTTATTGCTACAATAATACCGGTGACCCTGGAGTTGACGTAAGAACAATACTAGGGGCAGCATCTTTCTTTTTATATTTAGTGAAACAAAAATAGGAACCCAAAGTCTCCTGCGCTTGTCTCGTGAGGATTTAAGCAGAATAACCAGTAAAGCACAAAGTCTCTTACCAGATACTCTCAAATTTAATAAAAACACTTACAACCGAAGCCCAAAGTCTTCAGTTCTAAGTAATTGCAGCCACTACTATTTATCACAATTTGTCCTTCTGCAGCACAAAGTCTTCAAAAGTTCAAATTGTCTCTGAATGCAACAGGCAGCTCAAAGTCTATGCAATTGAATCCAAATCCCTCTTGAATCAAAGCATAAAAACTCACAATCAACTCAAGAAAATGTCGTCACATAACAGTTTGAATTGGCACAAAGTCTCAAAACAATCTGCCTCTTTTATTGAAAGCAATCTGATTTACATCCAAGCACAAATTGACAGAATTTTCTTGCCTTGCCCAAAAGATGATTATTTACAATGAGCTCCCTCCTTTATATAGGAAAAGAGGAAAGAGAAAGGTGGAGAGAAAAGAGGAAAATCCTTAACCACCTTGACTTATTCCCTAACTAACTAACTAATTTTGACTTTTGCAAAGTTGCATGCCTAATGCATTTGCAACTTGATTACATGTTACAATTTTGCACGTGATACTATCACATGCAATTACATACGTCAAATACAAATTACAAAGACATGATGAAAATATTCTAAGTGCCTGACAAGACACGACACCTATTACATCATCCTTCGTTTGTCTTCATGCTGCTACAGAATGCGCGGTGATTGATATGCTTTAGTTTGGTGAAAGTATCTGGAACAGGAACCTGCATCCTTGGTTGTCTCTTGAGAAACACATTTGTTTCTTTCCATCTCTGCCTTGGAAGAGTTATTTCTGATTGTAGTCTTTCAAACCTTTTTGGGGAGAAAGATCCAATCTTCTTATCTAGCTTGTGCTCTAATTTTGATTCGTTTGATTCCCTCAAAGTTGAATTTCTCTTAAGGGTGGCCTTTGAGCTCTCCTATGGGCTTCTCTTTCTCTTTGTATTCTTTCTCTTTGCTCACGTTCCAATCTTTCTCTAAGCCCCCTTTCAATTTTGTGTCTTTCTCTGTCAAATTCAATACCAACTTCCTCCTCTTCCTCCAAGACGGCCCGAGCAACTAAATAGTGTGCGTCGTCTTCTCTTTGATTCCAAATGAAAGCCCCTAAGTCTGAAATGATATCTTCTTGCCTTACGTTTATATCCAAACCTTTTTTGAATCTTCCTTTCAATCCTTCGAGCCTTTTCTTCTTCCTTTTCTGGTGTTGTGAGAAAACCCAAAAACTGATTTTTCAGAGGGTATTACATATGAATGAACAAGCATTAGGTGAGAAAATGAAGCATGGATGGGTCCATAGCACGATTTTTGATGTACAAATATGGATTTTGGAAGACTATGAACATGGCATATGGCTGGAAAACTTTAGGACAGCGAAGAGGTGAATGGACTTTAGCTCAAAAATGGTAAGAAAGACCCAAAAACGGGTTTCTTGGAGGTGTTTGCATATGTGGACAGCGAGAGATACGTAGTGAATGGATAATGAGTGAATGGAGGGATGTCATTTCATGAAAAAGTGTCAAATTAACCACCATTATGAGTTTGACGTCATATGGTGATGGTAGGGACAGCGGTTTGATGCAAGTGATTTTGGAAAATAGCACATGAATAACTTGCATTTGTCTTTTCTTCTTCATAGGACGGGGTTTTTAATCCCGACTGCACATGCAAGAAAGATGAAGTTCTTGCACATGCATCTTTGAGAATTGAGAATGGAAATAGAAGAATTATATATTCTATCACATGTAAATCAAAATTGCAAGCTTTACATATAGAATAAATAAATTTAGAAGAAAAACAAGAAAAAGAACAAGGAAAAATTTACCTCAATCTCCAAGATAGAATCTCTTAAAATAAATCCAATTGATTCCCGGATTTAGAAAAGATTGGATAGAAAGAGTATAAATAGATCATTTTCCTAGTTTCTCTCCCTCAAAATTGGATAGTCAATGATCATATACAGCCAAATGGGGAAGATTGAGAAGAAAAATGCCAAGAAATAGCAACTGTTTGACCATTTCTCTTGCATATGCAATGAGAAAGAAAAACGGTGTCTAGGGCATAAATCCGACCAAAAATGATAAAATAACTCAATAAAAAGAATAAATAACTCATCAAAATCAGTTCTAGAGCTAAGTGAATGATTTTAGATGCTCAAATCTTCCAAACATGAGGCGTTTTTGAAGAAAAATGATCAAGAAGTGGACTGTTTTTATCAAAATACATGTGCTGTGCATTACAAACAGCATATGCAATACTCACAAAAATCGACGTCCTTGGGAAAGATCACTGAAAACGTCATTTGTAATATGATTTACACATATGCAATCATGCTAAAAATCGACGCCCAAAGGATGTTTTAAAAAACGTTGATTTTAAAGTCTATTACATATGCTGTTTGAGGTTTGAATGCATATGTATTTATGTTGGAAATCAACGTCCTTTGCTGGGAGTTTAAAAACGCTATTTTCAAAACTCTTTACACATGCAAAAAGATTTGAAAACATATGTAACAGCAATAAAAATCGACGCCTATGCTTGGATATTAAGAACGCTGTTTTGAAAATGCAATGGTAAGAGAAATTGATGTTTAATACACATATATGTTATGGCCTCTAAAATTGACGTCCTTTGCATATATATTAAAATGTTAATTTTAAAAGGTATTACATACATGCATAAGATCGATTCCAAAACATATGTAATAACAACAAGAATCAACGCCAATACATATACATATAAAAACGTTAAAAAGGGGAAGGATAGCATATGTTTTAAATTCTAAAATCAACACCTTCCTTGGTATGTAATGGCTCCCAAAATCGACGCCTTTACATAGAGGTTAAAAACGTTGATTTTAATGTTGGGTTTGCAATGCAAAGACTTAAAAAATAAACGTATAGGGAAGATCATTAAAAACATCTTTTTCATATAGTTATTACACATACCATAAGCATATGTAATAGCTATTGAAAATCACGTAAAAATGAAGAATATCTATTTTTAATGTATTAACATGTAGAGAACACATGTAATACATTTAAAATTTAACACCAAGGGAAGAGAAACAATAAAGAAATGAATACGTTCTTTTGAAAAACATATACATATCCTTATAAATATGACTTTTATGGAGAAAAAGCCACCTGGGAAGTTTAAATATGTTATTTGATATGCAATTGCATCCAAAAACAACACTTGATTAAATATTAAATACGCTTTTCAGAAGTTCAACTGCACATGCAATGAAAACACATGCAGTCATTAATAAAAATAACGTATTTAATAGGAAAGACTTAAAAATGAGATTTTTAATGTGATTTGCACAAGGATAATATGCAGTAAGAAATAAAAATCACACCGTAAAAGATTTAAGTCTTTTTATCTTGAATTAATTTAATATAATTATAGTATTTTAACAAAATTAGTTTATTTAAAAACTAATTTTATGAAAATATTAAAAACTATATTCAAATCAACTCAGAATGAGTTGAAATTTGAAAATGAATTATAAAATCCATTAATTATATCAAATGTAATTCAATTATGTGCAATTGACTTCAAAAACCCCACCTTTAATGGATTTTTAAAGAATATGCAGTCAGCCCGAAAAACCCCACCTTTTTCGTCATAACTGGAGCTATATAACTCCGTTTGACGTCTAAGTTAGCTCGAAACGAGCGTATTTCAAAGGGCTTTCGACTCGAGGGAAAAACAAGATAAAAAACAAAGGAAAGAACGAAAAAAATGCATGAAATGTGTGCTATAAAGAGTTTTTTAGGGATAACAAATCGCCTTTACATCACTTTATCAAAAACGTTCAAAACATAGAGGATACTCCTACAAATTGACAAGAAAAATTTCGTAGGGTTGCCACAATTTTGTGATGTCAAAATTGAGGACAACAGCTGGCTCTAACTGGGGAACGTACCTCATTTGTTCTTAGAAACAATGAGGAATGTAGAATCCAGACCTCTAAGTGCCTTCATCTACTCCATTGGGCTATAGAGTCAGGCAACCAAAAACAAAGAGACTCAAAAAGGATGACGCGACCGACGCAAAGCAAACCTAGAACAAACTTGTGCAAATGCACTTATTGAAAACAAAGAAAAACCTACCTAATTAAAACTAGCCGACAATGCAACTTTTCAAATGAAACCATTTACTGGTTCAACAAAATAGCTACCTTTTTTCAGTAGCTTGTAGTACTTTTCATGTTCAAAGGAAACTTTGTATAGATAGAACACGAACAACTGGAGCAATGATGTCAATGTCCGATGTAACACCTCCTGGAATAGATAAACAGTTTCACCTCTTTGAGATGAATCATATGTATTGCTGCTCCAAGCTAGGTCCATGAATTCAAACTGTTCTGGTTGAACTGCAAATGTATATTTAGCCTCTTCTTCAATTGTATCTTCATGCTCAGGTACAAGTGGAATTAATGCTTTTTCATTGGCCTCTAACCAAGCAAGATGTCTGATGGGACATCCCATTGACCGGACAAATTCTGAATTCTTCTTGCCGACTGCTGCAACTTGAGTAACTAGTTCATCAACTACCATCACTTCAGGTTGATCAAAACGGGTTACCACATTTCTTCCTTTTGCATCATGCTGGTTATAAATTTCAGACATAAGAGAATTGTCTTCAATATTTGAACAAAATTCCCCTATGATGTTCATGATAAGATCCTCATCAAGTTTTGGGGTAGATCTTTCATGCAATATTCATTCAAGTTCATTACCTTGAAACGAAGATGCATTATTTTGAGCTTGACTAAGAACTTCATGCATGTCCATTTGTTCATGTCTAATGACATGATCATCTTCATTTGCTTGAACATTGGAAGAATGAGTTTCATCTTTTTGATTTTCATCAATGGCTTTCTGAGACTGCGTGAACCAGAAATAAGAGTTGCCAACTATTTCTTCTTCCTTTTCCTGGAAGAGAATAGCAAGATCACTAGCCTCGGATTCAAGATGCTGTGTTGCTGCCTTTGCTAATGGTGCTTCAATAGCAAGCTTCTTTGATGATGAAAATAATCTCTGTTGATTCTCACTGGCAAGACTATGAGCATTAGTTGGAAGGGGTGTCCTTTCTACATCTTCGTGAGAAATGAAGAACATACCTTGAGCTATTTGCTTTTTGAGAGCAAGCAACTCATTTGCCAACCTTTGAATTGTAGGATCCGTCCTTGTGATGGGAGAAAATGAATCTGAAGAGACATTACTTTCTTCAAACTCGTTTGCTACAATTTTTATCTTCCCAGCGAGAATAAGATCATCTTCAATTCCAATTGCCAAAGTTTGTGCAGCTGAAAGAGTAGCTGGGGCTGCTCTTCTTAACAGAAAACTGACTTCAGGAATTTGTGCATTTACAAAGAAGCACTTCAAATTTGCAACCGTAGGCTGAGCAATAGATGAAATTCTTCATGTCAATTTGTTGAAATGAGCAACAAATTCACGCATAGGAACGTGAGATGCCTTCTTCAGCTGAGTGAGTTGGGCAAATAGAGCATGAGCATCTTCAGGAGGCTTGAACCTTTCTTCAAACTTGGCTATGAGAATAGCCCAGTTTGTAATGGTTTGTGGTGTAAGATGATAAAACCAATCAGCAGCCACGCCTTGGAGAGTTTCAACGAACAACCTTACAGACACATCTTCATGTTCAACGCCATGAACACCGCATGCAATGTAAAAAGCAGCAATATGTTCATTTGGATGTTGTTGTCCATCACCGAAGAACTTAGGAAAATTCTTCCTCGGGCCATCAGGAAGAGCATGTAAAGGTGGAGCTAGATTCAATGGATCAAAAGTATTTCCCCAAGGACCTTGGGCCATTTACATGTCCTTGGTAAAAGCTTGAAAAACTTAACAGAAATTAATTAAAATGAATATTTACAATGAAAAAGGACAAGGGTATACTTCAAACAAAAGCACGAGGCTTTCAAATGCGCGTCGTGTTCCCAGCAGAGTCGCCAAAAAAGTTTCTTATGAATTATAATTACCGTTTGATAACACGATTCACAATACTTTGCATGTTTCATGCTTAAAGAAAGCTCTTGGATAACAAATTAACCTGTCCAAGGAACTCCCTCCGTTGGACTATGAAGGAAAATTGATCCTTGAACCTGAATTTTTTCCTGGATGTAAGGGAGAAAATATTACGTAACATAGGTATTCCAGAATACTTAATCAAGTGGAAGGGAGTACCTCTAGAAGATGCAACCTAGGAAGGAATTGAAATCTTCGAACATGTTGACCTGAAATCGCTTGTGGTCAAGCAATTAGGGGATGCAAGGATTGTGATGAACCCATGAAGTTGGGGTGACCTTGCCTGGATGCTTGTGTTGGCTGCCAATTGTGAAGTTTTGTCTCCTAGAAAAATCAGGGGAAGATCAGGTTGTTGCCAACTGTGCAGTCTTATCTTCTATAGGAAGAAAAGAATCAGATTTTGGTCTTGAATCTTCTAGCAAGAACCACCAACTTCTTGAAGACGCCTAGTTTTGTCTCGTAGTGACAATTGTCTCCCAAAAGGATATTTAGATTTGTTTTGTCTCTAGTAGCAAATCACCTTAGGGTTCTCTTTAGAGGCAGTTCTCTTTTTTGTCTTTAGCAATGAGCCACCGTAGGGTTTCTTGTGAAGGCGGTTCCCTAAATCGCCCTTAGCTTAAATTGCAGCCTCTTCTTTGTTTTCTGGTCATGCTGAATAATTTTTTTGCTGTTATGCACATCTGGTGTAGGGACGAAACCCCTGCGTATTACCTTTTCTCTGTTGTGTATTGTGCAAACTCTATTTTGGGTTTGGAATATTTGTAGCTTGAAATGTGCTGTTAACGGATTCTACATTTTGTAAGCAATTTGCAACTATTAAAAGATTTTGTGTCAGTTTTCTATGAATGAATTAGAATTCCAAAATTTGCAGTTTCTAGTAAATATGTGTAAGCACAATTAAATGTTTGAATGATCTAAAATAAATTTGGAGTTCAGTTTCTTTTCTTGAATCTATATTGGGTAAGCAGTTTGTTTTTGAATTTATTAGTTAAAGAAAAACAAAAGATTCAAATAATACAAACCTTAAGGTCTTTACAAGGTATGGAGGTTTCATAGTGAGTTTTGTAGGTGGTAGTACTACAAGGGAAGTGTTGATGTGAGTTTTGTTACCAAACCAACATGCAAAATAAAATATCAAGTATTCTATCCTCTCTTAAACAAGGAAACCTCACATGCCAAACAATATGGCAATTGTGTGATCAAATAAGGCAACCCAAGGTTTACACTGTGAAATAGCAACTTTGTGTTGGATATAACTGAGTGAATGTGATGCGATTTGTTGGTAATCACGTGGGGACTTACACTTTTCATTCAATGGGATATCGACTCTCTAAATGCGTATGATTTGGCAATTTGAGCTCTTCAATTACTTCTAACAAACCAAAGTGCAAAAAGACGAGTTTAGGAAACTAAGCTAACTCTAATAATGCAAGCGACTATTCAAGATGTGAAACTAAGCCAATCCTTGCTTCGCCAACTTAAACAACTATGCAAGAGAAGGTGCTATATTCTAAGGGTGCATGGATGATTTTCAAATTGCTAACATTCGTTCAATACACAATTCTGACACAATCCAAATGAACATTCCCAATTGAAGCTAAGTGCTTGCAATGGATACTTATGATAGTTTTTGGATTTGATTGTGTAAAATTTTTTTACATCAACATTTTGGATCACATTCTGTGATCCATCATCAGAATGCAAGAGAGCATAAGTTATTTGCAATGAGTTCAACCTAACGTTACACTGTTACTTGTAATCAACAAGAACCAAAAATTATTAACTTCAAGTTTCAACATGAATCAACAATAACATCTTTCATTCAACTACTTAAACAACTTCTTAACATAAGCAAATCCTATTCTAAGTGAGAAAATAGGAAACCATGCAACACTCTAAAAGAACACAAGTAATTCCCCATGAAATCAACAATGAATCTGCAATTACTTTCGCAGTATTTGGCAACAATTTTGCTAAATCTCCCTTACAAATGATTTGAGTGAGCCTTATATAAAGACTCCAAATACAATGAATGACTCAGATTGATTCAAGTTCAACGACCTAGATTATTCCAATATAACCCTAATGTAACTACCACCTACTAGCATTAAATGCTGACCAATGAGAGAATTACATTGCATTGAGATACATATCCATTTGAGGATGGAACAATGAGAAAATTCAATAGGGTTAAAACATTAAATGCATTCCTCATGCCACTTGGAATAACTAGAATGGAGGAGATGAAGATGTGCCACCTCAGCATGCTTATCTTGCAATCTTTGTTTCCATTTCACTTTTCCATCTTCTTATTGAGATGTTCTTGAAATTGCTTGTACTTGAAATAGTTTTTATCTTGATTTCTTGGCCTTGATCTTTTTTCATGACTTTGAACTTGATAACTCCCATCTTCTCTTGCAATTACTTTGTTTTGAACAAAAGGGCACAGCAGATCCTAGAGTGCAAAAATCAGAGAGAGACTGGAAACCAAACAAACTTTGCCATTCAACAAAGATCAGACTCGTTGGAGATTGAAGAGTTCAAGGCAAAAAAATTAAGAAATCTCTCTAATTACAAGTTGATAAGTGCGAATTGTGGCAGACATGGAACTTTAAGAAACTCAAATTTCCTTCAAACATTTCAATTAGGTATGACTGGGAATTAAGTTTGCGATGATAAAGTTTTGAAATCAAGTGGATTGCTGGGTGTTTTGTAAGGAAAATTGAATGTTGAAACTCAGAATATTGGAAATCAGAATTCAAATCAGAAGTAAAAATTGTTCGATGTCAATGCATATATTCACACAAATGCAACTTCAATGTCAAGTTAAGTTCATGTGATGTTTTAATTTTGCTCATGTTTACTATTTTACCAACTTAACACAAGGGTTTTCAGCAGCATTATTCGGTAGCCAAATAATGCTTCTAATGACTCCAGCAGCAACACTATCAGGCATCTACCCCTACATTCTTTGTGCATCTAGGGACGCCTTCCTACCCTGCCCCCTCTTAGTAAATTTCTCTTTAGTTTTTATTGTGTCCAACTCCTCGTTTTGTCTATGTTGTTTGGAAGATGACTTTCTTCCTTTTTTTTGTTGGTGGGGGGAGGCTGGGGAATGATGTAGTTGGTGAAAATACATTCTCTCTTTTTAATCGGTAAACAAAAGCCTTTTTAAGTTGCTAAACACTCCACAAATTCAAACCTCTGAACTGAACGGTCCAGCGTAGGTACAAAGCCTGCGACCACAATGGCTCACTAGGGTTTGAACCTTGGTGGCAGCCTCACCAACAAAGTGTTTCAACCGCTACTCTAAATGGGTCACCCCGACAAAAATACATTGTTGTAGTCAACTAAATAAATAAGTGTTATGTTTTGTAATTGAAATAATTAGTTACTGACTACTTGTGGGTTGGCAGTTACCAGCGGTTGGTAATCTTGACCAACCTGGTACACTATTTATAGTTGCTGTTTGTAGTCGGGATATTTCTTTGATGTTATGCACTGATTGCACATCTATTATTTGGTAATGAAAGATACATCTTGTGAATATACACAATGAGTTATATTGTTATACTCATATGTTTTATTAATGTACATTTCCATTTACTTTTGTAACTAGTAGATTTAGGCATTGAATAGCCCCAAAATTGGGGACGTCCTAGAAATAGGACGTGAAAGGCAGGGGATGCAAAGGGGCAGTTGGTCATCCCTTGGATGGCCAGCGCTAGTCATCCCTAGGATGGCTAGGGGATGCCTAGGCATCCCCCGACTATCCCAGGGATGGTTAGCTGCCCCCTTACTGCCCAACACTTTTCAAACGTGATTTTAAAAGAACATATTTCTTAAATTAAAAAAGGGATTAGTGGGCCCATAAGGATCTCCCACCCCTTCAAACAAACCTACACCTATTTTATTTATCAAAAGACTTAAAACAACCAAAAAGAAAGAAACATACTCATTTTGACATTTGCAAACTTGTGGTGAAGAGAAGCAGGTTAAAAAGGAGAAAACATCAGTTGAAAAAGTAGATTAGGGCATCAAATCCACCGCATTAAAGGTAAGTCATAAGTTTTGATTTTTGCCACTTCTTGGAGCAGGAACATATTTATTAATCATGGGTCTCTAATTTATAAGTGCTCTATTTTTCTGTAAGAGAAATAATTTATAATTTTCTATCATATCTGAAGAGTAGGCTTCCAGTTGTTTAGATGCTTGTCATTTATGATTTTTTTTGAGCTTTGTTTTGTGATTGATATATGTGGGGAAATAAGTTCAAGAGATCAAACACACAATCTCATCCTAAAGACAATTCTAGTAATTTTTGCTATGCTAATGCCTTGAACGATGATGAAATCTGTGATTTGGCTGTAGATTCTATATGAATATGTATGTTTGGAATGTCCAATATTTCTTTTCTTTTCTTGCAGGTATACTACAAGTCCTCATCTATTCAATGGAAAAGCTGAAGAAGCATTTGTACGCGTTAGAAATAAGGTCATATGCGATGCTTCCCATCTAGTATAGTGCTAAACTGTACTTATATCTGCTGATCTTTTCTTTTTTGTTTATTATTTCATCAGTTCTTAAAGCCATTGTAGTCTTATGGTGGTGCTGGTACCTGTTATAGCTACATATGTTTTTTTTGCACTTGCTTTCATTTTCAGAATGTTGCCTATGCTGTAATATTATCCTAAACTCCAAAGAAATGTATCTAGTTGGTCAAATATATCAACAGTATTAGGCATGTGGTTATTGTTTATCTTTTTTCCCTCCATTTTCAACAAATCCTATGAATTTTGAACTGGATATATGCTAGCAATGAGAAAATGAAGCAGTTTGTACTTATGTGAGCAATGATAAAAATGAGCAGCATGTATCTTTACTAGCAATTAGAAAAAGTTGCAATGAGTATATCAGCATCATAAAAATCACCCAGGCATGGTATAATAATGAATAAACATGTTTACCCCAGAATTTGTGAATGATCATTAGGAAATTTTATTTCCTTGGATCACCATGTGATATGTTTAAATGCTAACTTTTGGATCCCATTTCCAAGGGAAAATCTTTTAATCAAAAGCCTTCTATTTTTTTTTCATTGAAGATATGTGTATTATGTTCCATCGAAGCTTCTTTTTCAATAGTTCAGATATCTGTATCATATTTTCTTTTGTCTATTCTTTTCTGGGCAATGTTTTAAGTAGTAAGAAAGCTATTTTCATAATTATAAACGTTGACCAAATCTGTGGAAGTTGATTTGATAGCTCTACATTTCTGGCATGGGAGGGTAAACATTCTGATAACAAACTTTTCTGTTTTCGCTTCTTTTGGTTTGTCAATGTACCCAGGGACTGTAGGCTTTGCTTCACAAACAAGAAAAATTTCAACTTTTATTTCATTGATTAATGATATACAATGACTAGATTACTTTTTATCGTTTCAAAGAGGTCCAATAGCCTGAAGTAAAATGGAACAAGAGACATCATGATTCATAGTCAATAGAACATAACAGCAGAAAGGAGAGAAGTTCAAATATCTTCTCCAGAATTATTTTAAGATTTAACTTCTGGAGGTTGCTTATTGCTTTTGGGACACTGACCCCATGGAAGAGCCAATGGTGAACCTATTGAGCGAATTCCTCTCATCTGTTAGACAAGAATCTTGAAGCTTTCCCAAACATCTTTGATATCACCCACATTGGTGTCAGTGGTGTTACATGTGTCGGCTCAATCTTCTAGAATGTGCCTCTTATGATTTGCATCCATTTTGATTTGAAATAGATGGTTATTATTATTATCAATGAGTTCATAAATCAAGGAGTAATTATGTTCCATGGTGTTTTGGGGAGGGGGATTGTGAGAACCCCAAGTTCTCTTTCACAGACATTTAGGGCCCGTTTGGTAGCGGGAATTAGTAAATGATGGATTTGATCAAATGCTGGAAAGGGTCAAATCATGGATTTGATAATCCGGTTTTTCATTTCTGAATTATTTTTGGACCGTTTGGTTCCACTTTTTGAAACTAGAATTGGAATTTGAGTATGATTTTTTTTTTGAATTGTTTTAATGTTTTTGAATTTAATAATTTATTTTTATTAATAGAATTGAATTTAAAATAGAATCGTGGACCGTTTTAGGCAGCCAAAGTTGGTGGCAGACAACCAAGTTACAATCACTGCAACCAAAATTCGACAAAAAATTTAGAAAATAAATTTGAGAAAAAATTCAAAAAAAATAAAAAAACAATTTTTTAAAAAAAAATTGAAAAAAAATTAGTCAAAAAAATTGAAAAAAAAATCATCAAAAAATTCAAAAAAAAATTCAGCAAAAAATTTGAATTTTTTTTGAATATAAATTCGAATAAACAACAAAGTTACAAATCACCCAGACAAATAAAAAATAAATTAAATCCCCCCAACACAAATAAAAAATTAAAAAATTAAGTGTAGACATGAAAAATTTAAAAATTTGCTTTCCCTCCATTCAAATTCCAATTTCAAATCCCAATTCCACCTTTTTAGATGGAAGATGTTAATGCTCATTTTGAACCAAAATGAGCATTAACACATTCCTATTCCATTTTCATATTGCACTGCCAAACTAAGGATTCGACGAAATGGGCAATAACAAATGCCAATTCTAGGCAAATGCTGGAAATGGTCCGCTACCAATGCAAATCTTGCACGATATTGTAAATTATAACAGCAAACACATAAATCAAAAGTTCTGATTTTTCACCATGCAATGAGTCTGAAAATTGCAGATTTTATTTTCCGCTTATACAATCACTTTTTCAATAAACAAAAGACAACTCAGTTCATAAAAAGTGATTACATATCTAATTCCAACATACCCATTTTTTGGTTTTTGCTTTCCTAGGTCTGATATTTAAAAAAATAGCACTAAATGGCTCCAAAAACCAACTCAAAAATGATTTCTCCACCTCAAAATCCACACCAAGTTGAAAAATGCAATCACCTTTCCGTTTGGGTGCTGGAATACCAAATGCTGGATATAGTCAATTCTGGAAGATGCTGCAATTCTGGAAGATACAAATCCTGAAAATGATTTCCGGAATATGGGCTGACCCGTTTGGTTCACCAGGAAGATGACCGAGAAGATGCATAAGGAATTTTAATTCTTTATTTTAATTTCTTTGAATATGGTGTGTATATGTCTATATATATACACACATACATGTGTGTATATATACCCATATGCACACGTGTATATATACACATACACACATAGACACACGTGTGTATATATACACACATACACACATGTGTGTGTATATATACACACATGTGTGTGTATATATACACACGTGTGTGTATATATACACACATGTATACACATATACACGTGTATATATACACACATACACACATGTGTGTACATGTGTGTGTATACACACATACACACATACACACACACATATACACACACGTGTGTATATGCACACACGTGTGTATATATACACACATGTATACACATACACGTGAATATATATACACAAATACACACGTGTGTATATACATATACACACATTTGTGTATATATATACACATACACGTGTGTATATATACACATATGTATATATATATATATATATATATATATATATATATAGCAATACAATATACATCCTTATAGTCACGACTCCTACAAAATATTAAATTTGGTTTTATAAAAATTGGAATTGGAATTCAAAATTCCAATTCCACCTATTTGAGTGGAAGATGCAAATGCCTATTTTGGGGCAAAATTGGAATTTCGAAATTCCAATTCCAATTTTTTGGATGGACACAAACATGGAATTGACATTATCCGGAATTAGATAATGCCAATTCCTGTCTAATTCCAGCCCCCAAACAGTTGAATTCATTAAACACTCTAAATCTACTCCAAATTGGCACAATATGACTCCAAAATGAAGCCATCACTGGGATGCAAATTTCAATAGGTCTTTCACGAAAACATTGAAGAATTGACGCCCTCCAATGCCGGATAAGTGTAGAAACCCATGTCTCATACACAATTCCCAAATTCCAAGAAACAAGTCAAAAGCAATCATAACATCACGAAATTGATTTCTTGACGAGGCCTTATATATTTGCTCAATAAAGTTCGAACCAAGAGGCTTCTCAAACAAGTCACTTTAATGACTTATTAAATTTCAATGAATTGACTTTATAATATCAATTTTTGACCTCTTTGGTTAAGGCTCCCAATTAATTTAATAACTTGTTGTTTCCTAATCACACATCGCCCATCAAAGATGGGACCCCTATCTTTTTCGGTTTTTGTTTTAGCCCTTTTGGTCTTGTCTCAGTAGCTCTAGCTCTAGTTTTCGAAGATCCCTCTTGTTCTAGTTGATGAGTGTTAAGTTTTGATTAGATCTTGAGCTAAGTTGTGTGCCATGATTTCAATCTCGAATTCTATCCAATGTAAGAGAATAATGAAAAACGCAAATTGCAAAGAATTCTTCAAAATAAATTGTCTTCAATCCTAATGACAAAGGATCCGTGCCTAAAATGAAAGAAAGAGAATGTAATGCCAAATTTTGCTAAATTGGATAAAGAAAAAGATCTATTCCTCACATCAAATTTAATCGGCAATTAAAGTCAAAAGGAGATTTAATATAAAAGAAAGGGGAAAACGCATTCGAAGGTGAAGGAGGGACTTACCCATGGAAAATACGAGCCCGAGCATAGTTCCTTCATGAGTGACTAAGCAATTTCGAATTACCCACGATTACTTCGTTCGAGGGAATCGTTGTAATGAAAAAACAAAAATGTACTGACCATCGTCTCAAGGCGGTACATGCTCTAACAAGGAACAATCAAAGTATGGAAAGAGAACACAAATTTGGCATGGGTGCTGAGAACGATGCAAGTGAATCATAGTTTGCAGGACATGTTGAGAACATGCAAAACACAAAAATGAAGAAATGTTCCTTGCGAAATGATGATCAACAGGAGAAGTCCAAACATGTCCAGCTCACAATGGTTTTCGCAGTACTCATCATTGGTCTCCATACACCCCCTCCATCCAAAATTGCGCCAACATTATATGCGAAAAAGTCTACAGTTCTCTTCATGTGCAAGAGGTTTTTTTGCACTAGAGAACCTAGAAATTGGTGTCGCACTCGGTGAAGAGAAAGGATAGTGCGTAGAAGAGCATGCTTGTTCAAAACAATCAATACACCCCTAGTTCCTTGAGCGAAAATATGCATATTCTTAGGGGTTATTAAAATTATGAGGTTTTCTTCTTTCCCTCATAAACGCTCACAACTTGTGAACACAATGTAGGATTCTGAAGCAGAAGCCATAAAGTGGCAAATACGGATGGCCTGGGCAAAGGAGTTTGAAAGAATCCACGAGAAGGTGCCGAACTTGTCCAGATGCATATTACCATGAAAGCTAGGTTGCGTGAAGTGAAATGGTCACACAAAAGTACTGGAGGTTTCTAATCCTTACAAACTGTCAAATACCCAAAACGTAAATAACTTGGGAGTGCTTCGTCGGAGAAAATACTTGGTATGGGGAGACTTTGATCAGGGATCAAGCAAAAGTAACAATAATTTGAACGTGCATCTGGCACACATTGGGTTTGAATAGAAGAAAATGGAGAATAGTTAAGAAATCTTGCTCACCCAAAATGATCTGCCATCCTACCAATATCCCGCTCCGAGTGCATTTCCACATAGGTCATGAAATGTGTCCAAAACCAAAATCCTTGACCCCCTTCACTTTGCGCTGCGAGTTCATTTCCACATAAGTCATGGAATGGTCAAAGAAGAAAATCTGCCAACACCTCCAAAATGCGTTTGGAGTGCACTTTGTACAATGTCAAGGAATGTGAATTTGTAAACTATCCCTGACCATGGTCAAATCCCGCCTCGAGCGCAATTTCCTTGTGGTCAAGGAATGTTGAAAGACAAAAATCTGCCATAGGTTCAAATCCCGCCCCCAGTGAAAATCGATACTAGTCAAGGAATTCTTGCTGTAATGATCCCATTTGGGACCTTACTTGATTTGTTCTAAAATTCCCCTTTTTGGGTCCGACTCATACTTCGGGATTGTAATTTGTAATGTTTCTAGCTAGGAAGATGTTGATTCCCAATCATTATCATACGTCATTATGCATGATGGTTATTTTAATTATATCTAATGATCCAAATATTCTTAATTGACTATCACGGTCCCAAATATACTTATGGATTATATGATGATTGTGATTCAATGACAGCTCCTTAGGAGTTGAAGGAGTGGCCAAAATGATCCTCTATATCAACAATCCTCTATAATTTGTAACCAATGGAATTAATGCTATTCCTGAATAAGCGCTGCTCGTACCGTGAGAGTAAAAGACGCTAGCTATATATGCTTGCTTTTGCTACGCTGTATGGTGTTTCACTTGTGATATCATCCTCTACTTATGCGTATTGGTCAGATTGATATTGTCCTTTCATACTTTGAGTGTTGAATATGGAGAGATGACCTCCCTCCTTCCATACATGGCTATCGATCGAGTGGGCTGTTGTCTATATACAATTTTCTGATTGTTTCTCCCTTGTGAATTTCCATCGATTCCAGTGAGCCCTGTGTCTTTCACGTTTTCTCTTGCTTCCCTTCCTCCTATCGACGTCTGGTTATTTTATTCTCCGTGTTGATTGTCTATGTCCATGTTTCTCATGGTAGATTCTATATGTCTTTATTATCGTCTAAAATCAATAAGTCCGAATGGATGAGGATTAATGACTTGGACTCTAAATTTGCAGACTTAGATTTTGTTTAATTTCTTCTTCCTGTCCACCCCTTCCTACCTTTCCACAATATTGTGGACTTGATTTATATGGTGGTTTGGTTGATATAGGAAAGGTCGCGGCTAGTCTACTGGGTCGCGACCTTTTACTATCATATTTTATGATAAGGTTTTATCCGCTTATATTAATACTTGTTTATTATTAATGTTCATGATATCATTATTTCAATAATATATTATTATATTAATATTTTAATAATATGTTATTATATGGATTATTGATTTTATTATTAAATAATATTATATTAATGTTATTATTAATATTAATAATTAACAATTATTAATATTAATAATTAACAATTATTAATATTAATAATTAACAATTATTAATATTAATAATTATTAATATTATATATAACAATTATTGGTATGAATTGATTTCGTAAGGAGTCATATATTTATTATTAAAATTGAGTTTACTTATTTACATTGTTAATTAGGGCTCATGACAGTGTGCCCCTCTCAAATTTGCTTGTCCTCAAGCAACAATAAATTTTCTACTTAAGAGAGATTGGTGAGAGAAAATCTTTTAGACTATCTCATGGTGGTGCCTATTCGAATTTGCCCGACACTATGTTTGCATGATAATGTGCCTCTAATTCATTTCTCTCCAGTTATTCTATTATTTTAGGTAAATCAAATACAATTGGAAATACAAAATATGCACGCGAATATATGCTAAAACATGTTAGAAGTATATACTTGAATGTATGAAGACACAAAGCAAACATGAAGCATACACATTAATGCATGAAGACACAAAGTATACACGATGTAGACACGCAATGCTTGAATTCTTGATAAAACCCTACAATTTACAATTTTCAATTAGCTAGGGTTAGGAAAATGGTTTACAAAATTTACTTCTTCATTAGGCTTTTGATTATGAACCCTGTAACCACAAAATGAGCATAAGTACATACATATGTATATATAAGCTTCAAAGAAAACTTGAGTTATGATAAGTTAGTTCAAGCCAATCCCATACTAAGCACAAGAGCGGAACTTTGGTCCCCTTGGCCTCGGTGGCAGGTGTTAGGCATCCACACAAGGTGGTCTACTTAGCGGATTGCTTGTTTTGGTTATCTATTTATACTTCATCTCCTTTGTCTAAGGAATGAGAGAGGTTCTTGTGAAAGGGTTCCCTTATTGTCTTTCCCTTAACTAGTACTGCAATAGGGTGCCCTAGCAGTCCTCCCTTGATTGCAGACTCCATAGGAAAGCTACAATGGTGGAATTATTGTGTCGAGGGCGCATGAAACAGTCTACAAGAGGCTCCCTCATGGTTCATACCCGTTTTGGGATTCTCCACCTCAATGTGACCGGATTACTCCGCCTTTCCCTCCACAAACTCCGAATGATCTTCAACATGTTACTCATCAAGTTAATCTTTGACCCTGAGTAATGCCTACATCATCATACATATAAATTTATCTAAATCAATGAAATTTATATTAATATTCAACATAATAATACTATGCATGATTTGAAACGAAAACTTATCTTTGTTTATTGTTGCAATATTTGTTTTTTATGACGTTACTGATCATGGATCTCCTTATACAATATAACAGTGCCTTCTCTTTTATAGATGCAATGCTAGGTGGTATGGCTGCGACAAGTTGTTCGCTGCTCCATAGCTTCTATCTTCTTTCATGGCAAATGATTTTATATACCTTCTACTATTCTACCCTGCAGGATGGCAGGATCATGCTCTGATATCACTTGTAATGATCCCATTTGGGACCTTACTTGATTTGTTCTAAAATTCCCCTTTTTGGGCCTGACTCATACTTAGGGATTGTAATTTGTAATGTTTCTAACTAGGAAGATGTTGATTCCCAATTATTATCATACGTCATTATGCATGATGGTTATTTTAATTATATCTAATGATCCAAATATTCTTAGTTGACTGTCACCGTCCCAAATATACTTATGGATTATATGATGATTGTGATTCAATGACAGCTCCTTAGGAGTTGAAGGAGTGGCCAAAATGATCCTCTATATCAATGATCCTCTATAATCTGTAACCAATGGAATTAACGCTATTCCTGAATAAGTGCTGCTCATACCGTGAGAGTAAAAGACGCTAGCTATATATGCTTGCTTCTGCTACACTGTATGGTGTTTCACTTGTGATATCATCCTCTACTTATGTGTATTGGTCAGATTGATATTGTCCTTTCATACTTTGAGTGTTGAATATGGAGAGATGACCTCCCTCCTTCCATACATGGCTATCGATCGAGTGGGCTGTTGTCTATATACAATTTTCTGATTGTTTCTCCCTTGTGAATTTCCATCGATTCCAGTGAGCTCTGTGTCTTTCACGTTTTCTCCTGCTACCCTTCCTCCTATCGACGTCTAGTTATTTTATTCTTCGTGTTGATTGTCTATGTCCATGTTTCTCATGGTAGATTCTATATGTCTTTATTACCGTCTGAAATCGATAAGTCCAAATGGATGAGGATTGATGACTTGGACTCTAAATTTGCAGACTTAGATTTTGTTTAATTTCTTCTTCCTGTCCACCCCTTCCTACCTTTCCACAATATTGTGGATTTGATTTATATGGTGGTTTGGTTGATATAGGAAAGGTCGCGGCTAGTATACTGGGTCGCGACCTTTTACTATCATATTTTATGATAAGGTTTTATCTGCTTATATTAATACTTGTTTATTATTAATGTTCACGATATCATTATTTCAACAATATATTATTATATTAGTATTTTAATAATATATTATTATATGGATTATTGATTTTATTATTAAGTAATATTATTTAAGATTAATATTATATTAATGTTAATTATTAATATTAATAATTAACAATTATTAATATTATATATAACAATTATTGGTATGAATTGATTCCGTAAGGAGTTGTATATTTATTATTAAAATTGAGTTTACTTATTTACATTGTTAATTAGGGCTCATGACACTTGCCAATGCAAAAGAGTTATGTATTCCGCGAAGAACCCCAAAGTGTGACTTGAGCGCAAAATCCACCAAGTCGAGGAATTTGGCTAATTTTTTTTTTTTCTCGAGGGGTGTTATGCGCTCCATAATGTTTGGAGACAATTGTTTTGCTTGGAGAATTATCACTCGACTTATAAAGTGAATTAAGTTGAAAATTCAAAAATTAAATGTGGGCCCCTTCGAAATCTGCTCAAGCTCAAAGTTCATTAAATATTAATTTTTTTTTGTGAAAATTGAAAAATAGTAAAATCGATCATCTTTGAAATTTTTTTCGATAGCATCAATTGGAAATTGGAAATCTTGAAAATTTGAAATCTCCGGAAAAGTGGAAATCTTGAAAATTGGTGAAAATTGAAAAATTCAAAATTTGGAAAATCCCCAAAATTTTGAAAATTGAAAAAAGCATTAAAATTTGGAGTTTAGAAGCAATATTAATTAAATATTGATTTTATTGATATTTAATTGATTTTCAAATGGAAAATTGCTAATTAAATATTGATTCATAGTAATATTTAATTAATTATTTTTTAAAGCAAAAAATCAAAAGTCGGCAAGTGGGCCAAACTTCCCCATAAAGTTAGAGACTCAAATTGGCAGATTTTGAAAAAAAACTGGAAGGAAAGTGGTGACAAATGGCAAGGAATCTCTTTGAAATCGGAATCTTGATTAGCAAGTAAAGAAACTGCCTAATTTTAGTGTAGTTTTTAAAGCAATATTTCTGAGGTTCAAGTTTATAAAGGAGAACCTCTTCTTATTTCATTGTCACACAAACTGAGAAGCCATTTTAAGAGTGGATGATTTGTGAGAAGATTCAAGAAGAGTTTGTGAAGATTTTTTTGGAGAGAGAAAATCTTGGAAAAGTTGAGTGAATTTTCTTGAAGAGAGAGAAAAGGTATTTTTGTGAAGCATGAAAATTATTTTCAGGAGAAATTGTAGCATTCCAAAATAAAAGAGAATTTTTTTAGTAAGTGGGAAAGTTTATGAAAATGCACAACTTCTTGGAAGAGAGAAATTCCTATTCTAGAGGAAAATGCAAAAATTTTCGAAATTCCAAAATCTCCTTTTCTAGAGAAATTTTTCTGGCTTTTGTTTTCCTGCATGCTCTTATGTCTGTTTCTTGTCTTTTTTGTAGGAGAACGAGATGGCAAAACATAGAGGAACAAGCATTACCAGGAGGCAACTGATAAAGAACAAAGTAGATTCTATCGGGAATCCAAGATCGTGTCAAAGTGGTCAGAAATCAGTGACACCAACCTCGGATTCCTAGACTTGAACAAATTCCAAAGGAGGATGTTCGGATATAAAGACCATCATCCGACACACTTAGCCAATCGAATCGTGAACATTGGTATGGTGGTTGCAGCTGGATTCCCTCCTGCTTTTCAACATCTTGAATTGATTCAAGAATGTGCAAGACACTACCATGCAAGAGACAAAAAAATTAAAGATTCCGATGGAAGCATGCTTGCAGACCTTTCTCTACCAGCTATTTTAGAGGCATTCGAAATTCCTTCCTCTAGGAGGTTGGTGATGAAAACAAAGGAGTAAGCAGAAAGGGTCTTCATTGCCGGAATTTAGTACTGTGAAGAGATTATAAACAACAAGTGGCTATAGAAGAATAGGTCTCATATTTCCAAGCTGCCCAAGGAGTTGGTATGGATGGATTTTCACCGAGAATACAGTGATATGATAATGATGTTGAGCAAGATATTTGGCCTACCTCATTCCTATCTATTCAAAAACTGGATTTGGTATTTTGTTGAATAGGTTGTTGAAGAACATAATCATATAGATTTGGTATGGTTGATCAGTGACAACTTGAATGAACAGCTAGAGAACCTGGAATAGACAAAGAAATTTTACATGAGTGCATATGTTATTTACATGTTGGCACATGCAATGAGATATGGAGGACTAAGATGCTGGGGAGCAATCGGAAGTGGTACTCAGCGAATGAAAGTGTATGATTTCTATCCCCAGTTGCATTTGCATGCAATTGATGATTATGTCCGGGTCAGCAACGCATTTGCAATGTGTATTGTACGAACTCTGCAAAAGAGGTTGCATGTGAGACTGTCAATTGAAGACATGAAGTTAGTGGAGGAATATGGAGCTTGGTTTATTCAATTGCCCACTTTCTCTTACATTAGATTGTAGGGGTTCTTAGTACAACCATACAAGCTTCCTAGATATCCGACAGACAAGATCTTGTTAGAGATCACCCGACTGTTGACTGTTTATGACAAGATTCAGAAAGGAAAGAAGAAATTGGGACTGGATTTTCCGATCTCCATAGGCAAGGACGAAGTTGAAATGTGCCCATGCCTAAAGGTAGCTGAGAGGTCTCATGACGAGTTATTATTCTTCCGTCTTCCATTGTATACAGAGAGGATGGACTTCAACCCTTACAACAAAATATGGTCAGTGGCGGGAATTAGATATCAGCATATGGTGCACCTTGAGGATTTTTGGGCAAATGCTACAGATGAGCATGAAGTGAAGAAAAGGATGCATTCCAAATTGCCACTGAACCTGATCAAGGCATGCAAAATCTTTCATATTCTTGATCAGATGGAGGAAGAGTTGAATGTGGTCCAAAAAGGGTATTATCCCGAGAGAGAGGAAATTGGTGCCTATGATTGGTCGAAGAAGGAAATTCTAGACCTTGACACACTATCTAGGTTGGTCCCAGATTTCATGAAGTACTGGATTGGGAGGCAATTGAGCTGAGTGACCGCGCTAAAGGAACGATGGACATACCAGCTGATGGGTCATCAAGCGTTAAGTGATGAGAGACCAAGGTGGCCACAAGGAAAAGTGACAGAGGAGGGTGAAATTCCATCAAGTAGTGCAGAACGTAGAAAGGATAAATGTGTTTCTCAGGAAACACACTCAAATAGGAAGTTGGACCTTCATATTGAAGAAGCACAATAGAAGAGGTAGAGGTCTGAAATTGTGTTGTCCTCACCTAGCCGGATCCCGAGTGTGCAAGAAATAGGAACTTTCACAAGGAAGGAAGCAAATATAGGTAGAAGGATTACATAACAAGAATGCATGACTAGGTCAGTAGAAGATAGATTGAGTATCAATGCTAATGAAGGTTTTCCACAAAGAAGAAGCAGAGAACAAGACATCACCACCGAAGAAACTCTTGGTATGCTTCTAGAAAGAGAGATGATGGAGGAAGAAGTTCCTGTAGCACAGGAAGGATTTCCTACAGTTGAAGTCGTAGGCCCGGAGTAAGCGATAGAGAGTCTGAGAGCCGAGGAAGAGATTTATATTAGAGTAGTCCAAGGGCAAGAGCAGTTGGCAACATAGAGATCAAAATACAGATATTCCAGAATGGTTGAGACAACGGATTCAGAGAAGTCAGGAGGAGGTAGACCTAGCGGTCAAGTTACAAGAAATATTAGACCGAGTCAACCAATCGGATGAGAAGGGAAAGGCAAAGAAGTTCACAAAGATTATCCAAGGAGAATCTGGATCCAGGATCCTATAAGTTGCAACACCAATAGTGGATAAGGCAAAGGATCAAATTTCTCCTGACAAATATGATGTGACTGAGATTGATTTGGGCCATGCATCTAGGGCACAGGTCATGGAGGATTTCGATGACTCAACATCGGTGGTAAAGGACAAAATGAAGAAGCTTGAGGCGAAATATCAGAGGCAGAAGGGTGAAATTACGACCTTGTGTGACTACATAAACAACTTCTCTCGTCCAGTTAGCAAGGAGGGTCCATCCTTCGTTCCTCCAGTTGTTCCAACGGAATCAGTGGAAGGGACAGACTGAATCAGGCAGATTGCACATGGAGCAGAGGTTTTGGATAGAGGGCATCCAGAATGAGGCCTACAAACATGCTGAAGATTTGGTGAAAATCCATAACAGGGCACTTGCTATCATTTCCCAAATTCAGTGTGTGGAGGAATCTTGGGAGGATGACCACATCTATAGCGATGAGATAATTATAGAATTACATGAGCTGATGGAGACACCCAACGAGAAATTGATTTATGGCAGGGTTGTTAGAGAAGGTGAAGCAAATGACTTTTCTAGACAGTATGGTGTAGTGCTCATGGCCAAGGAAATGTTTGAGCATTTCGTTGGGGATTCCACTTGACAAAAGGGAATCGCTGATAATATCTGACAGGAGGTCTCCAACAATGTTCCCTCGCTATTATCATGAAAACCCACTGAGGAAGAGATAACTCTGAGCAACTTGAAGAGCAAGTTGGAGGAGTCCTTTCAGATGATCTTTTTTAGTAAGCATGATTATGAGAACCTCTCTACATTCTCGAATGATATGCACACTGCTCAAGACTTGGTACCGGATTGGGATGATAGTTTGAAGAAGTTTGAGTGAGCAATGGTTGCCTTGGAGTTCAAACAAGAATCAACACCCAGCGTCAGCATGGAAGAATTGGAGATAGTGCTGGATAGATTCCAAGCAGAAGTAGAGAGGTCAAAGATAGACAGTGAATGCATTTAATGCATAGTGGGCATACACAACGGTCATTTATTGCACCCCCACTCTCTTCTTAAGTGAGCATGTATAGTGGGCATTTATTACCCACTACGATAGTGGATTCCTTTTGGCATTAATGTAGTCTTCTTTGTTTGCCCTAACCCTAATTAGGGCCGATGTGGCACAATTTAGGCTATCGGTTAGTGTTTTGATCCGGGCCTCTCGTTGTTTTCAAAGACTTATATAAAGGGCTCTTCTTGTCATTTGTAAGGGGACAAATTTTGAGATTGTTGCTAAAGGCTATTGAGGCAATAAAATTTTCATTGAAGTTTGGTGATTATTTGACATGTCTTGAAGCTTGCTTGGTTTCTAAATTCCCTCATTTAGAATATATTTTTAGACAAAGTGTGTGATTGCAATAGAGAATATGATGATGTGTTGATGAATTCCCTTTGGTTCATAGTTTTGATGGTTTACTAATTGTAAGCCATGCAAAGTTTGCCTGAACCCCACATCTACATATGCCTTCAGCTTTTTTGACCTTTAGGTTCGAACATGCAACAACACCAAAATGTTTGCTGCCTAAGAGTATATTGTTATGCATAGAGCAACCAAGAACATTTGTGTAAACATAAATAACTCACATAATATGAATAACGCGGAAATAACATAGTGCAATTGTATTTGGCAGAAAGATAGATCTTTTCCTAGCATATAGTTTTTTGTACAATCAGCAACAACATAACTTGTTCTGACCTCGATACAAATAATGCGCAACAGTTGGTTAAGTCTGGCAATCGTTAGCAACTGACACCTTTTCGGAAGAATTGTTTTATTATACTACCAAGTTTACTAACAACAATATTATTTAATTACTAGTGGCATAATTGCATCTACAAGTAACATTTACAATTGGCTTAGTCGGTGCCCAAAATTGACTCAATAAAAATAGTAAGTATTGGAAAACTCAACCAAATTCACTCTAGAAAAGAGTGTTATGTACATCACAACCATTGAAGCTCAAATACACACTTGACATTGCCAACTTGCTTGATAAACTGTCCCCATGGGATCCCTAACTCTGACTCATTAGCATATTGAAACCTGTTTAATAGGCTAGCAGTCCACCATATTGAATTGGTTAGGAAAGGGGCATTAGAAAAACCCAATTGGCCGATCAAGTGATTTCTCCTAGAGATAACCATTGAGTTGAACAATTTGTGCCCTATGTTGTTTGTTTGAATTTTAAAAGAGTTTTGGAGTTGATTTCAAGTAGGTTGCATGCAAATAAAATGTGAAGTTTGGGTGATTTATTGACATTGTCACCGTTAGCCACCATTTTCAAGGAATCTAGGTGGCAGTGTGAAGGAATGCTAACATATTTATTTGTTTTATATCAAAAATCATCTGGTTTTTATGTTCTTTCAGCAGCCATACCTATGAACAAAATAGTGACGAAATTTTGTTTTAAAATAGTAGTGTTGGCTACCAAAATTGAGGAAGGTTGTGGGTTTAACTAGTGTAATTGCTGCACCAGAAGAGGCCATGGAACTTATTCATAACCAATCAATTCTATTTCCCATATTATTGCAAGGGTCAAAGGAGTTTGATTATTTTGGGTAATGTGGCACCAGTGTAATGTCCCCAAATTATTAGTAAAGTGACCTAATTATATGAATTAAGTGGTCCCTAAATTTAAATAATATTATAAAGGACCTTTAATTAATTAATAGGGGGCCCCATTAATAAAATAATAAATAATGTATGTCGGCCTATTTGTAACTTTCGAGAAACCTCCTGGAGGCCTTTTATGGCGTTCGCTGGCATTGTAGGATATCATCATGGATTTTATCTTTTCTTTATATTTTTGGAAGGTGAAGGCTGAAGGTGGATACTATGCAATTTCGGAGGTGGAAGACCTTCCATATTCTGTAATTGTAGTTTCGGTGGTTCACAACTACCCTAATAATATTCCGATCACAAAAGATGAATAGTCATGGAATGAAAGATAAAATAATATTATAATATAAAATGGATATCTTCAAAAGACTAAGAAATATTTTTTATATCAAGGAGGGAATACTATATATAAGAAATGAACCAGAGAAACTTATATACTTTGATTAGTGATGAAATGATATGGAGGACATAGATTTATATACATAGATATTAAAATGATACAATTATATATGTTGTATAATAAACATATTTAAAGTAAAGTATTATATACATATATATTGAATATGTTTAATTATTAATAATCATAATTCTCTATATATATTATTATTGATAATCAGAATTATATATACCATTTATCTATGTTAATAAGAATGAAATTATATATCGGTTCTGTTATATGTATTTATTTATATTCTTGTAATACAAATTATTAATATATTCTTGGTCAATTTTTTAATAACTCACTAATCACTATTAAGGGGATAGGGAGTGTGTGTAGGAAGAGGCGGGTAAATCGGTCACATGATGGAAAGATCCCGAGATAGGTAGAACCTTGAGGGAATCCACTTGTAAACTGTTCATGCATCCTAGCACAATAAATGTACCATCTTTCTTAATATTCGTGGTTAGGAGTGAAGTAAGGAATTAGAGCTTAAGCATATATTGTGAATTAGAGATTATTCTTAATATAATATAATTTATATGCATAATGACGTATGATAATTACTGAGAATTTGCATCCTCCTAGTATGAAGCCTTCGATTTGTCATTCCTAAACATAAACCAAACCCTAATAAGGGATTTTAGAACAAATCAAGGGTCCAAAAAGGGATCATTACATATTATAAATAACAATATGTAGAGTTATTGGTTATCCATTATAAAACCCTCAACAACTGAATATAAGAAGTTACATCACTACCTGATGCCGACAAAACATAACACATTGGCTACAACAAAACATTCTTAAGTCAATGGTCTACTCTTTTATTCTTAAATTTTATACTAATGAGTGCATTCAGGATGCAAAGAGTTGATTAATGCTAGTCCATTACTGAATCAAACATCTCCAGACATGGAGTGGGTGTACATGAATAATATCTTTTGTTAGACCATGTCCTACGGATCCCAGTTTTAAATGTTTCCAAGAAGATGAAATTGTATGTCAATTAAGTGACTTTTTGAGATTTGATTGATAGGAGATGTTTAACTTGATATGCTTAATGTTAACCATGTCTTAGAAACTGTGCTATATCTTTTGAGCTTGAGATTGAAGTCTTATAATATGTTTTTCTTAATACAGGTAAAAGTACCTCTATATGGATGTGACTGTTATGCTTATGCTCTTTTAGCATCTGGACATGTTGATCTGGTGATTGAGTCTGGCTTAAAGGTATACTTGCTCTTATTGCTATCTTGCATTTTTAGAAATTCATATATCACATTTTTTGACAGAAAAGTCCAAGTTAACGCTTTTATCGTGAGATTTGTTTCTTAATTCAAAGATTGACGGGATACAAATTTAAGATGTGTTACTTGTATGAATGTGTTAGAAGAACATACACTATGTTGTATAGACAGGATTGCATTAAATCTAGACAGGGATCTCAGAAATGATAAATGCGAATAGTTGTGAATGTTTCAAATTGCAATTGATATTATTAATGTTTGATAAAGCCGTGCAATTGTAAGGCACTTTTCTCATTGATAGCTGAAACTCATACTTGGTGTAGGAGACTAATCAACTCTTCTGGTTGGTGATTACCACAGGAAGGTTCACAGCTAAGTAAAACTGATTTTTGAGCATAAATAACCCATTCATGAACATAAATATACCTTATAAATATTGGCAATTCGACAGAATTTAGTTTTCACTTCTTGGCAACTATTTAAAGATATACCTCTAACACTTACAATTGTATCGAATTTGTCTCTTTAGTTAAAGAAAAATTTGCATTTATTTCTCCAAATTCACATTTCATGTATTGTGGATTGAGGAATTCGACATAAAATCAGATAAGGTTCTGAGTTGCAGCTTTGGTACCAGCTGCATTGTTGCAAATGTTGTCATTGATGTCAAATGAATTAGAAGTTGTCATAGCTATCAAAGGTAAGAAGATGAATGGACGAGATTATCATTAATATCAAAGGTATTTGTAAGACTCTTGAATTTTGTCATTAATCTCAAGGTACATAAGCAAGATCTTGACTATCATATAAGCAAGTTTATTAAGAACAATGACATAACCAGAATCATGGATGATGAAGGAAATACAAATCTTAGAATGAAGGCATGTTTTGTATTTAAACAATGTTATAGTAATGCAGCGATACAATTCAAAGATCAAAGAATGTCATGTCCCTAAGGCTGACTTGCAGCTCCTGAAGTGTTTCTAATACTCAATACTAAATATGTATATTGATACTAATATAATTTAATAATCATACTCTTACTGGGGCATCTAGGTCAAGGGCAGCAATTGTTTATTACTGCTGACCTTTTTCTTGACAAGCAAACACTAATTTAACATTTCATTTTGGTTGACTCCCTACAACCTTGGCGGACTCCTCTTAACTCAGAAAATAAATTAGACTAATACCATATGGGCCGACTTCCATATTTGGTGGCCAAGACTAAGGCATATTAAAGGGAAGCTTAATAGCACAAGCTAGGGGAGGTAGGATGAATGCGTAGCAATCCATTAAGGCAGATTCCATATCAAAAGGCAGCGATCATCCTAAACTACAAGACAAGGAATTAACTGCAGCAGCGATCCTAACTTAGGATTAATTAATTAGAAACCTGGAAAACCTTTTATCTAGCAGGCCAAAGAAGAGAGGGTGCAGTTCCTTACTGACAGCAGCAACTTCCTTAATAGTGAAGAATCCCTTGATTAGCAGCGATTATACTAACAAGTGGTTAGTTAGAGCAAATAAAACATTTTATATTAATGGTGGTTCCCATAAATAACAAACAGCAATAATTGAAGTGATGTGATCTCTTGTTCTATAATACTTCTCATCCAAGGGGTCATTACAATTTTTCAGTGTAGGGCATGGATCATGCAGCAGAAGCAGACACACGTACAGAAGAGATAATCAATCATCCAGTAAACACAATCATATAGCAGAGCCAGAGACGATCAAACAAGAAGCAGAAGAAAACATATGTTCAGCAAAGAGTATCAAACAGGAAGAAGATAATTATCGAACAGCAATATCTTCTACAACAGATCAACTTGTAACAACACCTTCAGTCATCAAGACACAAAGGAATAATTGTACTCCTTGTGCATATTCGAATGGATGTGAATGTCAATATATATTGCAGACCTAAGTCACAAGGTTCGAATTCGGCAACAATGAAATTCGAATAAAGTTCAACTAGGGTAAAAAGTTCGGAGAAAAATTTGGCATTAAATTCGCCTTATTTAGTTTTTTTGAAAAAATATAAGTAATATACCTATCTAACCAAAATATTATCAAAATAGTTTAATATTGTTAAATATAAGTAATATAATAATGTTTTTTTAAAATACTAAATTCTATTTTAGTAAACCTAAAATAAAAAATTAATATATTTTTTATTTTTAAGTTTAAAAACAAAATAAAACCCAGTTTTATTTTGAAAACATAATTTATATATATATATATATATATATATTAATTTTTTACTTTTAATAATAAAAAGAAAATAAAATATACTAAATTTTATTTAAAATATAAAAATACTCGATTTTATTTAAAAAACAATTTTTTTATTCCTACCATTAATATTTTTCAAATAAAACTAAAAAAATAAATCACAAAATTTTATTTTTCAAAACATTAAAACAACGATATAATTTTTTATTTTTAACTCCAAAAAAATAAATACAAATACTGAATTGTTTTCTGCTAATTATTTTTAACTTTGAATACAAAATAAAAATATTAATTAAGTTATTTTTAAAAGAATAAAATAAAAATATATTATATTTATTTAACTTTAAAAATAAAAATAAAAATACTAATCTTCATTTTATTTAACAATATGATTAACAAATAAACTTAATATATTAAATATTAATTATTTATTCCTCTAGAATAGCGCTACCATATTTTGCAAGTACATTTATATCCCCAAATCCGCCCTGGCCCAATTCGATTAGTATGGTTTCCCCAAGAGCTATTGACGTGGCTCGACTACTTATTCATTAAAAAATTAATTAATTAATAGATTATAAAATCATTGTGTGAAATTTAATAAAATATAAAACAATTGACAAAACCTAAACTTCAACTAATGTCGCAACGGGGGAAATCGCAATAACAGAGCTCGCGATGAAATATTGGCGATGCACGGTTGTGCAATGGTTGCGGATGCTGAATGGAAGTTTGAATGCTGAAATTTATAGTGAAAAGGCAATGTTAAATACAAAGTCATTCCTTCAAAGCTCGGTCCTCTTTATTCATTGTGCCCTAGTCGCTGATGACAAAAAAAAACTAACATAAAACCCTTAAAAAATGTCATAAAAACATTTTTTAATAAAACTGAAGTTGCCCTATTTTCGTACGAATTTTCCTCCGAATTTCAACAAATTTCATGAGTTTTTTATAAGTTCGCCAAATTTCGAACTTGAAGCCGAAAATTCGGCGAACCTTGTGACACAGTTGCAGACTTTATCTCTAACACATCTATATGCTTATAATAAGCATATACAAGTAAACGTATATTTATATCTATAAAACTGACAATATCATACTCCTACAATAATTGACCATATTAGGGAAGGAAAGGAAATGAAGGAGGGAGAACGTTGAGGCCTCACTAGGTACACCACCTCATGAGATTGGTTGAGGACCGGATGAGGCCAAGGGGGATAGAGATTCTGCTCTTGGGCCTCGGGTCGAGTTAAGGGCACCTTTTGCAATCTTCCCTTTGAGCCTATATGGGTTAGTTATTGAGTTAACTAAGAAAGGTATCCTCAATTATAAGAGGAGAGGAGGATAGTGTGATGAAGGGGAGTGGTGTATAGGCTTTGCTAGGTTCATGTCTGTGTGCCTTATTGCGTTTGTGTTCGGAGGTGTGCCTTGTGGACACGAACGCGGATGCGGACTCGGACATGGACATAGACACGGACACGGACACAGGTATGAGTACGAACATGGACGCGGTCAAGATAAGGAACTTAGTGCTATCGATTTATGTCAGATCCGGACACAATGTTTGATAAATTGCATAGTTATAATGGAGATAGTCGCATAGTGGAACAAATATAGAATTTCACACAAAATATATCCGTGATTATAGTAACTGAGATTCACAGGCAGAATAGGGTGAGGGATGATTCCCATTGAAACTGCAAGTGCTAGAGTAGGGAGGATCTTGCACCTCCGAAATGCTAGACAAGTTGAACTCCAATTGGAATTCGCAAATACAAAGAAAACATCAAATTCACCATGCCTACAACTATGCCAAACTTGGCCTTATAAATGGGCTCCTGTAAATTTCCTGAAGGGTTACAAGTCAATTGACACCAAATAATTTATAACTAAGTAATTTTTTATTTTTATTTTTATTTATTTATTTTTTAATAGGTAAGTGCTACCAAACAAGGGGGGTACCGCCCCGTATAGTAGAGCATATGTTAGATGACTAGGGGTATGTTAAATATCACTGAGGTGAGCAATTGCCTGCCTAGTCCGAATCAAGGAAATATTGAAGCCCAGACCAATTTTCAGCATTCGAGCCATCCACTAATTCCTGTTGTTGATGCATTGCACAATTAACTATACAATCTGCCGCAGCATTGGCCTCTCGATAAATGTGTTGAATAGAGTAATTCCGGAGGTTTCCAAGAGATGAATTGATTGAATCAAACTATTTGCCTAGGTGCCAGTTTTGGCATTCTCCCCTGGAAATTTCTTTGATGCAAAGCAGCGAGTCGCCTTCGATTTCAACACCATCAATGCCTAATTTTAGATAGAACTTAATCCCGAGCGCAAGGACCTCACACTCCGCAGTATTGTTGGTGCAAGTATTCAACCTCTTGGAAGCTACCCAAACCAGAACTCCTTGAGTATCCCAAATGATACAACCAACACCACCAATCCCCAGATTACCTTTGGCTGCACCATCGAAGTTGAGTTTCCATTTGAAGAGCTTGGGGGACTTCCATTTAACCAATGAGCGGTTAACCTTGGATTTCAATGGAGGAGGGGTAGGAAGTTTAAGATTGGTCATCTTAGACACAACTCCTTGTCCCATTGTGTAAAGATAGAATGCCTCTCGCTAGTCATCCTATTGTTCACTGTTTCGGTAATAGCCTCTTGTATGCCTGCTATGATATTAGCGAGGGGCTTTTCCTTTCCTTTGAATATGTGTCGGTTTCGTTCCTTCGAGAGGTGCCACACAATCATTGATGGTGCCAAAATTCAAATACTGGCCCAAATGTTATGCTTCCTCCTAGGCCAGGCAGCAAGGAAGTTGCTAAACTCCTCTTGACAAGGGACTGGCCATTGCAGCTCATTCTAAATCCAATCCCAACAATTGGCGGCCACCAGGCAGTTAAGGAAGAGATAATCAATGGTCTCTTCATCCCTTTTGCACAGAACACACAATGAGGGGCCGTGTGTACCGAACTTTCTAAGTCTCTCAGCTGTGAGGCATTTGTAATGTAAGACCACCCAAAGGAAGGCCCCCGCCTTTGGCAAAACGGATTTATGCCAGCAAGGAATTGACAACCATTCCCCAACCCTGGTTTGGGGGTCTTGAACATCGTATCCTAACCTGATTGAACACTTGTTGCTCTTGGCAACACACTAGAAGATCGAATCCTGGGTGTTGATGAATTGGCACGGCCTCCTATCCAGCTCAACCCGCAGTTCCAAGGAGAGTGGTTTAGGCAAGCCCAAAGAAGAAACATCCAACCATTTCCAATCGCTACCCAAATTTGTGTGGGTTGGAATAGTGAACATTTCACAGATTTCCCGTATTGATTAGTAATTTGTGGGATAAATTCGTCCAGATTAAGGAGCTTTGAGAGAGCTTTGAAACCATTCCACGAATCTTGCCAGAAGTCTGCAGATTCTCCATTACCGATACACCATGATAAGTGATCTGTGATGACATGCTTGGCATTGTTCATGAATTTCTAGGTAGGCGACCCCCCAAATAGTTTTGGATAGGTGAGGATTCTTGTCGGGTTACTGCTATCTAGATATTTTGATTGGAAGAGCTGACACCATTGTTTGTAGGGCTTCTTGTATAGTTTCCAAATGAGCTTTGCCCCTAATGCTAAGTTTTTTCGTTTGAGTGATCTGATGTTGGCTCCACCCGCTCTTTTATCAATGCAAACAGTAGTCCATTTAATCAAGGGTATTTTCTTAAGTTCCTTCGACCCTTCCCACAAAAATTTCTCCATGGCACCTTCCATTTTAGACTCATCTTTGGAGGTTAGTTCTAGGCAGGACATATAGTAGGTGGGAATGGCAGACAAAACTGCTTTAGTCATTGTAATCCATCTAGGGAGAGTCACTTGTTGCACCAAGACATCGCCTTGGATTTGAGCCTTTCGATTACATCTGCCCAATGTTTGGAGGCATTTGAGCCATTGAAGATCTTCACTCCAAGAAATTTGGCTGGGAGTTGTATTGAAAAATGGAGGATGTCTGCAATTTTGCGTTGGACAGAGAATTTGGTATTGAAGAGGAAAATGCAAGATTTTTCATTGTTCATAGCTTGCCCAGACTGTAATTCGTAATCCCTCAGTGTGGCTTGAATACATCTAGCCTCCTACACAGTAGGCTCCACATACAATGTAGTATCATCAGCGAACAACGAGTGAGTAAGTGGATCACATGCGGGGTAAGCTTGAATCCCCTTCCAATTGGAGCATTGAACTTGGTTTTTGATAGCATAACCTAATGCTTCCGCCATAATGACGAACAGCGATGGGGAAATGAGATCCCCTTGTCTGATGCTATTTGTAGCCTAGAAGAAACCATGAAGGAACCCATTCATAGAAACAAAGAACTTGATTGTTGACATACAAAAGGAGATGAGTTTCCTCCAATGGTCGCTGAAACCCATTCTCTGCATGACACCATCTAAAAATTGCCACGAGACATTGTCGTATGCCTTTGAACGTCCAACTTGATAATCATTCCTGGTCTCTATTTTGATTTAAGAGTATGGACAATTTCACTGGTGAGAAGAATGCTGTCCATGATGTCCCTGTCGGGGATAAATCCATTTTGTTCCTTTGAGATGATCTTTCCAAGAATTTTCTTTAATCGATTTGCCAAAACTTTTGAAATGATTTTATATAGTGTTGCACAATGATATCATCCTAAAGCCATTAAAAGAAGAACAATTTTTTTTCTTAGGGACAAGTGCAATAATTGAGTTGTTTAGGTCCTTGACAAACCTCTTAGACTTGCGGAAATCCTCAACTAATTGCCTTATGTCTGATCCCATGAAATGCCAACAATTCTGGAAGAAATGCACAGTGAATCCGTCTGGGCCTGGTGCCTTATCCGGGTGGATTTGGAAGAGGGCAGAATTGACTTCCTCAATTGTAGTTTCTCAGCAGAGATTATAATTATCCTCATAAGTGACCAATATCGGGATGAGGTCCAGGATACCTCCATGGAGAGAGTGACCCTGACGATTACCAAGAAGCCTCTGAAAGTGTGCAACTGTTAGGAATTTGAGTTGTCATTAGTGTTCATCTACAAACACGTTGTATCGGTAAGGAGTCACCGGTCATTCACAACACTTGTCTTCTAAGACACCGGTTGCCGAGCAACATAAGAGTATGCACCGGTAGATGAAAAGAAGTGCACTCACCGGTAGACTAATCTAAACAACACACACCGGTTTCTGAGTGCATGTATAAGTTGAATCGGATACAAAATTGCACCGGTCTCGGTCTAAGACAAGCTAAAGATCCGCACCAGATTAAGAGGATTAGTCTCAGTTAGAAGCCGGACTATATGGGAGTTAGCTTTTTAACAAGAGTTAGTTTTATCCTTGCGGATGTCTTACATGGTGAACTCTAGATCATTACTCACGTTTTGTTGCTGATTGCATGATTCATTGTAGAGTTTGCGGCCTGGTGGTTTTGTGAGTTAAGGGTTTCATTGTGATGAAGTCTTTTAATATATATATATATATATATATATATATATATATAGGTCATAAGACGAAAAGAGTGTTGTTGTTGAAAAGAATGCTAAAGGAGAGATATTCTTCAAAAGAGTGCTAAAGGCGCAGAGGTGAAGAAACTTGGAGAGATCAACAGCCAGGCAAACTAAAAGAAGAGATCAACAGATATGATCTAATCAGACAGTGAGTGTCATACTAGATCATTTCTTTTACAAGGTATGAAAACTTATTAAAATCCCACTATCAGGGTGAACCTAATCGGTTCTTTGTAAAAATCCCCTAACAGGGTAACATCTTTGTTGATGTTCAAAGTCTTGTAACCAGACAACTTTTAACAGGGTTTAGATCTTAACCGATCTCTATAAAATCCCTTAACCGAGTAGCACTATGATCAGTGCTTTGTAAGCTCCTAACAGAGCGCCTTCATTCTACAGTAGTGAAGTTGTGAACTCTGTCTCACCGTGGTTTTTTTTCCTTCTAACTGAGGGTTTCCACATATAAACACTTGTGTTGATCTGAGTGGTTCTGCTTATGCTAGTAAATGATTGTTAATTTTCTGTTTTTATTCCAAAATCTGTTTGCAAGTTTTTAGATAGTGGAGATTAGTTTTACTGATTCACCCTGTCGTGACCCCCTTCTTGGATAGAACCTAGTAATAATAAATAACAATCATAGGAGTAAAATATTAAATATTATAATATATAACAATTATATGATTAAAATATTATAATATAGAATAAATTAATAAGTTAAGGAAAACGATAATAACTCAAATGTTAATAAACTAATAATAGTAAATCTACTATTAATAATATATTATTAAAATATTAATATAATATATATTAATATATTATTGAGATAATGATGTTATTAATTATTATGAATATATTAATAAACAATATAAAGGATAATAATTTAAATGTTAATAAATATATTAATAAAATTAAATATATTATTAATATAATAATAAATATATTATTATAATGATTGATATATCTACAAAATAAATATATTATTAATGCATATATAATTGCTTGCTCAGAATATAAATATATAAGATTAATTCCTTGTCAATATTAATTATTAAATAAATGATTAAGTAAACAACTAAATGAAAGTATTAATTATATATTAATTATTAAATAAATAATTATTAAGTTAATATTACATTAATAATTATTAGATAAATAATTATTAAGTTAATATTACATTAATATATGAGAACATATATAGTTTAGTATTTGGTTCCAATTAATTATAATGATATATATAAAAGGCAATATGTCAACTAAATCTATCGACTGCTATTTAATAAACCATTGGGGGTCAAAGGAACTTGTTTCAATAACAAAATGTCTTATTACAGATCTGTTAATAAAAGCTGTGCCTCTTCAGACTCACTGAAACGATGAATCACTAAGCCGACCAACATATATAAGGGAAATCGAACTCATTCCCTGGAGGCATGCAGTAGGGGGAATCATAGACAGGAGCAGATCGATATATATATACAGGGCGATATACAGTTCAAGTGCAGATGGAAGTCGCAGATCGAACCAGTAGAAGAGCAGATTGATATAGAAGAGAATATGCAGACTTAACTGCGAACAAGAGCATTAATGGAAGAAGGATTTGACAAGAAGAAACAACATCCATCATTATCGCAAGAGCAGAAGGATTATAATCAGATATATTGACCAGACCAAGGCATAAGCATCTCACATAAAATCGCATAAACTTAAGACCATTATTCAGAAACAGCGATCAGTGTTGACGTAAATTGGTTTGTAAAGAAAGTGAGCATGGAAAGACATTAGACAGGTCTTTTGCATCGTGGCTTATCATTATGCAGGGTTAAGGTATAGGAAAGGCATTCACAATCATTTTAGGGACACACGGAAGGGGAAAGAAATGGCAAAATAATAACAGATGTTTATATTCAATGGGAACATAAAATAGAATCATAATAAATATCAAAGGAAGAAAGAGGACCATCAATGGAAAAGAGGACGTAATAAGAGATTATAATTGGGCATAGATTCATTAAGAATAGACTTAATTATAATTGAATAAGAAATCATATATATATATATATAGTATCTTTATATATAAGTAATCATTGATTAGAAATACAAATATATATATATATATATATATATATATATATATATATATATCATAGTTACTAGGAGACCCGTCTCCTACCCCTTGAGATCCGTCTCGGAGACCTCCAGTACCGGAGACATGTCTCCAGGTACCAGAGACGTCCCCAAAAATGTCCTAATGCATGGGGGTTTTTTGGTTGTCGTCTCCAAAGTATCCGGACCAACAATTGATGTTTCCCTGTAATGTCCCCAATTTAGCAGGTCTCTCCAGTTGAGCATTGTCAGTTCATCACTGCGACCCTCGTGAGCTGACATTGTGTTTTGAGGGTCTTTGGGAGTTTCTGGGATGGACTTACTATTTTGGGTAAGTCTATTTTTAGCTGTGGCTATTTCTAGCAGGGCAGTGCCTATTCCTGGTTGGGCAGTTGGTCTTGGTGCTTTGTCAAAGATTCGTTGATTGCAGTCAGATAGTTCAATGGCTATTATTTTAAATGTGTTATTAAATTAAATTATTTTGATTTAATTTAATAACTTATAACTTTATAACTTTATGTTATAAAGTGGGGTTATTTTTTAAAAGCCATTTAAGTGAAAATATTAAAAGTGCTTTTTCGAAAAAGCTATATAACCAACTCAAAAAAGCACTTTTCATTATCTTATGCAATCATTATTATTTCTTGGAATTTGGGAAGAAGACAAACCTGGCTAGGGTTTCGAGGACGGATTCCTCTTTCTCATAATTTGAACCATTGTCTGTTGATGGTGAATTTTACGTTTGATTATCTCTGAGATTTCAATCCGGTGCTGTTGTATATCGGATGTGTGTGAAATTCTAAATCTGTAGCTTGAAGTTTATTTGGAATTGTGTCATAGCATCAACAAACGAATTCTGAAAGTTTTTTTTCTTGGAGGCCATTGGTTAATTTCTTTCTGATTATCAAAAGAGTTTGTGAAGAAGAGGTCTATTGGATTACTTGAGTATGTGCCGCAATTGAGAGCTGCGTAGCAAAATAAAGTGGAGGCGTTTGTGTCCTATAGCGAAATCCCTTGTAGACTGCCCACGTGAATACTGTCTGCTGGCACGTGAGGTAATATAAATGGGCGGCTGTCAAATCTGGACTGAGTCTTCACATTAGTAGGGCCGTGAGTCTTCTTGGGAGATGGCAATGTATTTATGAACAGTCATGTACTGCTATAAGCAGTGCCGTGGATCATTAATAAGGTGGTGGCTGCATCAATACAAAGATGTCACAGCATAAGGGAGAGATTTCACAGGTGCAGGTCGTGACAAGGAAAGATAGAATTGGTGCATGTATAGGTGCATTCAAATTTGGTGACATTTGATTATTATAGAAATTTGTTGAAGTGAAAATTTCAAATTAGTAAATGTTCATTCAGATTTGCTATTTGACTGAATTGGATAATTAAAATTGGTGAAAGTATCTTTAGGATTTGTTTGCATGAATATTATTCAATATAGTTGCAGTTAAAAATCCAGGAAGAGCCAACCTAGGTTCTTCATAGTGGTATCAGAGCAAAATTCTTGCCAACCTACAGGGTAAATTGGGTTCAGCATGGCACAGAGGTTTAGACCTAGCATGTACTACTCCTGCAGAGGTCCTAATTCTCCTCCTGGTGAGGGAGAACCTGAGATACAGTTTGGCAGTATGGGAGACAGGGGTGCAGGTGGTCCAGGTAATGCAGGTGGTTCAGGTAATGCAGGTGGTTCAGACAATGCAGATGGTTGAGAATATAGGGATGCTGCAACTGCTTCAGAACTTGATAGAGAAGTCTGTGATACTTTCCGGGGTATCGCAGATGGTCAACATCATGTTGCTACTGTACTTCAGCAGTTATCTAATACTTTACAGCGGATGACAATTCCTATTGATCGTGGCCGAGACAGAGGTGCTCGGAGTGCTTCAGCTAGTTCTCATCGATCTAGTGTAGATGATAGGTCACATGTGGGTGACAGGATGAGAGCTGAGGATTGTCCTAGGCAGGGGGACAGACATGATAGAGTAGGGCATGCTGGGGTATATGATAGACCACAGTGTCCTGTATTTTTGAGACCTGAGGTGGATGCGGGTAGCACTGAATCTGAGGCCGCTCCGTTTGTAGATGATATTGTTGCACATTATGTTGAGTGGGATGCTCTACCACATGCGATAAAACAAAATCTGAATTTTGACAGGTTTCTTTCATAGAAACGTGAGCACACTAGGGGTAGACTGATACTTGACAGATAGAGGCCTAGGGATATAGATTTACTCCAGGCAACCAACAAGATGATTCTGGATCATTATGATGGCAGTGGTAAGGTGACAGCACGAGCTTGGGTTCACAAGTTGGACACTTATTTATCTTTACGTCCTATGTCTGAGGAGGACGCCATTTGCTTTGCTGTGCTACATCTGGATGGTATAGCCCATGACTGGTGGTACCATGGGTTGGTGTCACTTCGACACGATCAAATCTTTTATTATCAGTAGTTCGTGGATAGATTGATTGAAAGGTTTGATAAGGACCCTGAAACATATTTCAGAGAGTTGGCTCAATTGAGACAGACAGGTAACCTGGAGACCTTTATCAATGAGTTCTAGCGATTGTCTGTTATGGTCTATGACATTTGAGAGAGGAGAGTTATGCTCTTTGTGGAGGGACTGATGGAGCCTACCAGAGGATGGGTTAAGTCTTTGGATCCACCTACCTTGCAAGAAGCTATGAAAAAAGCAAGGAATTTGGAAGCATCAACTCCGTAGAATAGATTTGCTGCAAGACCTTCCAATACTTCTTATGACAGGACAGCACCTAAAAGGGACGATAGAGCTGATTCTAGTCGTCCTACAGCAGGCCCCTTGGATCAAGAAACATTAAATGATCTAAGGAGAAGGAAATTATGTTTTCATTGTAGAGGGCCCTATGATTGGATCATGATTGTCCCTTGAAACCTAAGGGAAAGAATAAGATGATGGAATGGTTTTATGATGATGTAGATGATTCTGAATTTTCGGGACAGCGAGTTGATGATGAGCATGATTCACTTGAGGTTCCTGTAAATGATGATGAATAGGTGGGAAATTTTGATTTCAAGGTTGTGTACCTCGCGAGCATGAAAAAGGAAGACTCTTTTAGGATGCATGGTTTCTTGGTAGGGCAGCGAATCATTGCTCTCTTTGACATAGGAGCTACTCATAATTTTATTGACTCTCGTTTGATGGCCAAGAGGGGATTCGAAACTGAAGATTTTGAAGGACTTAGAGTACAGGTAGTTGATGGTTACTCGCTCAAGTGTAATAAAAAGATTCCTGAGCTTCTTGTAAAGCTGAATAATTATTCCTTCAAGGCAGATTTTTATGTGGTTGACATGGGCAGTACAGGTATAGTTCTCGGCATGAGTTGGTTGCATTCACTCAAAGATATCTACATGAATACGGAAAGGATGGAATTGAGGTTCATTAAGGATGGTAAGACACATTCTTAAGGCCATTCAGGGGGGTGATTTGAGGACTATTTCCTACAACCGTATGCAGCGTTTGGTGAGGCATGATGATGTTATTGATTGGGCAGCAGAGTGTAGGGTGTTGTCTACATCAGAGAACACAGATGGGCCAGCTTATCATCCGGATATTCAGCAGCTCAGAATTAAACACTCCAAGGTGTTTAATGATTTACCTTATGGCAGACCACCTGATAGAGGAATTGAACACATTATTGAGTTAGAGGAGGGCACTAAGCCCATCATGATTACTCCTTACCGGCACCCTAAGCGATTGAAGGATGAAATTGAAAAGACTATTCAGTAGCTGCTCGCTATGGGACATATTAGGCCGAGTAAGTCTTTTTGCTTTATCAATTGTTTTGGTGAAGAAAAAGGATGGGACACTCAGAATGTGTATAGACTACCGGATGTTGAACAAGAAAACTATTAAAAACCGGTACCCGATTCCTCGTATTGATGAGTTACATGGGGCCAAATACTTCTCCAAGATTGACTTGAGATCCGGATACCACCAGATCAGAGTTAGAGAGCAGGATGTGGAGAAGATGGCATTCAGGTGTCATTGTGGCCATTTTGAGTTTCTGGTCATGCCTTTTGGTTTGACTAATGCTCCCACTACATTTTAGTCTACTATGAATAGAGTCTTCCATGGTCAGTTGCGGAGATTTGTTCTTGTTTTCTTTGACGACATATTAGTCTATAGTAAGACTTGGGATGAGCATGTGGCACATTTGGATATAGTACTTGGCATTCTTGATGAGGCCTCCTTGTTTGCCAAGGAGTCCAAGTGTGCTTTGGGCATGACAGAGTTACTGTGTTTGGGACATATCATCAGCACAGAGGGAGTTCGCATGGATCTGGACAAGGTTTGTTCTATTTTGGAGTGGCCGACAATAGGAAACTTGACACAGCTGAGGGGATTCATTGGTTTATGTGCTTTCTATCAGAGATTTGTGTCAGGTTTTTCTAGACATGCAACGTCGCTGACTGATTTGACCCGTAAGGGTGCTTTTATTTGGTTTGATCAGGCACAGGAGTGTTTTGAGAAGTTCAAGGTCATCATGACTACATGCTCGATTTTAGCACTACCGGATTTTACGAGACCCTTTGAGTTGCATTGTGATGCCTCATGGGAAAGTATTGGAGCGGTGCTATCTCAAGATCACCACCCTATTGTTTTTGAGAGTCGTAAGCTCAGGGGACCTAAGAGGTTGTTTAGTATTTATGACAAGGAAATGTTGGCCATTATGCATGCCTTGGCCAAATTCAAACAGTACCTGGTGGGAAGGAAATTTTGTATTAAAACTGATCATAACAGCTTGAAGCATTTCCTTGGACAGCGTGATCTTAATGAGAGGCAGCAGAAGTGGGTTAGCAAGTTGCAGTCCTATGACTTCGATATTTCTTATATCAACGGTATTCAGAATGTGGTAGCTGATGCTCTTTCACGGAGACCCCACTTGTGTGTGATTTCAGAAATAATTGAGGATTGGAGACATCTGATTGTTGCAGAGTATGCTCGGGATTAGTGGGCCTCAGGTATTGTTGATGGCAGTGATCAGGACAACGATTATACCCTTGTGAATGAGCTGATCATTTACAAGGAAAGGATATATTTAGTCCCGGGGTCTAGTGTCAGACAAATCATTTTTCGGGCTTTCCATGATTCACCCTTGGCGGGACATCCGGGTTTCTTTAAGACCTATAGGCAGATTTGTGAGAGGTTCACTTGGAAGGGACTGAAGACAGATGTTCAGCGGTATGTCTGTGAGTGCTTTGTTTGTCAGTAGAACAAACAGGAGCATACTTATCCGGCCGGGTTGTTACAACCACTTCCCATTCCTGAGCGGAAGTGGGCTTGTTTATCTATGGATTTCATTGTGGGTTTGCCTAAAGCCCAAGGTAAAGATTGTATTTTTGTGGTGGTGGATCGTCTTACCAAGTACACCCATTTCTTTTCGATTACCACCACTTTCTTAGCTGTCTAGTTAGGTAAGTTATTTTTTCGGGAGGTATTCAGATTACATGGTTTGCCCCAGACTATTGTGAGCGATCGTGATAGTCGCTTTATGAGTCATTTATGGCAGGAGCTTTTCCGGTTATGTGGGATGGAATTGACCCCCAGCACTAGCTACCACCCTCAGACTGATGGTCAGATTGAGATAGTGAATAAATGGGTGGAGGGCTATCTGCGGAATTATGTTTCTTCTCAGTAGCGGGCTTGGGTGAGGTGGATACATTTGTGTGAGTTTTGTTATAATTCCACTCATCACATGACTATTCTGATGTCACCGTTTCGGGCTTTGTATGGGTATGATCCACCTAGTTTCATGGATTTATTATGCAGTGACAATTGAGTGCCCAGTGTTGGGGATATGTTACAGGATGGTCCAGACATCATGAGGACATTAAAAGACAATATTCAGAGCGCTCAAAATTAGCAGAAGCAGTATGTTGATCAGAAGAGGACTGCTCATTCTTTTCAGGTGGATGATATGGTTTATTTGAGGTTACAGCCCTACAGGCAGTCTTCTATCAAGAAGAGAGGGGCCGAGAAGCTCAAGCCCTGTTACTATGGGCCTTTTCGTGTTGTTCGTCAGGTGGGAGAGGTTGCGTATGAGCTGGATTTACCTCCTGACAGTAGGGTTCATAATGTTTTCCACGTCTCACGCCTTAAGAAGACATTGGGTCAGCATGTTGTACCATCTTCTACATTACCTCCTTTGGATGATGAGGGCAGATTGGAGTTGGTTCCTAAGGCTATTTTGGAGACCAGGGAGAGGAATCTGCGGTGTAGAGTTGTTAGGGAGTTTTTGGTGAAGTGGCACGGACTTCTTGATGAGGATGCCACTTGGGAGCTTGAGGATATTCTGCAGCACCCGGGATTGCGATGTTGTCGGTATATTTTGTATGTACGGGAGTTATGTAATAAACTTATGTTAAGTTATGTTAATCTTGGCGGTTAGCACCGAGAGTGTGAACCGTTACGACGCGACGTTTCGGTCGTGTCCCTTCGGAGGCTTTATGTATACTTTGCTCAGATTGGGAATAGGACGATTTATGATTTGGTTTTCTAAATACTTTATGTTTACCAAATTGCAATACTTTCCTGTGTTCATGTTTATCAGTTAATGTGTGTTTATGCAACTATTCTTGTTGACCCGAGAGGGAAAACATCTGGCGATATATAGACAAACTCGTTGCAGCAGAGGGAAAACATCTAAAAGTTGAAAAAATTGAAAAAAATATATATAAAAAATAAAATTTAAAAAAAAAAAAAAAAGAAAAAAAGAAAAAGTGCAGAGTAACATGTCCGTACGGTACCGTACGACATGCATCTTAATGTTTTAACACCGTACGGCAGGTATATTAGCACCGTACGACATTATTGCAGCATTATTAAAACCCGTACGGCGCCAGGCATAGAGGAAATTGCTATCGAACTTGGCCGTACGACCAACTGGCGTGTGCGGATAAGGACTTGTTGTACGGCACCGTACACTTTGGAGGAGTAGACCGTGCATCACTGTACGGTTTTGAGTGCCGTACATTGCCGTATGGAAAGGGTATAATTTCGTAATATCAAATCTGAAGACCGTACGGAGCCGTACGGATGTAGCCTGCCGCATTGCATGGACCGTACGTGCAAGGAAGAAAAACAAAACGTGAAGGCATTCAGGATCGTACAGCATGAGGAAGTGAGTACGTCAAATAACAGTTAAGTTGCATATATGTCGTAAGGGTCCGTACGGCCCTATAGTATATAAGAGATCAATTTTTTTTTGGCAAAGACGTCTGTACACATTGTCTTTCATTGCGTCTAAGGAAGACTTGGGATTGCCGTACATAGCATTGGGGCGTGTGAAGGGAAAGCATGAAAGAGGAAATTCATATGGTATACTAAAAAAAAAAAAAAAAAACGACGACAAAACAAAGCAGCTCATATTGAAGAACAAATGGTACCGAAGGGAAGGGCATGAGCAGGAAGTAAGGGAAACATAAGCGGTTTGCAGAAAAGAGCATGGGAGCATACGAAAATCACAAAATTAGTGTGTTTCATAGGCTCTGCCCCAGGACCCCGCGGGGGCGCTGCCCCTCGACCCCGCTGGGGGCGTTGCCCCCTAGACCCCCAGTCGGTTTAGTTATTAACCCTTGGAGAGTGTGACCAGTGGATGAGACCTGCAGCTGCTACATATTTGCATATTGGAAAAAGTACATTGGCTGAAGGAAGTTGATTTGTACGACAGAAGTATTTCAAAAATCAGTTACGAACCGTTATTACACAGTATAGAAGGATGAGCTCAAGGCAACAGTAGAGTTCTTGGAGACAAAAATTGCAAATTTCCAAACCAGCCAGTAGTAGCAGACCAAGGGTTTCACATTCCAGAAGCATGGACAGGAAACAGAAGCACCGTCCGCAGCAGGCCCAAAAAGAAGTCACCTGGAAGACTGTGACATTTGAAGGGCTGAGCGGAGTGGAATGCCGTACATGGTGGGAGCAGACTCCGGATACCAATTTCTTGAAGGGACAGATTCGGCGGGCCGGAGTTCATTGGGCAATACAGATGCCGTTGCCTTCCATTAAGGAGTACGAGGGTCCTCTGAGGGGGATGATTGATACATTTGACCGGTTCAGCCGACGGAGTACATTGAAATATTGTGGTACAGAGATTCAGATTTCATTCACAGCTCGAGAGATTTCGAGGGTGTTTGGTATTCTTGGTACACAGGGCAGGAAAATCGACTTGAAGCCGAGGAAGCTGACCAGAGAAGACAAGGAGAAGTATATTAAGCTGGTTTCAAGAAATTTGTCTCAGCAGGAGTTCGAGTCATTGCTTGGCTCTTCTTCCCGGAATCGAGGACTTAAAAAATCATTTGTGGCCCCAGGTGAATGGCGATGTTTGATGGATATCGTGAAGAGCAGGTTGACCGGGGCGAGTAGGGCATCCGACATTGCCCTTACACATTTGGTTTTCATGAACGGGATCCGCCAGGGGACAGTATATGATTGGGCTTCAGTGATGGCGGAGAGGCTGTACGAGTTTATGACTCTACAGCATAGGACGTTTTACATGCCCCATATTGCCATAGGGTTGTTTCTGAATGCTGCCCGAGAACAGATTCCGGCGGAGAAGCTGAGGCCACAGCCGGTGGACATTGCGACGGGAGAGCCTCTCATCTTTCATTGGCGGCACTTGGATGCTGAGGGGTACAGACAGGACTGAAGAGGAAGCGTCAGGCCCTCTCTGAGTCGGAAGGGGAGAATGTGGACAGTGGACGGGAGGAGTCCAGTGAGGACTCGGAGGAGGAGGAAGACAGTGAGAGTGAGGCAGTAGGCGGATCGGACACTCCCGACATAGAGGCACTGACTTCACCATCTGGGGTTGTACCAGTTTCGACTCCGACTGAGAGTGCACCACCTTTTGTTTTATTCACACCACCCGCACCCTCGGTGACTGTTGCAGCGGGGTCCTCTGTACCATCCGGTACCACATTAGAGGCCGTACCAGTACCACCGTTCGGAGAGCTCCGGGCTCCTGTAGTATTACACCCGACGGGCCAGACTTTAGAGCCACCTACAGTTCAGCCAGCTGATGCAGGACAGACTAGCGGAGATGGTGCTCGAGGCTCAGAGCAGGTTACTTTGGAGGTTGTGGGCACTGAGGCGTTTGTGCGGGTTGCGCCAGGGGTATTGGAGGAGGCGCCACCTCAGACGGTGCCGACAGGGGTTGGGGACCCGAACTCTCGAGTGTTTTCTTGGCTCGCGCAGTTCAAGATGTCTCCCATCGCCATGGCAGCCCCGAGTTCCCTGTCGCCTGACAGAGCAGTAGTAGAGATTGTTGATTTGGATACAATGATGTCGCCACCCCGTGAGGAGCCAGCAGAAGGGAGTGAGATGTGTGAAAGACCTGATCCTGTGGAGGAGCAGAGACAGCCGGTTGAGGCTTGGGAGGAGTCACAGAGGGCGATGCCACTGAGGGAGACCGCGCAGACAGTATGGGAGCAGTACTTGGCGGATGTAGCTGCTGCAGGCCAGCGGGTCGTCGCCTCAACAGAGCTTCAGGGCCAGGAGAAGGTTGCTGAAGAGTTGGAGCGCCTTTTGACATTTGTACGGGTTGGCTGTCCACAGGCATTCGTCGAGTGCTTTGAGGCTCGGGGATGGCCTACACAGGAGACTCTCACTATGTTGGAGGATTGGGCTCTTCGGGTGCCAGCAGGAGAGAGCCGACTGCAGGGTCTTATTCGGGAATTGGAGCAGGCATTTCGAGAGGAGTACTTCACTCTCAGACGCTCGGAGCACGCTTCTTCAGTGCATCAGGCTACGGGCTTGGCGGCTGAGGCAGCTCGGGAGGAGGCAGTTTCCCATCTCACAGCCTTGGAGACAGTAGTGGTTCAGGAGAGGGAGTCCTGGGAGGTTGAGCGGAGCACCATGAGGTCAGAGTTGGACACACTACGGGCAGAGCGGGATTTATTGGAGACTCGCTTGAATTCAGCTATGGAGGCTGCGGATGCAAAGGAGAAAGCAGTGTTAGAGGCAGCCAGCATGGTTCGGACAGCGATGGAACTGAAGATGCGAGCAGAGCAGGCTTTGCAGACCCGGACGAGTCAGGTCTATGAGTTGCGAGCCCAGATTGCTTCAGCACCGGCACCAGCTGGACCCTCATCTTCAGGGATGCTTCCTACGCCCCCTTCTCAGTAATTTGTAATAGGCTCCATTTTGTCTATGTTTTCTTTTGTCAGTCGTCGGAGCCGACTTCTTTTATGGGGGGGATGATGTTGTCGGTATATTTTGTATGTACGGGAGTTATGTAATAAACTTATGTTAAGTTATGTTAATCTTGGCGGTTAGCACCGAGAGTGTGAACCGTTACGACGCGACGTTTCGGTCGTGTCCCTTCGGAGGCTTTATGTATACTTTGCTCAGATTGGGAATAGGACGATTTATGATTTGGTTTTCTAAATACTTTATGTTTACCAAATTGCAATACTTTCCTGTGTTCATGTTTATCAGTTAATGTGTGTTTATGCAACTATTCTTGTTGACCCGAGAGGGAAAACATGTGATGGGTTGGGGACAAGCAATCTTGGGGAGGGAGGACTGTAATGTCCCCGATTTAGCAGGGCTCTGTAGTTTAGCATAGTTAGTTCATCACTGCGACCCTCGTGAGTTGACAATGTGTTTTGAGGGTCTTTGGGAGTTTCTGGGACAGACTTACTATTTTGGATAAGTCTATTTTTAGCTATGGCTATTTCTGGTAGGGCAGTGCCTATTCCTAGTTGGGCAGTTGGTCTTGGTGCTTTGTCAGAGATTCGTTGATTGCAGTCAGATAGTTCAATGGCTATTATTTTAAATGTGTTATTAAATTAAATTATTTTGATTTAATTTAATAACTTATAACTTTATGTTATAAAGTGGGGTTATTTTTTAAAAGCCATTTAAGTGAAAATATTAAAAGTGCTTTTTCGAAAAAGCTATATAACCAACTCGAAAAAGCACTTTTCATTATCTTATGCAATCATTATTATTTCTTGGAATTTGGGAAGAAGACAGACCTGGCTAGGGTTTCAAGGACGGATTCCTCTTTCTCGTAATTTGGGCCATTGTCTGTTGATGGTGAATTTTACGTCTAATTATCTCTGAGATTTCAATCCGGTGCTGTTGTATATCAGATGTGTGTGAAATTCTGAATCTGGAGCTTGAAGTTTATTTGGAATTGTGTCATAGCATCAACAAACGAATTCTGAAAGTTTTTGTTCTTGGAGGCCATTGGTTAATTTCTTTCTGATTATCGAAAGAGTTTGTGAAGAAGAGGTCTATTGGATTACTTGAGTATGTGCTGCAATTTAGAGCTGCGTAGCAAAATAAAGTGGAGGCGTTTGTGTCCTACAACGAAATCCCTTGCAGATTGCCCACGTGAATACTGTCTGCTCGCACGTGAGGTAATATAAATGGGCGGCTGTCAAATCTAGACTGAGTCTTCACGTTAGCAGGGTCGTGAGTCTTCTTGGGAGACGACAATGTATTTCTGAACAGTCACGTACTGCTATAAGCAGTGTCGTGGATCATTAATAAGGTGGCAGCTGCATCAATACAAAGACATCACAGCATAAGGGAGAGATTTCACAGGTGCAGGTCGTGACAAGGAAAGATAGAATTGGTGCATGTACAGGTGCATTTGAATTTGGTGACATTTGATTATTATAGAAATTTGTTGAAGTGAAAATTTCAAATTAGTGAATATTCATTCAGATTTGCTATTTGACTGAATTGGATAATTAAAATTGGTGAAAGTATCTTTAGGATTTGTTTGCATGAATATTATTCAATATAGTTGCAGTTATTTTCAAAATTATTTTAAAAATCTAGGAAGAGCCAACCTAGGTTCTTCACATTCCCACCAAAAACATAGGGCATAATGTGTTATAAAAACTCTTAAATCTTATCCTCTATCATCACCCTTGTGAAAATCATTATTACTTATTTGTTAGTTATGATAATGATAGCTACTATAGTCTTCTAATCAATTTGCTCAATTGCCTCTCTAGAAAGACTTGTCAATGATGTACAATTATTCACTTTTCTTGTAGTTTCATGATTTACTAACAACTGTTCTTTTAAAGAGATCACCAGAATAGTAATAAGAGATCTTTGCGTAACATCAATTCAAGTGTTGGAAAAAATGGAAGCCACCGAATATCTCCAACCTTCTCAAATATCTTATAGGGACAAATCCATGGAAACCTTCTCCACTATCAGAAGAACAATACAAAATTTCTCATAATCACACATCTCATATCTTGTGTATCAACATCAAACTATCAATATTTCTGAATTTCAATATGTAGTGACAATCTAATATGAAATATACATTGTGAGTTTTGAACTCTTTCACTCTTCAAAACAATGACTTGACTTTTGTGTATCTAATCTTAAAAGTTAATGCTAAAGTTTACCACTATTCTTGTTTTCAAAGTTCTATGTCATGATATTTTCTAGAAATTATTAAATTATACTAAACAAAAATTGACATTTCCAAGTACCCTTGTTTCCTATTTTCGAAAATTACCCGTACCAGTACCCGTACCATTCTCCAAAGTCTCCAAGTGGCCCCGTCTCCTGGTAACCTTGATATATATATACATTACATTGAAATATATGTTATACTATTTAGATAATAGAATATCTAAAATGTAAAAGATGCTTATGAATTATATAAGAATTATATAGATAGTTATTCATATATGAAAAATATATATATGAATTATATATCTAAATATTCTAATGCATATAATGGAGTATTTTAATGATATATATATATATATATATATATATATATATATATATATATATATATATATATATATATATATATATATGTGGAATTGAAAACATCTTAGTTTGAAATATTACCAATTACAACTCCCAAGTACGATTCAAACCCAAATTGGGAATTTTGAGAGAAAATTACGTAAGGCTCTATTTGGGGTCATTACACCCCCCCCCTCTCAGTAACTTGTAAAATATTATCAATTGGTATCAGAGCCAAGTTCTCTCTACTTCAAAGCCTAACAGCTAGAGAGAAAGATCATATAGGTTTACCGATATCAAAAGCAGCTAGAGGAAACCAATGACATCATCACCTCTTTGGAAAACAGATTGAGGAGATCACTTGCAAAAAGAAAGGAGCTAGCGCTACAGCTGAATGAGAGCAATGAAACCATTGATGAACTCTCTGGGCAGAGTGGATCTGACAAAGCTGAGGAGGCAGTATCTGAACTCATGGAAAAGAATCAGATCCTGACCGATGAGATCTCTAATCTTAAAAGAGACCAAGAAGACAATGCCCTGAGGATGACTGAACTAATCGAGAAAAAGAGAAAAGCTGAAGACAAAAGAAATTCAGCAGTCAAGTCTCTTCAGCCTCTGAGAAAGCAAGGGACTGGGCTGTGGAGGCCATAGGTGCAAATGAACTTATCATTCTACAACTTCAAGAAGACATGCAGAGTGTCACCCAAGAAAATGCCCACATGCAGAAAGGCTGGCATGACAGGAATGAAGCATGCAATAAATTGTCTCAAGAATTGCATCAACTAAGGGAGCAGATGAATGAACTTGAAGAAACAAATGAAATACTGAGAAGATACAATGAAAGTTCAACTAAGCTTGATGAGCAACTCAAAGCTCAAAGAAGACACAAAGATCAGACCGGTCTTGGATTCACCGGTGAAAATGCCAAAAAGAATGGTGAGCCCTCTAGGGCAAAAGCAATCAAGAAGGATAAGATGAAATCGCTGATGCAAAAAGGTAAGAATTTCCCTAACACATGTTGCAAACACTGTGGGAAATCGGGTCATAAGGCTAATAACTGCAAGAATGCACCGGTTAGGACCAACAATAGCTACTGGAAGAACTGCTGTAAAAAGGGCCACAAGACCATTGAGTGCTGGTCCAGTCCCACATCTGTGTCCAGTAGCAGCAAGGGAAGCTTCAGAGGGTACTGCTATGCATGCAATAAATTTTGACACAGAGCACAAAAATGCAGATCCAAGACAATGGCATTTAGATCCCCAAAATCGGTACTCACCAAGAGAAACAAGGACCTGAGTACAGTGAACTGTGGATTACACAATTACAATGGCTCTTGCAACAAGTCAACTGACACGAAAAGAATGAACTCATGGAAAGCAACTGGAGTAATCTGCTATCACTGCAACAAAGTGGGACACAGCCAAAGAGTGCAGAAACCGGTCATCCGGCAAGGAGAAGGAACCGGTTAAATCGGAAGAGAAGATCAACAAGGAAGAAAAGACTAAGAAAACAGTCAAATAGATTTGGTTCGTAAAAGAATCAAAGATCTCCGCTGAAGAGAAGATAGAGGAAAGATCACCATCTGCTGATGGCGATATTTCTTCAGCAAACTAAACCATGAGGGTTTAGAGGGAACCGGTAGATCCACTATCGTTCCTGGTACGACTGGTGAGAGTCAGACTCACTCGGTCTACAAGATTAATCGGTAAGGCAAGTTTACAATCAACCGGTTGGCAAAACGAAAAGAAAAAGTAGGTAAAACATTTATTACTATAGCCGTTTAACAAATAGTTACCTTTATAACCTAACCCTATAAAAGAAAGGAAAATTACTCATAAGTTTTCACTTTGCTTACTTTGCAATTTACGAATTCTTGTGCTAAGTATTATTTTCATGCTTTGATCACTGATGAATCATTATCTGCAAATCGATCCAAGTAACTTTCTGCAAATTACCGGTTAGCAAGAATGGCTTCATCTTCCACTACCGTGAAGTTGATCAAAGGAGATCAAGTGGACAGACCAGCATACAACATCTTGCCTGTTCAGAAAAGAGAAAACGACATGGCTGGCGCTCTCTCTTCCATACCAAAAGGAGTCCTCTTGACCGAGGATGTTACAACGTTCATTCATGCCAAACAAGAAGAACTCGGAGAAACCTTTATTCAAGGAGAGTATGTGTTGTATGTGAAGAAGGGAAACTTCTCGACAAATATGCCAATTTGGTATCCTCCGGTCTAATATATGGTGTGTGCTACCCTACAATCTTCCGGGAGGACCAAGTTAGACTAGTGCTAAGCCAGCTTCACGAACCAGGGTTCTGGCTCAACAGAGGCGCATGTCACAAGATCACCAAAGAGGATCTCCACAGAGTGACCGGGTACAGTGACAAAGGGGAAGCGATAACCTTGCGAACCATCTCCAATACTGTCATCAACAAGCTGACCAAGTTGAAGTCCGACGGTTGACTCATGACTATAAACGACATTGAAGATGGAGTACGTTTCGTGTCTGCTGTTATCGGGTACAAAGTCTGTCAGTCAAGCAACTTAAACAGCGTACCAAGTGGTGCAATTGATGCTGCGCATCGCATCATGCATGAAAATGTCCAATACGACATTTGTGCAATGCTTCGGAACCAAATTTTTGAAAATATGAAGAAGCTTGGAGTTGTGAAGAAGTAATCTATGAAGTATGGAACCCTTCTGATGTGCCTATACTTTTTCTACTTGGATTTCTTCCCAGGTTTTGGAAAACTGAATTGGAGAACCGATAAACCGATCATGCATCAAATCACTGAAATGGCAAATAGACAGGGAGACTGGTTAAGCAATGCTATGACTCAACATTTCGAAGCCTTTCAACTAGAGATGCACGAGAGGGAAAGAGTTCCGTTAGCAATTGTTGAACATTACAAGGATGAGGTATGTTTTCTGGTCACCACCGACAACTGCATTATTCAAGTAGTTGAACCAAGAGATGCATATGCTTCTGAGCTGGGTTACGAGATCTCAGCCAAAGTTGCTAGGCATATGCTTGATGGAGCCCTAATTTTTGCAAAAATTAGAACCTCCATTTGTGAAATAATGTTAGAGATTCATGTTGAAATATTGTCATTAATATCAAGGCATATCAGAATATGATGGAGACTTGTGAGTATGCATATTATTCAAACTTGTACTTTGAGATGGAGAGCTGTTGAAAACCATGAGAACTTTGTAATAATATCATTCAGTGAAACAGTATATGCAGAAAATTATACCGATCTTATAATTCATGGGCAATCAAAATCAGTGATCAAAATCAATGCTTACGTTAAGAATAAGGCAGAAATGAATATCCAGAATTATGTTGAACACTGGTGTATTAGATTGTGTTAAAATCAAAGTTGTACATATACAATGAACAATATATTGAATCATGCGTACAACCTCAGAAGGAACAAGTGTATGAGTTCAAATATACAATAGAAAAATATAAAATAGAGCAGCATTGGAATAGAAACAATGATTCAGTGGATAGTAACACTACATACATGATGCAATGATTATGAGATGTAGAAATACAGAAATACAAGAATGACAACTTGAGTCAGCAGCTACACATAGTCAAAGAATGAATAAAAGGAGAAAGAACGATCACACAAATGGAGTAGTATGATGAATCAAAAGCAACACAGACCCAATAAATATTGAAGTCACAGATAAACCTATTAAAGAAACTTATATACAGTGATGAGGACTGTGCGATTAAAGCTCATCCAGTAGCAAACAACAGCGATCTCAATACACATGACATAATACTGATAAGTAAATCACTCCTAGAATATGCGACAATGTGTATGCGGGGTCAATGAGGACTCAAATATATGCCCAATATCGAAATGAACCTGCAGAGTAAATTGGTAATGGCTATGATAATATTAACACCATCTTTACCGTCAAGGAGTACTCAGATTTAGCGGACAGAAGAAAATACATAGCAATTGCAGGTTTTATCTATGCTTTCATTTGTTGACAGAGTAGCCATCTATTCAATCATGAAGGAATAGAAAATTATTATATACCTTTCCGAATATACACACCTAGGCGGATAAATGCACACGCCAGGAGATACGAGAATGATCAAGTCTAAAACACTCTCACAATCTTAGATTGGATGTGGATAGGAGGAAGATGTAAACGCTGTAGTGTATTTGGCCATGAAATGCACAGGAAGATCATTCACGGAGAAACATATATATTTAATTGTATGGAGGGATAAGGACCAATAATATGACTTTGTGATATAAATTCAATTATTTTATTTTAATAATAAAATAAAATGTCTTTTGTTTATTATTAAAGGTGTGGAGAATTAAACTGCAGATGAACCGTCCTTTATAATTATTTTTTGAATTCTGTATACAATTTAAATGTCAGATAAGTGGACATGGTCATTTAGCATCTTAAATTCGATCATCATAGATATCGTGAAATATTTAATTGTTTCCGAATTTGTGTCCAGTTTGTCTCCGAGGAGTTAAAGTTCAATCTGGACTAATTTAAGATTGCATAAATATTTGATTTGTCACGTCTTGATTATTTAATTGATTGGCAGTATAAGTGCGTAGAACATTATAAAGTTGTACGTAATCTTCATTGAAGTTGACTCTATTGCCCGAATGAGCAGAGGCACTGGTCTTTTTATTTTTAAAGTATTGGGTTTATATGTGAAGTCAGAAAATCTATCAATTCCTTCCTACAAACCTCAAATCCATTATTAAGAATCTTTACACAAAACATTTAATTCAAACATTCAGCATTCAATTTCATATTGATCGAGTTTGAGGAATTTGCCAGCCGGAAAACTCACAAGCTTAAATTCGCTATAGAAAAACCTTGAAGAAAGTGATCAAGTTCGAGGTGAAGGTTTACCTGCCTAGGTGTAGTGAAGCCTAAAGTGCAGGGGAATTTGGATTATTCCCGTTTGTTGGCCAAAATTGATTTGGAATCCTATTGGAGAATTGGCAGGCTCTTGGATTTCCAATTTGTGGTTTTGGGAACCAACAATGCTGATGCATTAAATGATGCAAATTTGGATCTTGGTGCCAATTGGTTCGGCACGTACACTGAAATTGTTCAGAATCTGTCAAAAAGGGCACCGATCAAAATTGTCTACAAAAGGACTCCCCCACCAAGGAAGAAACTAGCGACAGAACAACCCAAAGGCCGAAGGAAGAAAGAAGAACCGACACCTAGCATCCAAGAGGAAGAATAAGAAGAAACAGACCCCGAAGACACACTTCCTCTAATTAGGAAGAAGACCGGAAAAATATCAAAGGAGGACCCACCTAGACGAGCCAAGCCCACAATTGACGAAATTGTGGAAAGACTGAAAAAGGTTGGAAATTTAGGCTTTGTAAGAAGAATATATGAATTGAGTAGTGATGAAGACAAAGACAAAATTGAGGAAGCAGTAGCATTCTGCCTCCACAAATTCAATCTTCATCTCGGTGGACTGCACACTACTCTACCGGAACAACTTCTACAGAATATTGAGGCCCGGTGGAAAGTCTCAGAAGAAAGAGAAAAGGAGGAGAGGATACGGGCTCTTCTGGTGGTTCAGAATCACCTTACTCTGGAAGAGGCAACAGAACAAGCTGAACTTTATCAGAAAACTTTTGCAACCATAGGAAGGATAGGCGTCATGCTTATTGGAGAAATTGAAATGGTACATAATGAAGAAGTCACACTATGGACCAAACTTCTTCAGACCCAGCAACAAGTAGAACAAGAAGCAGCACAAAGAACAACTAAACCGACACTTGACATCAGTAAAGGGAAAGGAGTACTTGGAGAAGAAGCATTGGTACTAGTGGATTTAACCAAGAGACAGGTGACGAATGCAACGGTTCTCATCTCATCAAGCAAAGGTAACTTTCAACCTATGCATGTTGATGATTTAATAACTGAGTTTATGGACTTTGGAGAAGTGGACAATGCAGCCAAGTGTACTGAATGAAGAAGACAAACAAAAGCTGATTGTTGGGATTGTAGAGACCTTCATGGACGATCATAGGACTCCAAGGGACTACAGGTCCAAGTTCCCACCGGAACTAAACAATAGGCTACAATCAAAATGGAAAACCGGTCTAGGCATGAACACCAGAATTACTAGGGACACACTACTTAAGGTCCGGCTTGGATTTAGTGAAGAAAGAATAAAGCTTCTAATAGAAGAACCATCCATGAACCTAAAAACAACAGAGAGAGTCGCAGAGATATTGAATGGATATGAGAATAAAGTCTACAAAGCAACTCTAGATTGCTAGAATAATTATGACTTCAAGGCATTGGAGAAATATGGTCCTTAGGATCAAAACAGACCATTGCAAACACTAAAGGAGGGGCTCATAAATGGTGAAGGATCTTCTGCTAAAAAGGAAAAAGTTCAAACAAAGGAGTTCTTAACTAATGAACAAACAAATGTTGAACAAGAAGCAAAAATTGATATACCCATAGGGGAACTCCATACAGCTGAGGAGCAGCAAAAAAAAGAAGACCCACTGGCAGAACAACAACAAAATGTTGAAGGTAGTAAGCCACTGGAAGAAGTCCAACTGGAAAGCAGAGCTCATCAAGAAATGGAAGACAATAAGGGGCAAGAAGAAGAGATCCCTGTCCACACAGAACAACTAAGACCGGAGCAAGAGCAAGGATAGCGAGAACACAAAGACATTCCAAGCTCCTCTTCAAAAAGGAAACTATCATTTGCCGAGGGAAAGGAAGCAAAAAGAAGCAAGATTACAGATACAGTGGTAGACATCAGTAAGATGTCAACAAGGCAACTAAAAGAATTGACCAAAAGAAAACAGGATATGGTCCTGACCAATGTAAAAAACATCCTGTACAACTTTTTACCTGATGCTGACATAGATGAAGATGAACCGGTCATAGATCAGCTAGAAGTTTTGGCGCAAGCAATCGGTGAGGATCTAACAGATCCAGAAATAATGGCAGCCGACCACTACGAAAAGAAAAGAGTAGAAATACTCCACAAACAGGTTGATGATATCAAAGTAAATGTGACAACCAACCTGAGAATCCTCCGACAACAGCTTCAAGAGGCAGGAAGCTTGATGAGTAGAACATCAAACTTTGAAGTATTTTTGCAAGATTTGTCAGAGAAGTCTGCTGAGATAACAGAAGAGATCAAAGCATTATCCTCTCAATTTGATATAAAGAACAAAACCGCAACAACCTACAACAAAGAAATGTCCTATCTAACTCTCGCATAGACGAAAATTGCTGAAGAGAAAAATAAGAGGATTCAAGATATTATTGGATTTCAAATGTTCTTGGCACCAACATTTGACATCATGAATTCAACTGCATCCTCTACAGAAGCTATCATCAATGAACCAGCATACAAAACTGTGGAAGATATGGAGAATATCATTATTTCTCTGACTGCAGCCCAAAAGAATTCAGAATATATAACCTGTCAATGGACCCCATTCCTTCATTCAGCCAAGACAATATATAAGGATATCTTCACAAAGCTTCAAATGTGAAGAAAAATGTTACCCTTTGTCTTATAGAGGCAAAAATGGGAAGAAGAGTAAAAGAAGAATCTGCAGGATCAACACAGGTATTCCGGAGCATTCAGTTAGGGGAAGTTCGGAACAGGGGAAGTGTTGTTCCACCGATACAAGGTATTGTGAAATTTGTGTACAAGTTTTACCACCAATGACAAAGGGGAAGATTGTTAGGAATTTGAGTTGTCATTAATGTTCATCTACAAACACGTTGTATCAGTAAGGAGTCACCAGTCATTCACAACACTTGTCTTCTAAGACACCAGTTGCCAAGCAATACAAGAGTATGCACCGGTAGATGAAAAGAAGTGCACTCACCAGTAGACTAATCTAAACAACACTGTAATGAGCTTGACTGGCTCTATAAATTGCAATCTGAATTTCTGCAAGAAATTCTCGAAATTTGTTTCCTTTGTCCTTTTAAGCTATATGTATATTAATTTATTCTGATTTCTTGGCAATGAACAACAATATAAATATATGAAAGACTCAATAAAATTGTATGTGAACTTGAAAGAACGTTTACACATTCAAACTATTATATTGTAAACAAATCGAAAGGGCACCTTTAATCAAATATATGCTTGCTGCTGGCACACAATTCTGTGAACTGGTGATAAACGTCTGCCATCTCCACAATGCGGTTAATGCTGTAGACGTCTCTTCTTATGCAGCTGTCACCCCTTCAATAAAACATGGCAGACTCTTCCCAATGCAATGCAAACACACAATGCACTGCTGGTGTATATATACGGCCAGGCCTGAGATCAGAATTGTACAGCCTTTGCTGAGAAGTACAGCTGCAGCTGGGTGCTGTACAACCTTCTACAGGCATAAAAAACAATCCAAAAAAATGTCTGAAAGCGGCAGATCAATTCGTTGGCATTCAGACCAACCACAAAGTGCGAATTTCTTGAGAATGTATCAATTCTCAAAACCCATATCGAACCCTTCAATTTGCATTATTCAATTTCCTCCTGTAACTCCTCAGCAAACTTAATTGAATATGTCACACCAATCCTCAACAAGAAAACAAATCAAACCCTAGGGGAATAAATTGATTTGCCTGTAGAATTACTTCTCATAAATCCAGTATACATCAGCACAGGAATAAAATTCATAATCAGGACTACAGCTGCAAAATTCACCATCAACTTGTAATGGCTCAAATTGCCAGAAGAGGAATCAGTCCTCAAAACTCTAGCTGGGTTGTCTTCTCACAAACTTCAATAAAATCATAATTCAACAATGGATGATTTTCCTTTCACAAAGCATTGCTTTTATAATTCGAAAAGTGTCTTCTCTCACATACTTTTCACTTAAAACACTTTTTATACTTAGGCACATATTGAATAATATAATTTATTGATTCATTTGGCTCCAAGAAAGGGCCTTTTCACCAATATCATGAAATTATGACACGCAAGGTCCCTGTTTCTTGTGCCCAAGATTTAAAACTTTTCATCCTTGTTCCAACAAGCTATAACACTAAGGTATCCAGCATATAATACCAACAAAAATGGCAACCTTAGCAAATTTAATTAAATAATAATAATAAACCACTCGTCTTGCGAAAACAACTTAAGAAGCGTCCGAATTGAAATTTGTCTGCACAGGATTTATCCAGATGATGAAAGATGATGAATGAACTTGACAGGGTGACTTACTAAAAATAGATGCTCTCTCCAAGATTCTTGGAGCCCAAACCGGAAGCTAGAAATGAAAACCGAGAGCATCATTCAACTCCTCTAACTCATCTGAGCTCATCGGAACTATCCATTGACTTACTATAAATAGTAAGTTCACACCAAAGATCCTCTAAACACCTCACCAGACCACGAGGATCACAATAATGACCTGGCACCATCAGATCAAAGACTTGCAAAAAATGGGGACATTACAAACACACCGGTTTCTGAGTGCATGTATAAGTTGAACTGGATACAAGATTGCACCGGTCTCGGTCTAAGACAAGTTAAAGATCCGCACTGGATTAAGAGGATTAGTCTCAATTAGAAGCCGGACTATATGGGAGTTAGCTTTTTAACAAGAGTTAGCTTTATCCTTGCGGATGTCTTACATGGTGAAATCTAGATCATTACTCGCATTTTGTTGTTGATTGCATGATTCATTGCAGAGTTTGTGGCCTAATGGTTCTGTGAGTTAAGGGTTTCATTGCGATGAACTCTTTTAATATATATATATACAAGTCATAAGACGAAAAGAGTGTTGTTGTTGAAAAGAATGCTAAAGGAGGATATTCTTCAAAAGAGTGCTAAAGGCACAGAGGTGAAGAAACTTGGAGAGATCAACAGCCAGGCAAACTGAAGAAGAGATCAACAGATATGATCTAATCAGACAGTGAGTGTCATACTAGATCATTGCTTTTACAAGGTATGAAAGCTTATTAAAATCTCACTATCAGGGTGAACCTAATCGGTTCTTTGTAAAAATCCCCTAACAGGGTAACATCTTTGTTGATGTTCAAAGTCCTGTAACTAGACAACTTTTAACAGGGTTCAGATCTTAACCGATCTCTGTAAAATCCCTTAACCGGGTAGCACTATGATCAGTGCTTTGTAAGCTCCTAACAGGGCACCTTCATTCTACAGTAGTGAAGTTGTGAGCTTTGTCTCACCATGGTTTTTTTTCCTTCTAACTGAGGGTTTCCACGTATAAACACTTGTGTTGATCTGAGTGGTTCTGCTTATGCTAGTAAATGATTGTTAACTTTCTGTTTTTATTCCAAAATCTGTTTGCAAGTTTTTAGATAGTGGAGATTAGTTTTACTGATTCACCCCCCCCTCTCAGTAACCGGTAAAATATTATCAGCAACAATCTCACTATTGACAGTATCCAACCTCACAATTGGGATCCCACTATCACTCATAATCTCGATTTTATTAGTAGCCCTTCTCTTTTGAACAGAGGTGTGAAAGTACTTAGTGTTGGCATCACCTTCTTTGAGCCAAAGCTGCCTGGCCTTGTCACGCTAGAAAAGTTCCTCCCTCTTCATGATCTCAGAAAGTTCATCCTTGAGTTGCTTCTCGGTTAAGTACTCTTCATTCCTCATGCCATTGAGGATGATGTATTCGTTGAGTGATCTCAAATTTTGCTCAATACGTGTTTTTTCCTCAAAGATATTCAAGAATTTTGTCTCATTCCAATCCTTAAGTTTTCGTTTAATATGCTGAAGTTTTTTAGGAAACTTAAAACTGATTGAGCCCGCCACCCGAACTTCATACCACCATTGTTCTAAGAGGCTAGGGAGCTCGCAGTCCCTCCACCACATGTTCAAGAACCGAAAGGGAGCTTTATGGTGACTAGATGCAAGTGATATTTCTAATTCAACCGGGTAGTGATCTGAAATTCCAATGGGAAGGATTCGTGCATTGACATTGGATTGGCAGCTGAACCAGTCTGAAGATATCAAAAACCGATCTAACCTTTCAGATATAGATGTGAAATCTTTCCTCCTGTTCGTCCATGTGAAGCATCTGTTGCTGGTTGGGCAGTCCAAGAGCCTAGAATCTACCACAAGGTTTCTAAAGTCCGATATGACTTGATCAACATTACTAAGGCCTCCACTCTTCTTTGATAGATCCAGAATTGCATAAAGTCTCCTCCCACAATGTGCTGTTCTTTCCTGTTGTTGATAAACTAAGAATTGAATCATAGACTAAGCGCTTCTCCTAGATGCCAGTCGGAGCATAAACATTCACTGTTGTGAACACTTGATTGGAAAACAAATCTAGGACCTTTGTGGAGCACCAGTTATTGTTGGATGAGATGAGAGTTACTGATATAGAGCAGTCTTTCCAAAGTATGCCAATACCCCCAGATGCCCCATTGGAGCCATGGAAAAAGAAGCGCCATGGTCTACAGTGTTGCCCAAATATTATCTCCTCATCAGCCGAGAGCTTTGTTTCCTGAAGGATGATCATATTGCCAGAGTATTGTTGTAGTTGCCTTCTGACAAGGTGTCTTTTGTCAGGAGCCTTAAGGCCCCTAACATTCCAAGAAGCAATCTTCATTGCTTCCCAAGGGTGGGGCTTCCTCCCTTGGTACTGAGAAATTTTTTGATGCTGACAAATCCTTTCGAAGCTGCCTCTTCATTTCTGAGTTGACGATTGGACTTCCTGCCCTTATATTTCTTCTCCTTCATGGCTTTGCCCCTATCCAAAATAGAGAGAGCCTTCTGAGATATGTCTCGCTCATCTACTATATCCAATTCGTCACCCTTAGACTCTTATACATCAACATCCGAAGTCGGCTTGCTGAGAGAATCAAGCTTAGAGATAACGCTTAGTGCCGCGGGCTTCAAGGAATCAGAGGTAGTGGGGGCTGTGGCTGGTTTGAGGCCATGACTGTCATCAGAAGAGCTAGCAACCGGGCGGGCAAGATTGGGGGAGTACATGGCTTTTGAAGAATCTAGCTTCTCTCGTCCTACCTGCTTGGTTTTAACATTTTTTGGGCAGTTAGCTTCAAAGTGAGATCGGGCACCACATCTTACACAAATTTTTTTATCCTCTTCAATCTCCAGCCCTTGAGTCCACTTGATACCATTGACAAGAAACCCAATGGACGCAGGGATAGGTTGGATAGCGGCAACCTGAAATCAGACATACTTGCCAAGATCACCGTCAAGGGGCTCCATATCCAAATCGATGAGCAGACCAATGGTTCGGCCAATTTTTTCCAAGCATTCCTCTGACTAGTATTCTAGAGGTAGATTTTATAGTCACACCTAGACTGACGAATCGTAAGGAAGAAAGGCAATTGGGTTGAAATTAGGGCACTGTGGCATCAAATACAACGGATGTTGGTCCGTGTACCAAACGTCCGCAAGAGTAATCTGAGGCATATCCTCATTAGAAAATGCCACAATGAAAAATTGATTGGGCATAAATTTAATCATAACTTCAGTCTTCCAATTTTTGACAATCCATGATTTGATGGAATTGCGGCTAGGTTTTGAACCTATGAATCTGCAAATGAAAGCAAGGTGACGCAACAAATCAATGTCCACCCCAACCTTGCTGGAAACGTCAATATCAATTGGCATGGAAATGGCTGCCTTGCAAGCCCTAGGATCAAAGGCGGCTTGAGAAGAAGCAGACTTGTCTGTCTTGCGCCAATCCACATATTTCGCTCTTCTTTGATTGGTGGAGCGTGCCCTCGAAACCCTGTTCCGTCCAAAGACGTACACATCATCCCAAGCTTTCGGTCCTTGGAGAGGGATCGATTGCTCCTTCAACAAAAGGCATTTGTCGACCCAACGCCCTGTCCCAAAAATCCATTGCGGAACATGCTTGGCTAGGGGTGAATCAAAGACAGTAGGGCCCAAGCACCATTTCTCCTTAGCAGCGAGATTCTTGAGAGCCTCGGGGGAAAGTTTGCGTTCAGCCTCTTGTGCCCAGTGACCAGCCTTGCGTGAATTGCCCTTGACATGGGAAAAGCCCGCCTTCCTGACCTGTTCATCGATGAGGAGTTGCTCTACTACCTTCGCCACTGTACCTCTGTCGCTTGCTGCTCGCACCATCGCTTCTCCCAATTAATAATATTTATAGCTAAGTAATTAATAAAGAGGGCTCAAAAGATATTATTAAGTTTTTGGACCATACAAACAATTAATTTTATTAAGTTATTTAATTTATTTCGGGGACATTACAGGACATGACACCACCTCTCCTATGGTTGGTCTCCATTAATAAACTGAATGTGTCTTGTGGACAATTCAATGTTCCTAACCAAGTTGCAATGATCTATGTTTTAATATATCTAACAAAGAAAGATTTATTTTGTGAATTATGTTTCACTGGTTTCCTAGAGAATTTGCAGGACCTCAACCATGTATATGATTCTATTTTCCTTACCGTTCTAACTAGAATTTGTAATTTAGGGCAAAAACTAGGGCATCTAAAAAGGGGACATTACAAAGAAGCAGCAATTGAACAGCCATTATGATTTCACCTTATCAAGCATAAGGTCAACTTAATGAAACAAAAAAATCAGTATGGAGACAGCTGACTTCCTAATATATTTCTTGGGCTGATTAAATGCAATTCAATTGAAGTCACATGCAATGACTATGTTACAAGTTGTGGGAATCTAGATGTAGAACATCATGTAGAACAAGGCTGATAAAAAGCTCCGTACATTTCCAAGATGGGACAAATTCGAGGCAATAATAAATACAGTTTTGATTCTGATTGGAGGAGCCTACACAAACACATGATAAAGCATCAAAAAATACATTATGAAGGCAGTAATTTTAATTGATATTGCAGTGATTTGTATAATGTGATCACAAGATAGCGATTTAATTAAAGGAGCAGCTATGAAAACAAGCAATGTAATATTAAGCCGATTACATAATGTTGGCCAATGTTCAAATTGCAAACTGAGAAATGTGATTAAGCTGATATTAAGGGAGCAGACAAATTAACTTGCTGGCCGATGTGCAAGTGGCAACTTCATAAACTAAAAACAGCGACAGCATTTAGTAATGAAAGCTAGTCAATGATCAAATGGTGTGAGTTCATAAAGTAAATAATGGTTGATAAAATGATGCGATCTATTATGAAGTGCGATTTCATGAGAGTATGATCTGAAGTATCTACTAATAAACAAAATAACTTTTGGTCAAAGCTGATTCAAATCAAAGAAAAAAGGGCGTGATTACTAATAGGGAGTATGTAGATGGCAATCATGCCATTAGTAGTTAAATAAGAGTTTTGTTAGTTTAATGTAATAAAATATTGTTCCAAAGGGATGCCAGTTGTGTTAGTTGCTGATGGTTGGCAGACTTAACCAACTGTGGAGTCTATTTGTATGGAGATCGGAACAAGTAAAGTGTTGTTAATGTGGGAGACTATTATGCTATGAAAAGATATATCATTCTGCCATTTACTGTGTTATGTGATTCTCTGCTATGTCTAGTTAGTTATGTTATGACATTGCACTATTGTGAATGGTTACTATTGCATTTTCTGAATAATACATTTCCGATTAGGCATCTAACATTTTGACGCCCTTGCCTAAGTTCGAACTTGGAGGTCTAAGGAAGTAAGGATAGGCAGGATGGCAGTGTAATGGGTCATACCTTCGACCAACAAGTGGTAGAAGCTGACAGTGATGTCGAGGACAATAATGAAGTGACTCAAGAAGGTTAATTGACGCAAATTTGGGTCAGGTGTGGGACGTGTCGGTTGATGAGTACGTGCAGTGAGAGGCTTAGGAGAGAGGAGTCACAGTGGGTGGTCCTGTGTACAATCTTCTGAACTCATAGTGAGCGGTCTTGTGTACAATCTTTTGGATAGCCTTCCAAGACTGTTGGCTCGAGCGTTGTTGGAAATTCAGGAGGATCGTGAGGCAAGAGAGAGGGAGCACAGTAGGCAACGAATATTGTGTCAGTACGAAGAGAGGAACCAAAGGGAGGAGGAACCGCACAATACAAGTAGGCATTGTACCTCCAACAAATCCAATAATTAATGCCCAACTTGCCAAACAAAGATAGAAGGTGATGCACGAGAGCAGTGATAGAAGAAGATAAGGATGCAAAAGCCATTGTAAGGAGGTCTCTGTGAATCTAAGAACAGATTGAGAGGCGTCAACGGTTACAACAACTAGTGGAAACATTTGGTAGTCCTTCACCGCGTAATCAGGGTGGCAGTGAATGAAGAACACAACCTTCAAGCTAGGAGTAGGAAGACATTGCGAGGGAACTACCACTCTTGAACATTGCCTGGGTGCTAGAAGGGTCTGACGCTGATAGTTGGGAGGGTGACTCGGTACCAACTGAACCATCCGTACATTCCAAAGAAGATAATAGCGGGGAAGGTAATTGTTGTGAGGTTTTCACACCATCGCCCCAAAGAATTTGGGGACCCCCATTTTTTTTTGAGCAAGCCTTGACAATTTTCCTAGATCCGAGAGTTTGGGTGCCTTAGCGAATTTTTGGGCGATCCAGAGGTTTTGAAATGAAAATTTTACACTTGGGATATTTTTGAAGTGCTTGGGAGGGTATAGCTTGTTTTCACCTTGTGTGAAACATTGATTTTCCTAAACAGTTGATTTTGTCTTTAGGCCAAACGAAATTCAATAGGAATATTTTATTTCGATTGTTAGAAAAATATTTGGCAGGGCAAATTTGCAAAATTTTCAGACTAAGATGAATTTTGAAAATTGATGAAATTGAAGAACTCGAGATTTTCAAAATTTAATTGTGAAATTGGATATTTTTGGGAAAATCTTGTAAATTTTTTTTGGTGGAGAAAAATGGAAATTAAAGAATAAATTTAAAGTTGCCAATTAGAGATAATAAATTGCAAAAATAAAAAAGGATAAAATTGCCAAATGGAAATTAAATTGCAAAATGATTTTTGGATTGCAAAATAATAAAAAAATTAATTTTGGTTGTCATGATTAAATGCATTAAAATCATATTTTTTGGGCTAAGTGTTTGTAATTTAGAAATTTAAATTGGGCCCCTTTGTGTGTTAAATTCAACGTATTTTAAGGCCTAGGAGGTGTGAAATTCAAGGCAAGTTATTGGGTCCACGATGGGGAGGGTTTAAAGCTATATTGGAGGCCTAAATGACCTTTTTTCAAAATTTCAATTTTAGGGCCTATGATAATTTCGGATTTGGCTAATTTAAACCGATAATTTTGCACTAGGTTGACCCAATTTTAAATTAAAATAAAATCCCCTAGGGCTGGGCAATTCATTTCATTTAATTCATGTTTAATTTGGCAATTTTATTTTTTTTGTTTTTCCCTCCTCCTACAAAGTCGGCCTTGCTTTTTTTGGAGGCAAAATTTGGTATATAAGGGGAGCTCTCCCCCACTTCATTTCACCATCTCATTCACTTCTCTCCTTTTCTCTTGGCAGCGAAAAAGCAGTCCGAAAAAGCAGAGCGAAAAAGCACAACGAAAAAGCAGTCCGAAAAAGCAATCCGAAAAAGCAGAGCGAAAAAGCAGTCCGAAAAAGCAGAGCGAAAAAGCAATCCGAAAAAGCAGAGCGAAAAAGCAGTCCGAAAAAGCAGATCCGAAAAGCAAATTCGAAAATTAGAGAGTTTGATGAAGAGAAGAAGCTTGAGTTGAGGCAAATCAGATTTGTAATAGAAGAATTTATTGATAGAAGATTCATAGCAATCAGATTTTGAGAGTGAATTGGAGAAGGGGAGATTCTCTTGTGGACTTGGAAGTTTTGGAGGCTAAGCTTAGCTAATTGCATTGACAAGGGATTCCTAGCTTTGTACTTGGGTGAGTGGCCTATCTTTTCCTCTCTCTTTAATTGCTTTCATTTCATTGGTGCTAGTTTAGGTGTTGAAAACTAATTTCAAGAGTAGAGTTAGGTATTTGGATATTAAGTAGATTACTCGATTGTCTTGATTGGCTTTTTCCCTCAAGTTCTTGCTTGCATTTCATCATTGCATTTCATCTTAGGAGGAAGATTTGGAGTGATAAGTGTAGCCCATCTTAAGGTAACGGCGGGGAGTGATAAGTGTAGTATTCCACCCCTAGGCGAAGATTGGAGTGATAAGTGTAGTCCATCTTAAGGCAAAGGCGGGGAGTGATAAGTGTAGTTTGCATCATTGCATTTCATTTTAGGGGAAGATTTGGAGTGATAAGTGTAGCCCATCTTAAGGCAACGGCGGGGAGTGATAAGTGTAGTATTCCACCCCTAGGCGAAGATTGGAGTGATAAGTGTAGTTTCACCAGCATTGTAGAAAAGGCGGGGAGTGATAAGTGTTTAGGATGGCTGATGCTAATGCAAGCAAGCGACCCAAAGGAATTAATGCTGAAATAGGAGACAAGGAAGTCATGATACCCAATTCCAACTTCCGCTCAAAATTGAAATGCGTTGGAGACACCAACATTGGTACCTTTGATATGATTCAATTAAGAGAGAGGTTGAGAGACAGCCAGTCACCTGTGGCAAAGAGGATCAAATAGTATGGATTTGTGCAAGGAAGTGTTCAGTCTACCCCAGCAGCAGACATGATACGACAGAATTGGTTACATCAAGTCATCAAGGCTCACAAAGTCAGATTGCAAATCAGAGTGCAGCGCCTTCATCGTGCTTCTCAGTCAAATTTCGGGCTCTACTAAAGGTACACAGTTTGATCCTTGGATGTTTTATTTTATTGAAGAGATTGAGAATGGTTAAAGAAAATTGATTGGATTAGGATCACTAGCATGAATTTAGAGTTGCAACTTAAATAGTACAAAATCGGGGGCAAATCTACATGGGGTCCTACTTCTTCAATTCGGGTGCAAGACTACTAGTGATGCTTTGCCAGTCGAACCAAATCTAATCTTGGGGAGATGCATTGCACCACTATGGTTGAGGCAAGTACTTATGCCAAAAGAGCAAGGTTGTGGCAGTTCAAACAGTTGAAGACAGTCAAGGGTTAACCAAGGAGGAAGGCATTGATGAAAGTAGTTGATGAATTCAGTGATGGGTGGATTGTGGAACAATCAAGGAGATATGGTGAGGGCAGGTGCCCCAAAACCCAAGGTTATTGAAACAAAGATGCATGCATGCAGATCAAATCCAAATAGGAAGGTTAAAAATGGCAAAGTATTGAAGTAAGGAGGAAAGTGATTGAAAGGTTGAGAGAGGTCAAGTTTGATTTCAAGGCGGTGGCCAAGAGTAAGGCTCTCGAATTGCAAGAAGGTTCACATCCAGGCAAGCCACCAAGGTCAAGGCAAGATTACCCCAAGTGCATGGAGACCTCACCCTTTTGAGGTCAGGACATCAAGTACAAGCAAGTTCAAGTGGTGGTGAGAAAATTTCTAAGGACAAGCTCAAGCATCCAAGGCTTCATCTCATCTCAAGGATTAATGAACTTTATAAGATAAGGTTGATGAGGTGGCAATTTCATGTGCATGCAATCAAATCATGCCAAGTGTCCTATGTTCTCATTGGTTGACAGATTATTGTAATTTTCTCATTGGCCCACAAAGTTGGTGCCCTCATGTAATTGGTTGAAAGATGGTAACCCTAATTAGGGTTTGTAAGGTTTAATCTTGGCCCTTGATTTTGCCTCTTAATCTTGGCCACTCGTTGTAATTTTGAGCCTCTATATAAGGCCATTTGTACTCATCTGTAAAGAGAGTTATGTTGGAGAATTGTTGCCAAAATACTATCAAAATTGTTCTCTATTCATTGTTGTGACTTGCATGGTGGATATACATGATCATTTTGGTGTATTGCATGGTTCTTCTCATCTCTCAAATTAAAGTAGGATTTCATTTCATGTTGTTAGAATAGAAGTAAATGGTTAGTTGTAATGGTGATGTTGGTGAATGTTTGATGAGGATCTTATACTAGGCCACTAGCATCTTGGCGGCTTGTCAAGGAGCCTTGTGTGGTAATCTAGTCAATTGCTCCCAAGTTCTACTTGCATTTTATCTTTCCGCTTGTACTTCAAGTTGGGTTGGAAGATAGGTGTTAGTGTGAAAATCCTAAGAGTAACCCTTAGACTCATCGCACCAATGGAGGTAGCGCCGCTGGTAAGCTTTCATTTGGTTTGATCCCTGTCCATTTGCCGATCTTTCCATTCAGTAGGAGTAATAGTAGAAGTAATTAGTAGTTGAGTAGTTGAAGTTGAGAAGTTGAAGTTCGAAAGTTTGAAGAGCAAAGCTAGAAGTGATATAAATTAGTTTGATGAGCAAAGTTGGAAATGATATAAAAGAAGGAAGTTATCTCATCATCATCATAGCAAGAGTTTAACATCTCTGAATGAACAACGTAAGCCCGCCGAAGTGATTACCAGCAAATCACATTTATATAACTGAGTTAGTATCCACAGGTGTAAGGAACCTTGGAGTATTCTTATATACTTTTCAAGAGAGGGTTGAGTGTTTGGTACGCCGTATCAAGTATTTCAATTGCTATATGTTATGTAGTGGTACAAAACTCACATCAACAGTAATCTTGAAGGGGAAGTAGCAGATTTATTTGAAAGAACCTTGCGGGGCATTGGAAACTTGGTTATCTCAGAGGAGTCAAGAATAGGGAGAACAAAACCAAAGACTCTAGGGAGAAGAGAGCATCGGTACTACTACGAGGGAGGTAACCATAGCGTGAACGACAGAGGTGGAGGGGTAGAGGACTCGCACATAATCGAAGGTGCGAGGGACGCACAAGGACGCGGAGGAAGAATTGATCCACCTGAGTCTAATGTTCATGGTACCAATTGCAGAGAAAAATGGCAAACCCCCCGAAGAAGCAAAATTTGCCCAAATTTAGTAGGGACGGATCCGAGGACCCAACCTGCCACTGTAATATATGTGTGACCATATGGGAAGCCAATGATCAAGATGACGAAAACTATTGGTTAAAGGCCTTCTCGACTACCTTGCGAGGAGTAGCAATTGAGTGGTACACAGACTTGCCACAAGGCCCTAAAGCAACCTAGAATAATTTGAAACAACCGTTACAGGTGGAATTCAAATTACTTCGCGATGTTGATGAAGTTGTAGAAAAAATTACAATACTAGCCAAGGAAAAAATGAGACAATATGAACCTACCATCGTAAGTTGAAAGAACTCATTGGCAAGTTAGGCAACCAGCTAGTAGATGGCTTGAAGAAAAGATGGTTCATCGAGGGACTGACTTCGTCCATTCGAAAAAAAATGGTGGTACCTCCGTCCTTGTATACGGAGGCTTGCAATTGTCCAATGGATATTCAGAGTGAGAACAAGACATCGAGAGGGAAGAAGAAGATGAGTGATGATGATAGTACGGAGGGCGATAGTGAGGGCAAGTCCAAGATCGTACAGGCACTTCAGAAGGATATGACGAGGATGATGATAGAGATGGGAGAAGAAAAAGAAACTGTGAAAGAGGGAAAGGAACTATGGTGTATAGTGTGTAAGAACAAGGGGCACACCAAGGCCAATTATCCCAAGAAACTATTCTACGACATCTACCAAGTACTAGGACACTCCATCAAGGAGTGCCCGTACAACCTAAAAGTAAGGAACACTCAAGTGCTCTTTACCCAAGGAGAGCAGGCAACTTCGCTTGCCACACTGTTGTGACAAACAAATTCTAATGCTTCGCCTGGTGGGTACCGTAACAATTGACGAGGAGGCAAGAATAACAACAATAATAACACACCAAGAATTCGCATCTAGTATGACGCAAAGGGGTGACCCATGATACAGTGCCCCAGATGTAATGAGTGGGGCCACTTCGTGTAGGACTGTTAGAGCGGACAAGGAGGTGGGTTCGGGAAACTATGAGGATATTGACTATCCAAAGTGGAAGGGAGTGAACTTGATAGATGTCACACATCAGGAGGGAGAAGTCTTGGCAATACAAGATTGTAGGCAAAAAAAGCCACATACCTTGATTCGCATATAGAGAAGGAAAGACTAAAAGGAAGCCAGAATGGAAATGGAACGTGCGATGGAGGAACAACAAAGGCTGTCACATGGCACTGCCAGTACCCCTGTACTGTCAGTATCTGAAGCCAACATCATACAACAGATGTTGCAAGCAACCATACCAGTACGGACGACAGACCTTATGGAGACATTACCACAACTAAAAGTGGCGATCACCAATATAGGTGATAACAATGGCGGTCAAGAGGAGGACAAGACCACTAACAATGGCTATATGAAAGGGACTGAGAAGGAAGACTCCGTAAAGGGTAGTTCCACAGAAGGCACTACAGATCTGGTGTTGGTGGTTGGGGTTGGGAGGACCACCGTTGTGTCGAGATGGATATCATGGGGCACAAGCTAACCAACACTATCGTAGATGGTGGATCTGGTGTACACGTGCTACTAGAGGAGACATGGAAGGCTCTCGACAAGCCAACACTTTGGCCGCCAACCTTCCATCTGGTAGGTGCTCATTAGCACGACATTAAACCAATTGGAACATTGATGGCCCAAAAGCTGACTATTGGGACACAACAGTTCTTCCTTGACTTTGTGGTCATCTCATTGGAAAGAAAGGGGTATGACGCCCTCCTTGGCAGCGGTTGGCTCATTACAGCGTAGACGAATCATAATTGGAAAAGGAACATGCTTTCTATTGAGAGTGATGGGAAGAAATATGTTATTGATCAGTGGAATCAAGTGGTAAGCCAAGAATTGACATTTGACTCCGAGTTCGAAGGGGCAGATTTCAACATGGAAGGCGGGATGCAGCCTGATGACGAAGGGGTATTGATGACTGGGGAACTGCTTTGAAGACGAAACCAATTCCCTTAATGGATTATTCCACTAGCAGATGGAGGATTATGAAGTTTTCCACCCAAGCTGTAATATGTTGGAGGTATGGGAGCTTGAAGCAGAGGACACCTACCTTCTTGAGTACGGTGAATATAAGGAAGGCGTGGCACAGGTGGATGATACCTTGGCACATCAATTCGAAAGGGACAAGGTAGTTAAGTATGAAAAACCGAGCATAGATAAAGTGAACTTGGGAAAGGAGAATGATCTAAAGGTGTCCTTGTTGGGGATGATTGGGCCTTGTCCTAAAGATGACAATGTTTAGGATATTCCTTGAATATAAGAACGTATTCCCATAGACCTACAAAGACTTGAAGGGCATATTGCCAGAGTTGTGCATTCATCGAATCCCCTTGGTGGCGGGAGCACACCCCATACGAAAAATACCGTACCACATGAATAAGAACTATGTGGTGCAGGTACTGGAGGAAATTGAGAAGATGCTCAATGTAGGGATCATTTTCAAAGTTCAGACAAGTGACTGGGTGTTGCCCATTGTCATCTCTCTAAAGAAGGAAGCCAACGAAATCCGAATTTGTGTAGACTTCAAAAGTCATAACGTTGTCACTATCAAGGATCCCTTTCCCATTTCTTTCATTGACAACATATTAGAAGTGGCAAGACATGAGATGTACTTGTTCATGGATGGGTTTTCTAGCTACAACCAGATCAGTATTGCTGAGGAGGATAAATTGAAGACTATGTTTGTTGTGGAAGACAGGGTGTATGCATACAATAGGATGCCCTTTGGCCTGTGCAATGCCCCTGCCACCTTCCAAAGGATCATACTTCATATTTTTGACAAAATGTCGGTGGGAAATTTCAAGGCCTTCTTGGATGATTGGTCCATCTATAGCGGGAAGGAAACTCATCTTACAGCCTTGCGGGAGTGTATTGAATGCTGCCAGAGGGCACGACTGGCGTTGAACCTAAAGAAGTGTCGATTCATGGCACCCCAAGGAAAGTTGCTAGGCCGTATAGTTTGCAAGGAAAGATTGAAGATTGATCCTGACAAGGAGAAGGTGATCATTGAGATGGAAAGCCTCGAAGATGTGATGGGAATGAAGTCCTTTTTCGGGCATGTCAGTTACTATTAGCTATTTATCAAGGGGTTTTCTAAAATCTCATTCCCATTAGACAAGATGACTAGAAAAAGCTAACCATTTACTTGGGGGACCAAACACGAACATGCATTCAAGGAACTTAAGTCCAGGTTGGTGAGTGCACCCATTATGGCTTATCCAGACTGGGACAAGGAATTTCAGGTGCATGTGGATGCCTCAAACTATGCCATCGGTGTCACCCTGGCACAAGTCGACATAGGAGGGGTGAACCTCCCAATATACTTTGCAAGCAGACTGCCCTCAAAGGCAAAGAGAAATTATAGTACAACTAGAAAGGGAGGCCTTGGGCATGGTATATGTCGTTCAAAAATTCCGACACTACCTTCTTGCCACACTTGTGACATTTTATGTAGACCACCAAGCCTTAATGTACTTGGTGGACAAGCCCATCATACAAGGACGAGTAAGTTGGTGGCTGCTTCTACTTCAAGAATTCATGTTCACAATTATTGTACGTCCAGGAAAGAGACATGTCATTGCTGACCAACTGTTGAGGATAAAATCAGGAGAACTTGTTGGCGGGGTGATTGAAGACTTTACAGATGCCCATTTATTTCAGATAGCAGTCCTACCCTTGTGGTACGAGCACATTGGCCAATACCTCTCTACTTCCACGTCCCCCCAAGAGATGCTACCTACTGGGAGGAGAAAGTTGGCACTAAAAAGAAAAACATTCCAACTTGTCAATGGGTTTCTCTACAAGATGGGACCTAATCACGTACTGCACAGGTGTTCCTGTAGGAGGAAATTCCAAGTGTGCCAAGGGAATTTCACGAAGGGTTGGCAAGAGGGCACATGGGCCTGGATGCCATCGCACGAAAGGTACTATTGGCAGGATTGTGGTGGTGAACGCTACACACCGATGCTTGAGAGTGGGCACTTGGATGTGATACTTGCTAGAGGGCGGACAATCCATTAAAGAGGGATTTAATGCCATTATTTCCTTCGCAGTCTCAAGAGCTATTTGAAAGGTTGGGTCTAAACTTTGTGGGGTCTTTCAAGGTGAGTGTCGCATGGCGATGTAGGTACATTGTGGTGGCCATTGAGTACTTGACGAAATGGGCAGAGGCTAGAGAAATCCCTGATAACACTGCAATTAGTATGACTCGTTTTCTCTATAAAAAAATGGTCACCCAAATTGGCATTATCGATATCCATTACCAGTGATCGAGGAGTGCATTTTGTAAACTAGGTGATCCGAAGCATCACAGCTAAATTTCGGATATTCCACAACTTCTCAAGTTCATACTACCTGGGGCCAATGGGCAAGCAGAATCCACAAATAAATTATTGGTTTCAGTTTTATGCAAGACGTGCAAAGTGGAACAAGGAGACTGGGAGGAGAGACTTCCAGTCATGCTCTGGGCATATCGGACCTCCTATAAGGCAACAACAGGACACACACCCTTGCAACTCATGTACAGGCAAGAGGCAGTCGTACCTTTGGAGTACACCGTACCAAGTTTGAGGGTAGCAATAGAGAACTGATGGGGGGATGCAAAAAGTCTGAAAGAACGATTATTCAATTTGATGAAATTGGATTCAAGGCGGCGACGACACAATGGGTTATCAAGGTGGCTCAACGACGAAGAAAATCTTGGCACGACAAACACCTCCGGTGAATGAATTTCCGACCAAGCCAATTAGTTCTAAAATATAATGGTCGCAACAAAATCAAGCCTAGTAAGTTCAAAATCTTAATGAAGATCTTAAGCCTGGTTACTACTTAATGAGCCAGAGAGATCTTAATGATAGGTAGCAAAAATAGATTACTAAACTACATGCCTATGACTTTGAAATTGAATATGTCGAAGGGAAGAAGGGTGTGGTGGCAAATACACTCTCACAGAGACCACACTTGTGTCCATTGGTAGAAAATATCAACTGATTGGAGGGAGATGATTGTAGTAGAGTATGCAAAGGATCATTGGGCAACAGGTTTGATAGAAGGCACAATTTAGGACGACGTGTACATGGTAAATGATGATCTCATATTCTATAAAGGCATATTCTATTTGGTGCCTTCCTCATTCATTAAGGAATTAATCCTAAAAACTTTTGATGATGCTCGATTGGCTAGTCACCTGGGTTTCTTCAAGACTTACAGGTAGATCAACGTATTGGGGAAGTGGCCATTCAGAGTGAGTCAACGTATTGGGGAGGTAGCCTATGAGCTAGAGTTGCCAGCTAACAATAAGGTGCAGAATGTATTCCATGTTTCTAGATTCAAGAAAGCTTTGGGCCATAATGTAGTACAATCAATAGAGTTACCACCCTTGGATGAGAAGGAGAAATTAATACTGGTTCCTGAGGTGATCATTAATACTAGGGAGAGGTCACTACAGAAACAAACAATTAAGAAATATCTTGTTAAGTGGAAGAACCTGCCAATTGAGGATGTGACGTGGGAGAGTGATCAGATCTTGCAGCATCCAAAATTGAAATTGCTTGAGGACAAGCAATTTTAGAAAGGGCAGAGAGTAATGTCCCCTTTCTAGCGTTCATAGCACAATGTTGTTGTCAGCCTATTTTCCCTTGGTCTTGTAGGTGTTAGCATCAACTAATGGTAACCGGTAAGCTCTCTACTGGTCCAAGTATTGTCATTGATTGGCAAAAGAGGATAGAGATTTGTCATCTCTATACAGATGGACACTCTAAGAAAATCTACATCAAGAGAGGTTGGTTTGGCAAGAAAAGAATAACTGTAATCCATTGTAACCGGTCTCTACACTAAGCATTTGTAAACCGGGCAATGCACTCAATTAGGGAAGAGAGTATTCCAGTATCACTAAGGACCAAACTACAACCGGTATAGGCAAGTACAAGTAAAAGCAATATCCAACTAGTGTCTATAACACAATTGGGACAGTACAACTAGTAATCCGCGCAAAAGGAAGCACATCGAGGACGTGCAACCGGTAAGCCAAGAAAGAGACAGCAGCAGGTCAAAGAATCCTATCTGTTTATAGCATGAAGAACTCAACCGGTATATTATAAGACTCCGGTAGGAACCGAGGAAGTCATAGTCAACTGTCGGTTCCAACCAACTCTTCTTGACCGGGATTTATTGCAGTAAATCCGGGTGATCTTGAGTTGTCTTGGTGATCAGTTTGAGGCGCAAGTAAAGGATTTAAAGCCGGAATCAATGGTTTCTTGAGGTGCGAATGAAGGATTTAAAGCCAGATTCAGTGGCTTTAAATCAAGGTGTTATCTCCTATGAAGAAAGGTTGCCTGACACGCAACTGCTGTTTTCTTCATGTAGTGGATGAAGCCAGAGCTTGCATCGCATGTTTGCTTAGTGAATCAACACTCCACTAAGTGATGTATTCGTAAGATCTCAGGATTAGGTCATGCATTTGAGGCGTAGTTAGGGCAACAAAACTGTATATATTCTTATGTCTGTTGAGAAGAAGGATTGCCTTCCTTCTGCCGAGAAAAAGAGTGAACCTATATGCTATAGAAGCAGAGGTAAAAGAATACTGAGAAAGAGAGATAGAAGATTGTGCGAAGTAGCACAACAGTAGATGAGAATACACCTGTGGTGACCAGTGATGATTCTCAGTTGAGTACAAATAGAGATGTTATCAGGCTAAGCAAAGCCATCTGTAAAGATCACACTTCTATTGTTTTTAGCAAATTACAATAGACAAATCCTAGTATTTGGGTGGACTCTAATAGGTCCCTTGTATCAAAATCCCTTAACTGGGTGACATCTTTCAAGGTGTTTAAAGTCCTTTCACCAGACAGGTCCTAACAGATCTTTTGTAACAAATCCCTTGACCGGGTCGCATCTAGCAAGTGAGTTTTTATCTTTTAACCGGGAAGGCTCTTAATAGGGCGTACTTTAGGAGAGTACAAAATTTGTGAGGTCTCCTCACACCGTGGTTTTTACCCTAACCGGGTTTCCACGTGATAAATCTGGTGTCACTTTGTGATTGTTTACTTACTGTTATTATTTGCTTACTTTTAGTGCTATAAGTTTACTTCACGGGATATAGTGAGAAAAAGTTTTTAGAGGTGTTGATTCACCCCTCCCCTCTCAGCACCGGTTGGGACTGTCAGTAGGCTAACCAGGATATAGAACTGGCCTAGAGGCCATTTAGCCTAGGCAATTTTGGTTGCAGTTCATTCTGAGGCAGTTTTGTGGGCACTTACTATTTATAGTAAGTCATTTTGGGCATGTTGGACTTCGAGTTGTAGTGGCATGTCAATGGTAAATTGTTAATATTGACAAGACCATTTATTTATCATTGATATGATTTATTATGTGTTAATAAAGTGATTTTATAAAGTTAAATTTAATTATTTAACTTTATTAATACATAGTTTATAGTTTGTGGGAAATTTAACTAAATGGACCCCTTTATTCCATAATAAATTGGAAGTATAAATAAAAGTTAGTGGGGACTTAAGTGAAGGAAAATAATGTACAAGGCAAGTGAAATATAAAAAGAAAAACAATCTCGATAAAAAAGGGGCAAAAAAGCAAAAATTTCAAAATAATAGGAAAAAGAAAATAAGTGATTTTGTTTATCCCACATTGATAGGGTGAGTGAGAAAGCTCTTAGAAAACACTATAAAAGAGATGGAAATGGCCTTTTTCAGCATACTTGGATAATTGATGAAATTGGTGAAATATTGGAGATTTTCTCTCTAGGGTTTGGATGACGAAGACCCTCTATGCTAACGATCTTGATGTTGTTGGACGATACAGTCTTGGGATCCAAAGCTGAGTTTCAAGGTAAATCGAGTTTGTGTTGAGCTTCCATGTTATTGTCCGATTGCTAGGAAGATTTGATTTGGAGATGAACTGTGGCTTCATATGAATGAGTTTCCAGTCTTATTAGTATTCGATTTATAGCTTTTGTTGTGAATGTTAACAAGAGTTTGAACCATATTCTGTTAGCTGTGATTGTGTGAATACCTTCCTTTATTCGCCACACCTGTTCTGAGATCTGGAGGCTGCGTTTTCCACTCCATACTGGCCTTGCATATTACTTCTGGGTTGCAGCACTTACCAGGCTAAATGTGGGACCATTTGAGGCTGAGCATGGGGAAATTTGAGGACTATACAGGCAGATTGGAGGACGTTTCTTGCTAATAACTTCTGCTGCAGGCAGCCCTCTATGCTGGAGGGTTTATGACTATTTTGGTGCGATTGGAGCCATATGACAGGAAGAATGTAATTGCTGGTGAATCCTTGTATGTTGGAGAAGTCTAGACGTTTCAGACAAGTGCAAAACAATCAAGCAGTACTAGACATTGTAACCATTACTCTGGAAATTACCAGGTCTGCATTAAACAACTCTATCTGATATGTAATCTCTTGATAAGCTCTTGAAGTCTGAAAGTAATTATATTTTGATTTCTTTGCTATTAGTATTTGGTGCAAGTTTGTTGTTTCTTATTCTCATATTGAACAAAAATCAATTTACTTAACAAAACAATAAACAAACCATCACATTACATCTGAAAATTGTAAGCAATATAAAGACTTGGCAAACTATATGCAAGCAAGCTGTTTAACAAAATTACAGTGTGAAAGTGGGAAAAAAATTAGTGAAAAGGGGCAAACCTTTAGAATAATCTGGAATAATCATCAATGAAAAGTATGATATATCTCCTCACCTTGTAAGTTTCTTGTTCTGGTAACACCACATAGGTTAGTGTGCACAAGATCCAACAAACTGGTAGATGAATGATCTTTCACCTTGAATGACTCTCTTGTTTGCTTTCCTTCCAGGCATCTCTTACATATAATGCTGTCTGGTTTACATATTCTTGGTAAATCTCTTACTGCACTTGATGAACTTATCCTTAAATTGATGTGACACATCCTCTAGTGCCAAAGCAAGCTGCCATCAGACCGAGGTAACAAACAAATTTCTTTAGCTCCTTCAAGTCAATACATGTTGCTTCTTGTTCTTTTGCCAACTGCAATAACAGTTCCGGACTTCTTCCGGATCTCACAACCTTCATTCTTGAACACAACATAATAGCCATTTTCACACATCTGTCCAATACTCACAAGTTTATGATACAAACACTTCACATAGTAAACCTTGTCATTCTTATGCTTTCCATCAAAAGTAATAGATCTAATTTCAACAATATATGCTGCCTTATCATCACCAAATCTAACAATACCACCACCTGTTAGCAATTTAAGTTGTCATTAGTGTAAATTCACAAACACCATAGACCGGTAAACACCCACCGGTCACTCACATAACTTAGATGACATTGGTAGAGCAAAGATAGAGTGTATGCACCGGTAGTTGAAGCAAAGGAGATACACCGGTAGACCGATCTAAGAACACCATACCGGTCTCTCAGTGTATAAAGGCTAAACCGAGTGTAAGGTATACCGGTCTAACTGTCTAAATATCCGCACCGGTTTATGCGGAGCAGTTTGAGTTAACACCGGATTATACGGGACATCCACCGCTTAGAAGTGGAGTTAGCTTTTTAACAGGAGTTAGCTTTATTTCTACGGATGTTTTGCAAGATAAACTCCAGATCATAACGCATATCTTTTTGCTAGTTGCATGATTTTTGGTGAGTTTACAGCCTGATATTTCTATGAGTTAAGGGTTTCATTATGGTAAACTCTTGTATAAATACAGGTCATAGGACGCAAGATAAGTCTTGTTGATTATTGATGATAGCATAAAGCAGAGGAGAGGTATCTTTTGAAAGAAGCGATACAGTCGCTGAGGTGAGAGGTAGCGGAGATCAACTAGGCAAACCGGGAAAGAGGTATGATCTGATCAGACATTCAGTATCATAGAAGATCATTGCTTTTGTAAAGTGTAAAAGCAAGTTAAAATCCCTATATCAGGGTGGACCTAATCAATTCGTTGTAAAAATCCCCTAACAGGGTAACATCTTTGTTGATGTTCAAAGTCCTGTAATCAGGCAGCTCTTAACAGGGTTCAGATCTTAATTGATCTTTTGTAAAATCCCTTAACCGGGTAGCACCTTAACTAGTGCTTTGTAAGCTCCTAACAGGGCACCTTCATTCTGCAGTAGTGAAGTTGTGAGCTCTGTCTCACCGTGGTTTTTTCCTTCTAACCGAGGGTTTCCACATATATATCTTGTGTTGATCTGTGTACTTCTTTTACAATTATGATTGTTTGATTCTCACTTTGCTTAGATTTAAAGAAGTGTTAAACAAGATAAAGGATAAAAGAAGAAAATAGTTCTTACTGATTCACCCCCCACCCCCTCTCAGTAACCGGTTGGTATTAACAATTGGTATCAGAGCTTGGGTTCTCTATACTTGAAAGCTTAACAACTTGAGAGAAAGATCATGGAGGGTTACCAGTATTAGAATCAGCTAGAGGAAGCCAACAACATTATTGCCTCTCTGGAGAGTAGATTGAGGTGATCACTAGCAAAGAGAAAGGAGCTGGCTCTACAGTTGAATGAGAGCAATGAAACCATCGATGAACTCTCTGGGCAAAGTGGATCTAATGAAGCTGAGGAGGTAGTATCTGAACTCATGGAAAAGAATTAGATCTTAACCGGTCAGATCTCTAACCTTAAGAGGGAACAAGAGGATAATGCCCTGAGAATGATTGAACTGATCAAGAAAAAGAGAAAAGCTAAAGATGAAAGGAACTCAGCAGTCAAGTTTTTAACAACCTTTGAGAAAGCAAGGGACTGGGCAGTGGAAGCCGTAGGAGCAAATGAATTTATCATTCTACAACTTCAAGAGGACATGCAGAGTGTCACCCAAGAAAATGGCCACATGCAAAAAGGCTGGCATGACAGGAATGAGGCATGCAAAAGACTGTCACTAGAATTGTATCAACTGAAGGAACAGATGAAAGAACTTGAAGAAAGGAATGAAATCCTAAGAAGATACAATGAAAGTTTGGCCAAGCTTGATGAGCAACTTAAAGCTCAAAGAAAGCATAAAGATCAAACCGGTCTTGGATTCATCGGTGAAGTCACCAAAGAGAATGGTGAATCTTTTGGAGCCAAGACAAGCAAGAAATAAAAGAAGCCGTTGGCACAAAAAGGTAAGAAAACCTTTAACACATCTTGCAAGCATTGTGGGAAACCGGGTAATAAAACTAATGACTGCAGAAAGGCACCTGTAAGGACCAACAACAGTTACTGCAAAATTTATTGTAAAATGGCCACAAGACCAATGAGTGCTGGTCCAGCCCCATATCAGTGTCCAGTGGAAGTAGAGGAAGCTTCAAGGGCTATTGCTATGCATGCAACAAGTTTGGACACAAGGTTGAAGAATGCAGATCAAGGACAATGACATTTAGATCCCCAAAGCCAGTATTCACCAAGAGAAATAAGAACCGGAGTACAACCAGTTGTACAAACTGTGGAATACACAGTCACAATGACTCTTGGAGCAAGTCACCCAACCCAAGAAGGGTGAACCCATGGAAGGCAACCGGGATAGTCTGCTATCACAGCAACAAAGTTGGACACCTAGCCAAAAATTGCAAGAACCGGACATACAATAAGAAGGAACTGGTCAAACCAGAAGAGAAGATCAACAAGGAAGAGAAGACTGAGAAAATAGTAAGACAGATTTGGTTCAAAAAGGAATCAAAGAGCTCCGCTGAGGAGAAGACAGAGGAAGGATCATCATCTGCAAATGGTGATCTCTTCAGGGAATTGAGCCGTAAAGGTCTAGAGGGAACCGGTAGAACCTCTACCATTCTCGGTAAGACTGGTGAGAATCGGACTCACACACTCTACATGGATAACTGGTCAGGCAAGGTATAATCAAGTGGGGTTGACCTAACCGAAAAATCAGGGCAACTGGCAGGGAAAAACGGAAAGAAAAGTTAGGTAAGACATTTATTACTGTAGCCGTTTAACGAATAGTTACCGTTTGGTAATTACCGTTATAACCTATCCCTATAAAAGAAAGGAGAATTACTCACAAGTTTTTACTTTGCTTATTTTGTAATTTAACGAATTCTTGTGCTAAGTATCATTCTCGTGCGTTGATCATTGAGAATTACGGTGTGTAATACCGATCTAAGCCACTTTCTGTAACTTACTGGTTAGCAAGAATGGCCTCTTCATCCGCTAACGTAAAGTTGATCAGGGGAGATCAAGTGGATTGACCTGCATATGGTATTGCGCCAATTTAGAACAGAGAGAACGACATGGCTGGAGCGGTCTCGTCTGTGCCAGAAGGAGTCCTCTTAACCGAAGATGTCATGGCGTTCATTCACACCAAATAGGAAGAAATGGGTGAAATGTATATACAAGGCAAATACTTGTCACTGAGCAAAGAAGGGAATCTTCCTGACAAGTACGCCAAGCTCGTATCATCCGGATTGATAAATGGAGTATGCTACCCAGCAATCTTCCGGGAAGACCAAATCAGACTGGTGCTGAGCTGTCTTCACGAACCAGGCTTCTGGGTCACCCGAGGTGCATGTCATGAAATCACCTAAGATGATCTCCACAAAGTAACTAGATATAGTAACAAAGGGGAAGCTCTAACCCTGTGGACCATTGCCAATGTTGTCGTCAACAAACTGACTAAGTCAAGACCCGATGGTCGACTTATGACCGTAAATGACATTGAAGATGATGGAGTGCGTTTTGCATTTGCTATTATTGGGTACAAGGTTTATCAGTCGAACAATTTGAATAGCATACCGGATGGAGCTATTCACGCCGCACACCGGATAATGCATGACAATGCCCAATACGACATCTGTGCAATACTTCAAAGCCAAATATTTGAAAACATGAAGAAGCTTGGAGTTGTGAGAAAGAAATCGATGAAGTATGGAACCCTTTTGGTTTGCCTATACTTCTACTACTTGAATTTCTTTGCGGGTATCGGTAAAGTGCATTGGAGAACCGATAAACTGTTCATCCATCAAATTGTTGAAATGGCCAATCGGCTGGGAGACCAGCTAAATAATGCAATGACTGAATACTTTGAGGCATTTCAATTAAAGATGCATGAAAGAGAGAGGGTGCCGTCAATTATAGTTAACCTGTATAAGGTATTAAGGATGATGTATGCTTTCTGGTTACCACCGACAACTGCATCATTCAAGCAGTGGAACCGAGAGACGTATATGCTCCTGAGCTGGGATACGAGATAACTGCCAGAATTGCTAAGGCATATGTTGATGCCCTAAATGATGCAAACTTGGATCTCGGTGCAAATCGGTTTGGCACATATGTTGAAATTCTACAGAATCTGTCAAACAGGGCACCAATCAAGAATGTCTACAAGAGGACCCCCACACCAAAGAAGAAACCGGCGAAAGAGCAGCCCAAGGCTCAGAGGAAGAAAGTAGAACCGGTACCCAGTACTCAAGAGGGAGAACGGGAAGAGACAGAGACTGAGGAAATAGTTCCTCTGATTAGAAGAAGAAAACCCACAATTGATTAATTTGTGGCAGAACTAAAAGAATCTGGTGGTTTAGGTTCTGTTAGAGGCAGATATCAACTAGCCAATGATGAAGACAGAAGAAAAATTGAAGATGTAGTATTTTGCCTTTAAAAATTCAATCTTCATCCTAGTGGACTTCACACACCTCTACCTGATGATCTTCTACAAATTATTGGAGATCGGTGGAAGGCTTCTGAGGATAGAGAAAAGGAGCTAAGGATACGAGCTCTTTTGGAGGTCCATAACCACATCACTCTAGAAGACGCCACAGAACAAGCTGAACTTCATCAGCAAACCTTCTCAACTAAAAGAAGGATAGGTCTCATGCGTATTGGAGAAGTTGAGAAAGTGCATAATGAATAAGTAGCGATATGGACCAAACTTCTTCAAAATCAGTAGCAAGCAGAAGAAGAAGCAACTCAAAGAACAACAGTTCCACCGGTCTCGAACACCGGTAAAGGGAAAGGAGTGCTTGGAGCTGAAGCACCAGTGATAGTAGACATCACCGATGACAAGAGCAGTAAGCTAGCAAATCCAATAGTTCTCATCTCTTTGAGCAAAGGTAACACTAAACCTATGTTTGTCAATGATATTGTTGATGAGGTGACGGACTTCGGAAACATAGACAATGCTGCTAAGTGGTTCAGTGTACTAGAAGAAGAGGATAAACAGGTAGTTATTGTAGCAATAGTAGAAACTTTATGAATTATGAAAGAACTCTAAGGGACTACAGGTCAAAGTTCCCACCATAACTCAACTCAAGACTACAATTAAAATGGAGAACCGGTCTAGGAACAAACACAAGAATCACTAGGGAAACACTGCTTAAGGTCAGACTTGGACTCAGTGAAGACAGAATAAAGCTTCTATTAGAAGAAACATCCATAAACCGGAAAACACCAGTTAGAGTTGCCGAGATATTAAACGGATATGAGAATCAAGTGTATAAAGCGACTCTGGACTACTGGCACAAGTATGACTTCAGTGCATTAGAAAGACTAGGTCCTTAGGATCAAACTACACAAATGCAAGCACCACTGGTCAGATCCACATTTGGTGAAGAATCTTCTACCGGAAAGGAAAAAGTTCAAACAAAAGAGTTAATAGCTAATGAACAAATAAATGTTGAACAATCGTTAGAAATTGAAATACCCATTGGAGAACTTCATACAGCCGAGGAGTAGCAACAAGAAGTCCCATTGGAAGAACTAGAACAGGATGCTGAAGTCAATGAGCAATTGGAAGAAGAAGCTCAGATTGAGGAAGAACAACCTGTAGAGCAAGTTCTACCGGAAGAAGAGATTCAACAAGAAAATACAACTCATCAAGAAGTTGAAGAAAATAAGGGACTACAGGAAGAAATTCTAGTCCACACTAAGCAAGCTCCTCATCTAAGAGAAAGTTGTCATTTGCCGAGGAGAACGAAGTTAAGAAGAGTAAGGTCACCGATATAGTGGTAGACATCAACAAGATGTCAACAAGGCAGCTAAAAGAGCTAACCAAAAGGAAATAGGACATGGTCCTGACCACTGTGAAGAACATTCTGTGCAACTTCATCCATGATGCTGACATAGATGAAGATGAACCAGTCATTGATTAGCTAGAAGTTCTGGCACAGGCAATCGGTGAGGATCTCATTGATCCAGAAACAATGGCAATTGACCACTATGAGAAGGAAAGGGTGGAAATACTCCACAAACAGGTTGAAGAAATCAAGGTGAATGTGGCAACCAACCTGAGAATGCTACAACAACAACTTCAAGAGGCAAGAAGTTTGATGAGCAGAACTTCAAACTTTGGAGTGTTTTTGCAAGATCTGACAGAAAAGTCAGTAAAGGCCTCAGAGGAGATTAGAGCCCTGTCCTCTCAGTTTGATATTAAGAACAAAACTGCAACAACTTACAATAGAGAAATGACAAGTCTGGCACTTGTCAAAAGAAAAACTGCAGAAGAGGAAAACAAAAGAATATAGGACATTGTTGGTTTTCAGATGTTTTTGGCACCAACATTTGACATCATGAATCAAACAGCAAATTCTACAGAAGCTCTGATCAATGAACCAGCTTACAAAATTGTGGAAGATATGGAGAACATCATTGTTTCTCTGAAAGCAGCCCAAAAGAACATAAAATATGTAACTGGTCAGTGGGCACCATTCCTTCACCTTGCCAAAACAATTTATAAGGATATCTTCACCAAGCTTCAAATGTGAAGAAAAGCGTAACCCTTTGTCCTATGGAGGCAAAAAGGGGAAGAAACAGAGAAAAATAGAGGCAAGAACAAAGAAAAGAAGAACAGGCAGAAGAGCAGAACATAGGACAAAGAAAAGAAGAGTATGTGCAGGAAAGCAGAATAGCGACCGGAGCACTCAGATAGGGGAAGTGTACTACAGTCAAGAAAAAAAGTAAGTATGGTTTTGTATAGTTTTTTCCACCAATGACAAAGGGGAAGATTGTTAGCAATTTAAGTTGTCATTAGTGTAAATTCACAAACACCATACACCGGTAAACACCCACCGGTCACTCACATTACTTAGGTGACACCGATAGAGCAAAGATAGAGTGTATGCACCGGTAGTTGAAGTAAAGGAGATACACCGGTAGACCGATCTAAGAACACCATACCGGTCTCTCAGTGTATAAAGGGATAAACTGAGTGTAAGGTATACAGGTCTAACTGTCTAAAGATCTGCACCGGTTTATGCGGAGCAGTTTGGGTTAACACCGAATTATACGGGACATCCACCGCTCAGAAGTGGAGTTAGCTTTTTAACAGGAGTTAGCTTTATTTCTACGTATGTTTTGCAAGGCAAACTCTAGATCATAACGCATATCTTTTTGCTAGTTGCATGATTTTTGGTGAGTTTACAACTTGGCGGTTCTATGAGTTAAGGGTTTCATTATGGTAAACTCTTGTATAGATATAGGTCATAGGATGCAAGATAAGTGTTGTTGATTATTGATGATAACATAAAGCAAAGGAGAGGTATCTTCTGAAAGAAGCGATACAGTTGCTGAGGTGAAAGGTAGCAGAGATCAACAACCAAGCAAACTAGGAAAGAGGTATGATCTGATCAGACATTCAGTGTCATTGAGGATCATTGCTTTTGTAAAGTGTAAAAGCAAGTTAAAATCCCTATATCAGGGTGGACCTAATCGGTTCGTTGTAAAAATCCCCTAATAGGGTAACATCTTTGTTGATGTTCAAAGTCCTGTAATCAGGCAGCTCTTAACAGGGTTCAGATCTTAATCGATCTTTTGTAAAATCCCTTAACCGGGTAGCACCTTAACCAGTGCTTTGTAAGCTCCTAATAGGGCGCCTTCATTCTGCAGTAGTGAAGTTGTGAGCTTTGTCTCACTGTGGTTTTTTCCTTCTAACTGAGGGTTTCCACGTATATATCTTGTGTTGATCTGTGTACTTCTTTACAGTTATGATTGTTTGATTCTCACTTTGCTTAGATTTAAAAAAGTGTTAAACAAGATAAAGGATAAAAGAAGAAAATAGTTCTTACTGATTCACCCCCCCCTCTCAGTAACTGGTTGGCATTAACACCATCATATTTTTCAAGTTTCACAAATTTGCTTTCATCACTAGTCATATGATTTGAACATCCACTTTCAATGAACCATTCATTCTTATTACTTCTAGCAAATAATGTAGTCTTAGTATTATCATCACATTCTGGGCAAATGTTAGAAATATTAAATCTAAGCTTTTCTTGTTCTACCAAAAACAATCTTCCTGATCTTATTCATCATCTGATATACTAGCATCTTCATTAACATAGTAGGCCTTCTTATTGAACTACTTAAACTTTTGTCGGTTAGCCTTTTTCAGACACCTAGTTGCTAAATGACCATTTTTTCCATATCTAAAACATTTGAGGGGTAACATACATTTGTATTTGCCAATACCTTTCTTCAACTTCCTTGCAAAGTTGGCTTCCATCTCATTTGAATCATCATCATCCAGATCTTCCTCTATCTTTGTAGCTTTAAAGGTTGTTTTAGTCTTGTTCTTTTCTTAATTCTTTTATGAATTTCCTCAATTCATATGCAGTCAGGGTGCAAACGAACTGTTCTCTGGTAAACTTATTCGAATCATAAACTTCCTCAATGGCCAAGATCTTGTCACTGTAGCTCTCCACTAAGGTCATCAAAATCTTCTCCATCACATCGTCATCAGTAATAGTACCTCCTTGATTTTTGACTTCATTCACAACACTATCAACCCTCTGAGAGTAACTTTCAATATCGTCTCCTTCCATCCTTAGGTTCTCATATTGATGTTTAGTTCTTAGTTGCCGATACAAATTCGGTTCGTGGATTCGTGAAATTTTTTTTTCCCGTTTTGGGTTCGTAAGGATTCGTGAGTATATATATATATATATATATATATGCATTATATATCCAAAAATATAAGAGAAATATACATAATTCTAAAACTAAATCATTTCATACTATGAATCTATGATGCTTGATCTTTGATCAATGCCAAATGTCAAAGTCTTCATAACTAGGTCTTAGGTAGTCTTTGTTGGTGGCTGTTTTCAAGTCCCTAGGTCCGGCAAATGAGGTTTGAGTGATTTTGGCCTATTGGGAAGTCATGTCTGACTGGGATTTAGACGAGAGCTAAGCTAAGTCTGTCATAGAGATGGAGTCGAAACCAAGTGATTTGTGATAAAACGAGTTAAAACCCTTTGAGAATCCTTTTGCCAGCTTCAGTTTGACCTTAGAAAGCCATGATGGATTGTGGGAGGTAACCCTGTTGAAGGCTTGCTGAATCCTGAAATTTGGCTAAGTTTGGAATTTTTCGAAAACCCCCAAAATCTAGAATTTGCATCTTAACTCCTATTAAGCTGAAACCTATCTCAAACATCCTGGAATGTATTTATACAAATATAACTTAAAGTATAAGAAATTAAATAAATCAACGTTATATTTGTATAAATCCTCCTGTCAATTTAGGGCTAGATGAAAAAAAAATAAAAAATGGCATATTAAGTGTTTTATGCCTTCATAGGCCGCGGGTTCCTGGGGATTCACGCGGGATTCTCGAGGATTCGTGCTGGATCCTCCCGGGTTCGTGCCGGATTTGGGTAGGGTCCATGCGTGGACCCTTCCTGGATCCGGCACGGACTGGTCTGTGAATCTAGACCCAGACTGGACTCGGACCCAGATCCGACCCTATATGCATGAATTCGACAACTAAGGTTTAGTTAGCTTCTTAGATAATATGACTCTATCATTCCCTTCATAGATCTCTTTTAACTTTTCCCAAACATCATTAGTATTCAATGAAATAACCGTAGTCAACTCAGTTTTTGATAAAGCACTAAAAATTGTATACCTTGCTTTCTCATTCTCTTTGAGTAGTAGGGCCTTTTTGAGGTGCAACATACCTCGTCTCCATGTCTTTCCAAGTGGTGTAACTAATGGAAATCGTGCATCCTCTCATCTGCACTTTCTAGTAACTGTAGTCAGATCCATCAAACATAGGGATAGTCCATTTGCGTGCCATCAGATCTACTTGAAGTGATTAAGCTCTCGCCAAGGAACCAAAGATTTGATACCAATTGTTGAACAAGCCGAATAACTGAGACGGGGGTGAATCAATTATAATCAAAGAATTTCCTTAACCTTAATTAATTCGGTGAATACTTAAAGCAATCAGAAACTTATAACAGATATGAACATGAAAGTACAAAAACATTAAACACCAGGAATGCCAGAATTTACGTGGAAACCCAAGATGGGAAAAACCACAGAGAAACTAATTCTCATGAAAAGAACACTAGTTAAGGTGACACCGGTTAAGGTGATTTTCACAAGGGCTTACTGCCGGTTTGCTCACTACCGGTTGGACTAACTACCCAAAAATAGAAAAGCTCACTGTCAATACAAATATGCTCACTGCTAGAATATAAGAAATGAAAATGAATTCACCACTAAAGTCACTGTCACCAACAATTAGCAACATAGAAATGATATAACAATTTGCTACCGGTTGCATCAACTTGCATGTACATCTATACATAGATCTTCCCTTGTCAGATTTTCATTCACTTTGCATATTGCTCACATACAAGCTCTCCACAACAAATAGAATCATCGCTCTCTTATACCATGCCATGCCAACAACTAGGTTGGCCTAATGCAAATTGAAATAGGTAACACCAGAGCATTCCCGCAATGGTAAAGAATGAAACATGGACCACCTCGCTCAATACAACACGCCTCACTCACAATGACATGCTATAACATCACCGAGATCTTCGGAACCAAGAGATATGATCTATACGTTACAATGCAAATGCTTGAACCAGAGCACAATGACCACTTTCCAGATAAGACCGGACCCAAACAAATGAAGTACATTATGTTGTAAGATAAATGGGACCAACATGATCACGACTCAAGATAAATCTTTAGAGCACATCATTTAGAGAACACATTGCTGGATTACCAAAGCATAGGATATGTTGACATCAATGACAACCGTTGATGACAGCAACAATGATAGCATCAACATCACATTTTAACATCAATGAGTTTGACTTGTAAACTACACAGTTTAATCCTGATAGCAATATCACAGTTCTTAAGTTGGTCAAGAATCTTCTCTTTCATGAACACAACAAACATTTTGATGTACATTACCATTTCATTTGATAATTGGAAGCAGACAGAGTAATGGAGGTGCAATTTTGTCTTACTGAGTACTAGATTGTAGATTTTCTCATCAAGTCTCTTGGTTGAGACAAGTTTGTCAAATTTAGAGTAAAACTTGGTGTATTTACTTGAATGATCATTAAGGGAGGATGTTAGGCTCGACATTATATTGGCATTATATTATTGTAATGGTCATTTAGTATATTTAGATAGTCATAGTTACTTTATGTAGCTTTTATAATAATGCCACTTTGGTAATGTAATGATATAACTTAAAGTACACTTAAATTACTTGAGGTTTTATTCTCGTAGGTTTATGAGATTGTTCTCCTATAAAGAGATGTTCTCTAGTCATTTGATTATCAATTATGTATATCTCTTTCTTAGTTTTCTCTTCGGCCTTCTTTGTATCTTTGTGTGTTTGGTTTTGTAATATTTTTTTTGTAGGGAAGAATCTCCTTGCTTCTTAAAGAGAAAAAATGATTAAGAAATGCATTTTAATGGACAAAAAGCCTTCTGGTCCCATGCTTGGTGGGTTCTTCTACTTAAACTTAAAGTTCAGGTCTTTAAAACAAAATTGCTTCTACTGTCTGGCAAATTCTTGTCTCTACTACCATTTCAAAAGCCCACCGCTTAATTCTGGTTTAGAAAACCCTTCAATTCCTGCAGGTTGGGGAACTTTAATGATAAACTTCTTCACAAAAATGGAATAGATAAATTCTTTCAGTTAATTGCTATGATTTTCTGATGATGAAATTGTAAGCCTATAATGTTAAAATGTACTTTAGCTCTGTTTTGATGACTAGTAACTTTGTTGTAGAGACCTTTCCAGTTACCTAATTCCAGGCTCTGGTTAACAATGTTAATGCAGTTGAGAACCTGTATTTACAGTAGGCCTTAGGTGGGATGGCACACCCTTGGACAGCTTCTTTAGAGGTCAGTGATCAATTTTTTGGTTCTCAAACAATCAGATGTCAGACTATCTCCACTAATTATTGGGCAATGCTGGTTCTCCTTCTCATCCATAATGCAGTGTTGATTGATGCCTACGACCTTTAAGATTTGGATTTAATTGCTCTCTTAAACATTTTGTTCCCATTTGCCCGCTTTTAAACTTTGTTTCTAATTTCTTTTTTGTCCTTTTTTTAGGATTTAGATCCGTATAACTTTGTGCTTATAAAATTCATATCATTTTTGTTTTTTGGTTCAATAATATTTTGATAAAAATCAGGTCATGTGGATGGAGCTTGAGTTGGGACAAAAGGAGAAAATGTTTTATTGATAAATGGTGCATTTTTTCCTTTGCATCTGGTAGTGAGTTAAGTTTGTAATTTGTTTTCTTTGTTGCAGCTATATGATTTCCTGGCATTGGTTCCAGTGGTCGAAGGTGCAGGAGGGGTAATAACTGATTGGAAAGGGAATAAGCTTACTTGGAAGCTCTCATCTGATGGACATTTTCCAGGTGATAAGGCCTCTATTCAATTTTAAATATTTTTTTATCTTGTGGATAGTTTTTACATGATTTTCACACTTGTGTGCACATGTAATCATACACTTTCTCTTTTTCATGCAACATGATAATGATGGTATCAATTGGCATAGGCACTCAATAATTTTCTTGTGATTCATAGATAATTAGTCTCTGTCATAGTCACTATGTTCATAATTTCTTCCACAAGAGTTGTGACATTGACATTTTGTTTTTTTAATTAACAATTTCCCAAGTTTTAATAAAATATTTTGAGTTTTTCAATCAAGCCTTCAAATCAATGAATCTCTATCTGAGGTTAAAAGATGACTTCAAAAGGGAATATTGATTGAAGCAAAATATAGCAAACCTGATGTAATGCCCCTTTTTTTCTGTCCATTTCAACATTTTTGAAAAATCCAACGTTCTTTTAAAGTCTAAGCGTTATCAAAAGGGTATTTTGATAGGGGGAGAGAGTTCCTAGAGCCAAGATCAGTACACTTTACACTTCTTGGAGTTGATTATTTTGGTAAACCATCAATTTCATATCGTTTGAATTCCTATGCACTTAGGGTATTGGTGGAATTGTCATGGGCTTGTTATTATTTTCCATAACATCAATGGTTGTGTGGAAAACAATTAAACTTATAATATCCCCTTCCAATTTTGAACCAAATTTTTCACTCTTTCCGTACAAAGATTTTCTCAAACAGTTGTTGAACAGATATTTGGTAAACAATTTCAGTCTGCTAGTGATAGACTATAATTTGGCTAAATGAATGTTACATCGGGATTGCTCAGAAATGCTTCTAAACTTAATCTTAATGATTACCATCAACACATGCAATATTCTTCCAGTAGCAATGGAAAATAAGTATAGAATTTGAAGGTGCTTTAATTGTTTCCTTCAACTCTGGAGATTTGCAACTGTAATGACCCTTACCAATAGGCCACTAAAAACCCCTCAAAAAAGTAACTCAAAATGTAGATAGAAAATTATTTTTGCAATATATGAGTTCGCTGTCCCAAAATTCTAGAATAATAGATAGCAACCAAATACCATCTAAAACACTATCAATGATGTAGGAAATTGCTCAAAACCATATGCCATTCATATATCAACAATTTGCAACAATGCCATACATATTTCAGCCAATAATATGATCATCAAACCCTAGGTTTGCAATATAGAGACTAAAAATTACAATGCCCTTTCACTTGCAAAATCCTAGCCTTCCTTTGATACCAATAATGCCAAATGGCAAACAAAGACAAGTACAATGTAAAATAGTAAAGTGCTAAAGCTATATTTTGTACTCAGCTGAAAACATACATTTCTCAGAAAATATGCCAAATGCCAAATGAGAAGTGAGGAACCTAATTGTAGATGGCTACGATAATTTTTATCAGTGCTGAAGATGCCAACACCCAAGCCAAAGTCACCCCAAATCTGAAAATGTACTTTCTTGTAGATTTTCGAAAATGTCTAGGAATTTTGAAATTTTTTTAAAAATAAATCATGGTATTTTGGGACTCCAAAATGCACCTATCTTTATCTCCTTGACGATAGAAATCCGATGCAAAAATACCCAGAATGATATGCTGAGTAATGAGGAAGATATGAGCAAAAATGTGGTTCCAAAACCCTATCCTGAAATTCTGAAAACTGAATTAGACTTGTAGCAAAAACTTTTTCGGATTGCTTTTTTGCTTTGCTTTTTCGGATCTGCTTTTTCGCTTTGCTTTTTCGGATCTGCTTTTTCGAACTACGTTTTCGGATTTGCTTTTTCGCTTTGCTTTTTCAGATTTGCTTTTTCGGACTGCTTTTTCACTTTGCTGCTTTTTTCGGATCTGCTTTTTTTTCCTCTTGCAATCAAAAACTCAAACCCTCAGGTAAGTCTGAGGACTCCAAATAAGGTCAATTTGAAATGGCTGAATACCACTTCCAAAGTGCAACCCTTCAAAGGATATTTCACCTCCTTAGTTATGCAAATCCTTAAGAAACTCTGTTCCTAAAGATCAAATGACAATCTGCAAACCAAGATGGCGCCACAAATGCTCAAAGAGAAAAGTAGTGTAAACTCAAGTCATGGGATGTCCAAATGAGAGGCCAAGCACTCTATTTATTTGCTTTTCTAAGAAGCCACTAGAACTTCTAGAAGTATCCATAAAATATTCTTATAAAATCCTTTTATAATGCACTTTTATATAAAAAGTAACTTTATAAAATAAAAAGTGCAACTCAACTCAAAATTATAACATTTTGGTCCCACATAACACATTATAATAAAAATATGATAAATACCATCTCTCCAAGAGCAAATAAGACCACCCAATCCCCAAATAATCATTAGAATGACTCTCTCACCAAAACCATCTGCCTACGAGAGTCCATGATAGGCAAATCCACTGAAAAATGACATGTCACTAAAGAGGGGACATGACAACAACCGCCTCTTAAACTGCTTCTAGCAAGCAACACCTGTCTTCAATAGCAATGCATATTCCAAGCAGCTTCCTTTCTCAGACTCCCCGCTTAGCAATAATCCATGCAACCTCTTGTAATTTCATTTTGTGATCAATAAGTTGTCAGCCCAAGAAAACTGAGCACTGTAGAAACAAAGGATGTAAACAACATTGACATGACATTTGGAATGAGTAATGCAGCTTAGTACACATCATCACTACTCAAGAAGAAATAGATCAAATGCAAACATTGAAGACATGCCAGTAATTGATCCATATGCAAAAGGTAAAAGGATTGAAATAAACATGGGTACAGAGAGCACAGAGACAGAGAACATAGTGACTGCTAGGAACCTAGCAAAAGAGATATTCTCAATGGACTGGCTAGAAGACAGAATGAGTTACAGAATAATGTAGCTTAAATGTGTGCACCGATGGCTCAACATGTTATTGTTGATAATCGTAACATAAGAAACAAATAACCTAACTTAAGAAACACGTTTTCGCCCCTTATGCCTAACTTTCTTCCAAGGAATAATCCTCATGTTGAAAATGAACCAACACAACAGTTGCAGGATCAGATTTCACAAGATTGGAGGAACACAGATGTTGATTTTCAGGTTGAAATGTCTTTTCTTGACTATACAGATCTCAGGTTAAACGTAGACTTCATAAGGATGGTAGATCACATATCCAAGATTTGTAGAGGAAGGTTGGCAGGCTATCCATTCCTAATTGTCATGGCTCTGGAAAAACTGTAGTTAGAGCAGGCGTGTAGGAACTAGGTACATTGCTTGCATTTGGATGTGGAGGTGTATTGAAATTGTTAGGAGGAATGGATGAAGTCAATGGCTCATTGTTCCAACTATTCCTTTGATAAACTCTTGGTCCATTTCCTTTGGACTGTTGGAATGCATGTACCTCCTTTATGCCCTGAACTAAAACACTATTTTTCAATGGTGGAAAAAGATAGCCTATTTCTTGCATTGGCTCGTTTGTTGCTCCTGTTGAGAGTTCCAAGTGTGGTGTCTCCACTGGACCATTAGTTGAAGCTGGCAGGAACCTTCCATTGTACTCTTTTTATGCTTAAAATTCTGGAGGAAACGAGTATTCCTCAAAAGTTAGGCATTAATCATATCTTGTTAGGGACAATCTCATATCCCATGATTGGAGATTCTCTTGATTAATTGCTTCATCTACCGCCTTCTGCAAAGTATTTGTTGTTTTCTTGAACTCTGGACATTGTAACTGTAATGTCCCCATTTTAGCTCACCATGGTTGGTGGTGTGGATTAGCCTATCGTTGGCCCTCGTAGGCTAAGTTAGAGGGATAAAGGGTCTTAGTTGGTAGAACCAGAGGCAAATTCCCACTCCAGAGGATAGGGGGTTTAGGATTGCTCTTTGTTTGGATTAGTTTGGCACACTTGCTATTTATAGTAAGTGTCTATTTTAGGAAAATTAGAGTTTCTATCTTTAGGAGAGTACCTAAACATATTGGTGGCATTGTTGAGATTGGGTATTGTTGATTGGAGCGGTTATTCAGAGACTTACTATTTATAGTAAGTCAATATTGAGGAGTTGCTATATCTGGCAGGGGCACTTGGACTCATGGTATGCACAGTGATTGACTCATTCGTTAGTTGGCTCAATTTGAGGGACTTACTATTTATAGTAAGTCAATTATGTCCATGTTGCTATTTTTGGCAGTGCATTTGGACTTGGTATTAGCAGACTTCATCAGTTGATTAAGTGGAATAAGTTTATTGGCTCAAGTTCAAGGTATTAATTATTAATAAAGGATTCTTTATTAATAATTAATTATTATAAAGTTATGATATAAAGTTATTAACTAAGTGGGGCCAATTGACTTTATAAGTGCATTAAATAAATGTCATAATGAGGGGGCCTATTTATTTATTATTTCCCTAAGTCAATGTGGGACATTAAAAAAGCATCATTAATGGTTATTAATTGTATTATGAGAGTTGCCGCCAAAGTTGAAGGAGTTAATTAATTTATTATAAAGTCAACTTTGCATCAAAAGCAAATGCCTTTAAGTAATTAATGAATCTTATTCATGAATCCTCATGGATCGATTTGTTATGAAAGAATTATAACAGCTGAAAGGGGAAATGGATTTATTATGATGTTGATGAATTTGCTTGTTTTTTTGTGAAGTTGTTGGAGTTTCCAAGGGTTTCAACATTTGCCTGGAGAATTCTGGATTCTTCTGGTTATCAGTACTTTGAATTGGTGAAAGATCAAATGATATTGTGCAAATTGGCTATGGCTTCATTCAGAGGTCATGATTGTGATAATTGATGATGAATTTGAGATTTTCTATCAAAGTTTCATTTCAGATTGTATGTAGAGGTTGAAGGAACAGCTAACTATCGAATTGCAGCTCATAGAATTCAACGTTTGGCATCCTATTTAGACAGCCTCACCATCCTTGAGAAGTCACGTGGGTTGTAGAAGGTGACATTTAGTATCCAGGGAGGCACGTTTTGGTGTTTTGAGTACTATTTGATTCATCTCTACATTGGCGCCTAAGGTTATTTATCTATAGATATAGCTGCAGTCATTTTGAGTCAATAAATACAAGCTGCGATTCCAATTCCAAGTTTTCAATTCTGCAATTAATAAATTTCTCAATGCAGTTGATGATCATTGTAATAATTCAATTTCCTGAATTGAGATAATAGGAATTCTTGTGAATAATTTGCAGCAGTTAGTTTGTATGCAAATTGTATGACGAAATGCCTTTGAATAGTTTGGTGCATTCTTTGAATAATATATCTGCCAAGTGTTTGTCTTAATGTGTGTTAATGGATGAATGAAGTGAAGAGATATAAAAATCAGATTATTGGTGAAGCCAGCTTATTAGTTTGCATGCAAAGTGTTTGACAAAATATAAAACATCCAAAATTGAAACAAATCCAGTGTTTGTCAGAGTTAGAACCACAGGGGGTTCTTACAGTGGTATCAGAGCAGTTTCCTGCCATCTTGTTGGGGAAGCTTCTTACATTCAAAACAGAGGGTTAGTTTGATGCTGTTGTGAATTATGGGTTCCAAAGATGTTACAATTGCTTATAGAGAGTACCTTGCGCTTGCACAAAAGGTTAGAAATGATCTTTCCTTTGACTGCTATATGGAGTATCGAATAGATTGTGGCAAGCAAATAAGAAAACCAAAGAAATGTGAGCAGCCAAGTGTTGAGAGCATCTTGAATAATATCCAGCAAAAACTTATGCTTTCACAACAAAGGTTAGCTGATATCTTGCAGCAGAATGAAAATTGCAAGCAAAAGTTAACCCATAATAGTTTTGATTTTTGCAACAACAGTCCTATTTCCTCGCATCATTAGGTGATAGAAGCCATTTCACACAAGTATGATGGTATATTGGAGTCTTCTAATGTTGGTACTTCAGTTTCGGTTATCAATGATGCATTGGCTGATGAAGGTTCATGCCATAATGAGTCTGATTTCTCAGATCATGTAATGACCCCCAAATAGGGCCTTACTTAATTTTCTCTCAAAATTCCCAATTAGGGTTTGGATCACACTTGGGAATAACAATTTGTAATGTTTCATACTAGGATGATGCCAATTTCCAATAATTATCATACGTCATTATGCATTTAAATCATATTATATTAAGAATAATCTCTAATTCATAATATATACTTAAGCTCTAATTTCTTACTTCACTCTTAATCACAGATCTTAAGAAAGATGGTAGATTTATTGTGCTAGGACGCATGCACAGTCTCCAAGTGGACTCCCTCAAGGTTCTACCTATCTCGGGATCTTTCCATCATGTGACCGATTTACCCGCCTCTTCCTACACACACTCCCTATCTCCTTAATAGTGATTAATGAGTAAACAAGGAAAAGACTAATTATATATTAATGACTCATAAGTATATATAATTCCGATTTATGACGTCTTAAGTATATGTGTATATTCATATGTAAATATAATTCTAATTATATATATATATATATATTAATTAATTCTAACTTATTCAATATATATAACATAAAGATATAAATATATAATTATGATCCCATAATCATTTATATAAAATTTATAATGGTCCATTCACTAGCTTCTTATTCTTAATATCATCAAGATATATATATATATATTCAAACATTCAGATATATAATTATGTTTGCATATATATATATATATATATATGTATGTATGTATATTTCTATTACAAATTTCTTGGGCACCAACCTATTGGAGACACCCATGCCCACAATTGAGCACCAACTCAGCAAGATACACCAATTTATTTAAATATGAGGCACTAACCTTGAAGAGAATAAAGTAATAAGTGATGGATTTTTTTTAATCAGATCGGATCCTCCTCCACAAGTCTGCTAAACAGTTGCTCCTCAAATCTTCTTAAGTCCTTAAAGAATCTCTGCTCATAGATCTCCAATCATTCACCCTTAAGTCTGCAACAATCTGCTCATAAGTCTGAAACAAGTCTGCTCATAAATCAGCAACAAGTCTGCTTCTAAGTCTGGAACAAGTGAGCTTATATGTTTGAAACAAGTCTGCTTATAAATCTGAAACAAGTCTACTCATAATGTCTGAAATAAATCTTAAAACTTTCTGCTCACATAGTCTCCTTATATCTGCTCTAAGGTCTGCTTAATTTTGACTGGTTCAGGAAGCCCAGATGAGACGAAAAAAGCTAATGAAATCCGCTTATCCACTAGCACTTCAGTCTTTACACTTAGGACCCAACTGCCCTACTATTATAAAGGGCAAAAAATGTGGGAGTGGCAGACTCGGGCAAACTGAGATCTTCGGAGATTCCTATTTCCAGACAGATTTCCAGATTGATGCTTGCGACTGCCGGACAATGATTCTAATTGCCATCTCGATGCGGCGAATTTACTGATTGAGGCTTCCCAACCATCCATTATACTGATTGGCAAAGTGAAGAATGCAGTGGGGAAAGCTCGGATTACCCTAACCTACCACAATTTCCAGTTTGCAGATAAGGTCCCTTCCCGACTACGCCAGATTGATGACTCTTCTCTCCATCTCGATGAAGGCTAAAATGAACTGATTGAGGTGATCCAAGTCAGTTCAGTGCGTTCAGTGGGGACAATCAGCCATCCGGAGAGGCATAATATGATCCAATAAGCAGTGTTCCTTCCTGTGTAGTTTCGTAGATGGCGAATGATGAAGCAGGCTTATGCGTGCACTGAATCTGACCATCCAAAGTTATGGCACATCCGAGGGCAAGGAGAACTTTCATCCGACCGGGCAAGGAGAATAGAGTTTATACTGACCTGCCTAACGTTTATTCCCAGGGGCCCTAGCTATAGCATTTAGTTTCTTGTCCTCCCACACCCCCAAGATCAGGGAGTTATAGCTGTGAAGACTGGAGGGACCTAACAACTCTAGTAGTTGGAAGCTTACCTGGCCAGGCCAATGCAGAAGAAACCATCCTTCACCCCTGACTGAGCACCAAATCAGCAAGATACACCAATTTATTTAAATACGAGGTACTAATCTTGAAGAGAATAAAGTGATAAGTGATGGATTTTCTTGAATCAGATCGGATTCTCCTCCACAAGTCTGCTAAACAGTTGCTCCTCAAATCTGCTTAAGTCCTTAAAGAATCTCTGCTCATAGATCTCCAATCATTCACCCTTAAGTCTGCAACAATCTGCTCATAAGTCTGAAACAAGTCTGCTCATAAATCAGCAACAAGTCTGCTTCTAAGTCTGAAACAAGTGAGCTTATATGTTTGAAACAAGTCTGCTTCTAAATTTGAAACAAGTCTACTCATAATGTCTGAAATAAATCTTCAAACTTTCTGCTCACATAGTCTCCTTATATCTGCTCTAAGGTCTGCTTAATTTTGACTTGATTAGGAAAGATATTCAATTCATTTCTTGATTGAATGATCTCCTAAAAGACCTCTTGTGTATACCAACTATTACACATTTGCACGAATGGTTGCATGATTGCATCTCCTCAAATAGGCTGGTCAAGGAGGAATAAGTTTTTTATTTAATTTGATTTTTGCCTCAAAAAATGGATGCCTATCTCTGTGAGGTTGGCCCAATAGAAAAATTCCATTTTAAATTGATTGCAGCCCATATGTCATGTCCCGGCCATGTCATCAAATAAAATATAGTGAACATATTACTGTTGTCAGAAAATTGTCTACTTCAGACCAACACGATCAGGCAGTGATGTCAGCAATCATGCACAGTGATGATTTCATAAGGGCAACGAAGAGAACGCGGCAGTATAGTATAAACTTTGATCCTATTAGAAGGGCTGATGATGGATATAAGGAAGAAATGATATTTCAGTTATGACAAACAACGATTAAAGGAAAGCTAATGATTAAATTCTTATCAAGGGACAGCTCATTATCGTGCAGGAATCATCTTCCAGCGATCCTTATCAAAGATGTGTCTATCAATAGTTTAACATAAACTAAGAAATAACCAAGGGGTGTGATTAAAACAGCTAATCTTTAGCAATCAATTAGAGGAATGACAAGCAGTCACAACCCCTCACAAGGCACAGCCTTCCTAAGGGACACACCTTCTAGAATCAAGGAAGCTATATAAGGAAGATATTCTGATACAATGAAGGAGAAAGAGGGAAATTCAGCATAAAAAGAGAAACAAATTCAAAGTTGGAAAACAAAAGGGAATGCTGTAATGTCCCCTTTCTAGAATAGGATTAAATAATAAAAATAAAATTAATGAGCAGATAAATGTAATAAATTAAATATAATTTATTATTAAATTATTTATATTATTAATATAATAACAAAAAATAATATATATGATTTAATATAATATTATTAATGAATGAATATAATATAATAATGAAATAATAATAATAAAATACAATTTAATAAATAAATAACACTTAAAATATAAATTTAATTAAATAAATAACAATAAAATATAAAATAATTACAAAATTATATAAGATATAATTCACACATCAACTTATAGCCTCCATATATATATATATATATATATATATATATGAGACATGGCTAAAATTAGTAACCACGATGGTGGCACATTTAATATTGGATACAAATCCCATTAGTCAATACAAATTAATACAAATATGAAACCGTTCACAAACAAAGACCAGCTGTAAATACCAATTAGACTCATCAAGGTAGATATACAAAACTATGCTATAGAGATGTGAATTAGATTGGAATGCTGCCTGTGGTTAATTAATCAAGTGATAAATGCAGAGAGAAGGGGAAGGGGATTTTTCAGAACAGCGACCTAATCCTTAACTACATCTCATCGAAGATTAAACCAAGGAATTGCATAATAATTAGCCGCCCTTACTCATTAGTAATGTAGGGAAATCAGTGATTTAACAAAATGAAGAGTAACGCTGTTCTGGGAAAGACTCAATCCATAGGCAATATAAGACATTGATGATAACCACAGCCTTAACTAATTCATCAATTAGGAAGTGTTGCAATTTGCAAGATATAATGGACATGTCCCTTGAAAGCCTCCTCTATTTGCAAGTATAAGAAAACATCCAATTTCACTCTACCAAGGGAAAAAGGGAGATATACATCAGCAAATCGATATAGGGAGAAAATACTATATGATTACAACATAATCAAAACATTGGATAAATCAGATTAAGAATAGGAACTGCAATATGTTGTCGGGATATTTGAATGTACCGGTTATTATATTAATAAAGTATTATGTTAGCATTGATCGTTAGTGACTGAGAGGTTAGACAGTTACGTCACGACGTTTCGGTTGTGGCCCTTCGGGTAGTTTATATACCCTCTCGGAGGATGGACAGGGGATATATTATGGTATTATCATTATGATGTAAATGTACTTGCCAGTCTGGAATGATTAATGAAAGTATTTATTATTCTCTAATATATTCTGTGTTTATTATATTTCCTGTACTATGTCTATGTAATACTAAGCTTACCCTAGCGGGCAAACATCTGGCACCGTTGCCAAATGAATTTGGCAAGTGATGGAATGAGTGGACGGATGGGAACACCATTGGAGGAGAATATCAATGTGAGGATGAATGAGGACGGAATCATTGCATAGACTTTATGCCTAATCAATTGAATAAAAATAGAAATTTAAAGAAGGAACTTGAGGAGGAACAAGCCGCTAGATAAGTCATACTCGCACAGCAGCAAGCCGAGTGAAGGGAGAGATTCAGAAGATGCGCCGAAGGACTACCGAAGGGAGTAAGTGAAGGCGAGCGTCTGGAGGAATCTAACTGGGAGGCCGGAAGAAGTGACGAGGACCGCCTGGAGGAAACAAGGAGCTTGTTCGGGTCCTTAACCTTAACCCCATGGACGGAAGCAAGAGAAGCCCGAAGGAAGGAAGAAGAGGAAGTCGCACGGAGGGAGGCTCAGGATATCATTGCCGCCGAGAGTGTCGAAGTGATAGAGGGGCACGGGGATCACAGTAGCCCACCAAGCTTGGATAGTTCCAGTAGTTTGGGGACATCAAGCGGTACGGTACCGAACAATTCCGGAGGACCGACGTCGGCAGTACCATACCAGCCTATAACACAATCGGTGCTGCAAACATAGTTGACACCTAGAAAAGTAAATATGGCGACTAACAAAGAAAAGCTGCCAAAATTCCATGGCGATGGGAAGGAAGATCCAGTATGGCATTGTCGTACGTGCGAGACAATTTGGTCGGCGAATGGAGTTGCCGACCACGCAGAATGGGTAAAACAGTTTCCAGCCACACTGAGAGGGGTAGCCATCGACTAGTACTCCGATGTGGATAAAACAAAGGTGACCACTTGGGACGAACTCAAGACAAAATTCCAGCAGGAGTTTCGGCTCCCGAGGGATGACAATGAAATTGTTTCCAAGATATACGGTACCAAACAAGGTAAGAAAGAGACTGTGCGGGCTTACAGTCACCGACTGAAGGAGTTAGTCGGAAAAATGGATAGCCAGCCATCGAATGGCTTGAAGAAAAGATGGTTCGTGGAGGGCCTAAAATCTAACCTACGGAGGAAAATGAAGATAGTGCCCCCCACCTCATATGTAGACGCCTATAACCGGGCGATGGACTTGGAGAGCGAACAGAAGACCTCCAAGAAGAAAAGAAGCAAGTCCTCTTGCGACGAAGATGACACTTCGGACAATGACAGTGGTAGTGAGGGCGAGTCGAAGGGAAAAGTCAGGGCACTCCAAAAAGACATGGAGAGAATGATGGAGTTCAAGACCATGAAAGGGGGTACCAGCAAGGGGGAAGTTGACATTTGGTGTACAAACTGCAAGGCGAGCGGCCATACAAAGGGGTCGTGTCCCAAAATGGCATTTTGTGACATTTGTCAGATCATGGGCCATTGCACCAAGGAATGCCCATACAACATGAAGGTGAGGAATCAACAAGTGCTATTTACCCAAAAGCAACCATCTACATCGGGGGTAGAGACTAACAATAACGCATCCTCCGGCAGGTACGGAGGCAACCGACGTAGTGGTGGAAGGAGCAATAACAACACCAACACGAGTCGAATACAATATGACTCCAAGGGTCGGTTGATGATCCAATGCTGAGCTTGCAATTAGTGGGGCCACTTTGCAAGGGACTGTGACAAGGGCGACACCCTGCAAGAAGCTTTGCCGTTGGTGTGGTCTTGACAACCACGAGGATGCCAACTGCCCAAAATCTGGGGTCAACTTGCTCAATATCGAGGGAACGAGAAGTGACGAGGGGTTACTAGCCATCACCCAATCACAAGCAAAACAAGGGGCTTAGGAGGGTAAGGAAGAAATAGAGAAGGCGATGAAGGCACCAAAAGAAAGATGGGAGATGGCTACCACCTCGGGCCGGAGGGAGGCAAAACGAAACATTCTGAGACAAATGTTACAGGTAGAGGTACTGGTGAAACTCTAGGACCTCCTTCACACCATGCCGCACTTGGGAACGACACTGTTGGGGAACTTAGCCACGCAGCCGAATACCACACATACGGACATCCTCGGAGGGTCTGCAACGGACCCGATGATACTTGCTGTAAACAACGGAAGGTACCCGACAGTCGTCGAGATGGGCATCCTTGGCACCATCCTAACAGACACTATAGTGGACGGAGGGTCAGGAGTGAATGTCCTTCCGGAGGCAACGTGGAAAAAACTAGGGAAGCCCACCATGTGGCCACCAACCTTCAACTTACTGGGTGCAGATTAGCAGGGTATCAAACCACTCGGGACGCTGATGGCACAACTGGTCACGGTCGGTACACAACTGTTTGTACTCGACTTTGTCGTCATTCCACTGAAGCAGAAAGGCTACGATGCCATACTGGGTAGAGGATGGTTAGTAACAGCCAAAGTGAACCATAATTGGAAAAGGAATACCCTTTCGATGGAGAGTGGAAGAAAAAGGTTCACAATTGATCTCCGTACCCAGTTGGTGAGTGAGGAGATAGTTTCCTCCTTTGAATCTAACTCCGAAGGAGAAAATGATCGAAGGGATGAAGGGATGGAATGGAACCGAATGGTGAAGGCGTGCTAAGATTGGGAGAATACATAAAGGATGATGCAAATTCACTGAACGGTCTCTTCCACTGGCAAATAGAGGATTACGAACTCTTCCGACCAGCATGTAATGTACTAAGTATTGAGGAGGTGCCAAAAACATCTCCGTCCGAGTACGATGAATACAACGAAGGGGATGCGAAAGTAAGCGAAGTCTCGATGCATAAATTTGATGAGCGAAACCCCCTGAGGTATAAGAAGGAAGAGGAACCTAAGATCATTCCTATCCGTGACAATTGGAATCCTGTGTGGAAGACCGCAGCCTTCAAAATCTTTATTCTCCTTATGTACGGGAAGGAGACCGTGGTCCCTGTAGAATTTATGGTTCCAAGCCTTTGGATCGCCATTGAAAATAGACTCGGCGACAGGGAAAGCTTGAGGGAACGGCTGCCCAATGAGATTAAGCGAGGAAAATTTTGGAAAGTTAGAGTAGCTATGACGGAACTGTCAAGTTGTGGACTCTCGATGGACTAGAGATACATGAGGCCATCAACGGGTCCAAATTGAAACCTTACCCGGAGAGGATGGACCGGAGAGCCAGAGGATGGAAAGGGACTCGAGAGGTCAGGCAGGCGACTTGAGAGACGGAGGATGGAAAGGGACTTGAGAGGTCAGACAGGTGACCCAAGAGCCGTCTGTACGGGCGGTAGAAGCATCCAGACAGTAATGAAAAAATAAGTAAAAAAAATAAAATAAAAATAATAATAATAAAAATTGAAAATAAAAAACAAAAGAAAAAAGAAAAAAAGAAGCAGAAGACACCGTACGACCGTACGACAAAAAGTGTAGAAGACCAAGCCTCTGTACGGCAATAGTCCATTTCACCCACTTGATAGTCGTACGGCAACAATAATAGAAAAGTCATGTGCAAATACCCACCGTACAGTGAAGGGCGAGGAAAGTTTATTATATCTCTTCCGTACGGTGAAGGGAAGGCATTTAGACTTCTGTACGGCCATGACACGTGCAAGGAGAAAGGACTTACCGTACGGTGATAGAAAAGGAAGCCCGTACGGCTACGCAACACATAAACCTGTACGGCTAAACACCATACAACGGGGAAGGAAGGAGAACAGGCACCGTACGACGGGGAAAAGAATATTTTTTAATTTTTTTTTTGGGCACCAAGACAAAGGCCGTATGGTAACGAGAGTGAAAGAGCACGTTTGGCATCCTGCCGCACGGTGAAATGAGCAAGGTTGTTGTACGGCGTCAGGTAGGCAACTTGGGGTATAGCTATAGGGGCTAACAAATCCGTACAGTAGAATGGAAACCAATAAAAGGAGCAGCCTTGTATTCCATACGGTCACAGTTCAAGGAAGAGGAAAAACCAAAGGTATCGTGAATGCATTTTGTATGGTAGTGGAAACAAAGACGGGTGAGAAGTACACAATAAAGAAGAACAATACCATACGAGAGGAAGGCACAGTTAGTATGGCTACAAGGAAGAGACGACAGTTATTGACGGCAAGGAGTGGTAGCAGCGAGAGGAAGGTTCTGTAAAAAAAAAAAATGACGACAAATCAAAACAGTTTCCAGTGAATATCGTATGGTACTGAAGGGAAGGACATAAATAGGTAGTGAAGAAAACATAAGCGCCTGGTAGAAAAGAGTATGGGATCGGAAGAAAATCAATTCAGTTATTAGCCTTTGGGGAGTGTGACCAGTTGATGAGACCCGGAGCTGCTACAGGCATGGAGTGTCTGCATGCCAGAGGTGGAGAGAGCACTGGAGCAAGCCTTTCGAGAGGGGTACTACGCTTTGAGGCACCCAGAGTAGGTGTTGGCTGGACGTGAGGCTGTCTTGGTGGATGCATAGAGAGCTCGGGAGGAGCTGACCACCCAGTTGGAGGCAGTAGAGTGACACTTGGCTTAGCGTACCTAGGAGTTGGAAGACAGTATTGGTTGAACAAGAATTAGTGGAGGCTACAGCTGAAAAGTATGTTTTGGAGACACGTTAGGTGCAGGCATGGGAGGAATGTGATGTGACAGAAAAGACCTATTGGAAGCAGCATTGATGGGGAAGGTGGCACTTTAGCTTTTTCAGGGACGCCCCCTCCGCCCCTTCTCTTCAATGATTTTCTTATTCTATGTAGTGTATTTCATCTCCCTGTTGTTGTAAGTCATCGCAGACGACTTGTTTTTTTGGGGGGGATGATGTTGTCGGGATATTTGAATGTACCGGTTATTATATTAATAAAGTATTATGTTAGCATCGGTCGTTAGTGACCGAGAGGTTAGACAATTACGTCACGACGTTTCGGTCATGGCCCTTAGGGTAGTTTATATACCCTCTCGGAGGATGGACAGGGGATATATTATGGTATTATCATTATGATGTAAATGTACTTGCCAGTCTGGAGTGATTAATTAAAGTATTTATTATTCTCTAATATATTTTGTGTTTATTATATTTCCTATACTATGTCTGTGTAATACTAAGTTTACCCTAGCGGGCAAACACAATATAGTACATTCGTGGAAATTTCTGAAATAGCAGTTGTGCTTTATCATTCCTCCATTCCACTAAGTATCACAATTATGCTTGATTCATTGCATAAGTAAGATAATTTAAATATCAGAAGTAGCATATCAAATCCTCATTGAGATCAGCATGGGAGTGTCACATAAATCAGATTAACAAGGATAAGGATCACAAGGATTATTTCTTACAGATCGCCATATCAGTGATTATATTTATGTTGCTTTCAATTCACTAATAAATGAGATTGGGTTGATGTAAATTTCTATATCTGATTACATTCAATACAATCATTCTGGCAAATAAAGGACTTATATGCAACTTATATTTAAGACAGAAGTCTCTTGCTATTTGAATTATAATTTGTTTTTTCCAAACCCTAAGAAACAATACAAGGGACATTACAAATGCAGAACGAACCCTTCGACAATCAACAGCAGGAAATATATACATGGAAAACAGCATCGATAAGAAGAAAAAGGAAATACGGATAACAAATACATCACAACAATCTGATAAACTACAGCAGCATTGAAGGGAAGAATATACAAACATTGAATCACAACAAGACCATAAATCCTTAAGCAGACCGAATCTTGAGTACTAGGGACAAAATACATTAATCAGGTCTGAGTCTAGGGTGTTTATATTATTCTATTATTGGTAATGCAGAAACAATGATTAGCTTATTTATGTGAATCTGTCTGATGTTAATAAACATTAAAACATGAATTTAATAATCTGTCTGATGTTAATAAACATTGAAACATGAATTTAATCTTGCAATAGTCTGTCACAAGGGAGTGGGAAAGAGTCTGCAATTAAGCGAAAACTGCTAAGGGCACCTTTTTGCAGTGACAGTTAAGGGAGAACAGCTATGAGGGCACCCTATTGCAAGTACCTTTCCAACTCTTACATTAGGGACTATTGGTGAATCATAGTTAATTCCAACCATAGAAGAATGGAGGTGGACTGTATGGAGGGAGAACCGATGTTTAGGGCACCCTACTATGCCTCCTTACTCCACATCTTCTATAATTGAAATTCACATGCAATTTAAGTACCGCATAATGATGAAGATATATTCTCTTTGTTCTAACCTTCGATTTATTTATGAATAATGTTTGCATTATGATTTAATTTTAACATTATATATATATTGGATGCAAGATTTGAGTTACTGAACACATAATTAAAATAACCATCTATATTGTAACCCTAATCTGTTGCAATTGTGATTTAGGGAAACTTCCAGGGCAAATTAGGAAGGGGACATTACACCATAGGATGGGGTGCAATATACAAGGAAGGTTGTCCCTTGAGAAATATATTTAAAAAAATTTCTTGAACCCATAAATGGGTTGCTCCAAGAAGGAAAGTCAGCCACAACAGAAATGAGAAAAATAATTGTTTTGCAATTTGAACTCAGAAAAGCAAATTAATTCCTCCTTAAGCTCATCAATTGATAAGTAGGAGATATTTTCCACAGCAAGACTTCACCTAGATCCAATGAGTGCTAAGTGTTCCATTTCATTCTCATGAGAGATGGGTTCAGTGAACCACTACTCATGAATCATGGGTCAATGAGTTTGACTCAAAAAAACTACACAGTTAAATCCTGATAGCAATATCACAATTCCTCCTTGCCGATGACAAGCTGATATCCATTAATTACACCATGACATCAATGATGACAAATTTCTAACAATTAATATGTGTTCATTGAATATTTCCAAACACATTGAAAAGCTTGTTTGGCATGGCATAATGTTTATAGCCGAGTCATGGCTTTTTTTGTAGGCTCCTAGATTGAGAAAAGAGGGACGTCAATAATTCATGAGCTGGAATAAGGGTAAACTAAGAAGCTGAGCTAGGTCGTGGACTTTATTTGACCTTTTTTGGGTGCCATATCTCCTCTATGCTGGGCATAAATGCTTCACAAGCCTAGCTGCTGGTCTTAAATGAATGTCACGAGGGTTTGATGCAATTTTATGGGCATATGACCGTAGGATAGTATTATAGCCAATTCATGAATTTTTCTTAGACTTCTGAATTGAGAAAAGAGGGATGTCAATAATGCATGAGCTGGAATAAGGACAAACCAAGGAGCTGATCTAGGTCATAGACTTTATTAGACCTTGTTTGTGTGCTATATCTCCTTTGTTCTGGGCATATGTGTTGGCATTAGGAGAGCAACCGGTTAAGGAATGTAACCGGTATATGGAAAATTGGTTTTGTCATTGATTGGCAAAGAGTGATTGCTAGTCATGTCTAAGAAGGCCCACAATGTTATTCAATTAGAAATCAAGGACAGATCAACAGGTCAGGAACAAATGACATTAATAAGCGAAGGAAGACCGGTGACAAATAGTAATAATGCTCTAACTGATCATCAGAGCAACCGGTCACACAGTAAGATGCAACCGGTAACTGACAACTGGAACCGAGGAAAGGGTTCTACCGGTATAGCCAGGAAAAGAGATGGTGACAGGTAAAGGTTCTTACCTATGCACAACCTAAGGAAATTAACCGATCAGTGAAGATTTCATCATTACTAATGAACTGGGGAAAGTCACAGTCGACAAACAGTTGTCTGACTCTTTGACCGGGATTTGTTGCACTAAATCCTGTAGACTTTGAGTTATTAAGATGATCAGTACAAGGCGCGATTGAAGGTTTTAATGCTGAAGTTTGTGGCATTAAAACATGAAGATATATCTTGTGAAGGAAGGCTTTTGACACGCATCTGTCGTTTCCTTCATAAAGTGGAAAAAACATGGCATGCATCGGATGTTCTCTCAGTGAATTGAGACTCCACTGAGTGATGGATCCGAAGGTGATCTTTAAATAGGTCGTGTATGTATAATGCATAAAGGGCAAGAAGTCTATATATTCCTCTGCCTGACATGAATATAGTTTGCCTTCATTTTGCCAAAGAAAAGAGTGAACCTGTACGCTAAAGAAGCTACTAAGGTGAAGAGAGGAGAAGAAAGTAAAGTGTGCAAAGAAGCACAACAGCCAAGGATAACATACCTGCAATGACCGGTGGTGATTCTCAGTTGAATAAAACAATGATCTTATCAGCCTCAGCAAAGCCATCATCAAAAGATCAAACCCTCTATTGCTCTCTGATAATTGCAATAGCAAAATCTCAGTATTTTGGGTGGACATTAACAAGTAACTTGTATTAAATCCCTTAACCGGGTGACATCTGTTTAGGTGTTCTAAGTCCTTTAACCAGGAAGGTTCTAACAGACCTTATTTCTTAAATCCCATAACCGGGTCGCATCTAACAGTGTGTTTGTAATCCTTTAACAAGGAAGGCTCCTTACAGGGCGCACTTCAGAAAAGTGCAAAATTTGTGAGGTTTACTCACACTGTGGTTTTCTCCCAATTTGGGTTTCCACGTGATAAATTTGGTGTTGTTTATTGCTTGTTTGTGTGATAGCTATATCTGTTTTGCTAATAGTTTTAGTTACATTATATCAGATTTGTTTTAAAATTTTAGTGAGTACTGATTCACCCCTCTCCTCTCAGCACCGGTTGGGACCATGAATATGTGTTCCCAAGCCTAGCTGCAGGTCTCAAATGAATGGGGTGAGGGTTTGATGCAATATGGGCATATGGCAGTAGGATAGCTCTTTATGGTGCTGGGAGTGAATTCTACCTGGCTGCTGGGAGTTATTTGACAGATTTCTGGATCGATTTGAAGCACAGACAAAGTCGTAGGATTAGAGGGGGTGCAAAGACAAAGGTCTGAACAGCGGACAGGAATTCAACCATCCATGGTACGTAGAAATTCATCATGTTCCAAGCAGATTCTGACCAGTGCTGCTGATGTTTATTTTCTGTTATCATATTCCTGTCAAAAAACATTACTAAGCATACGGGTCACTGTAATGTATTTCAGATCTGTGCAGAATAGCACTTTTAATAAAGAGGCCAGGCATTAAATAATTTTTCTATCATGTTATCCTTCTATCTGCTGTTCATACATTGATATTTCAGTGATGACACTGGTTTATTTAGTCATACTTAGTGTATGCTATCAAGATAAATATGTATGTTGAAATTACCACACCAAACAATATACAAAATCTGAATATGCATAAACCAGTCATACACGAAAGAATAGTGGGCAGTTGGAAAAATTAGAGAAAAATTGAATGTGGGATTTTAGAGAGGATCCTTCTGGTTTGCTAAACATGCTATTTCCAAGAGGCCTAATTTGAGGCTGAGCAATGGCTACTCTTGCTCTGAAGTGTATCTCATTAATGAGAAAAATATAATTTATGAGAATTTTAAACTATCGGATCCCTTATTTGAATTTTCTTGAATTGTACAGTCTTGAAGGTTTGCATCTATTATTTTCTCTGTCAAAATGAACAGGGTTTGAGAAGTTTGAGTGCTTCCTTCTGAAGTAAGGTGATTTTTTGGGTAAAGTTATTTAAATATGGTCTCCTTTCCGTTAAATTAAGGTTAGTCTTTTTTGTAAACACCACTAAGTAGAACATACTTTTTTGGCAAGTCAAATTATAACTGGCATGCATCTAGAAATGGTACTTATCTGGTGAGAGATCTCACCCAGCTGGAACATCATATTAGATTGTAAATAAATACAAGACATTTAACTCACAAATCCGAGAATGGCAACAGAAACAGAAAATGCAGGTTGCTGTTTTGTGGTTTTATTATAAAGAATAAACAACTGATAATGGCTTTTGTTTGTTTTGTTCTTGTAGTGTCGTTTCCAATTCTGCTAGAATAGGTTTTTGTTCCTCCAATTAAATTCATCCAGAAGTCTGAAGGTTGACTGATTTATTTTTTCGAATGGGATAAAATATGAATCCTTTTCCAAATTGGAAGGGTCTGAATCCATCAAAAGATGAAAACATAGTGGGTGTGCATTGTTAACATAATGTATATATTCTGTTTACCTCAAAATTAGGATGGTGGTAAAAAGACAGTGTTTAGTATTTTTACATTTATTAAAACTAGGCTAGATTTTGGCATGTCACAACTCCATTGTTTGACTTTAATTGATTCTCCTAGCGTGGATCTTTCACTATTGCATGCATCGAATGTTGTCAATTTCCACAAACAGGCATGCCAACTTGGTGCTTTACCATTATCCGGTTGGCATGGTTATATAAAATTACTGATCCTCGTCGCCTTCTTTAAAATTTTCATATTTTGAAATGATTTTTTCTAATTTTCGCTATTTATATGGTTTTACTTGTGGCTTGATTTCATATCCATTTTATTCTTGGGTGTCTCCAGGTTTCAATGTGATTGCTGCAGGAGATGCCCGTGTTCATCAAGAAGCTTTATCACTACTGGAGTGGAATTAATTACCTGCTAAAATTATCTATACTTCACTTCTAGCTTCTGTTAAGATGTGAAACAATCCTTTTCCTGGCTATCCATGTTATATCTTAATAATTTTTCATTTTAAATCATAAATTTTTATACTGCCTTGAAGTATGTACTGCTCTTTTGAAAACTGCGGAGTCCTGTTAATTGACTGGCTGTAGATTCTACAATGACCATTTGATATTGGTGATTAAGCAATTAATGCTAGTCATTATATTGATTGTTGTCAAAATTAGTGATTCAGAGGCCCCAGCCCTACTAAACAGCATAGAAATGACAAAGGAAACTGCATTAACAGCCCAAGACCAGACGTCCCAAAAAGGATTCTAAATTGCCCATATACAGCTATATTGATGGCAAGATTAGTGGATAAAATGCCTATAAATATTTGAGCATTTAAGAATGAAGTATTTTTTTAGCATAATTTCCATAATCCATTCCTAGCCAGTTGATTTCCGTGATTAAATGGGGGTAATTACAGTTGTTCATCAAGGCCTGTAAATTTCTGGTGTTGTAGATTTTTTAATATAACCCAGGGTGTTGAGGTAGATTTCTTAGCTATAGCCCAAATCCTTGTGGCGATTGTGATTGTATCCCATCATTTAATATCATATATTGTGATTCAATGTTTGTGGTAGGCTTACGGCAATAATGTACATTTCTTTCTATTTAGGCTTATTTATAGAACTAGGCCTCTTGAGAAGGATATCGCTTGATGTGTAATGTCCCCAATTTTTATAAAGTGTCTTAATTAAGTTAATTAATTTAGTGGTCCTAAAATTTAAATAATATCATAAGAACTTATTTAATTAATTTGTTTAATTATTAAATATAGGGGCCAAAATAATAAAATAATAGAAAAAATAAAGTGGATGCATTGTAACCTTCTAGATACTTTTTGGAGCCCTTTATAAGGAGGTGGTTTGCATCGTAGGAAATCATTGTGGAGTTATCTTTTTTTGTGTATTTGCAATTCCAATTGGAATTGAGTTTTTGTTTGCAGTTTCGGTGGTTAGCAACCACCCTAGTCCGCTGTTGGAAATATCATTTTGATATTTCACATTGTACTCCAAATTTGTGAACTCTTCTTGCAAAGACAAATTTGTGCATACAGATATAATCTGAGAATACAAGTCTCAAATTAACTCATTGTTCTGTGGTGATTACATTGGATATATTCAATTAAGTCTAAATTGCATTTTGTGTTTTATCTGCGACTCCATAGCTCCATTGAATATCAAGTATCGAAAGGTGCCGAAGGATGTTGAGTGTTGAAGGGTGTCAGAGGGTGCTGGGTGTCAGAGGGTGTTGAAGGATGAGTGTTGAAGGGTATTGAGTACCGAAAGGTGCAGGGTGTTGAAGGCAAAGTGTGTGCGGAGTGCAAGTGGTGTGTGGAGTGCAGGTGTGTGTTTTGCCATATGGGGAAAACTTGAGTTCAACTATCATTACATATTTAGTGCCAAATTGGATTGGTACATTACAATGGTATCAGAACTGGTGATCTTGCTAGCTTGTTGGGAGAATCATGGCACCAAGTGATAGAATGGGAAATGCCCATATAACAACCTTGTCGAGGGAGTTAACTGGAGGTCAACAACAACTCAGTAAGACCCCTCACAAGAGGATACCGATGGATGGAGGAGATGCTCAACCACTTGACAGAAGCAAGTATGAAGGGAGCTTTACAATGGATCAACACGAGGATAACGATGTCGACCTTCCTTCCAAAGATCGAGCAACAAGAAATGCAAATACCCACTTTGGCCGAGTCGCTAAAGCAATTCAAACAATATTGAGTTGGTGGATGGAAGGTGGACATATCTCTGAAGAACTATATATATTTGAGAGTTAGGTATGATCCATTCCCCTCCAATAGTAATAGAGACTGCAACAACAATCTAAGACAAGATTGGCATTGAGGATAATAGGCTACATGGCACCATGAGCCCTAAAGAGGATGAACATATGATCATAGTTTCACTTCAGCCACTGGAAGATATGGACAAGCAAGAAACAATAATTGTTCCTTCAAGTAGAGAACATCCAAATCTTCAAGGCAATCACAAAGGTGAAGAAGATGCTTCCACACATTTTGCCGAGTCAACATTCACCAACGATCAACTGTATGGAGTTGTGGACTCTACAAATGATCCTTTGAATGAGAAAGCTCTACCATCGGTTGAAGTAAAGAACACGTTGGGGATGCAAATCAGGAATGGTGTGGCATCATACGAGTCTCAACATCAGGGACCAACATTTGTTGAAGATGACCAAGACACTTCAAGGGATCATGAGGATTTGCTTGACAACTATGGGTAGGGCATTGTTTATATCAATGTAAAGCAGTGGAACTTTATTCAAGATTTTTACATTGTTGGATCTAGAGGTTTTAAGGAGGGAGTGCATGCTGTCATGATGAGGCATGGAGATTGCAACGGATATGGCTATTGCTATCTGTGCATGGTTTGGGATCCTGGAGCTTGTTAGATGGCAGACAATTTGCGGATTGCTTGAGGACAAGCAATCTTTGGGCCAGGAGGACTATAATGTCCCCAACTTTTATTAAGTGTCTTAATTAAGTTGTCCTAAAACTTAAATAGTATCACAATGATTGGATCCTCTTATGGTGAAAGGCATTCCATACTATTTGTTGATGATCATTCTAGAATGATGTGGGTTTCCTTTCTTACAGAAAAATCAGAGACATTTAACAAGTTCAAGATCTTCAAGGCAAAAGTAGAAATTGAATCAAGTATGAAGATAAGATGTTTGAGGTCAGACAGAGGAGAGTTTACATCTGTTGCATTTAATTCATATTGCGAAGAACATGGGATATGTAGGCAGACTTCTGCTTCTAGGACTCCACAACAGAATGAGATTGCAGAAAGAAGGAATATATCTATACTGGATGCTACTAGAACAATGATGATTGAAGGAAATGTATCGCATGTGCATTGGAGGGAAGTAGTCAATACTGTAGTTTACACTTTGAATAGAGTTCAAATCAGGGAAGGTAATACTAAAACACCTTATGAACTTTGGTTTGGCTATGCTCCTACTATGAGGTATTTCAGAATCTTTGGTAGCAAATGTTTTATCAAAAGAGATGATGAGGTAGGTAAGTTTGATTCAAGAAGTGGTGAAGGCATTTTTCTTGGCTATTCTACCAAAAGTAAAACTTATAGATGTTTCAACTTGAGATTGAGAAAGATGATTGAGAGTATTAATGTAAGAATTGATGAGAAGTTTTAAGCTCAAAATGTGATCAAAACTTAGAAAAGACTATTGAAGCATAAGAGTTGGTTGAATTTGACAATAACAAGAAAATATGTGAAAGTGAACAATCTGATGCTCCTAAAACTCCAAGGTGTGTACCAAGAATTCATCTTGAAGATCGGATTATTGGTGGTAGGAATAGAGACATGTTAACTAGGTCTAAGGCTAGAGAGGAATTATGTATATTTTCACAAGTGGAACCTAGAACTACTCATGAGGCTTGTAAAGATGAATCCTGGATTAATGCAATGAAAGAAGAGCTGGATAAGATAATAAAGAACAAAACTTGGGCACTAGTTTCTAGACCTGAAGGAAAGAATATTATTGGAACTAAATGGGTATTCAGAAATAAAATGAACAAAGAGGGAACAATTATAAAGATAAAAGCAAGATTGGTCTGTAAAGGCTACTCGCAGCAAGAAGGAATAGACTTTGAAGAAACCTTTGCACCTTTGGCTAGGTTGGAGGCAATAAGATTATTTCTTTCCTTTGTCACCTACAAGGATTTCAAAGTGTATCAAATGGATGTGAAATCTGCATTTTTGAATGGTGATCTAGAAGAAGAGGTCTAGATTGAGCAACCTGATGGTTTTCCCTCGATAAATGACAAGGATGCGGTTTGCAAGTTGAAGAAGGCTCTATATGGACTAAGCAAGCTCCTAGAGCTTGGTATGCATGACTTGACATGTATTTATTACATCTTGGTTTCAAAAAAGGTAGTGCATATAGTAATTTATATTTGAGAATAAGCAAGGATGTAATCTTGATCATAGAAGTATTTGTAGATGATATTTATCATTGGGCAAAATGATGAAATGCACAATAAATTTTCTGAAGAAATGAAAGATGAATTTGAAATGTCTATGATTGGTGAAATGAAGTTCTTTCTTGGTTGGAAAATTACACAAAGTAAACATGACATTTTCATTACTCAAACCAAGTATCTCAAGGAATTAATGAAAAGGTTTGGCATGAAAGGTTGCAAACCTGTAGGAACATCTATGATTAATGGATGCAAGCTTACTGCAACTGATGAAACTTAAAGTGTCTATCAAACAAAATACAGATCTATGATTGGAGGATCACAATATTTAACACATACCAGACTAGATATTGCAAATGAAGTTGGAATTGTTGCGAGGTTTCAAGAAGATACAAAAGAGATTAACTATATTACAGTAAAAAAGATATTTAGGTATTTGAAAGGTACATTGGAATTTGGGTTGTGGTATGATAAGTTAGATGACTTTACCCCCAATGCATACACTGATGCAAATTGGGTAGGATGTATTGATGACAACAAGAGAACTAGTGGTGGTGCATTTTTCCTTGGGAAGAGGTTAGTCTCTTGGTTAAGCAAGAAGCATGATTGTGTTGCTAAATCTACTGTTGAATTAGAATATGTGGCAGCTGCTTTAAACTATTCACAGGTTATTTGGATGAAACCTATGCTGAAGGATATTGGAATAAGCTTTGAAGAACAAGTTGTGATTCATTGTGACAATATAAGCACAATCAATATGTCAAAGAATCCTGTTATGCACTCAAAAACCAAGCATCTCAATCAAATATCATTATTTGAGAGAGAAAGTAATATAAAAGGAAGTCAGAGTTGAGTATGTCAGTACAAAGGAGCAATTAGCAGATATATTTAGTAAAGCTTTGTCAAAAGTTATATTTGAGTATCTCAGAGATATGCTTGGGGTGAAAACCCCTCCTTGCGAGCACTAGATGATGCAAGGATGCATCAATCCAGTAGCTATCAGAGCTATATTCTTCCCTGGACTTGGTGCTTGGATGCATTCCTTAGGAGGAGTGATCGCAAGACATAACAACATTTATCTGGCTGATTTGACACCTATTTTTAGGCATGATTGAAAAAGGTACACCTTTTTGTGGTGGAATTTTCAGAAAGAAATGTAGTCCTTTGTCATTGATGTCAAAGGGGGATAAATACAAAAAAACCCCACTGGTTCAGAGGGAGGTGTGTAGAGGGTATTGAGATGATTGTTGGGTTGATAGTTTTTCTCATATTTTGCCATCAATGCCAAAGGGGGAGATTGTTTGAATTGTTCCTGACATGTGTTGTCATTGATGTCAACATATGTTTAAGAAGATTGACTTAACTCTATTTGATGTTGTAGTAATATTGGTTAAGACAGGAATAGGCATAATCATCATGGTTGTACGAGCTGTGTATGACATGTTTGACTCTGAGCTTGGATTTGTGCTTCAGAAATAATTTAGATCTTATATCTAAGATCACATGCATTAATTTAATCAGAGGAATAAGTTACAACAATTTTTGTACATACTAGTTGCGGGAACAGAAACAAAGGTCTGTGGTAGAGTTAGTCTTTGAATTTCTATGTTTTCTTGGATGCGAGATGGATTTAGGATATGCAAGTTCAGGATATGATAGAAGACTCATTAAGGAATAATTTCCCTTATTCCTTGATCACCACGCTCTTGGTGACGTCAACTATAGTGTGTGACCTTGTGAAGTCTTATTTGGTGCCGACCTATGGGATGTGGTGTGTTCTACCTTGTGCAGAGATAAGTTGTGGATTATGGAGTATGTTGGCCGACTGATGTTTGTTATTTTCTTGTCCAAGATCTTGTGTGTATCATGACAAGAGTTTATGTAAATCATTTTTATTAGGAAAGTCCTAATTGGTGCCGACCTAATAAATCATTTGTATTTTGTAAAAAGAGGTAAATCAAGTGATGTGAAGAGTGTGGGTGTATGTGTGAATGTGTGTGTGCAATGCCTACTAATGTAGAGCAGGCAATGTGATTAATGTACTTCATTGGAACTATTTTAGCAAAGGAGTTGTTGTTAGTCAATTCATTATCTGTAATTAGTATATTTATATACTTTCATTTGGACAGTGGTTCCTAAAAATGGGTTTAACCTTCAAAAGGTGAATTTAACCTTCACATTGAGAAATTTGCTTCAAGTGAAGAAAGGATAATCCTACCAACTCCTAATAGGGTTGCTAACTTGAAGAAATTAGTTTGTCCTTTAACTGGGACTTTGTTTTGGTTGTATTTATTTGCTCCTAACAGGGCAAGATCTTTTAATTGAGATACTTTATTACTAGTGCATTATTTGTGGGTTTCATCCCCACTGGGGTTTTTCCCTTAACAAGGTTTCCTTGAAATCAATTCTTGGTGTTCCAATATGTGTTACTTTTGAGGTTTCAAATTTGTATTTATTGTTTTGAAAAGATAAAGTTTTATAGTAATGACATAGAACTGATTCACCCCCCCTCTTAGTTGTACCCAACTCTCATACCAAGAGAACACCATCATCATGATGCGAATAGTTAGATAAAGTTGCAATTTCGATGTCTATGTAGATATTTTTTAATATTGCAACTTTTAGTGAATTTTTGAGTTTTGGTTAAGGGTTTGACTTTATTTTTTATGAAGTTAGGATTTGAGGTTACATTTTGTAAAAGTCAGAATTGGTTACAAAAGGCATGTGTAACGTCCAAACTCTAAATCAGTTAATTATTAACCCTAAAAGTAGTTATTACATGATGCCTATAAATACAAGGCTATTCCATTGTAAAAGGGGACTTTTTGCCAAGGGAGAAACTATGGAGAAATTTCTGAACTTTGAGGTTTACACCATTTACATAAGGGTTTTTGATCTTGTATATTTTCAAAAAGACAATGGAGAATACATTTATTCTTATGTCTTGAATGGATTCATTAGTTTTATTACTAATTTTTTGTATGTCAAGTTAGTAATCTCTTTATGTAATGGTGAAATCCAATTGTTTTTCTAGTCTATGTATTGGATATGATGAAATGCATTCATGTCTTGGCATCTTGATGTGAATGTACTGGGATATTGTATCTTTTTGTATGTCAGAGTCTGTTATCCATACTTTTTTCATCATTGCATTATGTGCTAAAACCCCCTTGTAATTTATTTTCCTTTAGGAATATCATATGGTATTTATATGTCTACTATTGGGGTTTCTACCATCTATTTCCTTTAGTTTTTTTTTTGTCTCCTTTTTGTAATTTCAGGTGAAAAGTACACAAAAACCTCAAATACCGCATCATATGAGGGAGTTAATCCATTCAAATGTAGAGGAATATTGTGGTAAATTTTTATTTAATCACAATCTCTCCAATTGTTTGCATAGTTGTTATTGCTTCTTGGGAAAACATGGTTAGCTCTAAAGACAACATCGCAGTGACAAAGTTATTTACCAATAGATTTTTGGCAACTCTATTGGGGATAAAAATGTGAGTGTGTTTTGTTCCTCAAAAATTTTAAGGTACCTTCCCAAGAACAAAGGTGGGCGACTCTATCTAAAAGTTTGAATTTGGATACATGGTTTGGTACAAAGGAAAAGTGGAAAGTGACAGTGATGATGAAGAATTTCCATATTAAAAGAAGCAAGTTCCTGATGAACCCATACAAGTTGACTTCTTGAAAAGTTTTTACGGTGGCATAAAACTTGTTCCTAGAAAGATTTGTACTTGCTTCCTTCAAACTCTATGAAAGATCAAAGAAAAAGATGAAAAAGATTATGAGTTTCTTTCTCATGATCAAGATTCTTTATCAAAAAGAGGTTCCACATGCAAAGATAAAAAAGACTTTGTTGAGAAGTGTCATTCCTCTAAATCAGTGATGGATAATGATGATGATGAAAGAAGTCAACTTCTTATACCTGGTTCCTAAAGAAATTAAATTCTTGATGATGCAAAAAAATTGAGTTCTTAAAAACATTCTATGGCAATATGGAACTTGATGTTGAGAAGGTACATCTGTGTTTACTTCAAACATTGCAAGAAATCAAGAAAAAGGACAAGTGTGAGATTTATTCTCTTGCTAATAAAACATCTTACTATTAAAATGTCGGAAGGGACCCACCCGAACTTGTATGTAGCAAAGAAGATGAGGTTGTTATGACTGCTCAGAAATATTATCAAGAAATGGTGTCAACAGAAAAAAGAAGATTACAGTGATGTATCTAGAAAATATTATGAAAAGTTAAATAACCTTGAGAAGAAATAACTGACCACCTTTATAATAGTGACCTTGAAGAAGACACATCAAATAGTTCCCAAAAATGCATGCAGCCAAAAATGAAAATGAATGAGGAAGAGATGCATCAAAATGAATCACATATAATTTTTGTTTCTACTTGGTGTATTGAGGCTTTGGATGATGAATTTATTTTCAGAGAAAATGTCTCTAGTCATCTATTATTGGTTATTGAAGAGAAAGTCCATGATGAAAATCAAGGTATGAACTCGCCCATTTTTTCTTCCATACAATCACTAAGCTACGATAATTCTAACTCTGTTTAGTTAGAAGAAATGAACTCTCATTTTCCAAAAATGATCATATGGATGTTGAGGAGAATACTTTTGGGAAAACATTATATTACGAGTTAGTGGAAGGTTTCCCAACGAAAAGGCTACACCTTATGGGTTTCAACATTGAAAGTCATCTTGTGAATAATGATGATAGTAATATCATGGATGAGACAAAAATTGTTTGTGGAAATCATACCATAGAAGGTATGCATTTTTTTATGTATAAGTGAGACTTTTCAAAATCATCTTGAAGAATTGGACACAGAAAGTGTCACTGTTGACAAAGCTAAAGAGATTCAAAAGAGTGTCCAACTCCATGAACATTGTCCCACCACTTTAGATAATGGTTTCCATCATTAAAAATGATTCTCTTTTTCTTTTTTCATAGTCCTAAAATCTTTCTGGAAGAAGATCATACATCTGGAGGATCCTTTGTTTATGAAGTGATTAGATCAAATAAAGGAAATCATGCTCTATTCTCTTATCCACAAGAATTAGACAACGCCATTGAGTTATCTTCTCACCTTGCAAAGGGATCAGACCCTAATGAAATGTTTCATGATCAAGAGACTGGAAATTGTGAAGATGAAGGATTCAGTTGTAATGTCCATTCAAAGCACTCTTCCACACATGGCTATCAATCTTTAAGTAGTACTCTTTATTGTGTGGGCTCGTTGTAACATGCATGTACAAAAAAAGAAAAGGTTAGCATTCCTTCATATGTTGAAGAATTTCAAATACCTCATCAAAAGGAATCAGAGGAGGAAGGCCATCCTACACAAATCAAGTTTGATAGGGATGCATGTTCAAATCCAAACCATTATTTAGTATGTCCAGCCAGATTCGTGATAATTGAGGATGAAAGGTGCTATGTATCAAAAAATAATCAAGGAATCAATGATGACCAAGCAAGAGAAGTTCAGAAAGAAGATCCATCTCATGGAAATTCTACTTGTATATGCGAAGTATTGGATAAGGATTCTCCTTATTTTGTTGATTTCTTTTGTATCGATCTAGTGACTGAAAATGAATCTTCAAGCCACCATGTTGAAGACCCCAATCATCAAAGGTGCATTAAGAAGCTTGAGATTCTAATACTTAAACTCATTCAAGATGAAGTCATTATTAACATACAAAGAGAGGTTGAGTTGATTCTTGATCTAGATGTTTTTGATGAGGCATAGTTATTTGGATATGATGCCTTGTCTAGAGAAGTTGCACATGACATAAATCTCACAACCAAAGTTCAAGGAGTAAGATTACAATCGAGTTTGCAGGTGCTCCCGAGTTGCCACCAATTATCTCGCCATGGAATATATTTTTCTCATTGAGTCAATGGGTTCACATAATTCATTTGAAACTATTGGGGTAGGGGTCACATGCCATGTAAATATTTTAGGTAGATGTTTTGTTGTGTCATTCTCAGTTTTGGCTTCTCTCTAGTTTCTCTTGTCAATTCCTATGTTGACTCCCTTTATGACTCTATTGTCCATGTATAATGCATTGATCTCTATAGAGTGTCTGGGTTCATCCTGCGTCCTTTGCAGTCCTTGTCCCCAGTTAGAGCCAGAGCCAACCGTTGTCTAGATTTTTAAAAGGCCAAAATTTAAAAAATTCTAAGGTATTTTCCCTCTTATTTGCAAAAATATATTGGAATCATTAACTTTTTGCAATTTTTTTTCTTAAACATTAACTTTTTGTGAATCATAACTCCAATCACAATTTTTTTCCAAGAATAATTCCCAAACCCCAACTTTTTACGTCTTAAGATTCTAACTTTTTGTAGTCCCTAACTCCAAATACTAACTTTATGCAAGAAGTTTTCTCAAACACAAATTTCATGACATTTCCTAACCTCAAACTCTAACTTTTTACATCTTTTTGGTCAAAACCTTAACTTTTTGAACAAAAATGGTCAAAACTTTAACTTTTGGCATTTCCTAACCCCTAACCATAACTTTTTGTAGTTGTGGTTTTTGATTCTTAACTTTTTGATTTTGCAAACCCTATCCCACGAAGCATATAACCGCTTCTCAACAACTTTCAAGAAAATGTGGTTACCAAGTGTAGTACTGAATTTCATAACCATTACTGGTTGCTACTCTATTGACGCTAGTTCTGGAATAATGTATGGACATTCATCAAAGAATGAAGAAAGGGAAAGATTTGTTAGACATTGTAGTTGGAAATGCTCTCATTGAATCACTGTCAAGGCATGCGATCTATAATTGTTGAAAAGGCTTCGTAAACTTGCAAGTAAATGTAATGGGAAGTCATAAAACTAATTTCCACCATTTTACAGATTTTGTGTAGGAATGGATATAAAACAACATATAACCAATCCTCCATTAAACTGTGGCAATTGATGTGGTCCACATGTATGTAAATAGTGGAATCACAAACAATGCACTTGAATTTCTTTATGGTATACCTCAAACAACTGTCATCCTAAGGAATGTAATTGCATGATTGCAGGCTTTGCTGGAAACAGATTTGTTGAAAAGGATTTGGAAATGTTTTATAGTTGCAATGGAATGGCGTAGAGATGAATTCACAACACTTTCCATCACCCTTTTACTCATGCTAAAAATAGCACCACTGTTATAATGCATGGGAACCCATCAAAGTGTAATGAAGGAGAACATTTGATAGATTTTATAGTTTGAACCGACTTTAGTAGACATGGCATGTAAACTATTTGACTGAACTCTTCAAGAGAATCTGTTCTCATTAGTTCAAATGAGTGCAAGGTAAAGCACGTAAATTGTTTGACAAAATGCAGGGATAAAAACTTGTGGCCCCTCCTACGAGAAGTTAATAGTCATGAACAAAAAGTCATCACATTCAATTTATGAGAAGGAAGTCGGTAATGCTTCAAGTAGAACCAACACAAAGATATCAACAAAAAGTTCTTTTCGAGTATTTTCTCATATGAATTTTAAATTCATGTGACAAAGAAGCTTAATTGTTTAGCAAAAATATCATTAAGATATATCATCTCTAGAAATACAAACAAAATTTGGAAGCATATAATCGGTGCAAGAAGCACTGGATCTATTGAAGCATAATGTTACAATGATTCTTACCAAATATTATAATCAGAAGAAAACCCAAACCCGAATGCAATTGTGGAAGCACGGGTAACACATGAAGTGTTTGACTAAATGTGAGTTGAAGGTTGATCGTTGAAGCAAAAACAAGCTATGTAAGCTATTTTGTAGAATATACCCAAATTGAATCACAAGGGTAGCTCTCCAAATCTATTTTATAATGAAATACTCCAAAATACATGAACCGTTTAGTGATGAGGATACCACAATCATAGAGTTATGAAAATTATAGTTGAGTGAACGAAGGCAATGGGGGTCTAAACAAATGTGATATTATGGTGTGTGTTGTACATGATAAGCACACAAATAGTTTGATAAAATTCTTTGAAAAGATGTGGTTTTAGTGTACATTGTGGGTACAAATATACATGCCAATAAAATGCTTGACCAAATGTTCTCTCACGCGATGCTATGATTACAAAACATAAAACCCAACTTTCCAACTTTCCTCCGAATCGCTCATGAGTTGTATCATGGAATGTCATGCCAGACATACATGTATAATGTGGAACCATTAGCAGTGGATATGGTTTTTTCGAGTGACTATGCCTCAAACTCTAGTAACATAGCATTCTCTGATTACAAAATACAAAGGGTGAACCAAGTGTTCGATTGAATGTCTAGTTATTATAAATTGGATTTTATAACATGTAATGATTGTTCCAAATACACAAAGTGAGTTGGTTGACAATTCCTTAGAAACGTTTAGTAAATGCATTATCAAGGCATTGAAATTGATTCAAATACTACTGCTAGCACCCTCATCGCATGCACATGTCCGTGGATAGTGCATCTAAATCATTTGACAGAATAGCTCAAGTAGTGGTTGTCTCACAATAGTGCTACTATTGTAGTTGGAGCAGGGATCGTCAATATACAAGTAAATGGTGGAGTCATAGATAGCCATCCCAAATTGTCATTTCATGCAATGCAATGATACATAGTCGAACAAAAGGAACTTGGAAGCATAAACAATCATAAACTTTGAGATTGAAGTCAACGAGCTTTTCCAACACACTCCCTACTCACATGTTGTGAAGTGAGAGATTTTGAAATATGGTGCAATATAAAGCCTACAATGAGCCTCAATGAGTTGCAGTCATGACAAAACACACATCATAAAATATGCACAAAATAGTATTTTTTGAAAATGATTAGATATTGACAGGAAAATACACTTGGGAGTTGTAATGTCAACATCTTAGAATCTTTGAGCATATAACTGTTGATGTTTGTAGCATCGTTCAGATAAATAATACTGACTATATGATTATTATGAGAAATGATTTATTATATATATACATATATATCAATATATATAATAATTGATATTACTATATACATTGATATATATGTATATACAAAGTTAGATTATAATTATTCTCATAATAACTAAATAGTTAAATTGATAAAATATATTATTATTATTATGTAAATATTAGAGAAATTAATATAATACTCAAGAGATTATATATATATAAAATCATAATTGTCATTATGTTAATTACATAATAATGAATAGACATGTCCCATGAAGGGACATGTCTCTTCTTGGCTCATTCTTAATATAAATGCAAGAGATTGCATTTGGAAAACACATACAATGAGATAGTGTTATTACATTTGCAATGATCCTAAAACCTTAACATGGTATCAGAGCCAAGTTGCAAATGTAAGAGAGTAGTTTGTTAATGGTGAATGTGTGACTATCTCAGAAAATTATAGTCTCAGTACAAGGACCATATCTCACAAATGCACTGTTGGATTTTGCTGAATTTGAGATATGTTAGTGATAAACAAATTTAGAAGAATCTCACCAGAGCGATTGGAAAGAAAATGCCAGGTTCAAAAGTTATGACTGAATGTGTACAGGTCTATGTAGATTTCTAAACAAAGAGAGTTCTTTGATTAAAAGCTACAAACACTTTTTATAGTGCAAATAAGAAAAGGATCATTACATTAATCAAGAGATGAGTATTCCATGTTGATTAATGTTCATAAATTTTTTATGTAGTTATTAAATCATACTATAACATTGGGATAGAAAATATTATATGCTTTTATCATTAATATTTCTTTGGGATAATATAGTTTAGTGAGCTACTTGTAATCTCTTTGTGACATACCTTTAGGACAAAAGCACAAGATAGTTTCATTCAAGGGAGAAATAACTTGATGCTTGCAAACAAATTGATGATTGATACTAGATGCAAAAAGAGTCTAATATTTCAAAAGAGGTCAAGAAGTTGATAAACTTGAGCTTCAGAGGGAGTAGATGGTTCAGTCAACTTATGACAATCTTGATCATATTGATTGAGAGGGAGTTCACTATTGAAGGTGAAATATTTATGAGGTAAATTTGATATAATTGATTATTATACTTATGAATTATGAATGTTTTTAATGGGCTTGCCCCCTGTGTAAATCATGAGGAAGTGACGACTTCCAAATGATTATCACTTGTATTTGTAAAAGTTATTGTAAGGTGACAATCTTACAATAACTTGACCTTCTATTGTGATAGACATCTTGTGATGGATGAAACCGATCATAATAGATAGAACTTGTGGATAGAATCGCCGAAGGAGGCAATCCACACCAAAGCTCGTGAGTTTGTGAATAGAATCGCCGATGGAGGCAATTCACACAAGATCTTGTGGATAAAATCACCGATGGAGGCAATCCACACCGAAGCTTGTGAGTTTGTGAATAGAATCGCCGATGGAGGCAATTCACATGAGAGCTTGTGGATAGAATCGCCGATGGAGGCAATCCACACCAAAGCTCGTGAGTTTGTGAATAGAATCACCGATGGAGGCAATTCACACGAGAGCTTGTGGATAGAATCACCGATGGAGGCAATCCACACCAAAGCTCATGAGTTTGTGGATCGAATCACCGATGGAGGAAATACACATGAGAGCTTGTGGATAGAATCGCCGATGGAGGCAATCCACCCGAGACTTGTGGATAGAATCACTGATGGAGGCAATCCACCTGAGAACTTGTGGATAGAATCATTGATGGAGGCAATCCACATATTGAGACTAGGTTTCTATTGATTATGTCATGAGGATGATGCCTTTATTGCTTACATCATATGATTGATGTTGTCAAGTGTCATAAGTGTTGACATTGGATTGATTTATCCTCCCTAGCTAAGAGGGAGTGTTGATGTTTGTAGCATTGCTTAGATAAATAATACTGACTATATGATTATTATGAGAAATGATTTATTATATATATACATATATATCAATATATATAATAATTGATATTACTATATACATTGATATATATGTATATACAAAGTTATATTATAATTATTCTCATAATAACTAAATAGTTAAATTGATAAAATATATTATTATTATTATGTAAATATTAGAGAAATTAATATAATACTCAAGTGTGTGTATGTATATATATATATATATATATATATATATATATATATATATATATATATATATATATATATATATATATATAATTGTCATTATGTTAATTACATAATAATGAATAGACATGTCCCATGAAGGGACATGTCTCTTCTTGTCTCATTCTTAATATAAATGCAAGAGATTGTTGCATTTGGAAAACACATACAATGAGATAGTGTTATTACATTTGCAATGATCCTAAAACCTTAACAATAACGACGCACATCAAAACATATTGGTTTTTAAATTTTTGGAGGGTATTAAAGTTGAAATGCTTAGTTAAAAATGCATAAGACATATCGAAACATGGAGGAAGTAGCAAATTTGTTTAACAAAATGCCTCAAAGAGATGTCATCTCAAGGAATTGAATAAAATGATTGCAAAATGTACACAACCACCAAAGCCTAAGTGTTCAATTTGATATGCATGGAGACATGGAATTGTAATGAAAGATTAGAATGGTTTGACAAAATATCTTTTCCACTCCCATCTTTCAATTGATCAAACCATAGATCAAAATGCTCACCACAAAGAGATAATGTAGTTAGAAGATATTAGTGTCACATTTACTAACATTTTTGTTCCATATTGTCCTATAGAGCTAGAGGATGATGACTGGTGATACGTTTCTTTGATGAGTGAAAATGTCACTTTCTTCTTACATAAATGGATCATTATTTGTGTTGTTGACTTCATTCCTACGATGATAAAAATCCCTTACATGTTGGGAGGAAATGTAACATCATTAATTGTGCATGTGCAATTTGTGTTCCAATTGGCAATATACCAATTTGCCAACATGTAACACTTCAACTTTTCCCTCCTTATAGAGAATTCCAAGATTGTCCATTCATTTCAATTGGAAGATATATGGTTCACATTCTCAACTATGTTGATAGTGAGATTGTTACAAGAATCAAAGGTAGAGTAGGTGCAAAATATTCAATTTAACAAGAATAAACTACCAATCAAGATATGCCTTTAGGAGCTCATACCAAGAGAACAACATCATCATGATCAGAATATTTAGATAAAGTTACAATTTTGATGTCTATGTAAATGTTTTGTAATATTTCAACTTTTAGTCAATTTTTGAGTTTTGGTTAAGGGTTTGACTTTCTTTTTGATGAAGTTAGAATTTGAGGTTACATTTTGTAAAAGTTAGAGTTTGTTACAAAAATCATGTGTAACTTCCACACTCTAACTCAGTTAGTTTTGAACCCTAAAAGTAGTTATGACATGATGCCTATAAATACAAGCCTCTTCCATTGTAAAAGGGGATGTTTTCCTAGGGGGAAACTATGGAGAAATTTCCACACAAACTTTGAGGTTTACACCATGTACAAAAGGGTTTTTGATCTTGTATATCTTCAAAAAGACAATGGAGACTACATTTATTCATCTCTTAAATGGATTCATTAGTTGTTATTACTAGTTTCTGGTATGTCAAGTTAGTAATCTCTTTATGTAATGGTGAAACCAAATTATTTTTCTAGTCTATGTAATGGATATAATGAAATGCATTCATGTGTTGGTATTTTGATGTGAATGTACAAAGATAGTGTATCTTTTTGTATGTCAGGGTCTATTATCCATTCTTTTGTCATCATTGCATTTTGTGCTAAAATCCCCTTGTAATCTATTATCCTTTGGGAATCTCATATGGTATTTGTATGTCTATTGTTGGGGTTTCTACCATCTATTTCCTTTAGTTTTATTTTCTCCTTTTTGTACTTTCAAGTGAAAAGTACAAAAATACCTCAAACACCCCCATCATACAAGGGAGCTTCCCTCTCAAACAAAGACAATATCACAGTGACAAATCTATTTACCAACACATTTCTAATGTCTGGTCACAACAAAAATTATATTTGCTAAACTGTATAAATATCTGAAAGGCTTCTTCAAGGTAGAATGATTAACTTTATGAAGGCACCATGAACTTCTAAGACTACATGGAATGTTCTGTTCTTTTGGTCGAATAGGAAAAAGGCATTGCTAAAGACTAAATGTCAGATTGAGTAGTCATTGGGTTTGCATCATACCAGGAAAGTGTGCATGTATTTGGTAGCACAATGGGGTTAACCTACAGCCATTCATTGCATAAGAGTTGGTGGTATCTTGAGTTTTTTGTTCAATGTTTATAATAGATGGGAAGATCGAGCTCTATATTTTGGCTTGTAATTCTAGCCTTTGTGCGTAGTCTTGACTTTGATATTGTCATTCCACATTAAAGATTTCATTGTGGTGTTCAAGCGTTTGTCTCAAATATGTAAATATCTGCTAATAGTTCTTATTATTTGTTTGGAGATGTTTCAAATATATAGTCCTGTGCTAGTTGTTAGTCCCTATCACTAAGCACTACAATCAATAAAGTCATATCTAGATACAACCAATTTGGAGGAAGTCGTGTAACACTCCCATGCATGGTTGTTGCTGATATCATGAGTTACCTATTGTCTACTATTGGAATTTCATATTGTTAAAAACTAGATTGTGCTAAGGCATTGAGTTCAACTGACCATTCAACTGCTCTTATGGTGGTTTAATTTGTTGAGGTAAACTTTTTATTAATAACCCATTTCATTGTATCCACTTCCGATTTCTATGAATATAATTAGTAATGGTTATTTGAAATCATTGTCATTAGTTGCTTTATCTATTATCTTCTTGTGCATATAAATATGTGACCCTGAATTCATAACCATTGGACCATTGCCAAAGCAACTGAAGCTCTAAACAACATGCTTGAAAATTGTTCATCAAAATACCTCCATGGCAATATGAAATTTGTTTAACAAAAGTTGGAGCAAAATTAGGGTTAAATCAAGTCAGGGTTCTTACTCTAGAACTTGGTGGTTCATATGGAACAACAAAAGGGTGGATGATGACAATATTCATAGTAGGGTGGATTTTTTAACTTTGCACTTAGAATGGATGATGTGTTTAGGTGGTTTTTATTCTGAGGTTCTACATCATGGAGGGTTAGACCATTGGTCCATCTCTCTTCCATTAAGTAATCCAAGAAAACCTAGAGGGATACCTTTCAAGATGGACACTTTTTGGTATGAACACCCTAGTTTTGATGATTTGGTAGGAATTTGGTGGAACAATGAGATTAGAGGTTATAGGAGATATATTGTCTCAAGAAAATTAAAAGCTCTGAAGAGGAAGACAAGACAGTTGAATAAGGAGTCCCAACCTATTTATCAACAAAAAAGTAGTTGAACCGGAGATTAGTGTGGTGGAGATAGAAATCTTAGGCACATGATAAACTCAAGAATATAAGGAGAAGAAGGCTAAACTTGTTAGTGAATTGAACTATTTTCTAAGGATGGAAGAGATTTTCTAGCAACAAAAATCTAGGGTAAAATGGATCAAGGAGAGTGAAATACCATATTTTTTCAGCTATCCATAAAGATAAGGAGGCAACACGATAAAATTTTAAAGATAAGAAATTTTGTTTAGGTAATCCTTTAGGACATAGGAGCTATTAGGGAGGAGGGTCTGAATTTTTTCCATGATCTATTAGGTTCCCATGTCCTTCTTGTGCACTTGGCTCAAAAGGAGCTTCTTTACTACATTCCTCATCTTGTTTATGATAGTTAGAATGATCTCCTCATGGAAACCTTCATGAGGAAGTCAACACCGCTACATTTTCTATTTGCACTAGAGGTATTGGGATGAGATGGGAAAAAATGTTTTGAGGGTTGTAGAGGAGTGTAGGACTCAAATGGTTGTTTTAAAGAATGGAATGTGACTTATTTGGCTTTAATTCCTAAGGTGAAGGACACACTATCCTTTGATCAGTATGGACAAATTGTATTGTGCAATATTATCTATAATATTGTGGTAAAAGCTATGGCCATCAAACTCAGGATATACTTGAAGGACTTAAAATCTGAAGAATAGAGTGGTTTCCTTAAAGATAGTCAAATTATGGATAGTATCATAATCACTTGTGACACTATGCAGTCAACCCTTTTCAAGAGGAAGGAGGGGATTATCATCAAAATCGATATGAATAAATAATATGCTAGTGCCTTGGAATTTTCTGATTGAGGCTATGAAGAGATTTGGATTCAACAAGTCTTGGTGTAGTTGGATCTATAATTGCATTTCCATTCATTCATATATTGTTTTGATAAATAGGGTGCCTACATGCTTCTTTCTGGACAAGAAAGGTCTCTATTAGGGAGATCCCCTATCCCCTTTCCTTTCCTCTTGGATGTAGAGGTGTTGGGAAGAAACTTTTAAAAAGAGGTTCATAGGGGATATCTGGAAGGTCTTCAAGTTTCAAGTGGTATAGGGAAGATCACTCATTAGCAGTTCATGGATGATTCTCTCCTTTTTGGTGATGCCAAGGTTAGGGAAGCTTGTACCTTTAAGAGCATCTTGAGAAAGTATTAGGAGGCAATCAAACAAAAGATAAATGTCTCTAAGCCTAAAATCTTATTTTTGAAGGATGATACCATTGAAAGACAAGCCATTCAACAAACCCTTGGTTATGATATTGATTCTCTGCAAATTATGTATCTTGGTATGTCCATGATCAATAAACGTTCTTTAGAAGGAGATGGGAGTAATGTCACAAATTGTGTGCAGATTATGCTTGCCTCATGTAAGGTAATTGGTTGTCTCGTGTAGGAAGGATCACTCTCATTAAAGATTCTCTAATGGAAACACTTGTTCATACAATATCAATATTTCAGATTCCAAATAAGGTGACAAAGTATCTTGAGGGGGTCAAAATAAGCTTCTTGTGGAAGGGAAGTGACGAGCACTTCAAATACAATCTTGTCAAGTGGGATGATGTGTGTAGATCCATTAAGAAAGGAGGGTTGGGCATCAAGAAAAATAAAGGCATGAATATGGCCCTAGGGATCAAGCTTAGAGGCTCTGGAGTTGGATCTTGTAAGAAAAAAACTTGAATAATAATGCAAATAATATTTTTACCTTTGCCTAAAGAATCTTGCATTTGTGATTTCCTCAAGGCATGTAGTCTAAAATTAAAACTAGAGATGGTATGGAAGTTGTGTAGAGGGGACAAAGATCAGATTTTGGAGGGATGGTTGGTTGGAGAGTCAAGCTTTGGGTGGTCTCTTTTCTTTCTCCCCAATGATGTCACAGTTCAAATATACCATTGGTGAGTATGTATTTGATTATATATAGGGGGAGGCCCCAAGAAGAAATTGGAAACATCTTCAAGCCCCTATAGATAAAAAGTATAAATAATGTTTGGAGCTTTAGGGAAAGTTGGATAAGTGGCCATTCATGGGTGAGTTTAAAGAAGATAATTTTGTGTGGATGGACCACGGTAGAAAAGCTATTACTGCCAGATGCTTTCCACACTTACTTTTCCAAGTCTACTTACAAAGGGGATGATAAATTTTAGCACAAGTATGGAATCTCTAAGATGAATGTCTTCATTGGATCTGGAGGGGGTGTTCTTGGACATGTGATAGATTGTATTTGATGGGTAAGTTGGGCCCATCCAAATGTGTTGTTTACAAACATTAGGAAGAATGTGATGATTATCTTTTTGTGCATTGTGAGGTTGCTTTGCAGGTTTGGATACTTTCTTTTTAAAATGTGGGGGTCAGCTTGGGTGCTTCTTAAGGATATTGCCTCTCTCCTTCATGCACGATGAAATAAAGTTGAGTCTTGGATTAGCCTTGATTTGGGATGTATCCCCTGCTGTTATTATTTTAGGTTCTCTAGACTAAGAGAAATCGATAAATATTTAAAGAGGAAGAAAAAAATATTGATAGGATATGGGATGGTGTGGTATGAACCATTGGAGAAATAGAGGACTCCAATGAAAATGAAGATTGGATGATTGAAGAAGAAGAGAAGGGAATGACCAATTTTTGGCCTAATTTTAGGTGTCTATCTAATGCCAAAGGTCTTAAGCTTAGATTTAGGAAGGACCATTTATGGGAGGATTCAAAACAAGGTTGGATTAAGTGCAATTTTTATGGAGCAACCAAAGGGAATCTTGGGTGTCTTGGAGGAGTTATTTTTTGTGATGAGTAGGGGATCTCGAAGCTTCTTTATGTTGTTGATTGTGATGTTGAGTCCAACAATATAGTAGAAGCCTAGGAAGCTCTCTAGGGCTTAATGATTATCACAGACACCAATTGGAGAAAACTTTGGATAGAGGGAGACTCCAAATTGGTTATCGATGCTCTTAGAGGTGGAAATTTATATAATTGGATACTAGCGGTTATTGTGGATGCTGCTAGGTTTATGCTAAAAGAGATAGAAGAGGTCGAGATTTCTCATATTGGCAGGCATGGAAACAAAGTGGAAGATTGGACTGCTAATGAGGTAGTTAGTCTTTCCAAAAGTTATGGAAAAGCTTTCAAGACATGGGGCAATTGTCTTTTGGTAGTGGTATGTAATCTTCTTAATGTGGATGGGCCTTCTTAGCGGCTGGTGTTGTTTTGGCTTCTTTCAAGTATGTTTCCTTTTGCATTTTTCATGCATTGTCTTGATGCACCTAAGTTCTTCCCGCTCTAATTTTATGGGTTCCTGGACTTTTTAAAACCAAGTTTTTTATACCAAAAGAAAATCTATATTATAATAATATAATATTAGTATAAGATTATAATGTAATAGTATTATATCATTAAATTAAGATAATTTATTTTTTAATTTTCAATAGTAGTATAGTATTAATAATATTATAACCTTAATTTTAGGCTACTATAAGATTGTTTTCATATTATACTAATATTTTATTATATTAGTAGTATAATAATGTTACATTAAATTTATAATATAATAATATTATTGTATCATCAGAAAATGGAAGCACTTCCATTTGGGACTGGTTTAGCCCTCTGAGTAAGTGGTTTGGGGTCATGTTGAATACCTTGAATGGGTCTTTGACTTGGATTTGGCTTTTTCCCCTGTTCTGCCCCATTTTCCACTTCTTTTCTGTATAATTTTGGCATCTTGAATTGAAATTATGAGATTCTTGACCTTAGGGTCAAGGTCGACCTCGACCCTGACCCAGGGTCCAAATTTCAAAATCCAGAAGTTTCCAGATGTCGGGTTTTGGAAAAGATTTATTTCCCACTTCTGGGTCGGCTATTTTGGGTTTCAGAATGGTAAACTCTTAAATTATATTTAATTTAGGTCCATTTCTAGGGGTAAAGGCTTAAATGAGAATTTAATTCTCCTATGTAGGCCTCTCTAGAAGTTTGTGCCCTAGATCACTATAAAAGGAAGCCTTCCTCTCTCATTTCAATTCATCAATCAAGTGTGAAATCAATCCATACTCCATCAAGAAATCAAGAAACAATCAAGAAGGAGAAGGAAAGCATTCAAGCATTCAAGATCCAATTCATCAAGGAGATCCATTGATAGCCATTGAAGGATTCAATCTCTATGGAGCCCTCTTGTTGAAGATTTCTCCATCCATATCCATTCAAGCCTCTTCCTACTCCAAGATCCATTCAAGATTGGTGTTGAAGATCTAAAGACAATTTATTTGAGACATCCTACAATTCTACATTCATTTGAAGCATCCATACTTGTGGATTCAAGGATTCGAATCTTCCACAAGGGTTTTCAACATAAGCAAGGTAAATTGTTTCATTTACTTTATTTATTACTGCAATTTCAATTCAATTTCAAGGTTAATTCCTAAATTGGGGCAAACCCCTCCCCCGCAACAAACAAAACCATTTTTCTCACAGGTATAGGTACAAAACAATGAATATCAGTGCAGATCTGGTACCCTTTTCGATAAACTTTTGAGATCCGCGAATAGAATTTTCGTTGGAGTAGTGTAGATCAAGGTTGACATAAAGGGGTAAGATTGTGCCCTGGGATAAGATCTTACCCCTATGTTTGGGTCAAGGTTGACCTGGCTCATAAAAGAAAAATATTCCTGGGTTTTGTAGATCTCATAGTATCAGCTCAAGATTGTAGAAATCAATAGTTTCTGAGACTATTTGACAAGGTTTCCAACAGATTCTTTTTCGGAGGTAAGTACCTTTTATTTCTTCATTTCAATATTAGTCTTCTATATTTACTTTCTATATCATTAGAATTTCATGTATGTGTTAAATATTGGTTTAGGGTCTCTTTTATGTGCAAACCCCTATTGTTCTAGACAACATCCATATTTTACATCTTACATTTTGGTGAACCCGACAAGCTTACCCCCTATCTTTTGTGGAATTAGATGCCCTATTGTGTTTGTGGTGTTTGATTTCCTTTTCATGCTTATAAATTTCATTTGAATGCATTTGGATATATCTAGATCTATTGTTTATGCATTTCTTTATTTGTTATCATGTTGCACAATTTGTTTCAAGTGTTTTCCAAACATTCTTCTATAACTTTTGGCATTACACAACATCTTCCTCTTACCTTACCATTGCATGGCATTACACCTCGAAAGACTTTATTTAGTGTGTGTGATGTTTCTTTGTCCTCTTTTGTATTACCTTGTAAGGATTTATTAGAGCAAGAAGATGACTTTAATCTATCTCTCCATCATATTTCTCTTTATGGAGATGAGTTGGGGTTGATGTTAATTCTTCTCCTAATACATGTCTTTTCTATGAGCCTACTTTCAAATATAATGTACCTTATTTCCCCTTTAGGGATCAAGCTTTAGTGATTTATGGCACTCCTACAATGTTCTTTATTGATAGGGATGATAATCCTCCTATTTGGGATGAGCCTTTGGATGTGGATGTTGATTACTCTCCTCCTCATGAAGCCATTGTGGATGATTCTACTTTTTGGGATGAACCCTTGGATAAAGACATTGATTTATCTCCTCCTCGTGAAGAAGCTTTGATACAAGAGGGTGGTTTATTAATGAATGACATATTAATACACGATGGTGACTCTTTTTCTAAAACACACTCCCCTTATGCAGACATTTTAGCGAAAGAAGACGACATTATAGATGCTTTACCTCCATTTGGGATTTCTTCTAGTGATGAGGCATTAGCGGAGAATGATATGAATTCCCTTAATGTTCTCCCTCTTAGTGATGATCTTATGGAGAATCAATAGCCTACCTCATCTCCTCCTAGGATGTCTTCTTTGCTTCTTTCTTGTGAATCCATTTGTAGTGTTGAGACAACTAACATGGTTTATCCAAAACCCTTTTTGACTATCAAAGGTTGTCCTCGCATTACTATCAAAGGTAAACCTATGGACTCTTTAGAGTCTTTCAATGATCACGATTCGATAGCTCACACCTATCATACAAGGAATAACCCTCAACCTAATCTAGTGGTTCCTACTTCTTTTCCACTTTCTCAACCCATTCTTCCTCCTCCATCCTGTCTTCCTAGCAAGGAGTATGATTTGATAAACCAATTGCTTAATACCCCTGCCAAGATTTATTTATGGGAGCTTCTTAAAACTTCACCTATCTACCATGAAGCCTTGCAAAAAGCTCTAGCAACTCTTCCCACTCCACCTCCTAATCAAGAGAACATCAATGCCTTCTTACAGTACTGTATGCATGCTACCACGGGTCCTCCTGACATTGTATTTACTCAAAAAGATTCACCTTCTAAAGAAGTTCAGAATCAATATGATTCTCTTATGGTTGTTGTTACTATCAATATGCATATCATTTGTAGGACCTTGATTGATAATGGATCCGGGCTTAATGTTTGTATCATGGACATGCTCAAAGTGATTAAAGCTAATCTTTCAACTATTCAACCTAACAATGTTCCTATACGTGTCTTTGATAATATTGCTAAGAGCACTTTGGGAATCATTACCTTACCTATCAAAGTAGGTCCAGTCATCCTGAATACACTTATCCATGTTATGCATGGACCTCTCAATTATAACCTTCTTTTGGGTAGACCTTGGTTGCATGAGATGCATGTTATTCCTTCTACCCTTCACCGTAAAGTCAAGGTTATACATAACAACACGATGTATACACTTCATGTGGATGAGGTGCCAAATCCTTTTTTTAATATTCAAACCCACACTACTCCTACTCCTAATAGTAATCCTTCTTCCTCTAATGCTCTTCTCGACGATGATTGGGGAACCTTGGATTTTAATCCTACCTTTATTGGAAAGTATAAGGTTTCTGATCTTGATTTTATGGAGCAACAAAGAGAGTTTGAACACCGAGCTTTTGCTTCTACTTCTAACGCTCTTCATAATAACTTTGTCATTGCTTCTACCCAAAATGAATCTGTCAAACCTACTAATGATGACATAGTGACTACTGAAGTTCCATTGAATCCTTCTGATATGGCTTCTTGTTATGGCCCTGGTTATCATTTTCTAGTTAAACAAGGATTCAATGGTCAAGGATGTGGTAAGCATAAATAGGGAATTCAAATGCCCTTACAGAATGGGGGGCATGAGCATTCTTATGGATTGGGATTTAATCCTCAACAACAAATCAATGTTAACATCTCAAATAACACTTCAAAACATGATGAAACTATGAAGGAATTTGACCAAGAAGTTCTTTTGCCTAAAATCCTTCGTACTAAGATGATTACTAGACCTAAACGCAAAAAGAAACGTAGTACACACTTGAAGACTCTTCCTTTTTGTTTGTATCGTAGATTTCATGATCACTCTACTAATGAATGTCAAGCTTTACATTATAAGATTAGGGAGATCATTGATAGTAAGATTATTTATATATCATGTGGCAATGAGTTATATTTCAATCATGTTCTCTCTAAATAATAATTATGTACCTATTATGGAGCTCCACATTATGTAAACAATGTTAGCCTAATCCTTGGGGGCTCATTGTCTTGTATAGTGTTGTGGGAAATATAATAGGTCCCCTTCCATCCGTGTTCCTACACTTGGGGGGCAAGGATTACATCTCCTTTTTTGTCTTTCCAGGATCCACTTTTCCCTTGGTTAAGCAGTATCTATCTATTATGTGCCATCCAATTATACATGAAAACTTTGGTTTGCATTGAGGATCTATGTCCTTAATCATAACCTATTTTAGTTATTTGACATTGGGTTTCCATGGTTGATCAATCTCTCACCTTGGAAGCTAAATAGTGTGCTATCTCTCACAAGGGTTACTTTTTTCCCTTCTTGCATGATATCTCTTTGCATTCGTCCCTTCGATGGCCTCATAGGAGTTGTGACCTTCTTGGCTTGGATTGGGTGTTGTCTATGGATATTGTCTTGATGTTGAAGAAAGCTTTATCCTTGTTCTTTTCTTTCCTTAACATGTCAAAATAGTAGGTATTTTTCCATCTTAAGGAGGGGGGCATATATACGGCCTCCCTCGTTCTATATTATGCATTTTTGTTCTAACCTTTTATTTTGCAACATGCTAAATCCTCGGAAGGTAACGCACATAAGTTGCTAAATCTTGAAGAGACACACATTTCCAATTTCAAATATGCTAAATCGTCGGAAGGTAATGCACATAAGTTGCTAAATCCTGAAGAGATATGCATTTTACAAATGTATTCTATGGTGATATGAGGATATGGATCCATGGGTACTTCATAAAAGCCGTCCGAATACACACTACGTACATGCACAAAGCTGCCAGAAGGTGCACAAATTTATGGGGTGACTATCAAGTGCTTTCTTGGTGGGCCATCCTATCCTTTTTGTGGTTCATAGTGAGATACACACATCTTACTAGGTGAGCTAGCCACTCCTCTCTCCCCTTTTCTCTCTTTTTCTAAGTGATGTCTCTCTTATTGCAATCTAGGAGTTGATGAAGACTTGAGTCGCTGGGGGATTGAGGATTCCTTTGTCCCTTTGATTTTAATAAGATTGTCTTTTTCATTGTGATCTCCTTTACCAAGAGTTTGCATCGAGTCCATACACTTGCTAAAGTGGGGGCTAAATGTATCATCAGAAAATGGAAGCACTTCTATTTAGGACTGGTTTAGCCCTTCGAGTAAGTGGTTTGGGGTCATGTCGAATGCCTTGAATGGGTCTTTGACTTGGATCTGGATTTTTCCCCTGTTCTGCCTCATTTTCCACTTCTTTTCTATATAATTTTGGCCTCCTGAATTGAAATTCTGAGATTCTTGACCTTAGGGTCAAGGTCGACCTCCTGGGTTATGGTCAACCTCAATGTTGACCCAGGGTCCAAATTTCAAAATCAAGAAGTTTCTGGATGTCGGGTTTTGGAAAAGATTTATTTCCCGCTTTTGGGTCGGCTGTTTTGGGTTTTGGAATGGTAAACTCTTAAATTATATTTAATTTAGGTCCATTTCTAGGGGTAAAGTCTTAAATAGAAATTTAATTCTCCTATGTAGGCCTCTCTAGAAGTTTGTGCCCTAGATCACTATAAAAGGAAGCCTTCCTCTCTCATTTCAATCTATCAATCAAGTGTGAAATCAATCCATCCTCCATCAAGAAATCAAGAAGCAAGAAATAAGGAGAAGGAAAGCATTCAAGCATTCAAGATCCAATTCATCAAGGAGATCCATTGATAGCCATTGAAGGATTCAATCTCTATGGATCCCTCTTGTTGAAGATTTCTCCATCCATATCCATTCAAGCCTCTTCCTATTCCAAGATCCATTCAAGATTGGTGTTGAAGATCTAAAGACAATTTATTTGAGACATCCTACAATTCTACATTCATTTGGAGCATCCATACTTGTGGATTCAAGGATTTGAATTCTCCACAAGGGTTTTCAACATAAGCAAGGTGAATTGTTTCATTTACTTTGTTTATTACTGCAATTTCAATTCAATTTCAAGGTTAATTCTTAAATTAGGGTTTCACTAAGGCAAACCCCTCCCCCCAACAAAAAAAACCATTTTTCTCATAGGTACAGGTACAAAACAACGAATATCAGTGTAGATCTAGATACCCTTTTCGATAAACTTTCGAGATCCGCGAATAGAATTTCCGTTGGAGTAGTGCAGGTCAAGGTCAACATAAAGGGGTAAGATTGTGCCCCAGGGTAAGATCTTACCCTTGTGTCTGGGTCAAGGTTGACCTGAGATTTCTGGGTTTTTTAGATCTCACAATTTTGGTTCAAGATCGCAAAAATCGCCAGTTTATGAGACCGTCTGATAAGGTTTCCAACAGATTATTTTTTGGACGTAAGTACCTTTTATTTCTTCATTTCAATATTAGTCTTCTATATTTACTTTCTATATCATTAGATTTTCATGTATGTATTAAATATTGGTTTAGGGTCTCTTTTATGTGCAAACCCCTATTGTTCTAGACCCCATCCATATTTTACATCTTACAATTATAAATTATATTAGAATATTATATAAGTTTTTGATATTAGAAGCAACAAAACTATAGTATTGTCCCATTACAACTAGCACACAAGGCTTCCAATTCAAAAATTAAAGAAGCATGTTAACAACACTATAACAATATCAAAAGCCACTATGAACAAAATATAGAGAAAATCTATCAAGTAGTATTGAACTTACCATCTAAGCTAACATAGATATTATCAGTCTTTTAAACAAACCTATCATCTAAGCTAATAGAACTAATATTAGTCTTATGAAAAACCCCATATAGGGTCATACCTAACCAATAACATACAACTACTAATTCTCTTAAACAAAAACAACATAAACATATAGAGATAAACCATCGTTCCATTACAACCATTATCAACAGGAAAATGAAAAATCACTAGGAATCTATTCTCACCCAACTCATTTCATATTGCAACCACTTTTTTGTAGAACACTTGACTAGTTGTTACTAAGGAACTTAAATAGTTCCTTTTAGTTCCCCTTGTTGGCATCCAGTCCTAGCATCTTTTTCTGAAGAAAGTACAAAGAAGTAGTTGAGTTGTGCATTACCCTCAAACTAAACTTTGAGATGCTCATGATCTTTTCTTCTTAATCCCCCACTCTAGCCTTCAACTTATCCAATTCCTTAATCACCACATTACAATCGACACAGGTCACAGGCTAAACACTTTTATAGGTCTTAGCAAAATCCTTCTTTTCTGAAATCATGTCATTGGTGAGGTTTAGAGGGCCAAACCTCAGGCTTTCAGAGACAAGGGTAGAGCTCTTAGCCATCTCCAAGTTTCTTTATAAAATAAACCAATGAAATTTTGGCAGTTTCTAGCGTCTCTCGTGGGATTCGTGACATGATTTAACTACCTTCTATGGATTATATAAGTCTAGTGGTTGTATCAGGCATTGAAAGGTTAATATTTTAGTGCAACATCAATTACACTTCTAACTAGTGGTATCAGAGCTTGGTCATAGGTTCAAATCTCCTTCGTGAGTGATGTGGGCCTATGATGAGTGATGTTGGGAGGGGGTTGTTAGCAGTGTGCCAGTGTCCTGTACAAGATTCATGACATGGTTTAGCCACCTCATGTGGATTCTATATAAGTCTAGTGGTTCTATCAAACATTGAAAGTCTTTTAGTGCAACACAAATCACACTTCTTACATGAAATACATAGAAATGCAATCTAAACACCAAATCAATGTTTTTGTTTATATTAAAATTGGAAAAAGATACATATGAAAGATCTAACTATCCAAAACAAAAGGTATAATACATGAAAGAGACAACTTCACCAAAATGTATAATATGAAATTAGGATCATGTAAAAGGTCTAATTTGCCCAATTCATAAGGTACATTGGAATACAAAACCACCTCAAGAAAAAATGTGATTAACACCACTTTATAACAAAGATGCCAATGCAATATCTGTGTTTGAAGGGTTTTTATTCCTTTTGTTGCTGAAAATTGAGAAAGAGAGGAATGATACTAATATGCAAGAGACTAAATAAGAGAAGATATGATTTTATCAAATTAAAAAGTATATGTCAAAGGGAATAGAGACAAATTTAAATGCACCTAGAAATAAAATAGGAGAAGTCAATTTTCAAATCTGAATTCTCGACTGTTGAGTCCCATAAAGACTTATAATCGTAGAACTGAGATCTTGAGAAATGTATCTTCTTACACCTAAAATATTACAACATATTGGGAGGGATAGGATGCTAATAACATTTTGTACTTATGGATAGGACACCAATGGTGTTTTGTACATTGGGTTTTGTTATGAAATTCATAGGATTCTTTGTTTAGTCTTGATATTTCCAGATCATGTCCGCCAACTCCATAACCTATTCCTACACAAAAAAAATGGGGAAGAAGGTTGGCTAAAGAGTTTTGCCTTAGTCAAGCCCCTATTTATGAATCAACCTTGAAAATGAAAGGAAATTGAATAAGGAAATATGAAATAAAAGCTAGATCTAGATTCTAAATTACCTTATACCTTGATGGCGCAATGCTTCTTTACATGTAATCACAAGTGTTCATGCAATAGGTTGATCTAAAAGGAAATCATGAAATAGATACCTTGACTGATCAATATTTTAGATTTCCAACAAATGCTTGATGAAGAAGATTATTTCTTTGAAGACTTGAAGACTTGGATGTTCAATTGTAGAAGAGATATTGAATTCTGATTAATTGATCAATCATGAATGCTTGAAAACTTGATAGTGAATTCTTGCACTTAATAATGGATACCAAAATGAGGAGAGATAATGGGTTTATATACTCAATCCATCATTTTGAGTGTTAAAAATCAAGCAGGCTAATCATGACTAAATTTATCTCCAAAACCCTAACATAGATCTTCAGGCCAAATTTGGGCCACGATCCTTATGGACAGAATGACAATGGTGTCAAGGAAATAATTCCAATGGAATCTTGTACCTTGGAGAATGATCCAAAATTTGGGCCGAGTGCCAAGAAAATAGGGTAGATGTGGGATTTTTAGGTACAACTCATTCAAGGTCAAGATAGATCACAAAGGCCGCAAATAGAGATATATGGCCTAGGTGATGAAATGAATTATTTTATTGGAGGAAAAATAGAGGAGCACACTTAGAAATAAGAACTAACCTTAATTTTTGGTTAAATTGAGTTAATATAGGACTTAAAATATTAATTTGAGGGTCCAATTAGCATTAGGAGAGCATGAATCAATGTGGGAACCCATGTTACGAACCAAAAATAATACATATACAAACATATTTTTATATACAATCTGTTCGATTACTGTAAGTTCCTTCTTAAACTATAATCAATTATGTTAAGAGTAATTAATCAACTATTGATTAATCATTATAACTAATCAATATAGTTACTTTATATTATTATTAATCAATATATATAATTAATTAGTTATATGAATAATATATTAAGTAAGTAATATTGTTAGTCTATAATATATCAATTAATACTGATATAATCTAATCAATGTACAATCTATAAATCTGAAATATTATATTAATACTAATCTATAATATTAATATCTATAAATAATATTAATGATCATTATCGATAATCTAAATATATAATCATAATTGACTAGATACATAGTTGATTAATTACTCTTAATCATAATTGATACTCCTCTTGACTGGATCCATCTTACTGGATTTCAATGGGGGGGGCTCCTAGCAGGATTGTGAGATACCTTGGTATCCCTTTCTCTATATCTCCATCTCTTAAAGATATGTGGGCTTGGGTGAGGGAGAGGATTAACAAAAAGTTGTGTAAATGGAACAATAAGTTTCTTTCCCTTGCTGGTAGAGTCCAACTCTGCCAAAAAAACCTCTCTACCTATAACATCTACTTCTCCTCTACCTGGATGTTCATCAATTATCAATTTTTTGAGATTCAAAAGTCCATTAGATGCTTTCTCTAGTTTGATGGGAAAGGTGGCAGGAAAAAACATGTTGTTAGATGGCAATGATGTTATGTTGAGAAGAAGCTTGTGGGGTTGGGGTTAAAGGACCTTAGACTTCAAGGCGTATCCCTTGCTGCCAAATGGATTTAATTATCTTGAGGGCCATGAACCTTGGAAAATTCTTATTAGAAGCAATATTGAGAGAGTTGTGCCTAAGTTTGCTAAGTCGTGGAAAGGCCTCCCATTTAGTGACATAATTGCTGGTAGCTTCCCCGTTGTTGTGCAAGGCTCATCTGTGTTTAAATCCATATGGAAGACCTGGGAGATTGTTAGGAAGTTCTTAACTAACATTGAATTTTACAATAATAATCGTGTGCATGGGGAAAGATCCATATGGTGGAATGTTACCCATGCTTCCAAACCTTTGGCCCTCACCCGAGGATGTTCTGCTAGAGCCTGGGCTCTTAAAGGTATTTCCTACCTTGTTGATATCTTGGAGAAGGATGTCCTCATCTCTTGGGAAGATCTCAGATCTAGATTTGACTTGCCCCCTTCACAAAAAAGAATGTATAAACTTATTCAATCTGCATGTTCCAGATTGGGGTTCCCTAAGTACTGTGACATGGATTCTCATAGTTTCCCCTCCTACAAGTGGCCCGATGGTACCCTTTTACATAAGATCAAAGAGCACAATATCTACTCTACCCTTACTTTTGATGACTCCATCATTAAGCACCTTAACAAAGTTTGGTATAGTGATCTTAGTGTTTCCCAATGGCATAAGGTCCTTGACAGGTTCTGGAAACGATCCATTGCTCCTAAAATTAAGAGCTTTAACTAGTTGCTACTTATTGATAGACTCCTTCTGAGAAAGGATTATACCTCCCCTGATCTTTGCTCTATTTGTAAGATCCTTGAGTCTAGCAGACATCTTTTTTTACTATATTATTGCTAAAGAGATCTGGCTTCTTTTTGTCTTCTACATTCCCCATTATGTTAACATAATTGAATTTATTTCTGGTTATGTTAAAGGTCTTAAAAAATATTCTAACCTCTTTTGGTCTATACTTTTTGCTAATATTATGTGGTACATATGGAAAATTAGGAATGAGGATCATTTCCAAGATCAAACAAGGACCCTTACTGAGTCTTTTAGAAGACTGACATTTTACAATGTTGCTATGTAGATCTCCATTGTCTTGGACGTTGCAAAGAATAAGATGCTTAGTTTCTTGAAAGATAGATCAGACACCATGTTTGTGTACAAAATGAGAGATGGTTATGAGTGGATGAGATGCACTCAAGACCTTTCTACTTTTGACAAAGCCCTTAAGAAGTTTTTCAAATTCATTAAAGAGTCCAGGGAACCCTTATTTTCTCAAGTTGATATGTTGGCCCAACTCAAGGATATGAAGAACATTGTTTGGATGGAAGGGTTTGCTGGCTGGACCACCTGGGTTGACTATCTAGACCATGTGCTTTACTAGGATGTGTATTTACATGTCTTTATTTTGTTCGATATCTTGGATTCATGATGTTTATCCTTTGCATCCTCTTTTTGACTCTTGTATGTTTTTAGTTTTTCTAATGTAATTTTTTGCCTTGGTTGAGGCCTCGCCTCCCTGATACTCTCTTTTTTGATACTCTGTAAATCTTGAGTTTTAATATAAAAAATATTAATGAATTCAAATATCGTAGATACTCATCGACTTTAAACTAATTATGGGTTGAGTGAGGGATTGTTTCCGCAACTCATAGAACAAGTAATATATAAATAGAGTTTGGAAACTACAGAAGAAATACATATGAATAAAAGGTGATTAGTATACAGATTGAAGTAAGAAGGAAAGACCATAGTATATCACCAAAAAATAATAAGAAATAAAGGGTGTCAACAGATTATAAAGTTGACAGTAGAATAAGTGACAAGAATTATGGTACATTCAAAAGTTGATAATATTTAATACTGAGGATATGGTACATGATTGGCGTGACATTAAACATATGATTAGAGTATATATTTATATGTAAGTGCATTACAAAAATAACATGAATCTAAATAATTAATTTGATATATATATATGAGATTTATAAATGTATGATAAATAAATAGATACATTAACATAAGATCAAGAATATATTTTAGATATTCTAATTATAGTCATAGGAATCTACCTCTTATCTATTATTAAGGTATCCTAGGGTAGGGAGTTTGTGGAAGGGAGAGGTGGAGTAATTTTAGGCACATGACGGCTATCCCAACGCTGGGGTTAAGCCTTGAGGGAGGCCGCTTGTAGTCTGTTTCACACACCCTTGGCACAATAAGTCTTCCACCTTATGATGACACAAGTAAAGAAAAGAGAAGGATTTTTGTGATCTATATGAAGAGATCCTCTATTGTTAAATCTAGATTATGTTCATTAGTTTATCACTTGATGATTTGCATTTCTTTAATTTTTCTAAATGGTGATGGTTAATATGGAGTAATCATCCAGCCTATTTGGTTAGTAAGAATGATTCCTTAATCCAATATTCCTAAGTTGCACCAATTTATGGAATATAGGTCAAGTGGTAGGAAATGGATCATTACAAGTGGTATCAAAACATGATCTTGCCATCCTGCAGGTTAAATGATAAACACAAAATCATTTTAGTGAATGAAAATGAATCTAAATATATGTATATACTTGAGATAATATCAATTAGATTATATTTTTGTATATATTAGAAATGAATTATATTATGAATAGACTATACATAGATGGCCATGATTGCATTGTTTATAATGTACGTCTTACCTCATAATCAATTAGATTGAATGCAGGAAACAAGTTTGGGAAATGCAGTTTTTTGATTCCCATAAGCTAAGTAGGCCACCCCAAGGGATGGAGTTGCTATAGTGGGATGTTCCTACCTCTTGTGGGCCAAGAGGCAATTTGTCATAGTAGGACACTACACACTCTTGGGATTAGTTGGGTTGAATAGTTTATAGGCTCTCTCTCAATGCCTTCCTTCCCAACTAAATCATGATTGATTATGAAAGAAACATTCAACATTATTTTCTTTTGAATCAATAAGGATGAACCTAACAGTGTGTTTACGTGTATACTCCATGTATACTTCATGTTTTCATGCATCAATGTGTATATTTCATGTATTCTTTGTGTCTTCATGCATTAATGTGTATAGGTTGTGTATGCTTCATGTTTTCATGCATCAATGTGTATACTTTGTGTATGCTTCGTGTCTTTACATATTCATGCATATGTTTTTGAGTGTATACTCCATTTGGTTTATCTAGAATAATAGAATAACTAGATTGGAGGCATGTTATCATGAAAATGTAGTGCTGGGAAAATAAGCACCGTATAAGATGATCTAAATTCTTCTCTAAAAAATAAGACAAATATTGTTTTAAGTTTAGTTACCAAGCTCTCTTATTATATCATAAGTAGAAAATTTATTGTTGCTTGAGGATAAGAAAATTTTGTTAGGGGTGGATTGTCACAAACCAAACATAATACATATACAAATATATTTTTATATAGAATCTGTTCGATTATTGGAAATTTCTTCTTAAACTATAATCAAGTATGTTAAGAGTAGTTTATCAACTATTAATTAATCATTATAATTAATCAATATATAATTAATATTAATAATAATTAATCTATCTATCTCTCTCTCTCTCTATATTTCGTTATATGAATAATATATTAATTAAGTAATATTATTAATCTATAATATATTAATTAATATTAATATAATCTAATCAATGTAATCTATAAATCTATAATATTATATTAATACTAATCTATAATATTAATATTAATATCTATAAATAATGTTAATAATCATAATCGATAACCTTAATATATAATCATAATTGATAAACCTTTAATCTTTACCCATATTGTTAATATTAATGAATAAATATCATCGATACTCATCAACTTTAAACTAATGGGTCTGGTGAGGGTTCGTGTCTGCAACTCATAGAAAAAGTAATATATAAATAGAGTTTGGAAACTACGAAAGAAATACGTAGGAATACAAGGTGATCTGTATGTGAATCAAAGTAAGAAGGAAAGACCATACTCTATCATTGGAAAAAAGGAAAAATAAAGGGAGTCAACAGATTATAAAGTTCACAGTAAAATAAGTGACAAGAATTATGGTATGTTCAAAAGTTGATAAAATTTAATACCGACGATATGGTATATGATTTATATGACATTAAACATATGATTAGAGTATATATGTGTATGTAAACACAAATAATATGAATCTAAATAATTAATTATATATATATATATATATATATATATATATATATATATATATATATATATATATATATATATATATATATATATATATATATATATATATATATATGATCAAGAATATATTTTAGACATTCTAATTATAGTCATAGAAATCTACCTTATGATGGCATTATTAAGGAAAAGAGAAGGATTGTTGTAATCTATATGAAGAGATCCTCTATTGTTAAATCTAGATTATGTTCATTAGTTTATCACTTGATGGTTTACATTTCTTTAATTTTTAGGAATAGTTATGGTTAATATGGAATAATTATCTAACCTGTTTGGTTAGTAAAAATGATTCCCTAATCCAATATTCCTAAGTTGCACCAATTTATGGAATATAGTTCAAGTGGTAGGAAATGGGTCATTACAACTCACACTAGTATATTTGAGACCTTTTTCCGATGGCTGGTCATCTGAATTGGGACGGTTTACCATCGCTATACCGACACCACCCGATGTCATAGTTTTGCAGTCAGAAAAATTGACGGTTTCAATGGGTGTCATAATTACGATGACAATGGACATCACAAGAAGGGGGTGAAAACAAGGCAAACCTGGCGTCAGACCTTTTTGTGGCCGTCCCAATTGCAATGCTTATCCGTTGCAAAAAATAGAAACGATGGTGACCCGTCAGAATCTTTCAACGGGTTTCCATCGTTTGTAATTTGTTTGCCGATGGAGATGTTGCTAGTGCGATGAATATTCGTTGGAAGTGTACAATGGATATACGTCGTTTGTAGTTTTTAATGACAACGATGTTGTACATGCGAAGGGGACCCGTCAAAATTTTACAACGGCTATTTGTCATTTATAGTTTTTTACCAACAATGATGTTGTACATGCGACGACTGGATGTTAGATTGTTTTGACAGATAACCGTCACTATTTTATGGCTGTCACAATTGCGATGCAAATCAAATTTTTTTAAAAAATATATATATTTGTCGATCGGGTTGGTATCGATTCAGAAGGGTGTTCTTACAAATCTGGTTCCTGCTCGTGATCTGGTTATGGATCATTTGGAAATGACTTTGTAGTAGATTCGGTAGCGGCTCGTGGATTATTGAGTTAGATGTGATGTCGAGAGAGCGACATGCAGAACTTGCACATTGGAGATTTGTAGATCACTAAAGTGTCTATAATGACTTGGGAGAAGTCTTCTTCTTGGTGAACCGAGCTGAGAGACATAGATTACAGAAAGTGGGTCATTTGATGCAACTTATGAGACATTGGATGCCTCTTCACAGCGGGTTTGTGGTGCGGTTTGTGGTGTTTCTTTGCGACTGGGTTCTTGGCAGAGATCTGTTGATTTGGTAGCCATTGAGATGGATCAATATATATTTGTCGTACGTGGATTGAGATCTTAAATTATTGAGTTTCTCTTTGTTTCGAGAATAGTTTAACATTCTCTACTTAACAAGGCCAACCACGTGAAGGTGGAAGCTCATTTGACCCCTCCTAGGAGCCTCTTATGACCCTTTACGACATTTTAAGACCTCTAAGATGTATTCTTAGGGATCGTAAAAGGTCGTAAAGGGTCATAAGGGGTCCTGGGACACAACAGCTGAGAAACATAAATGTAGGCATCATGGTCACAATTTTTTAGAAACACAACATAATTGAGTGGTATACCAAACGTGCTGCATCATCTGGGTATACCATTCAATTATGTTGCGTCTCCAAAAAATTGTGACCATGATGCTTGCATTTATGTCTCTCAGCTGTTGTGATATCTACATTTTTGTTTTTCATTTGTCATGTTTATGTGCATGTTTTTTATGTGTATCTACTAGAAATTCTATAAAAAAAATTAGTATCTACAATAGCCCTCTGTTAACCACATTTACGCATATGTTCCCAACAAAGTAGTGCACAAACTACACAAAGAAGGCATTGCAGAAATATGATTTATGCTTTTTCCATTCAAGCAATCTTGGCGGCACTAGCTGCCTCTCGAGCCTTGCACAAGTTGCACTCATTTCCTACATCAGGTATAGATGTAGATGGGGTAGATGTAAATGTGGTTTGATCGACCCACCAAAAGTATTGACATCCACTATTTCCCTGCATACCAAATGTACAACAGTTCTTCATAAAATGATTAATTAGTTGTCACATTATTTTTAAATAATAAAATATAATTACATATCTAGACCTTTTTCCTATTTGGGCGAACCCAAAATTGACGCCCATGATTACTTTTTGTGCGTGATGTCTTCAACATGCATGGGCCAACACCACATTGACACATAGGCACATTGACCGAAGTCATTGACGCTATTTCGACAAATATTGCATTATCACAAATATTGCATTGTCATTATTTTGTTCATTCATACTAATTATAATTACAATGAAAAAAAACATACTAATGTAGACTTGCACATTTTTTAGCTAAGTCAAAGTCTTTGGTTTAAATCACTAGACACTCAAAACAAAATGATAAACCAAAGACAACCATGCAATAAAAAGCAATTACTAAGCAATTCAGAATTAGCTCACTCCATTGCAGGGAACAAAGAGAATCCCCTATGATTTAACATCATTGATGTGCAAGGAAATAGAAAATTAGCAAAAGAAACTCTCATATAAGTAGGACATATAAAATAAGGTGAATAAGAGTAGTACATATAAAACAATTGTTAGAACATGCCAAACATTTGGCATAATTGTACATTTCATTCATGTCATTGATATTCTTCTTCATCCATCTTATCATCAAGATCGTTGTCATCATCGACATCATCACCACCACTATCGTTGCCGTCATCGTCATCATCACCATCAACATCATCATCATCCTCATTAGTAGCAGCATCATTATCATCAGTAGCAGCATCATCGTCATCTTCTTCTTCATATTCTTCTTCGACTAGCTCTCGATCGTGATCATCATCTACATCATCTTCCACTTCTTCATCTTCCTCGGTATCTTCTTCCATCATATTATACTTTATTGGCCTTCCTCTTGGATCATGTCTAACAACAAATGACCAACCTAGTTTATGTCGAACCTTTGAGTAAAATACCTACTCATATTGGCTTGGAAGAACATAGGGCTCTTCTCCAACTGGCTCAAACAACCTTGTATTAATCATTGGAAATCCATTGTCATGTTCAATAACAATTCTATCAGGATCATTTTTATTGACTATACCATTTCACAATGAAAAGAACTAATTTGAAGAAATTAAAGTCAGTCAAGTATATCAACCAAAATACCATAGTATCAATTTTGCGACTCTCGAGGATGTAAGTTGTTTCTAGATGAAATATTAGTCATCTGGAACACTGCACTTATCCCAGAATCACAAGTTCTCTTCGTGTCATCCAACTTTTTGATTCAAAATTTATAACCATTACAAAACATAGTCTTGTGGTGTTTCACTTGCAATAATGTCAAACATGTATAAATTATTGCATCACGAGTTGAAAAACATATGGCTGATTAATTAACAAATTTATAAGTACCTGGTGATCTCTTAAACTATTTGCTAAATCTATTTCTTTTTGTGTAACATTGGGATCTCCATTACGATGAGCTTGTATAACCAATGAAGACACAAATTCTCATGTTAATCTATGACCATCATGGTGACATCGTTCAATCCATGCCATCATCCAATCTTTGATTGTTTGCAATAAACAAATATATTGCATCCCACTCTTTAGCAGTTGTACAAAAGTAAATAGATGACTTACAACAGATTTATTTTGAAGATTAAGAATTAATTAACTACAATAACATCTCATAATTTATTACCTTTTAGTTTCCTAAATCTACCGTTGCCCACCAAGTACTCCCCTTCAAATTTTTTAATTGAGTTGAGATCCCAAATGCAATATATATGGGTCTTTTTTGCAAGATTAGGAAGATATTGAGTAACGTACACCATCATCTGGTATACCATATATCCCTCAACCATAGAGCCCTCGTGACGTGCTCTTTGTCGTACCAAACCTTTCAAAAATTTTAAGTGTCTTTCAACCACCCACATTGACCTATCATGTATAGGTTCACACAATTCAATCTCCTCAACTTGATGTATGAGGTAGTGTTCTTGTGCATTGAAAAAAGCTAGAGGTAAACACTTTTGCATTTCACACATTAATCGACAAATTTTTTTCTTCCAATATTTTATATCTTCTTTATGTATTTCTTTAGGTGACAACTACCTACAAGGGATTCAAGACATAAATATATAAATACGCGACTTTACAATATATTACTTGCTTGATATTATTGTTTGATATATTGAACAAATATCATTGCTTACCTCATGTATTTTTCAAGATCATATATCACTTGTTTGATATTATTGTCGAAGTTCTCTGGGAGAGATAGGGGTAGCAAATACTGCACCAATTGTCAACTGATCATTTCATACAATAAAAATTGAATGCAATTATACAAATATATTGTAAATACAAAAGACTATGACTTACCTTTCTGAAGGTATGCCAATCATGCATTTTCATCTTTGACCCAAAATTATTTTTCTTTGATATGAGATTGCTTATATTCGGAGCAAATCCTGTAGGAAATCAAATTTTTCAGATCACTTCTTTTATGACATTACTTTGTTGCTCTGTTAATAACCAAGGAAGAACACTTGCATTAATCTGGTCTCCATTGCTATTTGATTCAATGATATTTTTCATTACATGATTGGAATCATGAATGTCACTAAAAATTTTGCCAAATTTTTCTTTGTCACGCCTTCAATCCAATATTTTTCACAGTGTCTCTGTTACATTCTTTTCAATATGCATAGTATCAAACAAATATATAATTTGTAGATGCTCATAGTAGGGCAGCCTACTAAATTCTTTGGGATAACATTTTAGTCCCTTTGGAAGTTGGTCGGTGATGCCTTCATGACCTTCAAGATCATCAACTACATAATTAGTCAACAAAACACATTCAAAATATATAATTTTTAAACATTGACCATTACGTGGAATGATATTACCTCGAATTCTATTATATTCCAGCTACCATAGGTGAGGTGTCATTCTTCGGGGCTTTGATGTAGTCTCTTCTTTCCCATTGAAAATATGTCTTTCTGCACTTTGATACTTATGATTTCTGAGGAGGAACTGCCTATACTCATCAAACACCTATTTTCTTAAACTTTTGGAATGATGAGATTTCATCTTTGGACCACACATTGGACATGCAAATTTTTCCTTTGTTTGAAGACCTACAAGATAACGATAAAATTGGATTAAATATGTATATTTTTAGAATTTGAATTATCGCATACAACTAAAATTCACCATAACATACTACAGAAATGTGTCAACCCTAGAGCATCATGAATTGTCCACAGCATTGCATGAAATTGAAATTGTCTTTGTCCAATTGGTCGGGAGATGTCATACATAGTGAAACTATTTCATAACACCAACAACTCGTCGATAAGAGGCACAATATATACATTCATATCTTTCACTTGGTATTTACCTAGTTGAATTAACAATATTTGATAATTATTGTGGCCATTTCACTCAAATACTTATAATTACATGTAGATAACTATAAAATAATAAGATACCTAGAACAACCATTGCCAACATAATGTGTTCCCTCTTTATTGACATCCATGGAGGAATGTTATTGTTTATAACAAAAATAGGCCACACCGAGCAAACAGATCTCATCTCTCCATGCGGATTGACACCGTCTGCTGCCAGAGAAAGCCTGAGATTTTGAGGTTCATCTTTAAAGTGTGGCCACTTTTCTTCTATGTCCATAAATAATGAACCATCCACAAGTATTCGAATAATGTCATCTTGACTCCTGCTGCGTGCATGGTAATCTATAAATTGTGCCAAGCTATTGCACCTAAATAATCATTTCAGACATGGAATAATAAGGATGTGACGAAGAACCTTGCGAGACACCTTTTTTGTCACTTGATCATCTTGATATCTGCTCGTATGACATTCAAGGCATTCTGTTGCATTTTCATGTTCTTTATAATAAATAATATGATCTTCAGGACAAACATCTATTATTTGATACTCCATTCCAATATGTTTCATAGTGACATATAATTCTTGGTATGAGCTAGGGAGAATATTTGATGGTGGTAACAGAAAGTCACCTATCAATCTGCAACAAATAATAGAAGTCATTACTATAAACAATCTTAATGGTACATGTTTCACCTTTTATAGACTATAATGACATATATGACAAACCTTAGCATACGTGACATTTCTATGTTGGATAACCCATTCATAACCTTCAAATTCACCAACAACAATACAATAGAGAGAAGAGTAGATTGGGAGCCTTCGTAAAGGGTCATGTCCACCTTCTCAACTAGAGGTATATCAGGGATGTCATCAATGTCACCCTCATCATAATCATCATCATCAACAACACAAGTAGCACCGACAACAGTACCAAATGTGTCAACAATCAATGCATTCATACCATCATCTTCAAATGTGTTTTCTGGCGCATGATCATCATCTTCCATGGTATCATGATCTTCAACTTCCATACTCACACCTCCATGTTCCTTTATATTCACATTGAGGGGATCGACCTATATAAAAATGATGATAATCAAACCCCTCTTCAATGTGATAATCAAACCTTCTTCCACAGTTCATATGTATATTAATTGTGAAAACAATATAACAAACAACTTACCACTAGATTATAATCAAAGCCCCCTTCAATGTGACCATTCTCCCTACAATGTCTCTTTGTTGTTTTGATTTTGATTCTTCTTGTCTTTAAGTCGTTACAACTTTTGCATGGACAATAACATTTTTCATCACCTTCTCTCTAAAAGTTAGACAACAATCTAGCGATTGTCTCCCTATTTTGATCGAATTCCCTTGTATTATCTGACATGATCCTTAATGTGTATAGTTGCAAAACAAATTGGAGATGCCTCTTTTCATTAGCTTCATGTCACCTTCTCATAGCTTCTCATTTTCTAACAGATTTTGCCAAAGGCTTTGTAGGAAACCAAGTAAACCTTATTCCATGGTTCATATGTATATTAATTGTGAAAACAATATAACAAACAACTTACCACTAGATTATAATCAAACCCCCCTTCAATGTGACAATTCTCCCTACAATGTCTCTTTGTTGTTTTGATTTTGATTCTTCTTGTCTTTAAGTCATTACAACTCTTGCATGGACAATAACATTTTTTATCACCTTCTCTTTGAAAGTTAGACAACAATCTAGCAATTGTCTCCCTATTTTGATCGAATTCCCTTGTATTATCTGACATGATCCTTAATGTGTATAGTTGCAAAACAAATTGGAGATTCCACTTTTCATTAGCTTCATGTCACCTTCTCGTAGCTTCTCATTTTCTGATAGATTTTTCCAAAGGCTTTGTAGGAAACCAAGTAAGGGGTATTCTTGAGTTCAAACACATTGAGCTGCTACAACTAAATTATAAATCATAAATTCACTATAAAATTAATTCACTGTAAATCAAGGGGCATTATAAATCATGAATTCGCTATAAAATTAATGTATTTCTCTAGATTTCATATGGAGATTTTGTCAAATGGTTGGCATGTATGTTTATTCAAATGGAGTTATATCATTTGGAATAGATATATGATAGGTTGATATCAAATTCTATGTCCTTATTTGATCTAACAACATCAATATAACAAACAGAGCACTGACCAATCAAATAGGGACATGAGGTGCTCAAACAGTGAGTTCATAAAACAATATATTTAATTTTAATAAAATCTTATAAAACATATATTGTGTGAAGTGTTTGATCTCTCTTTATTTTTTTTGTTGTTTCAATATTCACTATGTAGTACTCCCTATTTATGAACATTTCATGAGGAAATGTCTTGATGGCTTGCGGGCTGCAAGTCAGGGTATCATGCATTATTTATGAGCTCACTGTTTGAGCACTGACCAATCAAATAGGGACAAGAGGTGCTCAAATAGTGAGCTCATAAACAATGCATAATTCCCTAGTTGTAGGTAGTTATCTCTTCTATAATGATGGAGGAGTGAAAGGTAATGATCAATGAGGGTGTTGCTATTAGATCATACATTAATACACTTACTATTTTGAATTTGAGCTTGGGCATCATGCAATGTTATTACTTCCATTACATGCTTGTTTCTATTGTGCACCATATATTATTTTATACACTGTTTATTTCATTGAGACCCTGAGCTTGACATTTGTAATTTATTTTCTGTTATTGGATCAATGCTACCATGTTGTTGAGGTTGTAGATGCATTGAATCACCACTGTCATTCTACTTTGATAGCAACAATATAACAAACAAAGCACCCTCCAATCAAATAGGGACATAAGTAAGACATTTAATGCATTATTAATTCATCATGATGATAAAAATTTCATTGGCTCAAAGCACATAGAAATTCAAAACAGTACGATATCTTAATCTTTATGAGCTCAAATTCAAAACAGTAAGTGCATTATTTTATTACTGATATCTCTATTTGATCTAATAGCATCAATATAACAAACATAGCACCGACCAATCAAATAGGGACATGAAGTGCTCAAACAGTGAGCTCATAAAACAATATATTTAGTCTTAATAAAATCTTATAAAACAAAATATATTGCATGAAGTGTTTGATCTTTCTTTATTTATTTTGTTGTTGATATTCACTATGTGGTACTCCCTGTTTATGATCATTTCATGAGGAAATGTCTTGATGGCTTGCGAGTTGCAAGCTAGGGCATCATGCATTATTTATGAGCTCACTATTTGAGCACCGACCAATCAAATAGGGACATGAGGTGCTCAAACAGTGAGCTCATAAACAATGCATAATGTCCTAGTTGTAGGCAGTTATCTCTTCTATAATGATGGAGTGAAAGGTAATGATCAATGAAGTTGCTGCTATTAGATCATACATTAATACACTTACAATTTTGAATTTGAGCTCGGGCATCATGCAATGTTATTGCTACCATTGCATACTTGTTGCTGTTGTGCACCATATATTGTTTTATACACTATTTATTTCATTGAGACCGTGAGCTATTGTAGTTGACTATATTCTTTTGGGGTTTGATCTATTGTAGTTGTTTCTTTTTTCTTTGAATCATTGTTTACAATTACTTTTGATGCAATATTTGTGTGAAGAACAAGAACAAAATGGTGAACGGGTGTATTTGACAAAGATAAACATGACACATTTTGTTGGGATGATTGGGTTGGCCTGGTACCATTTACATGGCCTGGCCAGATATTAAACAGTGAGCTCATGAACAATGCCAGTATTAAACAGTGAGCTCATGAACAATGTATGATGTCCTAGCTTGCAGCCCGTGAGCCATCAAGACATTTCCTTATGAAATGATCATAAACGGGGAGTACCACATAGTGAATTTCAACAATAAAATAAATAAAAAGAGATCAAACACTTCACACAATGCTTTGAAGGTAATAGAAATGATGCCCTAGCTCTCAAAGCTCGTAGGTCATCAAGCATTCCAAATGAAAAGATGTAAACAATGTCAGTATTAAATAGTGAGCTCATGAACAATGTATGATACCTTAGCTTGCAGCCCACGAGCCATCAAGACATTCCTCATGAAATGATCATAAATAGGGAGTACTACATAGTGAATATCAACAACAAAATAAATAAAGAGAGATCAAACACTTCACACAATGCCTTGAAGGTAATAGCAATGATGCCCTAGCTCTCAAAGCTCGCGAGTCATCGAGCATTCCAAATGCTAAGATGTAAACAACGCCACTATTAACAATCATATTATGCCATTAAATCAACAAATTCCATCAAAATGAAATTGAGGTGCTCAAACAGTGAGCTCATAAATAATGCCCTCTTTGTGCCACGCAAAAGTGCAGTGTCGTCTTCGTGGCAACTCTTCAAATTCACAAAAATTACAAATGACAATTTTTTTTCAAAATTACAAAATTACAAAAAATTCATTGGCTCAAAGCACATAGAAATTCAAAACAGTAGGATATCTTAATCTTTATGAGCTCAAATTCAAAATAGTAAGTGTATTATTTTATTAGTGATGTCCTTATTTGATGTCCCTATTTGATCTAATAGCATCAATATAATAAAAAGAGCATCGACCAATCAAATAGGGACATGAGGTGCTCAAACAGTGAGATCATAAAACAATATATTTAGTCTTAATAAAATCTTATAAAATAACATATATTGTGTGAAGTGTTTGATCTCTCTTTATTTGTTTTGTTGTTGATATTCACTATGTGGGACTCTCCGTTTATGATCATTTCATGAGGAAATGTCTTGATGGCTTGCAAGTTGTAAGAAAGGGCATCATGCATTATTTATGAGCTCACTGTTTGAGCACCAGCCAATCAAATAGGGACATGAGGTGCTCAAACAGTCAGCTCATAAACAATGCATGATGTCCTAATTGTAGGTAGTTATCTCTTCTATAATGATGGAGGAGTGAAAGGTAATGATCAATGAGGTTGTTACTATTAGATCATACATTAATACACTTACTGTTTTGAATTTGAGCTCGGACTTCATGCAATGTTATTGTTGTCATTGCATGCTTGCTACTGTTGTGCACCATATATTATTTTATACACATAGAACAATAGGTTTGGGGACTTATACTTATGTTCAATCCTTGGTAATGGTTTGGGGAACTAATTACTAGATGAGTGACTATAGTACCCTAGTTTGCATTATTAGATGATCTTATTTAATTTGTGTTCATTTCATGCAAAGATACATGTAAAGGAAAAGAAATTTTTGCATCTAAAGATTACATGTATATATATGAAAAATAACTTATATATACTATACAAGAAAAATAACTTTAAGAAGAAAATGCAAGAGTACAAGCATACATAAGAGGATGAAAATAAATAATAAGGGTGCCACACATTGCCTGAAGTGATGAATTTTTGACCCGGGTATGAATCTAGTGTGCCCCTATGTGATCTAGAACCTACAAAGAAAAGAGAGATGGGGGTTAGATAAAACAAATATCTAAGCAATAAATGACATCCTATTACTAATCTTCATCTACAATTATGCATGTGCATAGTCAAGCCATACACTTCTGAAAGAAAAAACAAGCTCACAGTCTCAATGAAATAAACAGTGTATAAAACAATATATGGTGCACAACAGCAGCAAGTATGCAATGAAAACAATAACATTGCATGATGCCCAAGCTCAAATTAAAAATAATATGTGTATTAATGTATGATCTAATAGCAACAACCTTATTGATCATTACCTTTCACTCCTCCATCATTATAGAAGAGATAACTACCTACAACTATATTTCATAATTTCTCCTTTGAAGTATATATATCAAGTATAATTATGAGTTTACATCATATATTTAGTCTTAATAAAATCTTATAAAACAACATAAAACTAACCCAAAATACTTTTTCTTAATAAAATTTTAATAAAATAATATATTTAGTCTTAATAAAATAATACACTTACTGTTTTGAATTTGAGCTCAGGCATCATGTATTGTTTATGAGCTCACTGTTTGATTACCAACCAATCAAATAGGGATACGAGGTGCTCAAACAATGAGATTATAAACAATGCATGATGCCTTAGCTTGTAGCCCGCAAGCCATCAAGACATTTTCTCATGAAATGATCATAAACAGGGAGTACCACATAGTGAATATCAACAACAAAACAAATAAAGAGAGATCAAACACTTCACACAATGCCTTGAAGGTAATAGAAATGATGCCCTAGTTCTCAAAGCTCGTGGGTCATCAAACATTCCAAATGAAAAGATGTAAACAATGCCAGTATTAAATAGTGAGCTCATGAACAATGTATGATGCCCTAGCTTGCAGGTCTTGAGCCATCAAGATATTTACTCATGAAATGATCATAAATGAGGAGTACCACATAGTGAATATGAACACCAAAACAAATAAAGAGAGATCAAACATTTCACACAATAAATGTTATTTTATAAGATTCTATTAAGACTAAATATATTATTTTATGAGCTCACTGTTTGAGCACCTCATGTCCCTATTTGATTGGTTGGTGCTCTGTTTATTATATTGATGCTATTACATCAAATAGGGACATCAGTAATAAAATAATACACTTACTATTTTGAATTTGAGATCATAAAGATTAAAATATCCCTATTTTATTACTGATGTCCCTATTTACATCTTTTCATCAAATAACCCAAAAACATCAAGAATGGTCCTAAATGGTCACTAATAGCCAACTTTCATAAGAATATGAATGAATGCAAACATACATAAGTGGATGAACATAAATAATGAAGGTACCAAATATTGCTTGAAGTAATGAAGTGTTGACTCAGGGTTCAATCCAGTATGCTCTTCTATGATCCAAAACCTGTAATCAAGGAAAAGATGGGGTTAGATCCAAAGGATCTAAGCAATGTCTGACACCCTATTACTGATCCTCCTCTACAATTATGCATGTGCATAATCAAGCCATACACTTCTAAAATGAACTATGCTACAGAACATGGGTGGGTGTTAATGTGATTCAAAAGCTATTATGCAAGATTATTTTATTATTGAGATAAGGATATCTTAATTCTACAAGAATAAATATTTTGAGAAATATTTTGAATTTAATTTTGACAATAACATGAGAAGTGATATATTTAAAGCTTCAGCGAGTCTTCATACCATGCAGTGTTTGTAGATTATGTTCAATGCATTATTTACACTTGTATTGGTAAGAAAACTCTTGAAAACATGCAAAAGAGATTTCATTCAACCATGTTGTTTACATGACACGTGTTGGAAATATAGTTGGGAAATGTGATACTAAGAGGGGGGGGTGAATCAGATATCACCTACTAATTCATTTTAACATTGTATAAAACTTTTGCATAGCATCAACAAAACTTCATTAAAACAAAGTAACTAATATACTAAGCATCATTCATGAAAGTACTCATAACATAGTAATTTTGGTTACCCATAAACCCTTGAAAGGTAAAATTGGGGTGGGGATGACACCCACAAATCTTCACTACTGTAGTAATAAGTTTGCATATTAGGGCTTACAAAATTGATCAAAGATATGATCTACCCTGTGAGGATTCTACCCTGTTAAGAGCTAAAAGACTTATACAGTCTACCTTGCTAAAGGATTTGAAACTTACAACAAAGTAAGAACTCAGTTAAGAGATTTACCCTAATACACTAGTTAGAATGTCTCAGTACCCGATCCTTCGGTTTGCACTATATAATGATAATAGATCTCCTTACAGTATTGTTTTGATCTCTTCTATCAAGTTTATCTCTATTCTGTCCTTCATTGCTTGACTCAATCACTGAACTCTATCTGAATGCTTCTCTGATCACAATGTGTACTCTGTTCATTCCTTCATTCCCTTTGCATCCTCTCACTTAACATGTTTTAGGGTTTAGATCTTCTCCTTATATAGACAACTAAAATATCTTCAAAATTCAAGATCTATGATTCAAATTAACTTCTTTTGCCGCTTAAGCTTTGCTAATTTTTGATTGGTTCTAAGTGTTACATAGAGATCAATGATTACAAAATAGGTGCGTAATCTCCTCTGTGATTTACTCAACAAACAAAATACAAAACATGAATGTCAGAAAAAATGTTTTACCTCGATCATTGTGTCATAACAAACTCATATGTCATTCCTGGCTAACTCAGAAAATGTTGTTCCTGATACTCGGCATTCACTGTACTCGACATATGTTGATATCTCTGTCACTCAGTAATCATTGCTTATATAGCTTGGCAAAAACTTAACTCGGTTAATACAAAACTATATAGTGACCATTGGTTTACTCAGTAGTACTACTGCTCGGTAAGTATATAGTATATAGCTCAGCCTATACATAATGACTCGGTCGCAAGGATGACTGACCATCATTGCCTAGATAATGACTAAGTGTGAGTCACTAATAGTCAACAAAACTATAGAGATCTATAATCTCCCCCTTTGACACTAGTGGCAAAAACACTTTGTCATGACATTTCATTTGTATTTTCAAAAGTACTTAGTATTAGCAAAATACTCCCCCTAAGATATATATACATAAAAAAAAATTTACCTTCCCTTTGTGCCTGAATATGTCATGTCACTTTACTTTCCCCCTTGTTTTTGGCACGCATGATTTCTTCGTTAGTAGGGAGTGTGACGTATTTCTCCAAAAATGGTTTATGAAGCATCATAACCATGTGTAGTGCAGTTTCCCATCCTCCTGTAGCAACGGTCAAAAATTCTGATTGCACTTCTAGCTCGACAGCTATATTGACTAGGCTCTCGGCTGTAGACAGATTTGGATCTTTTTGTGTTAAGTCCTTAGCCTTGGCTAACTCTCTTTGAATGAGCTCTAGATGAGGTGTCAAGATTGTTTGCATGGAGAGTAGACGAGCCCTTATCTTTCCATCATTAGCCATCAGTTCGGCTATCCTTCCTTGTGTTTGCATAAGCTTGGCATAATGTTTCGAACTTGATTCAACATCCAAGCTTAAGGATTGACTAGTAGACTTTAGTTCTTACTATAGTTTATCTACTAGCCCTTGGTTATCCTTAGTGAATTATTCTACATTGCAGAGATTAGTAAGTAGACACTGTGCATTCACAACTACTTGTTCTGATTCTATTACCGAGGTAGAAAGTGCTACCTATTTCACTGCAATTTTAGCAGATACTTTTTCCATCATCTTGGTCTCAAACTTTTTTTCCGACCATTCCAACAACTTATCACTGGCTCCACTATCTTTATTAGTCACTTTCTGAACTATATGGATAAGTTGTTCCAGTATGGGAGCATAACTATTTACATCAGACAACTCAAAAGAATCATTGAATATTTCTTTTATTTCATAGAAGACCTATTTTTGCTGATGTTCTCTCTTGAATTCTTCCTGTCTTCTTTTCCTCTTCAATAAATCTTGCAGTATTTGCATATGTTCATAAGATAAGTTATCAGAATCCCATTTCGAAATAACAATAACTTCATCAATAGTTACCTCTGTTGAAAAGACTTTCATTTTCTTATTAAGTGGCTTCTTCGGGGTGCTCCCACTTGGCATCTGTACAAGAACTTGTATTACCTCTTGTTCCTTAGGCTCTTGTATGTCTTTGTCTTTTTCTTCTTTTTCCTCTATTCCCTTATCCTCCACATGAGGACTTGTATCATTTATTGTAGACTGCTCTCCTTGATCTTGTTGTGACTCCTCGGTAGATGTAGGTTGATTTTCTATTGCCGACTGATCATGTTCCTTGGTAGTGCGCATACTGGCTAGCATGTCAACTGTAACAACTTTAGGTTTGGCGGGAGTAGTGTTAATAGTTGTTGTATTATCAATTGTTGGATAATCTTCTACTTGTAAAAGTACAGTATTACGGCCAGGAAAAGATGTGTCTTTTGCTTCCGCAGCTTTAATATCCTCCTCAGTTAGTACCTGAGTAAGTGCAGGGGTATCCTTTGTTATATCAACAATTTTTACTTCAGATACCTTTTGACTTTCCTCCTCCATAGGAGCTTCTGTCTCCTGAACTAGTAACTCAATTGTCTCCTGAGTATTATGTATATTGTTTGGCTTGGCATCCTTAGATGTACTAGCATCTTTGTCAATTATCAACCCAAAAGTTATTTTCCAAACCTTTAAACTTTCCTGTACAACATCCTCAACCTTGTGTTGAAGGATAAGATAAGCTCTCAGTTTGGGAATGAATTTGTTCCTGTATTGTTCCACAAGTTTCTTGATATTTGCAGGGGTGAGATCCAGTGCAACTTGAGCTAACATTCTTTCTCTTATCTCCTTTTTTGTATTAAGAGCATATGGCCATTTTCGTGCAACTCTATCACTCGGCTCTTTAGGAATTCATTTTTCTAATTGTATAGGTAACATCTTAAAAATGCAAAGCATTTCAAGAATAGCATCTTCAACTTTTTCTTTATCTCCTATACTCATGCTTCCAAGTTTTAATCCCTTTAGATCTTCTATTCCTATAGTGCTTGTGATATTGTGGCATATTTCATCCACATTAGGTGTTACACTCTATGTTGTAATCTTCTTCTTCACCTCTTCATCACTTTTTGTTTCCTCGTCATATTCTTTTTCTAAAATAATTTTCTTTCTAGGCCTTTTGTTTTCCTTGCTCGACACCGCCTTAGGCTGAACAACTTTTCTTTTTCCTAATGCAGGGGATTTCTTTAGTGCCTCGGTAGTTGTAGAAGCTCCCCTTGTTCTAGGCCTAAGCACAAGTATCGATGTTACTTTTGGTTTTTGTATTCTCTTGGTTGAAGGCTTGGAAAGTTTTGACTTCTTACCTTTCTTCTTTTCAACTTCTATTTCTTCCACTTCATCACTCTCACTAGAGTCACTTGCTTTATCTTCTCCCAGTCCTTGAGTTAATACAAGTGGTGCATTCTTCTTTGTTTCTTCCACATATTTCTCCAGATTCTTTACAATTTTCTTCCTCTTTCTCTCTATAGTTGCAGCCATCAATCCCATAGTGATTTTGGATTTGGCTTCTTGATATGTTCCAAAATAAGGTGCTTTATCATCAATTTCTTCAACTAGAACGGTTGTAATAGAAACTGTGGTCTCATCCATATTTACCTCATAAGGTAATGGCATTAGCCATGAAACCCTCGGTAAAAATGCTTGTGTATAGGTGAAGTCTGTGTCAACTAGAAAGCATATATCCTTGCTATACTTCTCAACTAAAGACACAGGGACTCTACTCCTCTTCCTCATTTTCTTTTTGAACTCAATGAAATAATTATCCATTACACCATTAAAACTTTCTCCTATCTAACCTATGAACTTATTGATTTGAACTGTAATGGGTTTCTTCTTATCCCATTTCACACCTCCAACAGTAGGAAAACACTTTTGTATGTAAAAGAATAGACAGACTAGCGAAGAACCAAACTTACACATAGAATTATTTGCAGTTTGGATTGAGTTTAGGTTCTCGGTAAGCTGTGTCAGCTGGAGCTCGACAAGATCATAAGTGTGTCCATTTCTGATGATTTTCCATGCTTGGTCCACTGCCATACAGGGGACGATGTCCAACTGACTGGATTAGTAGAATTTGTGCGAGATAACCCTAACTGCAAAGTCAATCTCTAGATCAGTGATGGTGGATATTGTCATTCCACATTTGTTTCAAACTGCCTATGTGTTTTCCTAAATTTCTTCCTTGCTTGCACATTTCATTGTTCTTTTTCCCAAAATTTTAGGGTATCTAGTTACTTGGTGAATCATTTCCTTTGTTATCTTCACTGGTCCATCTTCCAGCCACAATTGCATATCATGCACTCGACTCAACACAATTTTTATCCATTCAACTTTGAAATTCTGCGGGAAATCTAGAACATGCACTAACCCTTATTCGGCAACCATTTTATATTCCGGTTTCAACACTCCATTGTCACACAATTTGTCATATGCCTCCCTGAGCTCGTAGTCTCCAATCTCTCTGATTTTGCACATATAACAAGATGTAATATCATTCATTATCAGCACATTCTTTGGAATTGAGGATAGAGCACCGTTGAGATCTCCTTTAATCGTGTTTTCTGGAATTGCCTTAAATTTATGCGGCTTACATACTTCATTCCTTACCAACTGTGTGTTGAAAACCTCCATCCCTTATTTCTTCATTGCGGAAGACGATGATGATGCCATTTTAACTTAAAAATTTCTTGAAAAGAAATAGTGCTCGGTAGTGTACCTTTTCTTGTAAGTGTTATGTAGATGATTTTGCTAACGGCACACTGAAAAGATTTGGAATCGCCCTTGATAAACTGGTTGCAAGCACTCTGAATTGCTCAAAGAAATCTCAATTCTCTTGGTGAAATGAAATGAGCGGCAACTTTCCACTTTATAGATTCCAAAAAGTCAAATTAGGGCCTCATAAGTGCTTCGTACAATATTTTAAGTGGAATACAGTTGTCTCAGAAAACCTATGTTAACCTTGGCTAACACAAGCTCGGTCAATATAATCATTTAGACATAGCTTGGTGTACATTGTATCTCAGCTTCCACAGGTGCTCAACATACATTGATAACTCGGTCAAAACACTGACGCTCGACATCCAAAAATGAAATACTCTATTTTGCTCAGGCATGTCCTAAAGCATCTTTAACTATGTAGATATGGAATTTTCACTCAACTTTATGTTAGGAACTGATGTAAGATAAAGCATTATAAGACTCAGTTCCAAACATACCTTCTTTGCTTAGTTTGAAGAAGTGTGATCACCTGATCCATCAGATTGGGTGACCTCAGATGTGCTAGCTTCACTGGTACTTTCTTCTTCTTTCTTCCTCCATGTCTTGTTCATCTGATTTCTCAATGTCTCACAGATATCTTCATTCTGATTTTGATCATTTCTTGGCATAGGTGATCTACAATCTTTCTTAAGATGGCCTATCTTGTTACATTTGTAACATACCATGCTTCCATTCATCCAAATTTTAGATTTTCCTCTGAAATGAGTCTTCATACAATTTGCTCCAATGTGTCCATATTTTCCACAATAATGACAACTGTTCCAAGTGTTATAATCCCAATCGTATGAGTTATTCTTCACAGGTGACTTGGTCTATTCATTTGATGGTCATTTAGGTTTAGATCTGCATTCAAATGCTCTATGCCCATATTTCTAACAATTGAAACAATGTCCTTGAAACTTTGGTGAGGTAGGTGGACTACTGACCTTAAACCTACATTCATGTGCTTGATGTCCATGTTTCTTATAGTTAAAGTAATGTCCATTAAATTTAGGTTTAAGATCAAACTTACCATATTTTCTTCTGTATATGTTAGCTGTATGACTTGACTTTCCATAGTGATGGCATGTGGGTTTGTTGTTCTTTGGTTTTGCATTCTTTTTCTCTCCATTCTTTGATGATTCTCCTTCTTCAGTGGATGATTAATACTCATTTAGTCCAAGTTCAGATCTATCAACAGATCTTATAGGTGACCTTAACAGCTCTTCAAAGCTTTTTGCAGCTTCATTTGGTTTGTTCATCCTTTCATTGATTTCTTTTTCAAATCTCAGTTCATTCCTAAGTTGATCATTTTCAGATCTCAGATTGTTGATTTCCATATCTTTCCTGCCCAACTCTTGATTAACCAACAACAGTTGATTTACCATGTCTAGTTGACTGTTGGTCAACCTTTGCATGTCACTTGTCCTTTCATCTAGTCTCATTGATATGTGTCTTTTGTCTTCTTTAGCCATTGTCTTGTCTTCTTCAGCTTTCTTTTTATGTTCAACTACTTCATAGAGTTTGACAAATTGAATTTCTTGTTCTCTCTTTAGATTTACAATGTCATCATTTAGTATGGTATTTTTCTCCAGTAGCTCTTTTATGGCTTTGTGACTTTCTATAGAGTTTTCATTATCAAATAGTCTTGTGGTATTTTCTTCTTGATATTGTGAATCATTTTGCTGAATAGCAATTTCTCTTCTCTTGCTCAAGGATTTCTTTAGTTCTCCTATGGCTACTTCCAGTTGTTGTAATGCAAGCTATACATCAATCTTCTGATTCTCTATAACCTTTCTCTGCTTATAAAATTCCATCTCAAGATCTTTTTCCTCAAGTGGTTAGACTTGCTTAGACAAACCTTGAAGCTCTGATACCAATTGTTAGAAATATAGTTGGGAAATGTGATACTAAGAAGGGGGGTGAATCAGATATCACCTACTAATTCATTTTAACATTGTATAAAACTTTTTCATAGCATCAAAAAAACTTCATTAAAACAAAGTAACTAATATACTAAGCATCATTCATGAAAGTACTCATAACATAGTTATTTTGGTTACCCATAAACCCTTGAAAGGTAAAACTAGGGTGGGGATGACACCCACAAATCTTCACTACTGCAATAATAAGTTTTCCTGTTAGGGATTACAAAATTGATCAAAGATATGATCTACCCTGTGAGGGGTCTTCCCTATTAAAATCTAAAAGAGTTATACAGTCTACCTTGCTAAAGGATTTGAAACTTACAACAAAGTAAGCACTCGATTAAGAGATTTACAATAGGTTTGTTAAAACCACTTGGTTAAGAGATTTACCTTGATACACTAGTTAGAATGTCTCAGTACCTGATCCTTCGGTTTGCATTATATGCTCATAACAAATCTTCTCCTTATAGTATTGTTTTGATCTCTTCTATCAAGTTTATCTATGTTCTGTCCTTCACTGCTTGACTCAGTCACTGAACTCTGTCTGAATGCTTCTCTGATCAGAATGTGTACTTTATTCATTACTTCATTCCCTTCGCATCCTCTCACTTAACATTTTTTAGGGTTTAGATCTTCTCCTTATATAGACAACTAAAACATCTTCAAAATTCAAGATCTACGATTCAGATTAACTTCTTTTGCCGCTTAAGCTTTGCTAATTTCTGATTGGTTCTAAGTGTTACATAGAGATCAATGATTACAAAATAGGTGTGTAATATCCTTTGTGATTTACTCAACAAATAAAATACAAAACATGAATGTCGGCCAAATGTTTTACCTCGATCACTGTGCCATAACAAACTCATATGTCATTCCTGGCTAACTCGGCAAATGTTGTTCCTGAGACTCGACATTCACTATACTCAGCATATGTTGATATCTTTGTCACTCGGTAATCATTTCTTATATAGCTCAGCAAAAACTTAACTTGATTAATACAAAACTATATAGTGACCATTGGTTTACTCGGCAGTACTATTGCTCGGTAAGTATACAGTATATAGCTCGGCCTATACATAATGACTCGGTTGCAGTGATGACCAACCATCATTGCTTAGATAATGACTAAGTGTGAGTCACTAATAGTCAACAAAACTATAGAGATCTACAACATGTAGTTTACCTTCAACCTAAATCAATGTTGCATACAAATCTACGGACGGTGCGCGGTATGAAGCCTCACTGAAGCTTGAAAATGATAAGCATTATGATGTTGAGGTATGGTGTGGTAAGCACAAGTATAGTTTCTTGTAAGCTACTATTGGTATAGTTTTTTTTTTTCAATAGTTGTAGAATCCAGCTTCTCCTATACTTACACGTATGTATACATTTTGGGCTTGGCTTTAATGTCATGTAAATTTGAGTGAAATGGTAATAATATTTAAGAGAAACAAGTATGACATTTTAAACAAGTACGCATATACATTATATAGTAGGAGGAGTGATATATTTTAATGGTAGTGGACATAGAAATTGCAGTGAAACTCTGTAATTTATTATTGTAAGTGGACATAGAAATTGCAGGGTAAGTAGTAGGGTGATAGTAAGTGGACATAGAAATTGTGGTGAAACTCTTTAATTTATTATGGCTCAGTGTTGTATATCCATAGTCAATGTCTATTTAAACTTTAGGATGATACTTATATGATGGCTTAAGTAAATTGTTCTTACCTTGAGCCTAGTACACCATGGGATTAGAGGATGATTGTTATAATAGAAACTGTGTGTCTATGGGATACTTTTATATTTTGTATTAAATGATGATACATATGTGTTTCTTCCTTTTACAACAGTTTATATTCTGATACTTATATCTTGAATTGTCAAATGACTAATAATTTCAAAAGTGTATCATAATTAAAGGCTTGTGAATTCATATTGTACTTAATCTGAATGCCATTGTGTAATATTTTTACTTATGATATTTCGAGACCCCTCTCCATTTTAAACTAACCTATGACTTCAAAGGAGGAATTATGAAATATAGTTGTAAGTAGTTATCTCTTCTATAATGATGGAGGAGTCAAAGGTAATGATCAATGATGTTGCTTCTATTAGATCATACATTAATACACTTACTGTTTTGACAACAATAACATTGCATGATGTCAGAGCTCAAATTCAAAATAGTAAGTGTATTATTTTATTACCGATGTCCCTATTTGTTCTAATAGCATCAATATAACAAATAGAGCATCGACCAATCAAATAGGGACATGAGGTGCTCAAATAGTGAGCTCATAAGCAATGCATGATGCCCTAGCTTGTAGCCTGCGAGCCATCAAGACATTTCCTCATGAAATGATCATAAACAAGGAGTACCACATAATGAATATCAACAACAAAACAAATAAAGAGAGATCAAACACTTCACACAATGCCTTGAAGGTAATAGCAATGATGCCCTAGCTCGCAAAGCTCGCGGGTCATCGAGCATTCCAAATGCAAAGATGTAAACAATACCAGTATTAACATTCATATTTTTCCATTAAATTAACAAATGTCATCAAAATGAAATTGAGTTAATGAGAAGACAAAGCTCGAATGCCTACCTCAAGTCATGGCTGCCATATAAAGATCAAATGCTAAGGAACTATGTTATAAAATTTCATGCCAAATTTCAAGGCATGAAATTTTATAACTGTACATATATTTTCTTTGACTCCCCCACATTGTAAACTCAATGCTAAGGAGAAAAAAGTATGATGTCAAAAAGTATAAAATTTCATGCCTTGAAATTTAATAACATGGTTCCTTAGCAGCTGCCATATGAAGAGCAGTGCAAGGTGGCAACTTTCTCATTTTACCACAGTTAGGGCCCTCTTTTACCATGCTTTATGAGCTTTATATTTTTTTTTAAGTGAAGACAAAGATTATCTTAATTTGTTATCTTTAAATTTTATTCATTTTATGACTTTAAAAATTGAAATAAAAAAATATAAACTTTTAAGAAACTTTTACATCTTTTCATCAAATGACCCAAAAACATCAAGAATCGTCATATATGTCGCTAATAGCCAACTTTCAGAAGAATATGAATGAATGCAAACATACATAAGTGGATGAACATAAATAATGAAGGTACCAGACATTGTCTGAAGTAATGAAGTGTTGACCTGGGGTTCAATCCAGTATGCTCTTGTATGATCCAAAACCTGCAAGGAAGGAAAAGATGGGGTTACATCCAAAGGATCTAAGAAAATCTTGGCACCCTATTACTGATCCTCATCTACAATTATGCATGTGCATAGTCAAGCCATACACAGACTCAACAACATGGTAGCATTGATTCAATAACAGAAAATACATTACAAATGTCAAGCTCACGGTCTCAATGAAATAAACAGTGTATAAAACAATATATGGTGCACAACAACAGAAAGCATGCAATGAAAGAAATAACATTGCATGATGCCCGAGCTCAAATTCAAAATAGTAAGTATATTAATGTATGATCTAATAACAACAACCCCATTGATCATTACCTTTGACTCCTCCATCATTATAGAAGAGATAACTACCTACAACTATATTTCATAATTCCTCCTTTGAAGTCACATGTTAGTTTAACTATTGGACAATGAGCTGATAGGAGTTTCGAATAGATTTGAATAAAAACTAAGAGTATTGAATTTTATTTTTTCCTATTGTGATATCTGGGGAGAAGAAGGCTAAGACCTTTTTAGTGGATCAGGGTGGTGTATATAGCTTGTAATTTTATAGGTTTGCACTTTTTTTTTGTTTGAGGCTTAATTATACAATATGTATATAATTACTTTGATGTAATATTTGTGTGAAGAACAAGAACAAAATGGTGAATGAGTGTATTGTACAAAGATAAACATGACACATTTTGTTGGGTTGATTGGGTTGGCCTAGTACCATTTACATGGCTTGGCCAGATATTAAATAGTGAGCTCATGAACAATGCCTGTATTAAAAAGTGAGCTCATGAACAATGTATGATGCCCTAGCTTGCAGCCCGCAAGACATCAAGACATTTCCTCATGAAATGATCATAAACGGGGAGTACCACATAGTGAATATCAATAGAAAAACAAATAAAGAGAGATCAAACACTTCACACAATGCCTTGAAGGTAATAGAAACGATGCCCTAGCTCTCAAAGCTCGCAGGTCATCAAGCATTCCAAATGAAAAGATGTAAACAATGCTAGTATTAAACATTGATCTCATGAACAATTTATGATGCCCTAGCTTGCAACCCATGAGCCATCAAGACATTTCCTCATGAAATGATCATAAACGGGAGTACCACATAGTGAATATCAATAGCAAAACAAATAAAGAGAGATCAAACACTTCACACAATGCCTTGAAGGTAATAGCAATGATGCCCTAGCTTCGTGGGTCATCAAGCATTCCAAATGAAAAGATGTAAACAATGCTAGTATTCAATAGTGAGCTCATAAATAATGTATGATGTCCTAGCTTGCAGCCTGCGAGCCATCAAGATATTTCATCATGAAATGATCATAAACAGGGAGTACCACATAGTGAATATCAATAGGAAAACAAATAAAGAGAGATCAAACACTTCACACAATTCCTTGAAGGTAATAGCAACGATGCCCTAGCTCTCAAATCTCGTGGGTCATCGAGCATTCCAAATGCAAAGATGTAAACAATGCCAGTATTAACATTCATATTTTTCCATTAAATAAACAAATGTCATCAAAATGAAATTGAGTTAATGAGAATACAGAGCTCGAATGCCTACCTCAATTGCCAGTGCCCTCTTACCACATAGTGTCAGCCTCTTTGCGCATGCCAAACTCGAATGCCCTCTTCGTTCCACACAAAAGTGCAGTGCCGTCTTTGCGATAGCTCTTCGAATTCACAAATTACAAATGACACTTTCATTTTTATTTTTTTGTTTATAACCAAATGGGTGTTGCAATTACGATGTCATCATCGCTATTACGACACCATCGGGGGCACTTGAAAAAAAAAACACAAAACAAACACAAATTGTAGTGGCGTCGCAAATTGGTGTCGAAATTTGACCCCAAATGTTGTAGTGCCATACATACTAAAATGGGGCTAATATGAGCACCAAAGTAAGGATGCTTACTTTTTAGGATGGTACAGGTTATAAATCCTATACCATTTCTAGTGACTTGTGTAGGAGGATCTATAGGGACTTGAATTCCTTATTCATTTAAGACCAAGACTTTGTCCACTATAACCTTGTTGAGAAGTAATGTCATAACCCACATTGTAATTAGCCTTTAGCATAGAGGGAGAAGGACATTCATCTTGTGGTTTATGAAAATATGTAGCATAAGGAGGAATAGGAAGGGAATGCTTAGGGAGATTAGGACTCCTATCACTATTCTCATCTTCTATAGGTGGGGAAGAAAAAGGTTTATCAAGATCCTCATGTTTACTTAATGTTAGCTTTGATGATAAATTATCAAGTAAATGATTAACATTAGGATTACTAAAAATACTTTGATTTAAAAGAGGAATGCTTAAGATCAACTAAAGAGGTACATGAACTAGCTTCCTTAACTTCATCCATTAAGGTAGGTTTAGGAGGAGAGGGAATATGACTCAATAATGTAGGATTATTAGGAGTATGATCTCTATCTTCATTACTAAAGGATATCTTAGGAGAAGGATTAAGGGTATTTGTGCCAATTTCATCTTTAGGTTCATCATTTTCAATAAATACCTTTATGTAATTAACATATTCCATACATTTTGTAAAAAATTATGTGAAGAAATGACAAGAAATGTGGATAAAAGTCTTGAAAAATGCTTTGTAACGAGGAAGAGAAATTGAAATTATAATGATGATATATGCAAGAAAATAGTGAAAGAATACAAAAATTACAATCTACTTTATGTGTTTGATAATGATAAGTAAGGAAGAATGTAAGGGTGGTCCCACAATACTCTATCCCACATTTTGGCCAACTTTGACACTGAGACAAACATTTTGACAAAAAACTTCTCTTTCAGACACCATTAAGAATTTGAAGATTATGTAAACTAGTGACTTTTAGTATTTTGTTTCTAGTTTCTAAATTGATTTATATCCATTTTTCCTTCTTCAAAAAGTAGTTTGTATGAAAATCAACATTTTGAAGGAGTGACACTCACTTTTTTAAGCATAACTTTTTTTTTTTCTAAAAATGATAAAAATGTAATTCTTTCGAATTTTGTTTGTAACACCAATATCTAGTGCATCTAATTGGTTTCTTTCAATTTGGTTGCATATTTTATAGTTTATTTAGTTATCAAGTGACATTAACTATAATTTGGACATAGGTTCTTTTGATCACTCTATCTTGATCTATATATATTGAAATTCAGTTTTTATTTATTTTTCGTTAGAAAGGTAACTTAAATACCTATTTCCATGATAGTTTTCATAATTCTTTCTTGATTTACTATTTGTCCAGAAGCATCAAACTGAGAAGTTGCTAAATGGTCAGCCAACCTATGTTAAATTAAACTAAAAATAGAAAATCACAATGAACTCAATATATATTAAAATAATAATTTCATTGTAAATCTTGTTTTGAGTAGCATCATATGGCATTTGGGTTTCAAAATATTGTTTTATTTGGTTCTTGATCGAGACCTTCAAAGGGAAGAAGTTTGTAGAAATTTGTTGGCTTTGGGGAGGAAGACATATTTAGGGCCTCTATACGAACACCCCCTCGCATGAAGGGGGTCAACGACCTTCGTGTAAAGGCCCCTTCAATCAAACATGCCTAGTAAAAAATATGGCAACAATGACAATGTCATTATATTAACCAACCATGTTCACAAGAACTAGGTTAGATGGTTTTGGTTTTTTTGGGCGTGACTGTTCATTCACGTATAAATAAATAAAAAAACATTTTATTTTTTATAGAAACATATGCAAGTTAATTCACATTTTTTTATTCGTGGTGAATTTTTCAAAGATATTTTTTTTGAAGAAAGGAAATGGGATATGAGAAGGCAAGACAAAGTAAATCTGCAAGAAATGGCCATCTGGTAGAGAACAAAAAAATTACGAATCTTCATTGGAACGCTATTATAAAACTAAAGAAGGTATGCATCTTTAATTTCACATGCCGGAGCTTTATATGTCTATGTTTTTAGTTTTCTCTAATTTGTTCTAATTTGTCTTTTTTTTGCACACGTAGCTCACAATCAACAAGTACAAGATGAAGGAGAAGCTCAAGAAAGAGGATCAACCTAAGTTGAAGAAATGTATGTTGGACAAGGGTTAGGATCACTTCCTATGGAAGCTCAAGAAATGGATGTTGGAGAAGTTTAGGATCACTTTCTCCTACTTGTATGGATGAACATATAAATCTTACTCAAACTGTAAAGAGAAAAATTAATTATAAAAATCTAGATCATTTACTTGAAATGGATGTGGAGAAATTGTGATCACTTGTTGAACAACCCTTAACTCTCTCTAAGAAGATGTCAATGAATAAGATAGTAATGGAGATAATGGCTAAATTTGATAATCTTGAAACACTTGAACAAGCCCAATTGCTTTCAATTGTACTTATTCAAAAAAAGTTGCAAGAGCCATTACAATTGTTCGGTATAGAGGCAACATCAAAAAAGAAAATTTTCTAGCATGCAAAATGATATTATTAAAAATATTAAGAAAGGTTTGAGCTTTGTAGGGAAGCGATCTTGTTCTAAAGACAAGGCCATTACAAGAAGAGTGATGTTGACATCCATTAGAGGTAACACTATGCCCTAAAATAATCAAATATCTTCAATTTTATCTAAGATTGGTTTTAGTAGGTGTGTACTAATAAAAGTACCTTCATAGAGTTAGCTTGAGAATAAATGAATAAAATAGACTAAATACCATAATTTAAGAGCTATCTAATGCAAATAAAATCAATAAACACCCTATGGATCTCTATTTAAGTATGTTAATGATAAGCTCTCAACAAGCCTCCATTAGTGACAACCTTAAAATGAGAAATGATATGATATGAAACTAATTAAGTGAATTCCCAATTGAAACTAAGCTTAATTAAGTCTAAATTTTCCTTTCTAGCTAAAAAATTCAAGAGGTTTGATGCAATTCTCAGATTTGTGGATGATAATCTCCTGATTTTAGCCTTGCTTTTATAAATTTTGGCAAGTGTAGGGGTGGAGTTGAGTTGATTGTGGTTGGGTTGAGCTTAGGTCCATGGTTCCACCTTTGGAGACAATTTAAATGGATTTTCTTCAAAGCTTGGGACAAAGAGACAAAATGGGTGGTCAAGATGCTCTCACCTTATGTGTGATTGAGATTTGATTTGAGCTTGATCCATGTGAGTTCAATCCTTGATTCCCATTGGTTGAGGCATTTTCCTCTCACGTGGTGGGTGAGGGAAAATAGGGTTTTAATAATTGAGTTAAAATGATTTGTTTAGCCATGTGTACCCCTTGAATAGGTAATTTTATTTAAATTGAACTATACAATTAATTATATTAATTGATTTATCTTGATTTATTTGATTTAAATTGATTGATTGACTTTTGATTTTCAATTAAACTTAGATTTTGTCTTGATTGCAGTTATGCTTTGATTTTAGCTTGATTTCAATTTATTGCTTTGATTTTGCCTTAGTTGCTCATATCATTTAGTCCTGACCATTTTTAGGTGATTACAAATGCCCCTCTTTGAATTGATGTGCAAAGCATATCAGTTCAAAGAATGTCCTGATTGTTTCGATGCAGAGTCACTGATTAGTTGATGTTTGATTCAATATTGATAAATGATATAGATACCGATGATGAAATTGATGAATTTTGATTTGATTGAAGGTCCTGATGTTCATTTTGATGATGGATTGCAGATATGATGCCTGATTCGATATTTTAATGCCCCACTTGATGATTAGTGAATTTTTTTCATTAAATGATTATGTTCCTGATTTGATGTAATGCCTCTGATTCAATGATTATGATGTTGATCTTGATAATATGAGTGTATGCCCCCTCGAAAATGAAATGAAATTTGATTTGGGTGAAAGATGTTGCGTTCTTAAATCCTTTGTGTTGAAACATAATTCAATTAAGTGTGAATTTTGATTTCCGATAATGAATTTGCAATGTTGTGATGAAAAATGCCCTTGATTTGGTTGAATGGGTGTTAAATTTGGGTCCTGGGTCATTTTATGTTCAAAAGTGCCCCTTTTTAGGTAAAAAAGGGCTACATATAGGGGTAAAAGGTCATTTTTACTATTCATTTTTACCCTTCTCTTTGACTTTTCTTCTCTAACCTTCTAAGCTATTTTGTGATTGTGATCTCGATTCAAGAGCATAGGTTCGAGTGAGGTTGACAGTATCAGCATCTGCCTAGCTATGGACCTCCGGTATGTACCCCTGACAACTTAGTTTGTCCATTTTATGCATTTAATTTTTAAAAATTTGGATTTTTCATGGAAAAACCCTTTTTTTCAATTTTTAATTTCTGTTGCACTTTTAAACATTTTAGTAGCACGTACAATTTTATTTGCGCGCATCTACAGTTTTTCACAGCGTGTTCAAACAATCTCACTTCCAAACATTCCAATTAGGTCAAGACTTCACCTTTAAGACTTCCTATTGTGCTTTCAAATTTGATTACGCATTTGAATATTTTAGCAGCATGTACATGGCAATCCTGTAGTGCGTATTAATTCTTGCAGTACTTTAGGTTGTTTCTGTGCTTTCAATACTTTTTGTTGCACTTTTGAAATGTTTAGTTGCACATTTGCATTTCTATGCTTTTAAACAATGAAATAGCGCGTACACCCTGTTTAGCAAAATTTGTGAACCTTTTAGTCAGTTTTCTAGTTCATCTGATGTTGTCAATTAGTTGATTGGCTTAGGTTTTTGAGTCATGTTTATAGCAAGTCGTGTGATGTCAGTTCGATGTCAGTTCTAGTCACTTGATATTGAATTTTTTATTGTCTATCTTGATTTAGATGGTTGATAGTGATGATGAATTTTATGTCCTCTCTAAATAGAATCAGGAAAATTGATTGTGGTTTGATTAGATTTGATTGGTCGATTGACTTATGATGATCCAATAGTTAATGATTTTGATTTCTGATGTGTTTAAACTTGCTTCTACAGGCTCAGCTTCGAAAGCTAGCTATCCGAGGTTTGTTTCCCTTACGTTTTGACATGATTGACGATCTCAGTGGGTCAGAGCACCAAGTGATTGGTCGATGTGGATTGTCCTTCTTGCTTTATTTCCCTTGATTTTGTGTGAATCGAGGTCTCCTGGCAACTATGGCAGAGCATTGGCACTCTAACCATAACACTTTCCACTTTCCAATTGGGGAGATGACTATCACCCCTGACGACGTGTATTGGTTGTTGAGGATCCCCACCTATGGGGAGATAGTGTACAATAATCAGGTCTATGATGGCACAATTTGTAGACATCTCTTTGGCGACCCTACCATTGGAGATGAGAGTATCTTATGGGCGTAGTTTACTTCCTTCCCCATACTTTGAGCAGTACTTGAGGTTCTAGTCGGTGGTTTCTTGGTTCCATATCTACAAGGACATGGATTTGCAGTTGGCTGGGGTAGGATACTAGAGGACATGATTTCCCATGCTCGCAGGTTTGATTGGGGCCCATGCGTGTTCTCTTAGCTATATCACGAGTTTCATGACGTGGTATATCAATGTGATGCTACTCTTTCTATCGGGGTAGTGCTACTTTAGCCATGGACATGGGAGCATATTCATGTGACTCGACCCATTGCAGTGCATCATCAAGATCCAGGATGTCCTTTTACATTTATATATGAGGGGATGGTTGTCCAGGCCCACCTGGGCAAGGTTGATTACTAGAAACACATTATTGATGATTTAGATCAAGTGGTCTGGATACCAAGTCTGGGATGTGAGGTATGGCCTGAGGATGCATTAGAGCTTCCCTTCATGTGTATGCCACATTGGATGATAGGGCGGACACCCTTGATTATTGAGTGATTCTATTTTCATCAAGTTCTACGATAGTTTGACCGACCACAGGGGATGCCACAGGGGTTGGCTTTATATGCTTGAGTACAGGTGGAGAGATCCATTTGGGGTCCTCAGATATATTATAGGACAACTTGAGATGAGTTGTTACAGCTACTCCATCTTGCGTGGGACATGAGGGAGCACATTGTTGATGCTGGCATGACCAACGGCTATGCACAATGGTTCTTACAGAACCCATTCCCTAGGTTCACTGATCCTGTAGAGCCAGTACCTAGGATCAAGGAGAAGTCTGATGATGATGGGGGTGATGGTGGTGGTGGTGGAAGACAAGGTCATTGGGGATGATGGGAAGGCAGAGCGAGATGAGGTGGCAGGAATGTCATTCCTATGATTATTGCCCCCACTCCGGTCAGAGTTGAAGTCTGCATGAGAGGTGGATGGGTTTGGGTTTGAGGTGTTCTTTTCAGGGCTCTACATCAAGTTGGTGTGGATAGACTAGTCAGATGGGGCCAGCACAGAGTTCAGGTTTACAGGTAGGTTTCCCCACAGGTCATGGCAGATATTGATGTGCAGGTTGCCCAAATTTTGGTGGATCAGGCATAGGCACCCCTAACACCTCCTCCTCCACAGGGTCCTCTTCCTTCTACCCAGCTTCCATCTTCTTGTTCTCTTCCATCTTCTTCTATTCCATCTTCTTCCATGGCTCTTCCACCATAGGGTCCTTTTCCACAAGTTCCTTTATAGACTCCTCCTGTACAGGTACCAACACAGGTACCTCCTGCACTAGCATTGGCCTCTGATGTTCAGTCTTTATAGTCTTAGATATCAAAGATTAGACAAAAGGTTACACAGATCAGTACCATGATGCATACATTTATGGTTGCTATGAGCTAGCATGGGCTACAGGCAAGCTATAGTTGAGGCCCTGATATAGGTCCTGGTACTGATGGTGCAGGTGGTTCTGGCAGTTGATATATATATATATATATATATATATATATATATATATATATATATATATATATATATATATATATATATATATATATATGATGAGCCATTATTGATGTACATTATGATTTTTTGTATGATACCGAGACATTGTACTTATTATTCTTTTATCAGATGATGTTATTTATGATTTGATACTTTTAATATTTGATGGACATTTGATGATACCATGGACTTTATTTTCTTCGATAGGTTTTCATTATATGCTGTCATTATGTGTTGGACTTCTTTTTAGGTGCTTTATATGATATGTAGATCTATATGATTTATCTTTATATGCTATGTTTTTATGCTTTTCAAATGCAGTTTATGATATGAATGTACATGTTATGTTTTGATATGGATGTCTTATTTATGACATAGATTAGATGGATGCATTTAATATATGGTTTAATGATTTAATGATTAATGCTATATGATGATGTTTATGGATGCATTTATATGATGTTATGGATGATGTAATGCAATGTAATGTGATGGATATAAATGAGATGTAAATGTAATGGATGGACATATATGATTTAATGTGTGGATTTAGTGAGCATAATGATTAATATTACAATAGATGTAATGATATAATGATTAATGTGTTTTACTAACCTTGTGATAAATGAATAATGTATGATGGATGTAATGCAATTGGGTGATTTAATGCAATGCAATGATGCACTTAATACACTTATACTCCTAAATATAATTTCAAAGTTTTAAAATGGAATGAACCCTAATGAATGTACCTTAATGAATAGTGCAATAGACCAATGAGATGAAATTAAATGCAATGTTTAGAATGAACTTAATGCAATGTAATTAATAACCTCCTGGTGTGAACTAAATTGATTTATGCAATGAAGGCAATTAAAATGATGGGAACTAAAATGAATGTAATCTAATGCAATGTAATTTTAAAATGAACTTAATGCAACTTTAGAAAGGATCTAAAATGAATGTAGGTGAAAAGATGATAATTGAACCTAAATGCAACATGATTTAAATGCAATTAATCTAATGTAGTGCACCTTTGATTTAGATTTTTGATTTCCAACACTCTATCACATAAGGTTAATTTTGATGATCTTTTGATTCTAGTTTATTCCACCCCCTCTTTTCTCTTTTCAATTCATTTTTTAAGCTAAGAAAAACAAACAACTTAAATGCATTTAATCTAGTATAGATGCAGCTAGCTGTCACTATTCACAAATTAGGAGCTTACATTTATCATCAAACAATTTTGAGACTTGAAATTGATACAATCATCACTGGTTCAACCATGGTGATATGAATACATTTTTCCTTTCCATGTTGCATTCCAAATCCTGGTACAACTAGAACTGATTGAAGTCAATCATGAGAGTATGAATACGGCTTTCATTCGATTTAGTGTTGCAAGTGGATTTTGGTATTATGGTATTTAACTTCAAAATATCTAAGGTATCATGTCGCGTAAACAAACAAAGATCTTGGTTTTTCCATATGTACATGATGAAGGGTGCTCCCCTTAATACCACAAACACATAACAGAAACAGAGAAACAACAACAATATGCAAGAATAGAAAATTGGCTTCTTATTATCTCCACAAATGTGGAATTACAAACTTTCAAAATTACAATATGCAAAGCCACATGGGCACTCCCTTACAATATTCTGTAGGACAAAGCCTCGAATCAATACCCAGATCTCTACCCAGAAATGTCCCGAACTGCCCTGAACTATCTAAAACAACACTACAGGCCTTCCTCATATAGGCATTTTCCACAGCCTAAGAAGGTTATGTAATACCCCAAAAATGGGCTATAGGTTCATTAACCTCCTATATCGACACATCGAACAAAATCGACATCAAAGTCCTAACCTAAGGCACATCTAAACATTATTGAATCCTAATTGATTATCTCAAATTTTGCATTAGAGAATATTTCATATTCCTAAAATTATCCTAATTATCTTTGATTTAATAATTATTTGGCGATAAATCCTATTTATCCTAAAGTTTGATTAATTGAATATTCTGAATATTTAATTAATTAGATATAATACTGCCACTTAATTATTTAATTGGATTTAATTATATTTATTCCTAAATTGTATTATTTCATTTTGACAATAAATCAAATATCTTATGACTAATTGATTAAATTCTTATTTAATTAATTAACATCAATTGTCAAATTTAATAATATAGTTTTTGAATAAAAGTTTGATTTAATAATTGATTAACCCATAAATCAATTATTTTATTTTTAAAATCAGTTAAGTTGACGATAAATCACTTTATTTATTTATTTAATTCATGATTAATTATGCACATCCAAAAAAATAGTTAAATATAAATCAGAAAATCAATTCAAGTTGTTTTAAAAATAAACTCAACTCTCTTTTGAGTTAAAAGCTGATCTCAACTTCTGATTTAAATCAAAAAGCTATTTTTGCATGATTTATTGTGAGTTAACTATCTTTAATTCCTTGTTGACTCAAAAATCAACTAGAGTGATTTATGGCTTATTCCATACATCCCCAAAGCCCTGGATTTCTATAAAATCAAGGCTCAGCTCTTCACAAATATCTCATAATTTTGCAAACTTATGTTGGCGAATTGGTATCTGAAGAATTGAAGCTTCTTTGCGAATCAACAACTTTTGTGAGATCATTCATATTTTAGTATATCATTGTTAGATTAATTGTATTGCATATCAGTTTTTCATATAGATTAGATTTCATATCATTTTTCATCATAATTGCATCTAAAAACCAAAAAAATAGATTAATTTGCATCTAATTCATATCTAGATTTTGCATTCAAATCCTTCGTTTAGGTGTCGTCAAGGTCACTGATCTCAGTCCAATCTAAGAATACATACTTGCATCTACTAGAAGGCAGTAAATCATTTGGTTAGTTTAGTTTTCATTTCATTGCACGATTTCAATTTTTGCTAACTTCTAATGTTTTACTAAAGTGTTGTGTCTACAGCTAGGTACAAAATTCACACACACATTTCTTGCGCCCACCGTGGGGCCCTAAAACGGGTTTCCATTCAATTTTTATCAATTTCTATCATCTTCTTGTCATTTTCTGTTCCAAGCTGTGATTTTTAATTTTTGCTCGTACAATTTTTGTACGAGTTTTGTCAGAAACTCATACCAGGAGATACCCACTGTCGTACGACAGTTGATTTGATCGAGAGTCATACCATCAAGATCACAGTGTTGTTTGGAATCTCGATTGTTGTTGTAATACCGCAAAAATGGGCTATAGGTTCATTAACCTCATATATCGATTTATCAAATGAAATCGACATCAAAGTCCTAACCTAAGGCACATCGACACATCATCGAATCCTAATTGATTATCATAAATTCTACATCGGGGAATATTCCTAATCATCATAATTATCTTTAATTTAATGATTATTTGGAGATAAATCCTATTTATCCTAAAGTTTGATTAATTGAATATTCTCAATATTTAATTAATTAGATTTAATTCTGCCACTTAATTGTTTAATCAAAGTTAATTCTATTTATTCCTAATTGTATTATTTAATTTTGACAATAAATCAAAATTCCTATCATTAATTGATTAAATTCTTATTTAATTAATTAAAGCAAGTTGTCATATTTGATGATATTATTTTTGAATAAAAGTTTGATTAAATGATTGATTAACCCATAAATCAATTATTTTATTTCAAAAATTAGTTAAGTTGAGAATAAATCACTTTATTTATTTATTAATTCATAATTATCCATGTGCACAATCAAAGAGCAGTTAAACTCCAAATCAGAAAATCAATGCAAGTTATTGACTTTTTGGAACTCAACATCATTTTTGAGTTTTAAAGTTGATCTAAACTTCTAATTTGAGTTAAAAAGTTGTTTTTGCATGATTTGCATGTTTTTGTGAATTAAATTATCTTTATTTAAAAATAACTCAAAATCAAGCTGAGTTATTTGAGTGATTTATGGCTTTCTTCCATGCATCCTCAAAACTCTGGATTTCTATAAATTAAGGCTTTAGCTCTTCACAAATCATCTCTCAAATCCACAAGAATTGCATAATCACGTTGTCAAATTGGAAACTGAAGAATCATCTTTGCGAATCCAAGCTTTGTGAGATCAATATTGCATAGTTTTTCATATCATATTAGTTTTCATTTGTTAGATCATTTAGCATATCATAGCATATCAGTTTTTCAGCATATCATAGATTCATATCAAGTTTTCATCTTATTGCATAGAAAATAAAAAAAATAGATTAATTACATTCATATTTCATATAAGTTTTGCATTCAAATCCTTCATTTAGGTGTCGTCAAGGTCACTGATCTCGATAACAATCTGAGAACATCATACTCGCACCTATTAGGAGGCAGTAAATCGCCTGGTTAGTTTAGCTTTCCATTCATTGCACGATTTCGGTTTTGCTAACCTCTAATGTTTTACTGAAGTGTTGTGTCTATAGATCAGGTACAAAATTCACACACACATTTTTGGCACCCACCGTGGGGCCCTGAAATAGGTTTCCATTTCAATTCTATCAATTTCTATCTTTTTCTCCTCGGTTTCTATGCAAAACTACAATTTTTAATTTATGTCCGTACAATCTTCGTATGAGTTTCTGACAAAAGTCATTTCACACTGTACCCACTGTCGTATGATATTCTATCAGATCAAGGATCATGTCGTGCTGTACACACTATCATTTGAAAGTTCAACTATCATTTCACAGAACACCCAGTGTCATACGAGTTTTCTGGACTGTCATCTAGGAGCACACCCACTGTCGTATGAGTTTCATAATGTCATCTGGTAATAGACCCACTATTGTATGAGTTTCAGCATCAGATTTCAACTGTCATTTCATTTTTCAGGGTAGTTTATCATATTTGGTTTTCAGATTTCGACTAACGGCTAATCTTGACAATTGAAATTCTCTATTTTTGATTGACTCTTGCTGGTTTTGATTGGAAAAAGTGTAAGAATTGCTAAAAGCAGGTAAACATCTACTAAGCGAATTGTGAGGATTCCATGTATTCTCCTCAATCTGATAACATTTCAATTTGGATCCTAAAATGAATCTCTCATGTGTTTGGCTTGAGTGTTTTCTTTGCATGCTTTTCTTCAAATTTGCATAATTGAATACTAGGTTGCAACACCTTAAGTATTCATAGGCAGTCTTAGGATATTTTTGATTGATCTTATTAGCAAAATTAGGATACTGGACTCGCTTATTCTTACTCGCCCCTCGTTTCACCCCGTGGTTGCAAGGTCAATGCCATATTCAGGGGAGGGGTCTACTTAGAAAGAGCGTTAATTGTTCCACCAGTTCTTTCCCATTTTGTGCTTTTTGGATCTCATTAGTATTCTAGGGTGTGGACTTGCTTTTAAATTTGTGTGAGGAGTTAAATGCACCACTTTGTGGACTCACCTCATGTTTATTTGGAGCATTAAGTGTACCACCTTTTGTGCTTTTGAATGCTTTTGGATAGATTTTTTTTCTGATATATCTGTGAAAACATAGTAATTAGGCCCTATGAACACTATTTGTGGTTCTTGAGAGATTGGATTCTCAGTGAAATCCTTCTTGATGATGAAATCCTTGTAGGTAGGGAGGATACTTAGTGCGTCTCACATTCTACTTGGTCTGTGCATCTTCCCTTATTGATTGATACATTCTCTCTCCAGAGAGGTTGATAGATCACGTGGGGTTGATATCATAGACTTTGGTGAGATAATCTTCATCTTAGCGTGTCAGATTTATCTGCCTGCTTTGTCTGGGTTAAAAGTGAAAAGGCGTCAAACCCTTGGATTTGGAGCCAAGTCCCCTTGTGGTATACTATTGTGAGTCACCTTTAGAGAGGGTTAACTGTAGCGGACACTCCCTTCACAGGGCAAACTGCGTTGACAGAACCTTGAGCAGTAATAGCCATTTTTGCCATGGTAGTGATAGCCGCTATATAAATGTCCTTGTGGAAGAAATCTTCATAGGTGTGGTTCATTGTTGGGTTGTTAGATCTCCCAAGCAGCTCCTGATTGATTAAATTCTTGAACTGTGTCAAAACCCTGGTGCGCCGGGATTGGAGTTCACCCCTTTGGATCATAAAAGTTGCAGAGTCAAACCATTACTAAAAACCCTAGAGAGGCCAAATTTTCATTTTTCTAGGATATATGTGTGTCATTGCAAAACATTTTGGAACATACACAATTAGCACTTCTGAGGATTAGAACAAATAAAATCACTTGATTGTCCATGCGCAAGGTTGCTTTTGCCCTTGTTCATTTTTTTCAAAGATGCTTAAAATCACTTGCTTATTGTTTTGCATACTTTTTTATCTATCTGGTTACTGAAAATGAACAAATCTATTACAATCCTCGAATCTGGACAGTACAATTTGCAAACAATCTGACACTAAAAACCCTAAATTTGCAAAAATTGAAGTGAAATTCCTTTTTGGAGTCAGAAGTCATCTCAGGAGGTCAGAAAGTCATATGAGTTTTTGTCAAATGTCATTTCATCCATGCGCAACTGTCGTATGGTAAGGAACCTAGTGTCGTACAAGTCTTTCTGCCAGTCAAATTCAAAAAAGTCAAATCTTGCTAGCAACTATCGTACGAGCTCTTCAATTGTCATTTCATATCATACCCACTATCGTGCGAGTTTTGCAACTGTTGTACGAGCTTTTCAATTGTCGTTTCATAGCATACCCACTGTCATATGAGTCTACATAGTGTCGTTTGGGAAAATTTTGAAAGTTGTCATAAAATTGTCAGAATTGCTAGATACTCAGCTTTTTCAGCCTATTTCCAGACCCTGTCGAACAAATCACTGTGTCAGGAACAGAGCAGTAGCTATTGAGAACCCTATCATTTTCCAAGAGTGGCCTTTTGAATCCAATCCAACCTTCTGTTTAATCGATTTGAGTCTTTATCATCTTATGTCAAAACCTTGTCATAACTATCAATCTTCAATAAAAAATAGACTAAGTGTTGTGAACTCATGTCCGCTATCTTTTGGGCAATCTACCCATACATCCAGGGCACAGTATCCTTCACCCACGTCTAATCAAATCTTCAAATCAATCAAACCTTGACAAGGTTGTGTCATCTGATCATCTCGATTCAATTCAATCTTCAGTTGTCTTCATCTTATTCTTTTGCTTCACCTAAGGTTAATGGTGGAAACTAGAGCTTCCTCCCATAAGAAATCTGGGGAAATATCTCATACTTTACCTTTGACTCACATAGGTCCAACTTTTGAGCAACTCCGTGATTCTGGTCTTTACGAAGACGACGGTCTTGGCAACTTTCAATTGAAATCTGGTTACATTCCCCCTCCATCAATTTAAGGAGTCAATCAACAAACTCTACATCAATCTATTCCAGGGAGTCCTAAAACTCCTAACATGTCTCAAAAAATCAATACACATGAGGAATAAATTCTAATCACAGCTACGATGAAATAGATACACGCTATGCAAGTCAAACTTAACAAACTTGAGAAAGAAAAGGAACCTAAAGAGTTCTCCATGGAAGCTCTATGCCCTTTTCCATTTGATAAAGCCTTGTACATATCACCATGCCCTTAGACAGAATGTGATCAACGTGACAACCCTTATGATACCTCTTCCACGGAGAGTGACACATCCATCTTTGGAGACAATGATGACTATGATGATGGACAATATAATGATACTTATGACACCTATGTTCCTAAGAATCCTCCTCATCGTGTGTTCCTACTTACTACAAATGGGCCATCACATTGGATAGATCGTGATGGTGATCCATATGATTCTGATTTTGAAAGAGACTTTGATGATTTTTGTGAACAATACCTAGTTGACACGTCTACTTCACTTGAGGAAGAGAAAGTTTTTCATGCTGATTACAAAAGTAAATACTATAAGAATCTCTCCTCTAAGAACTCTCAGGCTGAAAATAAAGATTACACTCTCAAGCAAGATCATGTTAATGTTGGACCTTTGTCTTGTGATGGTTCCCATCTGTCCCCTACTTCCTCCAGTACCCATACATTTCCTAAAGCTTCTGAGCCTTTCAAAGCTTTCACAGAACCTTCATCCGACACAAGCCCTAATACTTTTCATCCAGTTTCCTATAGTTATCCTCAAGGGCTACCTCTTAAAGAAAATCAAGCTAACCTTCACTTGGCTGCAAATACTTTCAATAATGCTAAACCCAAAGAGCCTAATCCTTTGTATGCTATAATGCCTACTCCAGCTAGTGCTTCCTCATCTCTTCCAAAGTCTTCCATACAATCCCAACATGTTTCCTTGTCCTTAGAAGTAGCTCCATGTCAAGAGGACTCTAAAAATGATAAAGAAAAGAACATAAAGAAAGATCAAGATCAAGAACCCTCCATGTCATCCAATCCTTTTCATGATATCTCTTATCATCTTCAGGGTTCTTTTGATCCTGCACACCCTTTTTCATGCGTTCCACCATGTCTTAAATCTTCTCCTAAGAAAGATCAAGCTACTACTTACACCGTTGAGCTTATTGACAATCAAAATGACCTTACTACACTTGCGCTTTCCAAAGATGATACTTCCATTAAGGTTGGTAAAAATGGTGTTGTTACTTCCAATGTTAAGCCTATTGAAAATCAAGAGAAAAATTATGAGCTTATGCTATCCAACGATCATTGTCAAGATCAAAGTCTTCCATCTTCTTATTCTACCACTCCATGTTTGTTTCCACTTTCTACTCTTCCTAAGTCTTTGCAAGCTTTGAACAATCCTATCAAAGAAGGTGCTCATATTCAAGATGTCCACGATTCTATTGAAAATTCTAATGCTCACTCTAAAGATGTTGATATCCTTGGTTGTCATATAGATGCTGATGAACTAATTGATTATCCTTTTGCGTCTTCCACTTCCATCCTTGGACCTCTTCCACCACTACTAAGGGCTTCATGTCTGCCTTCCATCTTGGGTCCTTATGTCCCTTCACTTTCCCCTCCTAACTCTCCTAATTCACCATCCATCTTGGGTCCTTACATACCTCCATCTCATATCTTTCCTCAAGATCAACACAGATGCACACCCTTGAATCCTTTTCATCCACCCACCCTTCTAAACCAGTCATATCCTCCTTCTTCCACAAGTCCCAAGTCTTTTGGAAGTAACTTGAATGTTCAATACAAGAAAAAGAAGCAATACAAGAATCCATCAAAAAAAGAAGATCACCATGTCTCCTCTAATCGACATGGAGGCATAAAGTCAAAAGAGATATCGAAGAAAAAAACTACAAGACAAGTATGGGTTCCAAAATCCATCATTGAAGATATTCTCTCTAGATCATCAAACGGAAATAAAAAGCTTACTGCTATATGGATTCCAAAGTCTCTCTTGAAAGAGTCTAGTGTTGAGAAAAAAGTGAAGTTGACATTCAAGCTTCCAAAGGCTTCCACTTCATCTTCTTCCAAAAATATTATTCCATTCCATGCGCCTAAACCTCAACCTCTGCTATCCATTCGCCATATTCCTTCACATATTCCTTCATTCACGTTTCCTCCATTCTCTAACCACCCTTTAAGGTGTGTGTTGATGTTGATCTTGCCTTTCTTTCCATCTACCCTTTCACGATCCTTCCATTCATTATCCTTCTACCTTCTATCCTTTTTCCTCATTTGCCTATTCCTCCTATCTTCCAACCTCACTTGCTTTACATAAAACCTTATCCTCCATTTTTCTCTTCCATCTCCCTTTTCCTATCAGCATCTTTGAGAATATCATTTTGAATCCTTGGCATATCATGGTTTATCCTTTCAAGGAGCATTATCTAAAAAGCTTGCCTTCTTCCAAAAAAAATTAAATTAAATTAAATTAAAAATGTGCCTTGGTGAAAACTTGGAAATAGGCACTTTGGTAGCAAAAGTAAAGAGAAATAAATTTGTCTTGTGGTGAAAACCACTCCCTTGTGGTGCCTTGGATAAGTACCATGATGAAAACCTAGCAATCAAGCATCATGCATAGTTCTTTTACATATTTCATCCATTTCATCTTCTCTCTTTGATCATGACAATGTTGATCTATACATGAATATTTGGCTATTTTGTGAGCTATCTTATGATGATCTTGCTTTCATTCCCTTCATGTTTAGCCTTCATGTCTATCTTCCTCCATTCATTTTCACCTATCACTATCATTTTCCCCTTTGGTCTTGATCTAAAAATAAAAAAAGAAGAAGAGTAAAACACGGTGCTATGAAGCCTCTTGACATGTCTACTCCTTTGGACTGCATCCTTTCCTACTCTTTTACTATGCTTTTGTGACTTATCCTATGCTGGCCTTTCATTGCTTGTCCAAATATGGTTTACATGACAATTTTTCCCTAGCTTGGGTATTCTTGAGGAGTTTTCCCTTGAGGATTTCTTCCCTTCATTCTCCTTCATTCTCTTATCTTCCATCTCTTCTACCAGCTTGCCAATCTCTCTTGTTCTCCACCTTGCTAGACATTGGGACTGCATGATATGATCTTGCTTGGGAGTTTGAAATGGAAAAAGATGCTATCAAGTATACCAAGTATTAGAACAAGTATCAGAACTAGTATTAGAACCAGTATCAGAACCAGTATTAGAACAAGTATCAGAACAAGTATCAGAACTAGTATCAGAACCAGTATCAGAACTAGTATCAGAATAAGTATCAGAACACCCACTGGGGCTACACCTTTCACTTTAGTTTATGAATTTGAAGTGGTACTGCCTATTGAGGTTGAAATCCCATCACTAAGAATCAGAATGCATGGTCTAGTAACTAATGATGACTACAAAGTGTCTAGGTTGCAAGAACTTGAACTACTAGATGAGTGCAGACAAGTAGCGTATGATCATCTCAGAGTATATCAAAAAAGAATGTCTAGGGGCTACAACAAAAAAGTCAAACACAAAGAATTTTAGGTTGGTGATCTAGTCTTGGGAGAAAATCCTAAAAATCAATCACATCAAGAACGCAAGGGGAAGTTTGAACCCAATTGGCTGGGTCCTTTTGTAATCACTACTAATTTTGGCTCTAGTACCTATCAACTCTCAATGACTGAAGGAGAACAGCTCTAAGAACCAATCAACGTTCTCCATCTAAAGAAATTCTATGCCTAAGGCATTCAATCTATGGTAAAATGTCCTGAAAAAATTATAAAAATCAGAAAAAGTCCTGAAAAAATGAACATCTTGGTGAAAACCTAGCAATGAGCACCTTGATGATTCACAAAAAAATTGAAAAAATAAAAAATACAAAAAAATGAGAAAAAAAAAAAGTTTCTTGGTGAAAACTTAGAAACAGGCACCTTGGTAGCAAAAATAGAATCTCTGCCAAGATGGTGAAAACCTGGCAAACGGGTGCCAATTGTTTCAAAATGCTCCATCTATCAGTGCAATCTTGGTCTTTCCCAGCTTTGAATCTTGCTTTAGTTTGTACATATCTCCCGGTTTGTTTCAGCATTCCTATTTTCAATAAGTCAGTTTTTACACCAATTTGCTCAAGTGTCTGTATCCTATCAATGTTTAACACTTGGGGGAAATCAAAGTCATATCCTATGGGCTCCAATGTATTTGAGACGTATCATATCCAGTCAGAGTCCTTTGAAGCTTCATCTGAGTCAGTCAGTCAGTCTTGTCTGCAGAAAGGATTTTGCATCTACAACAACGCAATCAAACATCAAACGCAAACTGAAAACAATTTGTGCTTTTTACATGCTTTTATCTCCTTGTATGCTTATTGATTCTCATTGAGATTTTTGCATATTGTGTCCTTTCGAGCTCTTTGATGATGTCCTTTATAGGATTTAGAGAGTGATGACTGGGGACATAATCTTTTATTTGTTTTCTTCTTGTATGTGGAAATCTAACAACTTTGAAAATTCTGGATTGAAATGGTGTCCGATTGTAAGAGCCTCTATCTTGAATTGGATGGCCATGTGTACCTCGACCATTGATACCCAGGAAATCCAAGAAAGTTTGATCTAACTATTTTCTTTTTGAGTGAGTTCTTTCTCCTATTGTGAAATGTGATCTTACCTAAGGATGTGAACGATAAAGGGTCACTACGGGTAATTCACATTGGATTTAGAATGATCTCTTGATTGTTTGATGTGTTTGTACTGCAAAGCATATTCAGGTCATCATGACATTTATGTTTTGATGCTTATACAAATTTCTATATCAAAATGGACATGATATTCAAGTCATCCTGGCATTTATGCCTTGGTGCTTATATCTAATCCGACATTCCGAAAACAAAATCAATATTCATATATCCATGGTTGTTGACCAGTGGGTGTTGTATTGATTCTTGCGCATACAAATCGATATTCATATGTCTATGGTTTCATAGCTAGAGGGCATTGTATTGATTTATTTGGTTACCTAAAAGTTCAATGATGATAACATATCGACACATGGTCGGTGAGTAGGTCCTAGGTCCTAGGTTGCATTTCATTTTGCATGTTTCTTTGCATTTTGCATGTCTGCATGATCTCACAAATGTTTGGAAACACTTAAGAGCTTAAAAAATTCTTCATATCAATTCTTCACATCCAACAAGAGTTGAATCTTACACGAAGGTCCATCCAAGGAAATAGCAAGTAGAATCCATTTTCGGAATTAAAATTCAAATCTGAGATCATTTACTATGTCAAAATCATGATTTAAAATTTTTGGACCCAGGACGGTCTACTGCTTGCATATTCGACCTTCGATCATCACAGAAATCCAAAATTCAACCTAACTGATTATCTTACATCAAACTATCAAAATTTCAACTTGGTCAACCATGGTCAACTCATGGTCAAACCTAGTTAAACTTGGTCTCTAGGACCTCCAAACGATGTAGAACATGTTCTCGAATGTGTATAACCACTTTTCAAATCCATTAACATGCTTCTGAACTATTAACACTGACTTCTCTTGTCAGATTTTGATTTTAATCCCGAAGGGGGCATGGTATTGCATATCATTCAAAGTCTGTAATCATATCTTTATTGATATCATATCTTTCCTCAGTAATCAAGATAACAACCATGTCTAGTTACTGATTCATCAAAAGTCCTCATCGCTTGGGGCAAATCAATCATTGCTCGGGGCATATCAGATTCATCGAGATCCATATCAATCTGGTATTCTCTTAATCTTGTAAATTGTATCAATTTTTGCAACTATCGGTTCATTAGTGTTATTTCCTTGGTTCTTCGATAATTGAAGGGTTCAGATGTGATACCTACGTGATTCTTCAAAGGAAAATCGAGTCTGGAATCGGTCACTCACTTCTTCACAATCATAAGGTTCAGAATCAGACATTTTGGCGCTTTTGTTTCATTGGTTCATCGTTGCTATAGTGAACATTATCTTTGGTCATTCAGGACCTAATATCATCATATCTTTCATATTAGTTTCATATCTTTATCGTACACAGACTATCTTTGAACCACTGCGCTTCGCACAACAATTCAAAGAGGGGAAAAATGTAATACCCCAAAAATGGGCTATAGGTTCATTAACCTCATATATCGACATATCGAATGAAATCGACATCAAAGTCCTAACCTAAGGCACATCGGTACATCATCGAATCCTAATTGATTATCATAAATTCTGCATCAGGGAATATTCCTAATCATCATAATTATCTTTAATTTAATGATTATTTGGTGATAAATCCTATTTATCCTAAAGTTTGATTAATTGAATATTCTCAATATTTAATTAATTAGATTTGATTCTTCCACTTAATTGTTTAATCAAAGTTAATTCTATTTATTCCTAATTGTATTATTTAATTTTGACAATAAATCAAAATTCTTATCATTAATTGATTAAATTCTTATTTAATTAATTAAAGCAAGTTGTCATATTTGATGATATTATTTTTGAATAAAAGTTTGATTAAATGATTGATTAACCCATAAATCAATTGTTTTATTTCAAAAATTAGTTAAGTTGAGAATAAATCACTTTATTTATTTATTAATTCATAATTATCCATGTGCACAATCAAAGAGCAGTTAAACTCCAAATCAAAAAATCAATGCAAGTTATTGATTTTTTGGAACTCAACATCATTTTTGAGTTTTAAAGTTGATCTAAACTTCTAAATTGAGTTAAAAAGTTGTTTTTGCATGATTTGCATGTTTTTGTGAATTAAATTATCTTTATTTAAAAATAACTCAAAATCAAGCTGAGTTATTTGAGTGATTTATGGCTTTCTTCCATGCATCCTCAAATCCTTGGATTTCTATAAATTAATGCTTTAGCTCTTCACAAATCATCTCTCAAATCCACAAGAATTGCATAATCACACTATCAAATTGGAGACTGAAGAATCATCTTTGCGAATCCAAGCTTTGTGAGATCAATATTGCATAGTTTTTCATATCATATTAGTTTTCATTTGTTAGATCATTTAGCATATCATAGCATGTCATTTTTTCAGCATATCATAGATTCATATCAAGTTTTCATCTTATTGCATAGAAAATAAAAAAAATAGATTAATTGCATTCATATTTCATATCAATTTTGCATTCAAATCCTTCGTTTAGGTGTCGTCAAGGTCACTAATATTGATAACAATCTGAGAACATCATACTCGCACCTATTAGAAGATATTAAATCACCTGGTTAGTTTAGCTTTCCATTCATTGCACGATTTTATTTTTGCTAAACTCTAATGTTTTACTGAAGTGTTGTCTACAAATCAGGTACAAAATTCACACACACAGCTGTATGATTTGGTACCCAGTGTCGTACGAGTTTCTGGACTGTCATCTAGGAGGTGACCCACTGTCGTATGAGTTTCAGTGCCAGGTTTCAATTGTCATTTCACTTTTTTAGGCAGTTTTACAGATTTGTTTTCCTGATTTGGACTAATAGCTAACATTAACGATTGAAATTTGCTATTTTTGATTGATTTCTGCTAGTTTTGGTTGGGAAAAGCGTGAGAATTGCTAAAAACAGATAAAAATCTACTAAGCATGTTGCGAGGAATTTAGGTAATCTTCTCACTGATAACATTTTGATTTGGATTAAAAAGAACTCTTGCGTGTCAAGCTTGTGTGACCTTTATTTCTTTCATGTCACAGATTTCATTTTGGGCTATTAAAAATGAACATAGATTTGCTTTTCAGCATCTTTGTTACACATAGTAAATAGGCTCTATGAACACTATTTGTGGTTCTTGAGAGAGTGGGTTTCTAACGAAACTCTTCTCAATGAAGGAACCCTTGTAGGTAGGGAGGATATTGAGGGAGTCTCACGTTCTACTAGATTTGTGTGTCTTCAGCTTCTAATTGACACATTCTCTCTCTGAAGAGGTTGATAGATCATGAGTGGTTGACATCATAGATCTTTGTGAGTTAATCTTGGTCTTAGCATGTCAGATTAATCTATCTGCTTTGTTTGGGTTAAAAGTGAAAAAGGCTAGAGGATTATGCTCTACTCCCTTTTTGGGTAGTACCAAAAACTCAGATTCTTGAATCTGGAACCAGTCTCTATGTGGTATATTTTGTGAGTCACCTTTAGAGAGGGTTAACCATAGTGGACATTCCCTTAATTGGGTCAACCACATTGACGGAACCTCAAGCGGTAATAGCCATTTTCACCATGGTAGCAACAGCTACTATATAAATGTTCTTGTGGAGGAAATCTTCACAGGTGTGGTCTCTTGTTGGCCTGTCATATCTCCTTAGCAGATCCTAAAGATTAAGTTCTCAGACTGTGTCAAAACCCTGGTGTGCCTGGATTGGAGTTTGCCCTCTTGAGATCACAAAAGTTGCAGAGTCAGACCATTACTAAAAACCCTAGTGAGGCCAAATTTTCATTTTTCTAGGAATATGTGCGTTATTGCAAAACTTTTTGGAACATACACTATTAGCACTCCTAGGGATTAGCACAATTCAGTCACTTGATTGTTCATGTGTAGGGTTGCTTTGTCCCCTGTTCATTTTTTTTAGATGTGCTTGGAATCACTTGCTTGTTATTTTGCGTCCTTGTTTATCTATTTGGTTACTAAGAATGAACCAATTCGCTACAGCCTTCAAATCTGGACAGACAATTTTGTGAACAATCTGAAACTGAAAATCTCAAAAATTGCAAAATTTGATGTCAAACACCTTTCTAGAGTCAAAATTCATCTTGTAAAGTCAGAAAGTCGAACGACTTTTGGCTATTGTCATTTCAGAACCCCCAGATTGTCATATGGTATCAGGTATACTGTCGTATGAGTTTTGCTGTCAATCAATTCAGAAAAGTCAAAAACCTTGCTATCAACTGTCATGCGAGTTTTGCAATAGTCATACGAGCTTTTCAATTCTTGTTTCATGCTATACCCACTGTCGTACGAGCCTGTAGAAATTCATTTGAGAAACTTTGAAAAATCACCAGAAAGTTGTCAGAACTGTCAGAGACCCAGCTTTTCCAACCTATTTCTAGATTCTGTCAAGAAAATCACTATGTCAGGAACAAAGCAACAACTACTAAGAATCCAATCATTTTCCTAAAGTGGCCTTTTGAATCCGATTTAGCCTTCCATTTAATCAATTTGAGTCTTTATCATCTTGTATCAAAACCTTGTCATAACTATCAATCTTCAATCCATCTTCAAAATAGCTAAGTGTCGTGAACTCATGTCCGCTATCCTTTGGGAATCTACCCATACATCTAGGGTACAATCTCCTTCATCTAAGTCCAATCTAAGGTTCAATCAATCAAATCTTGACAAGGTTGTGTCATTTGATCTTCTTGAATCAATTCATTCTTCAGTTGTCTTCATCTTGTTATTTTGCTTCACCCAAGGTTAATGGTGGAAACTAGAGCTTCCTCTCACAAGAAATCTGGAGAAGCATCCCATACCTTACCTATAAATGATGTTAAGGGTCCAACTCTTGAGAAACTCTACAATTCTGGTCTTTACAAAGACAACGATCTTGACAACTTTTGATTAAAAACTAGTTACATTCCTCCTTCATCAACTCACGGAGGTAATCAACAAACTCCTCCTCAATCTATCCCAGGGAGAACTCCTACCATATCTCAAGTAGGGAAAAACTTTGGCTCTCAAAGAGCTCAATCTCAACATGGTGCAGATTAGGAACCCACACCTGAATAAATTGCTCAATATCAAAATGATGATAACTTCAAATGAATGATGAAGCATTTTTTGAAAGAAGACAGAGAGGCATACTTTTTACAATTATCTCATTAAGGAGATAAACTTCCTCCCAAATTTAATGTTGAAGATATCATTATGCATGAGGAAGAAACTCCACTCACAACTATGATGAAGGCATGCCATGCAAGTCAAACTTAATAAACTTGAGAAAGAAAAGGAACCCAAGGAGTTCTCCATGGAGGCCCTATGTCCTTTTCCATTTGACAACGACTTGTACATGCCACCATTCTAGAAAAGAGTGGAGATGCCTAAATATGATAAGTATGATGGACACTCGGATCCTCAAGATCATGTCAGAGAATTATGTACACAATCTATGGAGTTCATGCATGAACCAACCTATCTGATGCATCTCTTTCCTTGATCTCTGGGGGGAGAAGCCATTCATTGGTTCTCTAGATTGCCTTCTACTATCAAAAATTTTGAGGAGTTGATCAAATTGTTCTATCAACAATACTCCTACAACATTCAACATCCAATCAGCATGATTGATATCTGCAATCTCAAACAATATCCAGGAGAACCATTCCTGACATTTCTCAAGAGATGGAGGAAGAAATTCTCTCTATATGCTAGGCCTATTCCAAAAACTGAGAAGCTGGAAATCTTCATCAATAATCTTATCCCAGAGATCAACTACACTTTACAAATGCAAGATCATACATCTTTTGATAAGATGGTAGACAATGCGATCAAAATTTAAAAAGTACTTGTGAAAAAAGGAGACATGACACTTCAAAAGGACAAGTACGAATCAGGGTCCAGTTCTAAAGACAAGAACAAAAACTGGAATAAGAATAAAGGCATCATCACAGATGGTGTTGTTGATACTATCTATGCCCCATCAAAGGCACCAGCTTTCAATCTAACTATTGGCACCCAAGCCATCAAAGCCTCAGAGCAAAAGGTGTCTGAACCATCTCAAAAGAAGCCAGAATACAAATCTCGGTCCGCTGATAATAAATGAAAGTTCACTCCTCTTGGAGAATCTTTAGAATCAGCTACGAGAAATCTTTTGGCTAATAACATCATCTCTTTGCCTGAGATCTGACAATCTGATCCTGATTCTAAACCAAAATGGTGAAGACAGAATGAATTTTGTGATTTCCATTGGGGTAAAGGTCACAAAACTAATAACTGCTTACGCTTGAAACATACTATTCAAGATCTGATTGATAAGGGAGACATCATGATTGACAATCATAAGAGTAATAATGATCCTACAGCATTCACAGAACCATTTCCTAAACATGGTCAAGAAGTTTCATCTTCTGAGCCTAATATGGAGGCAAAGGTCAATTATGCTTACCCTAGAATTAATATTGTTATCAATACGGTTGAGCCTTGTCTCTCTGAGCATTGCAATGTCATCACAATTGTGCAAAGAGATAGAGATCATATATCAGCTAACACAATGACTCGATCACAGGCTTAGGTACATCTGAACGGACAAATCCCAGATTCATCAAATATCCCTAAGATGCCCTTCAATCTTTCTTTCGCTTTCAAACAGAAGGTTGTTTCTAAATCTTCCAATCCTAAAGATACGAGGCCAACATCTTATAGCATTGTTCAAAAACTCCAACACACTAATGCAAAAATCTCCATGTTTGAGTTGCTTCAAATATCTCCAACTCATAGAGCCATTCTAGACAAAGCTTTGCTCGGATCTGATGTTCCTGATGACCTTGATTTAGACAGGTTCCATACTATGGTTGGACATCTTACATCTCCATAATATATCTCCTTTTCAGAGGAAGATGACAACTCCTTGAGTCACCCACATAACTAGCCCTTGCACATAGAAGTCTTGATCTAGAACCATAGAGTCAAACATGTGTTGATAGATGGAGGTGTTTGCCTAAACATTTGTTCTTACAGCTTGGTCACACAATTAGGATTTTTAGAATTGGCTATTGATCCCAGAAAGAAAATAACTATAAAAGCCTATGATGAACAAGAAAGATCTTCTAAAGGCACCATTGTCTTACCTATCATAGCAGGCCCGATTATCAGAGATACTATATGTCAAGTTCTTGATCTACCTTTGGCTTACAACATTCTTCTAGGGAGACCATGGATACATGAGATGAAGGCTATTCCTTCTATGTCTCACCAATGCTTGAAATTTCTTTATGAAGGAGTAGAGGTCACTATTCCAGTAGACATATCCACCACTTGCAATACATTGAAAGAAAGTGTGGATAAACTTGTGCCTAATAACAGAGAATCTTCCATTCAGCCAACAAAAGAAGCATCCACATCTAAAATGGAAGATCTTGCAAAAGAGGTCAATATCAAAGAAAATGGTATGGGAGAATATACTATAGAGCTAGTCTTATCTTTGACATCTCTACCTATCTCACCTAAGTCTTATGGACAATCTTTAAAACAGTCCAAACCAGACTCTAAAGAACCTCTTGAGGCATATAAAAATAATTTTGTAGCAGAACAAGTCTCCAAGCAAGAATTTGAAGAAGATGAAGTTGTGCTTACATGGCTATACAAAGATGAACCTGAATCTCAAGTTGTTCCAACTAGTGACTCTACAGTATCTAAAATCCCTTCTAAATCATATGGTCCAGGAGATAAACTCATAGCTAAAATGGGATATTCAGGTAAAGGACCTCTAGGAGTCAGAGGTAAAAAGATATTGTTGGCTTAGGCTTTAAAAAGAAACCCTTCCACCTCAAAGGTAATTATTCTCATGTCATAGAGCAGATTACACTAGGAGAACCCCTTCTTAAGAAGGAAGAAACTGAACCATCAGATAGTGATTCAAATAGCTCAGAACTTATCCCTTATGAGCATTTGCCTAAGGAAATCATAGATCTCCTTGAAGCTGAAGATGATCCAATCAAAAGAATTAATCTAGTAGAAACACAAGAACCTACTATCAATTAAGAGATAGTTGCAACACAAGAACTAGCTAATCTCGAAGACAATCAAATAGGCAAAGAGGAAGGTGGTAGTTATTCTGAGATAGACTCCCATGAGTATGAATTCAAATCAAAATTTGACGGCAACCCTTCTTGGGGTATTCATCCTGACTTTACTCATGTTCTTAGATTTCCTAGAGGCATAGATGAAGAATCTAATGACTATGAATGGGGAGCCATTCCAGAAGAAGATGAGCTTACTACAGAGAAACATGTTGATGTTATTCACCAATATGCACTTGAACCCAACGTAGGTCTAGAACGAAACGATGAACCTATTGAGTTTGATCCACTGATGGCTGAATTGGACTCCCACAATGACATTGAGCCTATTCAAGAATTGAATGTCTTAAGTTGTAATATCACCTTTGAACTCGAGCGTTAGGTTAGAACTAATGATGACAGATCCATATCCGTAAACACTATCTCCCAATCTTTCCCCATTTTGACTATCCAACATCCTAAACTTCTTGATCAGACCTCCACAAATCTAAGCCATGGTATTTATACCTTCTCAAATGACTATGCCCTTGCTTGCTACCTCAATGTAGTTGAGCCTATGAGGAATTCCATCAGTGAACCGAGCATTACCATGACGAAGTCGGACATCAAGTATCTTAGTCAGAAAAATAAGAATAAGAATTAAAAAAAAAAGGAGTTCTGAGGGTGAAAACCACTTTGTGGAAATCTCAAAACCTACAAAAGTAAAAATAAAAGATGTATCCAAAGGTGAAAACCTCTCTGAAACACCTAAGGATGAGATATTTGATGTCCTTCCGAGTCATTTACAAGACAGATCTCCAGTTCTAATTGAGCCCACTCAATCCATCAACTTGGGAACAATAGAAGAACCACAGTTGATTCATGTAGCACAATCTTTATCAGAAGAAGAGAAGCAAAAATTTACAACATTCCTAACAGAAAAGAAGATCAACTTTGCATGGAAATATTTATATATGCCAGGGTTGGATCCTAATCTTATAATGCATCATTTATCTATAGCTCCAAATGTCAAACCTGTCAAGAAAAAATTGAGAAAGATGCATCCTCATGTTGCACTTTTGGTAAAAATTGAATTAGAGAAGCTCCTGAAAGCTGGATTCATCTGAGTTATTGACTATGTAGAGTGGATCTCTAATATTGTACCTATTTCAAAACCAGATAAATCAATCAGAGTGTGCACAGACTTTAGAGATGTAAATAGAGCATGCCCTAAGGATTATTTTCCATTACCTAACATTGATATGATAGTGGACATGACTACGGGCTTCGAGATGTATTCTTTAATGGATGGTTTTTCTAGATATAATGTGTGAGCAAGGCTTTCGAGGGTACCTGTTATCTGTTTTGAAAGGCTCAAATCAATCAAACATTAAGAGTTTAATCTAGCATACAATCAAAACAAAAATAAGGAAACTCTAAGCTAGCCACCTCAGATTGAGCCAGAAACAGGTGCACCCAAGCACTGTTTGATTTGCTCTGATAAGGGGGATGTGGGTGTGTTCTCTAAGCACTTTGGAGCATACTATAATGCATTCTAAGATGGATTGAAATCCATGAAAACCCCAAAATGGCACAAAAATAGGTATAAAACACCTGATTTGCCCCTAAGGCCTCAAGGATCCAAAAATGCTTTAATGGAGATTAAGCTACATGATGAGGAATCTAAGATTGATTTTAGACCAAATTAGAGATGTGATATGATGCTATGCTATGCAAAACAATAAGAAAATCTATGTTAATCCATTATTACTAAGCTATGATGAGCTAAAAATGCTTGAAAGTAAACTAAATTAGAATGATTTGCTAAGATCTAACATGAAAATGGCATCATAACAGTGCATGAGAATGAAAGTAAGCTAATTGATTTTGCTCTTGAAAGGAGGGGTATTTATAAGATTTGAGAAGGAAGAATGAGTGGCCAGGATTGAAATCCTTAAGAGAGGCCAAGATTCACTCAAAGGGGAGCACATGGATTGTGCTAGTTTAGGGATCACCTCCTTGTGACAAGTGTCACAAGGGCATTGGATTGAAAGATGGGAGGAATGTGCACAATTTGGAAAATGTGCCTAAGGTCAAAGGGTGTAAGAAAGGGGTGAGGGGCTTCTTAAATGCACCATAAGTGCATGTAAGAGAGATAAAGAGGCCTTAAATGCCTTCAATGCATGTCAAAAAGGGAAGCCCTCTTTGTTGACTTTGGGGTAAGCTTAAGAGTTTGGCTAACCTTGTTTATGGAATGTGACAAGGTTAAGGGGAGGATTAGGATTAGGATTAGGGGATTTTAGGATTAGGATGGGTGAAGAGGTTGGATTTGAGAAGATTCTAGAAGAGTCTAGAATTCTCCTTGGTTTTATGGAATAAAAGTTTATTCATTCCAAAAGCTTAAGTTTTGGGAATATTTATTGAAATATTTTCAATAAATATGAAATTTAAATATTTAATTTTAATTAAATATTTGGCCTTGAGATTAGGGTTAGAAAAGATGGGATTAGCTTTTTAATTGAGATTAAGAAGGAATTAGAAGATTTTGGAAGAGGTTAGTGGTCTAAAGGAAATTGGCCAAGTTTTGGGCAAAAAATAAATTAAATTATTTATTTTAGGATTTTTGGTCAATTTATTAAAATAATTAATAAATAAGGAGATAATGTTTAAATAAGATTTAAACATTTTTGGAAAGGATTTCTTAATTAATAAATAAGGAGATAATGTTTAAATAAGATTTAAACATTTTTGGAAAGGATTTCTTAATTAAATATTTTTAATTAAGAAAAAGGGATTTAATAACATAAAAATAAATTAATTAATTAAATAAATAATTAATTAATAAATGATGATGTCATCAGAGATTTTTCAGAAAATAAAAATACTTTATTTTCTAAAGGATTTTTAGGTGTCTACATTTTGCCCCTCTTTGATGCGATGCCGCAAGTGGCATGGCGTCAAAGACAAGAAAATAAGATGCCCAAGGCTAGAATTTGGAGGAATAAGGGGTTGTGCCCCCTCAAGAAAATAACGCAAGGAGTAAACGTTGTAGAATTTTCTCGAAAGGAAACAAAGAAGGAAGGGCCTAGGAAGCAGGGGAGATAAATAACCAAGCTTCCAAGAGCAAAGATGGGTGAATGTAAGATGAGATGAAATGCAAAATGCAGGATGCAGCTACATGAGGATGCAAGATTAATCTATATGATGCAAGATGCAGGGGAGATGGGGAAGCTCCAAGTGCAAATGTGGAGAGCACAACCTAGTTTAATATAGCAATGCTAGAGACCTACCAAGGATACTGGGATCACGAGGCCTTGTCACCAGCATTGCATAGGACTGACACTAAAAAGACACGCAGGGTTGCCCCAGCATCACGCATGAACCCAAGAGGAAGCATGGTGGAAACGATGCTGAAGAAACCACAAACACACAACTGACTCACAGGTAGAAGTAAAAGATCAAAAGACCTTGCCCCAGATTATCCTCATTCACAGCGCACCATGATATAAAAGATCGTGGTGACTTTGAGTAGAGAACAATGAGAAGCTGTAAAAGATTAACAAGACCCAAAGGATAAAATCCAAGGCCAAAATGATAACTCCAAAAGACAACCTTTGCCAAGGAGAGAGATTTGATTTGATTGATGGTGGGAAGATTGGTCTGAACGTGTGGAAGGATACATCGACACGGACCTGGTGTGCTTGGTGGAAGATTAGGTCAGACAGGAAGGATACAACTGAGGGGACCCATGATTAGGCTTAGGTCAGACAAAATAGAAGCATACATCTGTGCGGACCCGATGCTGATGGGGAGAATGCTGTGTTGCTGATTGGAAAATGATGAAGTTCAAAGATGGTCATGATGATCAAGGATAGTTGACAATTGATGTTGTTGAAGTGCGAGGTTGGGTAGGACAAGATTTTTGATCAAATACTGCTGCAGGACTGACGAGGATATGTACAACAAGATAGCGACAAGGGCTAACTGACACAAAGGATGGGACCTAAAGACACATATGTACAAATGAGTTTAGGTGGAGACATGGCTGACGCTATGGTACAAGACTCAGGATTAGGATGTATAAAGAACCTGGGGATGAAGCTGAAAAACTCCAAAGATATTCAAGAGGATGCCCCAGTTGGGCTGGAAGGCCAAGGTGGACTGGTGATGGATGATGTGTCCTGAAATGACACAGATTTGGGAAGGACATATCCCAACGATGATGATTGGATTGAGATCAAGGCTTGCTACAAGACTAAGGATTTGGATTGGATGGATTGGCTTGATCTTGGATGTTGGATAGCTAGAGGATGTGGATAGGATTGGAAGATTGCTAGAAGACTGCTAGGAATAGTTGGATATGGATGGATGGCATTGGATTGCATGAAAGGTAGCCTATAGCTAGATACCAATGACAAGGGAAGATACTGGGTGATGGAAAGATGGAAGAAATGCTTAGGATGAGGATGATGGAACTGCTAGGAGATTTGGATGGAGGAAGATTTGGATTTGGATGGAGGAACTGCTTAGGAGACTTGGATGACAAATTTGCTTGAGGATTGGATAGGGGAATGCTTGGGGAGATTGGATGGCGGATTTGCTTGAGGATTGAAAGATGGATGCTGGAGGAACTGTTGAGGAATCTGGATAGAGAAAAGCTCAAGGATTGAATGGTGGATTTGGTTAAGGATTTGGGAGATGGAAGATTTTGGATGAAAGATAGTCTCCAAGGAATATGTCACCAAGGAATAAGATGCCCCTTGCTTAGGATAGTTCATGTATTTTTAGAGGCATGGGGTATGCTTGGATGGACGATATGCTAACAAGAGGATAAGGAAGGTAGATGGAAGATAGGATGAATGGATTGGATAGAGGATACGTAGCTGAAAGGTGTGATGGATGCCAAGAAGGTGCCCAAAAGCATGTATACCTAGTAGTCTTTGTTTTGTCATCAAGATCCAAAAGAGGATGAAGGAGGTGAGAGACAAATGGCATGAAGGAGATGTTTGGATAAGATGGAAGAAGGGAATGGCCCCCAACTGTAGAAAGGAATTGGGGGGGGCCTACGCATGACGCCTGTTTGCCAGGTTTTCACCATGGTACTTGTCCAAGGCACTTGAATTGCCAAGTTTTCACCATAGGACGAATGTTTTTCTCTTTTCATTTTTTTTTTTGATACTTTTCTCTTGATTTTTCCAATTTTTATGAATTTTCTAATTTTTCGCTGACTAGATGCTAACCTTCTGATATTCTGATGTGTTGCTATCTTTCTTCACTGATATTCTGATTTGTTACTGACATCTTCTAATTTTTTTGCTGCCTTTCTGATTTCTCTGGATGTTGGTACAACTTTATTGGGATGGAGGGATTATGCAAAGGCATGGATAAGATGGGGTAGATGGGAGATATGGTGGTAGAAATTGTTTGGATGGAAAGATGGAAAGTGATCATGATAGGGAGATGCTGTCAGGACCAACATTGGCACATGTTACAAGGAAGGTGGATGAAGTGGATAGGATGTGGAAGATAGAGGTGGATGTGATGGAGGATTTACACTAAGAGATTTTGAATCTTTGGGACCCAAAATAGATTTAGGAGATGGAGGAGAAGACTGAATAGCTGGGGGATTAGCAACTTTGGATGCCATTGTAGATGTTTCTTTTAGATGCATTACATCTTTTTGCTTTGGGATCCACATCATTTTTGCTTTAGCTTTGGTGGGCCTTTGTGGCGATTGGTATGCATCAGATTTTTCTTTTGCTTTGCTGAGCCTTAGTGGCCATGTAGTAAATTTTTCTTGTGCTTTGCTGGGCCTTTGCAGCCATTGGGATGCTTTGGATCACTTGATTGGATTTTTCTTGGGTTGAGCATGTCGTTTAGACTGGACATGGCAATCCTTGGATTTGTGTGGATATTTCCTTTTATTCATATTGGATATGGCATCCAAATTGTGGGGAGCATCAGAGTGAATACGAGGAGATGTGTAGGATGGAGGAAATATGGATGGGGAGATGAATGGAGATTGGTAGATAGGAGATATGGGAAGGTGTCTTTGTTGATCCCGACTAGGGAGATTTGGATTTTGGATGAAAGACTGAGTAGGATAAGATGGGGGATGATATTTTGGGATGTAAGGTCCCAAAATGGATTTGGTATGTAGAGGATATGTGCTGGAAGATTTCGGGACATAGGGACCCAAAATAGATTTGGAGGATGAAGGAGGAATGTGATAGGTTGTCTTTGGTTGTAACGATGGAGGAGGAGGAATGGCGTTGTATGCTTTGGGAGATGTGATGGTGGGTTTGGAAGGATGCTTGAATTTAGCTTTAGTTGTACCAACCTTTCTGGAGGAAGTGTCTTCTTCTGATGTGTGACCAATGCCACATAACTTTGGATGTTTCTTGTCTTGGATAGGCTCCAGATTTCCTTGTTCATGGATGCCTAGGCCTTTGCCTTGATAATTCCATTTTTTGAGCATTTTATCCAAACAAGGATATTTCTGACTTGGGGAATATGATAAACATCCAATTTTTGGTTCCCTGATGGAAGACATGGAACTTATTGCTTCTGCTTCAAGTGGACTGCCTTTGACAAATGTAAGTGATCCAAGAGGATAGAATGATGGCAATGGGACAGTTTGGTTTGGAAGATCCTCAAGAGGAGAGGATAGGATGGTGGGATTTTGACTGGGATTGGGGGATAGTAATGAATCTTCAGATGGAGAAACTAGGATGATAGGATCTTGGATTGGAGAAATTAGGATTGTAGGATTTTGGATTGGGGGTGATGGAAGTAATAGAACATGTGATGGGGGAAGTGAAGGGATTGGATCTTGATTTTCTTCTGTGAGTATTTCAACATGCTTTTGGGAAAGATCTTGACATGGTAGGATTTGTGTGGATAGAGTGTTGGGGGATGTATGGATGGACTCGTCAGAGGTGGTGGATGGAAGGATGGGAGATTTTGTAGTTGTGATGTCTGGAAGAAGGAAGAAATTTTTAGATGGTATGGATGAATGGATGGAAGATTTTGTAGCTGTGATGGTAGGAAGAGAGGTGAATTCATGAGGCTCATCAGATATGCTTTGGATAATGCTAGGAGGAGGTGATGTTGGTGGGGATGGGATGGAGACCTCAAATGGAAGGGACTCAATGATGCTAGGAGATGGAAGAGGATCAATGAGTGGGATGTATGGAAGATAGATAACAGATGGGAGTGATGGATGGGCCTCATCAATTATGGTTTCATGTAAAGGTTTGAGATGGCTTAGCTCTTCAACTTTAGGAGTGGGATTTGTTTTTGGCTTCCTTGTGAAACTCCTTGGAGACTTTCGTGGTGAAGAAGGATTGGAATGTGGAGGAGATGGAGAGCTAGGATATTCCTCATATGAAGATGGGGTGGAAGATTGTGAACTTTCTTGAGGGGATGACAGTGCAGATGAGGAGTTGGAGGATGGTGGGTTGGGAGAAAGGATTGGAAGACTTGGTTTTTGGTTTTGAGAATGATTTGGAGGATAAGTAGATGGAGGCTTCGGATAAAGGATGAGAAGACTAGGATTTTGGATTCGGGGGTGATTTGGAGGATGAGTGGATGGAGGTTTTAGATAAGGGAAGTAGTGTGATGTGTTTCTATGTGATGATGGTGATTGGGATATGACCATAGCAGGAGATGGAGGTATGCAGGATGCATATGGAGGATGTGTAGGTTTAAGATAGGGATAAGGTGTGGATGGATAAGATAATGGATTTGCCTTGCCAAGGACATGAAAGGGAGTGCTAGTGGATAAGCGTGAAGGCATGATAGGATATTTTGGAGGAATGATTGGATGCTGGGGGATGTTTGGAGAAAACTTGCTAAAATTTTCAAAATATGCATCGTGATCTACAAGGCTTTCATCATCTTTGGGATAGGATGGATTGAGGGGAGAGACATAATAACCAAACTCATCATAATAGTTTTGAGACATGCTGACTTGTGGATGAGTCAGATAGGAGTGAAGGATGAAGATGGATTGGAAGACTAAGACTCAGATTGGGATGACTGACAGGATCATACTAGGATTGGATTTGGCTTAAGATTGGAAGAAGACTGACTCTAGAGGAAGATAGACAAGGGGATGGGGGATGACCAAGATGACTCTGCTCACCTAAGATAGGATGAAAGGATGACAAGATTGCATTGGATATGATTGGAAGACCATGATTTGAGTTTCTAAAAGCTTTGGACATTTTTTGGTTTTTGGGAGGATTTGGACTGACATGGTTGTTTTGAGTATCTTTGAACCAAGTTGTAGATCAGTTTGATGTTTTCCAATGGCAAAGGATAGATTTCAACAAAGATTTTTAAAAAAGCAATCTCTGCAAGGGACAAAGCAACCTTGTGGGATACAAGCAGGATGACTGACTCTGATAAAGCTTTTGAAAGTGTATGTTCCAACAAGTGTTTTTACAGAGTTTTTTGACTATCATGCACTTCAAGCAAATCTACCTAAGGAAGGTGAGTATCAAAATCACTTGCCCACAGCTTGGTACCCCCTAAAAGGGAATACAAATGGTGAGTAATCTTGAGGTGATCTGGTAAACCCCTTGGATCGGTCCTTGCACAAGGATTTTGATACTTTCAGATGTAGATAGGGTAGCCTCTATTTTATCAGGTTTTTAATAGTTCCGTGGAGTCTCCATACCCGGTTATGCTGACCACCTGTGACTCACTTAAGAGCCTAGCCAACAACGCTGGGGGAGGAATATTTACCTTTCCCCAAACATTTGTATTTGGCACAAGACGCCCAGCGATTAGGAGATGTAAGTGAGTACTTTTTGCCTTCACTTTATTTATATACCGGCCAGGGGGGATACCGGTTTGAGGTCATTCTCCGAGGAGGAAGTGCTTTTCTCCCCAGACAGGCCTCGCTAAAAGTAGAACAAGTGAACTTGTCCGAGTCCAAATGTTCTACGTTGCTTACTTTAACAAGGATTTATAGAAAATGAAAACTCCTAGATGCACATCAAGCAAGTTTGTTCATTCTTCCAAATTGATTAAGTGATGTTTGAACTTTTGAAAATGAAGACACACGTGTTTAGATTTTGATTTGTTCTTTTCTTCAAAATGTAAATGATTTGAGCGTTTGCAAGTTCTTTCCTTTTGGGCATTCAAGATTGATATTTGCGAGTTGATTTAGGAACTTTGAAAATGTGCTTTGTTTTATCCTTAGATCATTCAAGATTGTGTTCGTTTACTTGCTTTTGAAATCTGAAACAAGAGAGGGAATAGAGTGTTCGTTCCCTTTAGTGCATTCGAGATTGGGTTTGATTTTCAAAATGACAATGACACTTTAGGACCTAAGTTCTTTCCTTTAGTTTCATTCAAGATTGAGTTTGACCTTTTGCAAAATAAAAAATAAATCCAATGCCAGACAGAAAAATACCAAAAAGCGACACTATCCAGCTTATAGACGACGCTGGAAAGTTCAGAGGTGACATTTCATTCCTTCAGGTGACATTTTGTACCTTTATAGGTGACAGATAACTATGCAGAGGTGTGATTTCTTTCTTTGAAGGTGTGATTTAATTACTTGCAGGCGACAGAAGAAGAAGTAGAAGCAGAATAGAAGTTATCGCTGGCAGAAATCTGCCAGTAACCAAGCGTGAAAACAGTGTCTGTACGCGTGATTTGATTTCTTGAAGGCGTGATTTAATTGCTTGAAGGCGTGACTATATTTTGTGTAGGTGACATTTCTTTTCATGAAGGCGACATTTCTTTTCATGAAGGTGACATTTAATTGCTGTAGGCGACATTTAATTGCTTGAAGGCGACATTTCATTTGTTTCCTGTAAATACAAGAATATAAAGTATAATCTCATCAAAATGATTGTGGTTTTGGTCCCACCGGGCGTGCCAAAATGTGAGTAAGGCTTTCGAGGGTACCTTTTATCTATTTTGAAAGGCTCAAATCAATCAAACATTAAGAGTTTAATCTAGCATACAATCAAAACAAAAACAAGGAAACTCTAAGCTAGTCACCTCAGATTGAGCTAGAAACAGGTGCACCCAAGCACTGTTTGATTTGCTCTGATAAGGGGGATGTGGGTGTGTTCTCTAAGCACTTTGGAGCATATTATAATGCATTCTAAGATGGATTGAAATCCATGAAAACCCCAAAATGGCACAAAAATAGGTATAGAACACCTGATTTGCCCCTAAGGCCTCAAGGATCCAAAAATGCTTTAATGGAGATTAAGCTACATGATGAGGAATCTAAGATTGATTTTAGACCAAATTAGAGATGTGATATGATGCTATGCTATGCAAAACAATAAGAAAATCTATGTTAATCCATTATTACTAAGCTATGATGAGCTAAAAATGCTTGAAAGTAAACTAAATTAGAATGATTTGCTAAGATCTAACATGAAAATGGCATCATAACAGTGCATGAGAATGAAAGTAAGCTAATTGATTTTGCTCTTGAAAGGAGGGGTATTTATAAGATTTGGGAAGGAAGAATGAGTGGCCAGGATTGAAATCCTTAAGAGAGGCCAAGATTCACTCAAAGGGGAGCACATTGATTGTGCTAGTTTAGGGATCACCTCCTTGTGACAAGTGTCACAAGGGCATTGGATTGAAAGATGAGAGGAATGTGCACAATTTGGAAAATGTGCCTAAGGTCAAAGGGTGTAAGAAAGGGGTGAGGGGCTTCTTAAATGCACCATAAGTGCATGTAAGAGGGATAAGGAGGCCTTAAATGCTTTCAATGCATGTCAAAAAGGGAAGCCCTCTTTGTTGACTTTGGGGTAAGCTTAAGAGTTTGGCTAACCTTGTTTATGGAATGTGACAAGGTTAAGGGGAGGATTAGGATTAGGATTAGGGGATTTTAGGATTAGGATGGGTGAAGAGGTTGGATTTGAGAAGATTCTAGAAGAGTCTAGAATTCTCCTTGGTTTTATGGAATAAAAGTTTATTCATTCCAAAAGCTTAAGTTTTGGAAATATTTATTGAAATATTTTCAATAAATATGAAATTTAAATATTTAATTTTAATTAAATATTTGGCCTTGGGATTAGGGTTAGAAAAGATGGGATTAGCTTTTTAATTGAGATTAAGAAGGAATTAGAAGATTTTGGAAGAGGTTAGTGGTCTAAAGGAAATTGGCCAAGTTTTGGGCAAAAAATAAATTAAATTATTTATTTTGGGATTTTTGGTCAATTTATTAAAATAATTAATAAATAAGGAGATAATGTTTAAATAAGATTTAAACATTTTTGGAAAGGATTTCTTAATTAAATATTTTTAATTAAGAAAAAGGGATTTAATGACATAAAAATAAATTAATTAATTAAATAAATAATTAATTAATAAATGATGATGTCATCAGAGATTTTTCAGAAAATAAAAATACTTTATTTTCTAAAGGATTTTTAGGTGTCTACATAATCAAATAAAAATTGCTCCAGAGGATCAAGAGAAAACTAATTTCACATGTGCATGGGGCACCTTCTGCTAGAATGTCATGCCATTTGGGCTTAAGAATGATGGTGATACATATCAAAGAGCTATGACATCTATTTTTCATGACATGATGCATAGGACTATGGAGGATTATGTTGACGATACTTTAGCAAAATCTATGATTAGAGCTGAACATTTAAATGACTTGAGCAAGATACTAGACAGAATGGAAAAATTTATTCTCAGACTAAATCCTAAGCAGTGTGCTTTTGGTGTCACTTCTGGAAAGCTCTTAGGATACATAGTCTCAAAGAATGGTATTGAAGTTGATCCAGCTAAAGTGAAGGCTATAATGGAGATGCAACCCCCAAAGAATATTAGTCAAATGAGGACATTGCAAGGAAGATTTTAATCTATCAGAAGATTCATATCACAGCTAACAGACATATCACAACCTTTTACAAAAATATTACATAAAGGTGTGACCTTTGCATGGAATGAAGAATGTGATAACAACTTTAATCATATCAAGAAGTATCTATCAAATCCTCCTATCTTGATGCCTCCCATTCTAGGGAAGCCTTTGATCTTATATGTCTCTGCTACAAATACATCACTGGGGGCATTGCTTGCACAACATGATGAGAACAAAAAGGAAAGAGCTATATACTATATCAGTAGAACATTGGTTGCATATGGGAAGAACTATTCAATGATTGAGAAAGATTGTCTAGCTATGATCTTTGCATCACAGAAAGTGAGACATTACATGTTAGCTCATACCACACATTTGGTAGCTAAGATTGATCCACTCAAGTACCTTCTAAGAAAAGCTGCCCTCACAGGTAGATTAGCTAAATGGGTCATGCTCTTAAGTGAATTTGACATTAAATATGTGGAAAGAAAAGCTATCAAAGGATAGGTTATTGCTGATCAATTAGCAGATGCACCTATGATTAATGATACACCAATGCAAATGGAATTTCCAGATTCCTCTATCATGACTCTTTCTTCTAGAGAATGGCAATTATTCTTTGATGGCTCCTATACACAGAATGGATCAGGAGCGGGCATATTATTTATAACTCCTCAAGGATACTCTATACCAAAAGCATTTAGATTAAAGTTCCCTTGCACAAACAATATTGCAGAATATGAAGCCCTTCTTAATGGCATGAAACTAGCAATTGAGTGGCGAGTAACATAATTACACATTCATGGAGACTCACAACTTGTAATCCATCAAGTCAATGATGTGTACCAGACTAAAGATGAAAAGCTCATCCCATACAAGAGAATGGTAGATGATTTAAAGAAGTATTTCATATCTATCACATTTGAGAAAATTCTTAGAACAGAGAATAAGGTTGTCGATGCAATGGCCACGCTATCTACTCTATTATAGCAGCCTGAACATGAGCTACGCTATGAGTTCCTGGTGGAAGCACTATCTTATCCTGCATATGATTCCCTCGAAACTCGCATGATCTACATTGTTGCTGGTCATGATTCATCCAGATACAAAAACCTATTCTCCTATCTCCAAGACCAAATCATTCCCAATACCTTCAACCACCATGAAAAGAGATACCTTATCCATAATGCCTCCCGATATGTCATCATTGGTCACAATCTATACAAACGAGCTCTAGATGGTACACTACTTAGATGTTTAGAATGGGAAGAGTCTCAACGTGTGTTAGAGGAAGTCCATGATGGTATTTTTGGGTCACACTCGAACGGTTTAACACTAGCTCAAAAACTTATTAGGGCTGGGTACTATTGGCCTGAAATGGAGAAAGAGTCTATTCAATTTGCTAAGAACTGTCAAAAGTGCCAAGTGCATGGCAACTTAATTCATACTCCAGGGAGAGATCTAATTCCCTTTACTACATAATGACATTTTCACCAATGGGCATTTGATCTTATAGGAGCTATACATCCTCATTCTTCTAATGGACATACCCATATAATCACAGCTACAGATTATTTTACAAAATGGGTAGAAGCAGTCCCTTTGACACAAGCAACTGAAAAGCAAATATCTATGTTCATATTGAACTATATCATATGCAGATATGGGATACCTCATTCCATAATCACAGATAATGGTGGACAATTCAAGAACAAAGATCTAGATGATTTATGTGCCAAATTCAAGATTACACAACATTGGTCATCTATCTACTATCCTCAAGGGAATGGCCAAGCAGAGGCTTCTAACAAGAATCTATTGAAAATCTTGCACCGTACAGTTAATAAAACAGGAAGAGACTGGCATCTCATGATCAATCCAACTCTTTGGGCCTATAGAACAAGTATCAAAACACCTACTGGGGCTACACCTTTTGCTTTAGTTTATGGGTTTGAAGCGGTACTGCCTATTGAGGTTGAAATCCCATCACTAAGAATCAGACTGCATGGTCTAGTAACTGATGATGACTACAGAGTGTCTAGGTTGCAAGAACTTGAACTACTACATGAGCGAAGGCAAGTAGCATATGATCATCTCAGAGTATGTCAGAAGAGAATGTCTAGAGGTTACAACAAGAAAGTCAGACATAGAGAATTTTAGGTTGGTGATCTAGTCTTGAGAGAGAATCCTAAAAATCAATCACATCGAGAACGCAAGGGGAAGTTTGAACCCAACTGGCTGGGTCCCTTTGTAATCACTGCTACTTTTGGCTCTAGTGCCTATCAACTCTCAATGACTGAAGGAGAACAACTCTGAGAACCAATCAACATTCTCCATCTGAAGAAATTCTATGCCTAAGGCATTCAGTCCATGGTAAAATGTCCTAAAAAAATCATAAAAATTAGAAAAGGTCCTGAAAAAATGAACATCTTGGTGAAAACCTAGCAATAGGTGCCTTGATGATTGACAAAAAAAAAGTAAAAAATATCAAAAGTACAAAAAAATTTAAAAAATGAAAAATACAAAAAAATGAGAAAAAGAAAAAAGTGCCTTTGTGAAAACCTGGAAATAGGCGCCTTGGTAGCAAAAATAGAATCTCTACCAAGATGGTGAAAACCTTGTAAATGGGTGCCCACTTGTTTCAAAATGCTCAATCTATCAACGAAATCTTGGTCTTTCCCAGCTTTCAGTCTTGTTTTAGTTTGTACATATTTCCTGGTTTGTTTTCGCATTCATGTTTTCAATAAGTCGGTCTGTACACCAATCTACTCAAGCGTCTGTATCCTATCAATGCTTAACATTTGGGGGTAATTGATGTCATATCCTATGGCCTCTAGTATACTTTAGATGTGTCATATCTAGTCAGAGTCCTCTGAAGCTTCATCTGAGTCAGTCAGTCAGTCTCGTCTCCAGAAAGGATTTTGCATCTACAACAATGCAATCAAACATCAAACATAAACTAAAAATAATCTATGCTTTTTACATGCTTTTATCTTCTTGTATGCTTACTAATTCACATTGAGATTTTTGCATTTTTTTTTCCCACAAGCTCTTCGATGATGTCCTTTACAGGATTTAGAGAGTGATGACTGGAGGCATAATCTTTTCTTTGTCTTCTGCTTGTATGTGAAAATTTAACAACTTTGAAAATTCTGGATTGAAATGGTTTCCGACTATAAGAGCCTCTATCTCGAATTGGATGACCATGCGTACCTCGACCATTGATACCCAAAAAATTCAAGGAAGTTTGATCTAACTATTGTCTTTTTTTTTTTTGAGTGAGTTCTTTCTCCTATTGTGAAATGTGATCTTACCTAAGGATGTGAACAATAAAGGATCACTACGGGTAATTCACATTGGATTTAGAATGACCTCTTGATTGTTTGATGTGTTTGTACTGCAAGGCATATTCTAGTCATCACAATGTTTATGTTTTGATGCTTATACAAATTGCTATATCAAAATGGACATGATATTCAGGTCATGCTGGCGTTTATGCCTTGGTGCTTATATCTAATCCGACATTCCGAAAACAAAATCAATATTCATATGTCCATGGTTTCATAATCAGTGGGTGTTGTATTGATTCTTGCGTATATAAATCGATATTCATATGTCTATGGTTTCATAACTAGTGGGCATTGTATTGATTTATCCGGTTACCTAAAAATTCAATGATGAGAATGACCGACACATGATCAGTGACTAGGTCCTAGGTCTTAAGTTGCATTTCATTCTGCATGTTTCTTTGCATTTTGCATGTTTGCATGATCTCACATTGGCTAAACAAACTTCAATGCTTAAACAATTCTTCAAATCGCATATTCAAATCAAACAAGAGCTAAATCTCACATGAAGGTTCTTGCAACGAAACAGCAAGTAGAATCCTTTTTTGGGATCAAAATAAAAATCTGCGATCATTCATATTATTAACTACTTGCATAATCAACCTTTTATCATCACAGAAATCTATAATTCAACTTAACTAATTATCTTACATCAAACTATCAAAATTTCAACTTCGTCAACTATGGTCAACTCATGGTCAAATCTAGTCAAACTTGATCTTCTAGACCTCCAAATGATGTAGAATGCATTTTCGAATGTGTAAACCACTTCTCAAATCAATTAACATGCTTCTAAACTATCAAAGCTGACTTTTCTTGTCAGATTTCAATTTTAATCCTGAAGGCGGCATAGTATTGCATATCATTCAAAGTCTGTAATCTAAATCTGAAATCATATCTTTTCTTAGTAATCAAGACAACAACCATGTCTAGTTGCTAATTCATCAAAAAGTCCTCATCACTTGCGGCAAATCAATCATTACTCGGGGCATATCAGATTCATCGAGATCCATATCAATCTGGTATTTTCTTAATCTTGTAAATTGTATCATTTTTTGTAACAATCGGTTCAATTGTGTTATTTCCTTGGTTCTTCGTAACTGAAGGGTTCAGATGTGATACCAATGTGATTCTTATCGACAATCAGGTCTGGAATCGGTCACTCACTTCTTCGCAATCATAAGATTCAGAATCAGGTGTTTTGACACTTCTTCAAAATCATCGGTTCATTGCTGCTATAGTTAACATTATCTTTGGTCATTCAGGACCTATTATCTTCATATCAATTTCAATCAGTTTCTATTTCATATCAATTTCAATTTCAAACATCAGTTTCAACATCATACACAAACTGTTTTTGAACCACTGCACTTCGCACAACAATTCAAAGAGGGGAAAAATGTAATACCCCAAAAATGGGCTATAGGTTCATTAACCTTCTATATCGACACATCAAATGAAATCGACATCAAAGTCCTAACCTAAGGCACATCTGAACATTATCAAATCCTAATTGATTATCTCAAATTCTGCATCGGGGAATATTTCATATTCCTAAAATTATCCCAATTATCTTTGATTTAATAATTATTTGGTGATAAATCCTATTTATCCTAAAGTTTGATTTTGAATATTCTAAATATTTAATTAATTAGATATAATACTGCCACTTAATTATTTAATTGGATTTAATTATATTTATTCCTAAATTGTATTATTTCATTTTGACAATAAATCAAATATCTTATGACTAATTGATTAAATTCTTATTTAATTAATTAACATCAATTGTCAAATTTAATAATATAGTTTTTGAATAAAAGTTTGATTTAATAATTGATTAACCCATAAATCAATTGTTTTATTTTTAAAATCAGTTAAGTTGACGATAAATCACTTTATTTATTTATTTAATTCATAATTAATTATGCACATCCAAAAAAATAGTTAAACTATAAATCAGAAAATCAATTCAAGTTGTTTTAAAAATAAACTCAACTCTCTTTTGAGTTAAAAGCTGATCTCAACTTCTGATTTAAATCAAAAAGTTGTTTTTGCATGATTTATTGTGAGTTAACTATCTTTAATTCCTTGTTGACTCAAAAATCAACTAGAGTGATTTATGGCTTTTTCCATACATCCCCAAAGCCCAAGATTTCTATAAAATCAAGGCTCAGCTCTTCACAAATATCTCATAATTTTGTAAACTTATGTTGGCGAATTGGTATCTAAAGAATTGAAGCTTCTTTGCGAATCAACAACTTTTGTGAGATCATTCATATTTTAGTATATCATTGTTAGATTAATTGTATTGCATATCAGTTTTTCATATAGATTAGATTTCATAGCATTTTTCATCATAATTGCATCTAAAAACCAAAAAAATAGATTAATTTGCATCTAATTCATATCTAGATTTTACATTCAAATCTTTCATTTAGGTGTCATCAAGGTCACTGATCTTGGTCCAATCTGAGAATACATACTCGCATCTACTAGAAGGTAGTAAATCATCTGGTTAGTTTAGTTTTCATTTCATTGCATGATTTCAATTTTTGCTAACCTCTAATGTTTTACTGAAGTGTTGTGTCTACAGCTAGGTACAAAATTCACACACACGGGTTCTAGAAATTTAGCCCTTAGGGCCGACCAAACTTAGAATTATTTTATTTTACAATTTATTACATCAAAGTTGGCTCAAAATAACTTTTGAAACCCAAACAAAATTTTTGAAGGGAAATCATTTTTCGCTATTTCAGGTGACCCAACTTCTAAAGACTATAAGTCATCACCAGTTGCTCTGATTGACTATTATGACCCCAATTCGGAAAGGGCACGAGGAGCTCTACAACATTTGAATCAAGAAAGCTTCATTCAACCAAAAATTTGACCTCATCTGAGGCCTCTAAAGCCTTCAAAACTGAGTTCAAATTTTATCTACCCTGCTGCCAATACCGAAAATCTGCAATATCTTCAAAACTAGACTTTATCTATCAATGAAACTTTACTAGCAAGTTTATATGACCAAAATAAACCTCCAAGGAAGAAATCAGAACATTTTGAGATCAGATGACCAACTTACTAAAAATAGCAAGTTTCCATAAATAACAGCTCTACACAAGATAGCCCTTATTGAATACAAAAATAGAAATATTTTTGGGTGATGCAAGATTGCTCTTACACCCAAGATGCTCCTACATCAGACACCCGGGGTAATTTGAGAAGTGACCCCATCACGTCTCAGGTGTGTAGAGGAAAACCAAGATGGTTAACCTCCTCCTTCATTAGCCATGATGAATCTTCAACAAGTCATCCTTTCCATTTGACCAAGTACTCTTCATATGTCTCATTCCTTGTGCTTCTTCCAACACGACTATCCAGCATGTCTTCAATCTCCTTGATATCTGAACTAGTTGCTAGAATACTCCACTGTGCTACTATGATCTCATCTTCAACACCTCCCTCATGATACTCTGTCAGATCTAAAATGTTAAACACTGGTGAAATATTCAGCTCAGTAGGCAATTCTACCTCATATGCATTTCCTGGATCATGCTTCTTCAATATCTTACATGGCCCAAACCTCTTCATTTTCAACTTGTTATATGTACTAACTGGAAATCACACCTTCCGCAAATGAACCATGACTTCATCTCCAACCTGAAATTCCTTATGCTTCCTTTTCTCATCTGCCTTAGCCTTATACTGCACATTCATCTTGGTAATATGCTTCCTCACATCCTCATGGATGTTCTTCAAATGTTCTACAAAATCCTCAGCTTCAGCACTACTTCTTTCTCCTTTATCTATCTTTCTCAACTCAGATGCATTTCTTGGACTACTTCCATATACAATCTGTGGATGATGTGATGAACTAAACTTCAAATCTATCTTCAACTCTTCACTTTCTGCTAGTGTCTTTCTATGTGCTACCTTATTTGGCAAACTAGCTCCTGGAATCAAGTCCATCTGATGACTGATCTTTCTTACTAGTGGTAATCCACCAGGCACATTATCAGGTACAATATCCTAAAACTCATTCAATAATTCTGTAACTTCTACAGGTACATCTTCTACTTCCTCTTTCCCAACCTTTGAAAATAAGGTAAAACACATATGCTCATGCCGCATGCCATATGAGAAATTTTTTTTATCAACAAAAGTTATTCTTGCATTACCAAATACCTTTTCTTCTATTTCTTTCAATGGTTTTAGCTTATGTCGCACTCCATCCTTTGTCAGGGAATAGGTATTCACACAACTATCATGTACAATACATCTATCAAACTGCCAAGGTTTATCCAACAACATATGACATGCATCCATAGATATGATATCACATAGTACCTCAGCTTGGTAACCGCTGATCTTGAACTTTACTAGGCACTGTTCACTGACCATGACCTTGTGGTCATCCTGCACCCATGCAACCTGATATGGATGTGGATGTTTCTACCTCTTGAGCTTCAACTTTGTCACCATCTCTTCTAACACCAAATTATCAGTACTACCACTATCAATAATCACATCACAACACTTACCCTCACACTTGCACCTGGTGTGAAATAGGCTCCTTCTTTGCTCAAGTTCATTTTCACCACTCAACAGGACTCTTCTGTTAATCAACATTTCTCCTCTTTCAGCATCTTCAGAATGTGATAATCTAGCATCTTCATCAACATGTGCAACTCTGGCCTGGCCTTCATTCCTCCTATCTATCCTTCCTTGGCACTGAGGACATTCAAATTCCCTAGGACCTTCTTCTCCACAATGGAAACATGTTCCATGGAAGTCTCCTCTTCCTGAACCTTGTCCTCTTCCTCTTCCTCTCTGATCTCTATTGTTCTGATCTTGAAAATGATTGAAATTATCTCCTTTGATTTTGACTGTTACTAGCCTCATCCTGCTTTTTCGGATCTTCATTTGGATCTCCATATGACCGTCCACTAGATCTTCCATCATGCCCTCTTCTGCTTTTTCTGCTCTCAAACTTCTTGTTCATCTTTTCCTCTACTTTTAGGGAAAACCAATATGCCTCTTCAATACTGTTCATTCGAACCAGATTTAGCTCCTCTTGAATGCTCAGCCTCAACCCATTAAGGTAATGGGAAACTTTCTCCTTGTCAGCTTCTGCATGGCCTATTCTGATGAGGATTTGATAGAACTCCTCTGTATACTCCTGAACAGATCTTCCTGCTTGCTTCAAACTTTGCATTTTCTTCAGTAGGTCAAGCTCATAATCAATAGGGATGAATTGCTGCTTCAATTTATCCACCATCCACCTCCATCTTGTGATTTTATCCTTTCCTCTTTTATTTCACTCCAGCTAAATCTCTTGCCACCAGATCTTCGCATGACCCTTCATTCTGGCCTTCGTAAACTTGACCTGATCAGGATCCTCGATATCTTTGTACTCAAAATATTCTTCACATTTATTGATCCAGTCGATCAACTCTTCTGGGTTAAGATTTTCAGAAAATGTCGGGACCTCAATCTTAGGTTTCTTCTTGATCTTTGAGATAGCTTGGAAAAGTCTTTCTTCCTCCTGGTTCACAACTTTGACTTCTCCTTCTTGATCTTCTTCTTCGGCTTCATCCTCACTTTCATCTCTGAAATTAAGACTCATTCCTCTATGAATCTCCTCTTGCAATGCTCGCACTTGTCTCTACAATTCTCTAACCTCAGGTATTACAACACCAACTCTTCCACCACATTCCTTTCATGGAGGCATTTTCATGCTTGTCACTGAAACCCTAACCATGGTCCTGGTGCAAATTACCTCATAGTCGATGATCTGTTTACACAGAAACCCTAACCCACAGTCCTGGTGCAAACTACCTCACAATCGGCAATCTATTTACACACTTAGTAACTTCTTCTCTGATACCACTTGATGAAGGGTGCTCCCCTTAATACCACAAACACATAATAGAAACAGAGAAACAACAACAATATGCAAGAACAAAAAATTGGCTTCTTATTATCTCCACAAATGTGGAATTACAAACTTTCAGAATTACAATATGCAAAGCCACATGGGCATTCCATTACAATATTCTGTAGGACAAAGCCTCGAATCAATACCCAGATCTCTACCCAAAACTATCCCGAACTACCCTAAACTACCTAAGACAACACTACGGGCCTTCCTTATATAGGCATTTTCCACCACCCGAGAAGGTTCTAAAAATTTAGCCCTTAGGGCCGACCAAACTTAGAATTATTTTATTTTACAATTTATTACATCAAAGTCGGCTCAAAATAACTTTTGAAACCCAAACAAAAATTTTGAAAGAAAATCATTTTCCGCTATTTCAGGTGACCCAACTTTCAAAGACCATAAGTCTCACCAATTGCTTCGATTGACTATTATGACCCCAATTCAAAAAGGGCACAAGGAGCTCTACAACGCTTGAATTAAGAAAGCTTCATTCAGCCAAAAATTTGACCTCATCTAGGGCCTCTAAAGCCTTCAAAATTGAGTTCAAAGTTTCTGTACCCTGCTGCCAATACCAAAAATCTACAATATCTTCAAAACTAGACTTGATCTATCAATGAAACTTTACTGGTAGGCTTGTTGGTGTTTGAAAATGCTTATGCCAACTAGGGCTACCAATATGCCTTGAGACTAGTATTAGGAATGGTTAGTTCCGAGTATGAGAGCTCTGCAAGAGAACTGGACCAACTATAGGGACAAGACTGTCCTCTTCACTTCTGGCTCTGCAAAACCAAGGTGGGTGTACCTAATCCATTAACTTATGGAATTCTAGGACTTTAAACTGGATTAAACAAAGCAGATGATAACAAGAGACTACTAAATGTTAACCAAGCATTCATTGAATCTCTATTGCTATGAAGGGTATTGCTACTATCAACCAAATAATAATTAAGACTTGATATGGTGTTGATATGTGAAGATGGAAAGAAGTAAACAAGAGCCAATCAAGCATTGAACTCAACTAAATATACTGATCCCTGATCAGTGCCATTATCCATTGGGCAGATCTCAAATACAGACATTGAAACATGAACCAACTACTATCAAAGACTCATAGCCATAAACATAAACATTCCAGCCCATCCACTACTTATAACATCCTTCTGTAGACAAACCAAATGAATCTATGTCCTATCTAAAGTATATTTCACTTGATCCTAGATCAAGAACTAAAGACTAGAACATATACAAAGGTAACCCTATGCAATGGATCAGAAAATCCAGAATTCACAAGATTGACACCAAGGAGAGACTTGAAAGCTTGAAATAATTATATTAAGTATGATGATTCATGTACATGTTCAAAGCAGAAAAGAGAGAAAACCACTTCAATAACCTGCAAAAGACTACAAGGAAATTCTATTCAATCGACAACAATATGATACAGCCTGCTACAACCCCCGTGGAACCAACCTAGATTAGAACCCTTGGAACCAACCTAGATCATAACCCTTTTAAATGATCAAGAAAATCCTTTTATAGGAACAAGGACTGCAACATGCAAAGGATCATTTAGGGAAAAATTAGGGTTTCAACCACCCTGCCAACTAAGACTCAATTAAGAAATTATTACAAGGGGTGGAAACCAAGCAACCAAGTCTGAAACAGATCCAAGAGAGATCTCCATAAATGATAATTCTGAATTGTGTACCGAAGACCATAAATCTATCACGCAAATCAATCTGATTAGACCCCTACAACATGCTTCAAGCATTGTTATTCATTCCCCCATGGCATAAACCTCCCTGCAAATAATCATCAAACTTACTGGACCACACTGCAAAAGTCTGAAAGTCATTTTCACCAACTCCAGTCGCTTAAACAATCAATTTTGGTCCTTTTTGTCACTGGAAACCCTCAAAATATTTGAATTCAAACTGCAACAGTTACATTCATGGCACCTGCAACATATCGGCGATCCACATTTGAAACTGGATCAACTTTATATCATGACCGTTTGATCCTTATATTTCACGGGCTTTATGATTTACCTTTTTTTTTGTAAAGATCCCAGTCACATTTAGCAAACTGGTGACAAAGGTTTTCGCTAGTTCGTAGAACACTTTTTACCTCCGCCAATTCATTTAGCGATTATGCAAACGCTTGTTCACTGAATCACTAGTCAATTTGGAGCACCACCATCTTTCTTCACGAATGAGTGAATCCTTTTAGAATTTGTCAGGCTGCTAAACACTTTATCCAGACTACCAGACCTTAGACCCCCACCTGGGCCCGCATTATGCCATCTATCACTATACCATTCACTATATCTGCCCGGTCACCACTGACACAGGACCCACAATGAACAAACCTTCAAATTGAACGGTCGTCGCATGATCGCATGGCCTAAAAAGATTCCATGCAATCATGAAACAACCATAGATTTTGCCACACTGTCAGCCCCTTTGAAAGATTCGGGCCCACTGACAAATCCAAATCACCTTCCCTCAAATGAATGAAAAGTAGACAACTCAGCACACCGTGGCGCATAAAAACCATCTAGCAATTGGACCCACCTTAATACTACCGCCTAAGAATAAAGTAACATCAAAGGCTGGCGTAAGATCTCAAAGCTCTGACACATCTCATGAGAACTTACGCCAACCATTGATCAACTACGGATGTCAGAACCCTCTGAGTCTCAAAAAATTAGGTTCCACTGACAACATGTCCAGTCACAATTATGTGGACCAATGAGAAGATGCCAACTATGCACACTTGGCAAGTGGACCCATTGTATTGAAAAGCTACTCCACAAAGAGAATCAATGGTTGGTGTAAGATCACAAGCTTCTAACAAAACCCTTGTGAACTTACGAAAATCATAGGATTAAGACGGTGTCAGAGATCTTGGGCCTGCAGACCACACGAACATGCGACCAAAGAGGAGAAACCGCCACGCCAAGTTGCTAGTAGTTAAGAGATAAGCTGCTAGGAATAGGAGAATACGCAAACATTGTGTTTGCCCAATTGCTGAAAGAAAAGATATAACTGGTAGGAACCAAGCGAACCAGCGACAAACATGTATTCGCTAGATCGCTGAATAATAAAGAGACATGAAACTTTGTTAAGTGATTTAAGGAAGACTGGGAGAAAAAACCACGTGCATAAAGGAAAGACTTAAGTGGCCTGAAAAGGTAATGAAGAATTAGAATAGGGTCGGGGTAAAACAAAGGGTTTTTCATGCAACGGCTAGATATTTGAAAATTTGAACTAGGGCTTAAGGCCAGAGACAAAAAACATTGCAAAGACCAGAGGAAAATAGATGACACCATGAAATTTTTTGCAGGTGCTAACAAGGCTGATATGACCAAAATAAACCTCCAAGGAAGAAATTAGAACATTCCTAGATTGAATGACCAACTTACTAAAAATAGAAAGTTTCCATAAATAGCAGCTCTGCACAAGATAGCCCTTATTGAATACAAAAATAGAAATATTTTTGGGTATGCAAGATTGCTCTTACACCTAGGATGCTCTTGCATCAGTACATGTCCTTAATGATTCTTTGGTGATCATGCCATTAGATGAATGATACATACTTTAAAACCTTGATCTTAAGACAGACATTCAGAAATCAATAAAATATCATACTTTCATCATTGTTTATCTAGTTCAAGACTTCATTGATTCGCTATAAAGACATGATTTCATCAATCAAGTAATTACTTTAAAAAAAAATATTGCACAATTTTTCAAATCCATATTTCAAGTATAGTTCCATCCATTTCATATTTTTTTAATCCTAATAAAGGTAAGGTCTTTGTGAGATCTTGGATCAAAAGTTTGCATTTGTTTTATTTTGATGTTAGGATTTAATCGTGTAAGCATTTCACTTGTGTTTTGATGAATTTATTTTGTGTCAATGATGGTTTCTTTGATGAATAGATTTGCCCCCAATTTGATAGTGTGGCATTTGTTGGACTTGGGACCTTTTTCCAACCTAGGATGAAAGCTTTAGGTATTTTCCAATGCAACTGTGGGGTTTTATTATGCAATATATACAAATATTGGCGAATGCAATATTTACAAGGATGGCGACTAGGCATGAGACTGACTTGGACTTTCAATGGTGCATGTTTACCATATTTTCACCGATTGAATTGACTTGCTCTCTTTTTCTTTTTCTCAAGTTTTTTCCTTTTTTTTTCCTACCAAATTGCCTATTTGCTAGGTTTTCACCGAGGCACTTTTTCTCTTTTTCATTTTTTTTTGTGTTTTCTCTTTTTCAATTTTTTTGTGTTTATCATCAAGGAGCCTATTTTTTAGGTTTTCACCAAGACAACATCTTTTTGAGGATTATTTTTGAATGTTTTTTTATTTCTTCATGCCTAATTTTCCATTATTTTTTATCTTCTCTGCATTTCTGATTTGTTTTCTTCTTTTCTATTTTTCAATGTTTTTGGATTTTTTAGGATCTCTTTTGACTATGTACAATAAATAGGATGCTCTCTTATCTGATTTTCTAGTACTCTTTTTCTTTATACCCTTTCATCTTCTTTATGTGTAGAATCTCTTTAGGTGTATAATATTGATAGGTTCTTGCAACTCTTCTCCATCACAATCAGGTAGTTTGTAGGTGCCCGTTCCAAAAGAAGAAGTAATCACAAAAGGTCCTAACCAGTTTACTTCCCATTTCCCTTTCTTCTCTATTTCTTGATGTTTTGGGTTCTCTCACAAGACTAGATCACCTATTTGGAATTTCATTGGTTTGATGTGCTTATTATAATTCATTGACATTCGATTTTGATACACTTTTAAATGGTAAAAATATTATTGTTGTATTTCATCTAATAGCTCCAATTCTTGCAATCTAGCAACTCTATAGTCATCTTCACTCAATAATCCATGCAATGAGACTCTTAAAGATGGGATTTCTACCTCCAAAGGTAAAATTGCTTCTGCTCCATAAACCACTGAGAATGGTGTAGCTCTTGTTGGCATTCTGATACTTGTTCTATAAGCCCATAAATTCAGGTTTATTTTAATGTGCCAATCCCTACCTGAATTGTCCACTATTCTCTTCAATATTTTTAAGATGTTTTTGTTCGTAGCCTCTACATGTCCATTCCCTTGCAGGTAATATATTGAAGATGAGTGATGTACCACATGAAATTTTGCACATGATTCTTTCAAGTTCTTGTTCTTGAAATGTTTTGCATTATTTGTTACGATGGCTTGAGGAACACCATACCTGCAAATTATGTGGTTTAATATGAACATGGAAATTTTATTTCCTATGGCAGTGGATAATGGCATAGCTTCTATCCATTTGGTAAAATATTTAGTTGTTGTAATGATGAATTTATGACCATTTGATGATGGTGGATAAATCATCCCTATTAAGTCCAACCCCCATTGATAAAAGGGCCAAGGTGTAGTAATTGGATGCAGTTCTTGAGCTGGCACATGAATTAGGTTCCCATGGTATTGACATTTCTAACAAGTTTTTATAAAGTGACAGGCATCTTTCTCCATACTAGGCCAATAATATCCTATCCTAAGGAGTTTCTTATCTAAGGTCAACCCATTCGAATGTGATCCACAAATTCCTGTATGGATTTCTTGTAAGGATAAATTTGATTCCTCCTTCTCTAAACACCTTAAAAGCAGTTCGTCTAGACTTTTACGATACAAGGGTGTAACGAGAGGCTTGTCTTATGAAACTTTTCTTTTGATTTCAAGTTTGGTCCATGGGTAAAGTTTGGTCTTTTAGGTATGTATAAATGGATCCATACCAAGGTGATTCATCTCCCACTAATAGGAAAATGGTGTGGGGATGGGAAGGGTCAAATGTGGGTGGTCCAACTTCTTCTACCAAGAATTCATATCTGGCATTTTGATCTGGCATTTGGAGAAGTGAGGCTAATGTAGCCATAGCATATGTTGCTTTGTTCTTGTCTCTTGGCACTTGTTCAAAAGTTATCAATGTGAAGTACTTCTTGAGATCTTCTATCATATTTTGTAGGGTATCAACTTATCATCCTTGGTTTGATACTCATCATTTATCTGATTAATGACCAATTGAGAATCTCCAAATATTTGCAATTTTGTCACCTTCCATTCCAATGCTAATTTGTTGTCGATAACTAGTGCCTCATACTCATCTATATTGTTTGTACATGGAAATAGTATCTTGTATGACTTAGGGATCATTGATCCTTGAGGCGTAATTAGTAATATTCATGCACCTAATCCATGTTGGGTATAAGATCCATCAAAGTATAGCTTCCATGTATTTGCTTCAACATTGATTATCTCTGAATCTGGAAACTCCACTTGAATAGGATGTTCATCTTGTAAAGGTGACTCTGGTAGTTGATATGCTATTACTTGGCATTTGATTGCCTTTTAATCCACATATTCAATATCAAACTCACTTAGAACCATGACCCATTTGGCCAATCTTCCTATGAGGGTTATTTTTCTTAGGATATACTTTAATGAATCAATATTTTCTATGAGTCTAATCTTATGAGATAGCATATAATATCATAGCTTTTGGGAAGAAAAAACTACTGCCAAACATGCTCTTTCTATAAATGTGTAGTTCAACTCATATTTTACCAAAGTTCTTCTTATGTAATAGATGACTTTTTCTTTACCATTTTCATCCTCTTGATCCAAGAGTGCTCCTAAAGCATGTTTTGTTGCTGAAATGTACAAAATTAATGGATTTCCTCTTATTGGTGGCATCAAAGTAGGTGGATTCATTAGATAATTTTTAATTAATGTGAATGCTTCTTCACACTTTTCATCCCATCTAAATACTATGTCCTTTTGAAGGAGTTGAGTAAAAGAATGACATTTCTTTGCTAGTTATGATATAAACCTCCTGATTGACTGGATTCTACCTTGAAGTGATCTCATTTGGCTTACATTTGGAGGTGCCCCCATTTTGATAATTGCTTTTACTTTTGTAGGGTCTACCTCTATTCCCTTAGCTGAAACTATGTATCCTAGCAATTTTCCTAATTGTACACCAAATGCATATTTCTTAGGATTGAGTCTCACTCTAAACTAGTCCAACCTTGTGAATATCTTTACTAGAATAGGTAGATGTTCTTCTCTTGAATGATATTTTGCAAGTATGTCATCTACATAGTCCTCTAGGAATTTATGCATCATATCATGAAAAATAGTAGTCATTTCTCATTGATATGTTGCTCCTGCATTTTTGAGACCAAAGGGCATAACATTCTAGCAAAATTCCACCCATGCGCATGTGAATTTCATTTTATCTTGATCCTCAGGTGCTATTTTAATTTGATTGTAGCCACTAAATCCATCCATTAGAGAGAACATGGAGTAACCTGTTGTCAAATCCACTATGGCATCTATGCTTGATAATGGAAAATCATCTTTCGGACATGCAAGACTGAGATCTCTGAATTCTGTGCAAATTCTAATTGACTTATCCACTTTTGAAATAGGCACAATGTTTGATATCCACTTGAAATAATTGATGGCTCTTATGAATCCCACTTTTAGTAATATTTCCAACTCCACTTTGACAAGGAATGCTATGTGTGGGTGCATTTTCCTCAATTTCTATTTGACTGGTCTAACTCCTTCTTTGATGTTTAAATGATGCATTATCATATTAGGATCTAGTCCCGACATATAATCACATGACCATGCATAATTTATTTGTCTTTCCTTGAAGAATTTTATAAAATCCTCTTTTTCTTCACTAGATAAAGATGTTGATAGGTGTATAATCCTTGGTTTTGATTTTGACCCAATGTTGACTTTCTCTGTTGGTTCAATCAAAATAGGTGATCTTTCCTCATAGTGTTTGGGCAAATTTTCCAACCTCTCTTCCTTAGGTTCCTCTATTGGGTTTTCACCTTCGGAAACACTCTTTATTTCTTTCTCTTTTTGACCTAATGTTGCCACAATGTGGTTTTCAACATTAAATTCTTTCCATTTTTTATTTTTCTTTTTCTTTTCAATTTTATTTGAATTGAGAGATTGGATACTTCCCTTTGTCACTTCTTGATATTTAATGGTAGAAGAAAGCTCAACTGCATTAAGGTATTGGGACACCATTTTATCATTCAAAAATTTGGGAAGGATAGTAGGTTCGATGGAATCACACTCAATGAACTCTGGATAGATAAGGGATAAAGGATCAATGTTTCATCTTGGCTCGGTAGGGTTTAGGGACATGACCTCGTTGGAGGGTTTGAACATTGTATCGCTCAAATCTTTAACATGTGCCTCTTCTAGGTGTTCTAGAGAACTTGGGTCAAAATCATCCTCACTCGAATCCTCTCAGGTTTCTAATGGGTAAAAATCTCCTGGGTTAAACCTAGGGTTAGATTCTCCTATAGTAGGTATCCATGAGGAAACATAAGGCTCTCCTACCCATGGATTTTCTTCAATATCTTTACTTGGCACATTTTCTAGCACTTCACGAGTAGAACTTGATGCTTGATTCTGATTTGATCTTGTAGCTTGCTCTTTTCCCTTGTTGGAAGTATAAGTGTGAATTACATCCACCTCTTTATCTTGGAAAGACTCACTTAACAATGAGTCCCACTCCCAATTGTTTAAATCTTCATCACTTTGGGAACCTAGTTGTAAGATTTGATCATAAACCCTAGGGTGCTTCTTTTGAGTGTATCCTTGTTCAAGATACCTCAATCCATTTTTCTCTTTTCTATCCCTCCAAGACATTTTGATGGGTTCAAATAATCCTTCATTTCTTGTTCCCAAAGTTCCTTGTCCTTTATATCCTATTTTCTACATTATTTGAAATCCTTTTCCATATTGATGAGTAGGCATGCTTATGTTTTGAATGTGTTTTTCATGGGCACTTAACTCATCATCTTTGTATAGTCATTTTAAGATTTCATTATCGTCTTCACCCATAGATAAAGAAGTCCTAGCCCTTACAAAGTGGTCATTGTATTTCTGGGGTGTATGTAGGCTAGATGTTTTTCCATGGGACTTGGGAGATAAGGGTAGATCCATCATAGATAAAGAGTATCCACCTGCACCCTTTTGCTTGATTTGGCATTGTTTATCAAAAATCTTCATCATGTTATCCATTTTTTTGTAATGATCCTCCTTGTGAAGATTTGAATAGATTTGGCTTGGTCTTCTTTTTCTTTATGAGTTCTTTCCTCACTAACTTTCTTCTTTCCCTTAGTCGATGTAGTTAAGTTAGTGGGAGCTTGGTGATTTTCAACAACACCTTATTCTTCCTTTACTTTTTCTTTGCCTTTTATGGATATGAGATCCTTTGAGATTTGTCCTTGTTCTATCCTGATTGATATAGATCCTTCTGCATTATGTGGGACCAAGGAGTCATTTATGGGTTTCATATTATTGCAATATTGGAAAGGATTTGAATCCCCACTTATCATGACTTCTTGTCCCATGTATAGAAATTTGAGGTATTGATGATATTTCAAAGGTACTGCCTACATTTCATGGATCCATGGCCTTCCTAATAAGATGTTGTAGGTCAATTTTAGATATAAGACTTGGGAAATGGTCACTTTTTGGATTGGACCAACTCTAACGGGGAGTACTATTATACCTTTAGAGGCTCTTTCTTCATCATCATAAGCTTTAATGGTTATTTTCTTCTTTGGGTCAATAGCTTCCTCATAAAATACTAAGGCTTTAACAAGGTTTAAAGTGTAGATATTTAGGTCATCTCCCCCATCAATGAGGACTCTCTTAACCCTATGCTTGTGGATTAAAACCCCTTTATGCAAAGGCAAGTTTTGTGGTTGATTCAAGGAAATATCATTTTTCTCTGAGAAGGATAAAGAATGGGGTGCAACAAGATGACCTACCATATTTTGGAACTTATCTGCATCCAAATTCAAAGGTACATTGGTCTCAACAAGGGCCTTTTCCAAAATATCCTTATGAGTAGGTGAAAGTTTAAGCAACTCTAAAATAGAAATTTGAGTAGGAGTTCTTTGTAGTTGGTCCACCGAATTGTATTTTTTTGAAGAGGAGGACGTTTGATTAGGTAGAATGATTCTAGGAGCACCTCCTAATAGAGTGATCTTTGATGCTTTCCCCCTAGTCACAACATTAGATGTTGCCTCCTTTTGTTTTTCTTTCACCACAATCATATTTATTATATTTTCATCACCACTTAAAGTATTTATGGTGTTGTCATAAGTATGGGAAAAATTCACCTTTTCATTACCCCTTTTGTTATTGTGATTGGTATTTGATGATTCCCCCTTTTTTTGATTTAAAAAAGGGTTCTTGAAATCTGTGTGATCCTCATTATTTTGAGGCCCTTCTACCTTTATGGTTCCATCATCGATTAAATCTTGGAAAAGGTGTTTCAATTTCATACATTCGTTTGTCTTATGTCCTTTGTTATGATGATATTCGCAATGATGAGAGTCATTCCACCACGTTGGCTTGACTTGTGGTTTTTATGGCCTTGATTCATGTAGAACAATATTTTTTGGGGCCAGGAGAGTTCTCAACGCATTTTCCAAAGGTTCACCTAGAAATGTGAATTTCCTTTTTTGATATGTGGAAAAGAAAGGTTTAGGCTTGTTAATATTTGAATTATTGAAAGGATTTTTGTTGTTTTTGTTGGTATTGTTGGTTATTTTTATTGTAAGGAGCTTTGGTCATTTGATTAACATTATATGTTGGGTTTGACCCGCTTGATAAATTAATGGGAGTATCCTTTAATTTGTGTGCTTCCACAACTCCATCATTCACAAGATTCTTATTGGTGTTTTCAACCATAATCTTGGTTTAACATTGTGATTGTTGGCTCCTTTATTATTATTATAACTATTTAATTTATTGTTTTTATTGGTGTTGGTATAGGTCAGGGTAATTTTTAGTGGTGAATATTCGCCTTTTGGTGAATTCTGGGAATAATGTCTCGTGGAATTGGCGAATCGTGCAGGTATACGCTGGCAAATATTTGCCCAATCTTGACACAGTAACCGCTAAATATTAATTGGAATCCCCAATCAGATTTGCCGTTTGACATTGTTGACCATCATATTCACCTATAATTAATGTGATGTGGTTCTTTTAACAGTCTCTTATTCGCCAACGATATTAATTATGAATTGCATATAAAATTTGAAATAGCCAAATGGTTTATATTGTTATCTTAACCATGACCTATTTTGCCACCCATTAATTAATTATTTTATTGGTCCACGACGTATTTCGCCAACCCATTAATTAATTGTTTTATTGGTCCACAACGTATTTTTCCAACCCATTAATTAATTATCCACCACGTATATTTAATTTTTTGCCAAACATAGCATTGATCAGGTCGGCACTCGACACATATTCGCCAAAAGCCCAGGATTTTAAAAATTGGAAATTTGGAATTTTGTATCATGGATTGATATAAATTCAAATCAAATTTAGAAAACTTAGAAGTAGTCTTATCGTGTGTCGTTACAAATTTTTGGAGCCGGAACCTGAAGGGCTAGATTTACAAATAACAATCTTGCAATAGTAAATAGAGGATTCAACATTTCAAAGAGTTAGAAATCAGAGGAAGCAGGACAAAGGTAAACAATTATTTGTTCACATTTCACAATTCACAGTATTGCTATTAATTTTAATTCGTAGAGGCTAGAATCCTAGTGACTAGTGAGAGGTAATTGGGTAAAGATGTCAGACAAGGGTGACTATCCTGAGGCTAAGATTGAGTATCCTCAGGCTACTACTGCTAAAGGGATTCAGATATCAGGGGAGGTTGAGACTCAGGGCAGTGAAGAGATTGGAAATCTAGACAAGGGTAAGACTCCTCAGGGCAGTGAAGGGCCTGGGAGGCCATCAAAACACCCAAAACTTAAAGATACTACCATAAAGGCTTTCTTTGGAGTTGGCAATGTTTTTGCTCCATCAACATCTGCAATTGCGAGTGCAAAATCCATTCACAGTAGCTCACCAGTACCAGTACCACAAGCTGGGGTTGTCATTGAGTTAAATGAAAATCAAAATGCATCAAATGAGGATAAAAATGGTGGCACGAGAGAAGATGTTATAAGGGATACGCAGAACCAGTTGGAAGAAAATGGTAGCAATGAAGATAATAATAATGTTGGTAGGAAGAAAAGAAAAAGGGAAGTAAAAATGGGGCGGGAGTGGGAAATGGAAAGAAATTTTAAGGTTGATTGGGTAGAAAAGTACTGGTTGATTGAACCAGTCCTAAGCAATGATGAACAACCAACAGAATGCAGGTGTAAGATTTGTACCTAGAAACTTAAAAGAGAGAAGAAGTTGCAGCTAAAGCTTGACACTATAGAAAAGCATATTGGTAAGGTTTATGAAAAACAGACCATAGAAGGACAAGAAATATCAATAGTGAGATGGAAATCAAAGGAAGAATGTCTTCATGTTAAGTATGCCATAGAATATGAAGAGCATAACAAGAGAATGGCAGTAATTGCTAGTAGTGAAAATCCAATCAAGGCTAGGTTTAAACATGCAGCCAATGAAGCAAACCTGGCAAAGACCGTTCACATGAGTGTTGTTTTCATATTATGTCCAAGGGGCATCCTATGAGAGACTTCTCAAAATATGGTAATTTATTATCTTTTTTGAAAGTTCCTCACTATCCCATGTCACATTGGTCAACAAACGTTGGATGGGAAATGGAAAATTGTATTTCTGAGGTGGAAAAGCAAAATTTACAAGAGAAAGTAAAACAGTCTAGATTCATTTCATTATCCATAGATGAAGTTACTGCAGTAGATAACACTTCTTGGATTTGTATGCATGTGTATACAGTAAAAGAACATGTCCTCCAAGCTCATCTACTATGTGTTCATAAAATGAGGGGCAATTCAACAGCAAAAAACTTATATTCTAAAGTGAAGAATGCTTTGCATGAAGTTGCTGGTATGGATGATTTGGCAATTGGAAAGAAGTTAGTGTGTGTTGCAGCTGATGGAGCTGCAGTAATGCAAGGCCAAAGGAATGGTCTCTGTGCAAGATTACAAACTAGTATTGCACCTTACATGCTTGGCATAAATTGCATGGCCCATCGAATGAATTTAGCATATAAAATTGTAAGCAATTTTCCTACAGTGTCAAAAGTTGAAGATCTAGTTCATGACATATACTCTTACTTCTACAGAAGTCCTAAATGTTTTGCAGAATTTAAGATTTTCTCAGAGGGAGTAACACCAGGAAACAAGCTTCTCAAGGATGTTGAGACTAGATGGATCTCTTTGCATGGACTAGTAGAAAGAGTTCTAACAGAATATCAATCCTTGATCAGAGTAATAAATGAGCAATGCCTCACAGTAGACAAAGCTCCTAATTTGTTACATAAGTAAAGTGATATAGAGACTCTATTAACTTTAGCCAATCTTCTCCCCATGTTGGATTTAATGAACAAGCTTGTTAAGAAAGCCCAAGACAGGACTATGTATATCCATGAGTACTCAGATTTACGTAAAATGACATGCGTTGCCCTGGATAATTTATACTCAGATATGATAACAATTCAAAGCCCAAATTTTTTCAGGTGGCAAATAATTATAGATTTGAATCATGCTAAGATTTTTTTTCAATTCAATGCAAAAAATGATTTATGTGTGTTTGTGAAAGGATATGAAATACCAATGCACCAATCTAAGACGGGCAAGTGAGGCAGACTACTTCCAGTTAAAAGGGCTGATTTTGACATGTTTGTTAAATCTGTTAGTGAGAATTTGAAGTCAATTTCCTACCAACTTTCAAGTGAGATTCATGAAAGATTCCCTAGAGAAGAAATTCTTGAGGCCATGGGTTGTGTGTTTCCTCATTTTTGGAAAAACATCGGAGATAGACAACATGATGCTCATATGTTTCACAAAAAAATTGATGAATTGATCAGAGAGTTTTCAAAACATGCAGATTGCAATGGACAACCAATTGATGGAATTATAGATTCAGCTAATCTTAAAAAACAATGTAGACAATTTGCATCATGTATGAAATTTTAGTTAAAAAACTTGGAGAATCCATTTCAACCTGGTGCAATAACCAGGCTTTGGAAAAGGATAGAGCAGAGTGAAGTACTGCATGATTCAATATCAAAATATTTCAAACTTGCTAATTTATGTCAAACAATGATATTGGGGTCGGTGGAAGATGAAAGAGTTTTCAGTGCATTGGGGTTTTTGAAATCAAAGATTAGAAACAAACTAGACAAAAATTTGAAAACTTGCTTGAGTTTGTTTGTAACTCAGTACAATGTTACAGACTTTCCTTATGATAGGGCATTGGCAATTTGGAATTCCCTGCGTGAAAGATGAGGGCTTTTGAACACTACTTCAAAACATGGTGGTTAAGAGACAAATGATGGATCTTGGTCCCAGACTCAAAATGAAGATGAAGAGTTTTTTGATTCTGAATACCCAACTCAAAATGAAGAAGAACCTCTTGCTAGTAGTAGTGGTCAATTTCAGGAGCTGGATTCCATGTGGGATATAGAAGAGGGTGAGGTAGACTGCTCACTGACACTGAGTGAAGAGTGAACTATGAAGTGATTTAGAATTAGCATTCGGTTAATAGGTATTTATAATTTTATACACTGTATACTTATTACTGTACTTTTTGGATAAATTGATAATGGAATTGGACTTGATTCTGAATATTTATTAATTTATTGATAATTTATTAATTGACTCATATTCAGCTACAAGCCTACGGGTACAAGTAATAAGTATTGTTCATGATTTTTGTAATTTCAATTTCAATTTTTTTAATTTGTAATTTGAAATTTTGAATTCATGATTTTTGTAATGTAGATTGTATAAACTAGAATGTCCCTCTTTGTCCACAATAGCAGGTTTTTGTTTGTGAAAGGATATGAAATACCAATTCGCGCTTGTCTTTATGCAAGATCGATGATTGGTCGCATGATCGCATAGGCCTCTAAGATCCTATGAGATTATACGACAGCCGTCTGATCTTTCCTTTGTTCCTTTCAACTCTGAAGATCCTTTTGACACTAGTCCCACCATCTCAAATAAAAAGCTACCACTTGTGAGATACCTGTCAGCGGCCCCACTTTGTTCCCGCATTAAGCTTCATTGTAAGATCAACGGTTAGTCTTATGTTCGCATGGCTTGGAAAGATTCCATGCGAACACACGACCGCCGTTAGATCTTCATTAAAGATTCAAAGCTGAATGACATATGAAAGGATATGAAATACCAATGCACCAATCTAAGACGGGCAAGCGAGGCAGACTACTTCCAGTTAAAAGGGCTGATTTTGACATGTTTGTTAAATCTGTTAGGGATATATATGATTTTTGTAATTGTAGAATGTTCAAGAAATTTGTAATTTGATATAACCTTGCAAAGTCCCACACAAAACCTTTTGTAACCTCTCAACTATTTAATCTTGTAACTGATTAACCTTTCTGAAGTTACGCCTTTCTACCAGATGCTTCATCACAGCTTCGTAACCGCCAACACTAATGGCCAACAAACCCTTGCAAAATTCCATAAACCAACTGTTCCTAACAAATTGTTCTGAAGTTACGCACGTTGTTAGTCGGGAGTCCTTTAGAAGTTTGGAACCCATTAGCATCCTAACCACTTAACCGTGGAGAAGTTACGAAACAACCCAGCATTACTTCGAAACATTTCCGATGGTATGTTAGTAACACGCACATGCTTACTAGTATATCCTGGATTTTATCAAAGGTTCCTAGATTCACACTACTTACTAGTATATCCTTAAGAAAAACTTTAGAGAATTTATGTTATATTCAAAGCTTATTTAATCTGATCCTGGATCAGAGTTGAGAAATATGAACATACACACAAAGATTATTCATGCAATGAATCGAAACAATTCATAATTCAAAGAGAGATACTCAAGGAGAGATATAAATCTTGGATTATATTCAAATGCTATATTATATCATGCTCACAAAATGCTTTACAATGTAACCTTTTGAAAATAACTTGAACCAAAAGATACTGTCTTCTATAGAAAATATGCCTATTACAGTCTATGATATCCCAGACTCAAGAAACTTATCAGTTAAATTGATCAAGTTCTCGGTCCTTTTTCATTGATCCTGGTAATCCTTTTATAGAAAATAAGGATTGCAAACAAGCTTCGGATTGTTTTAGAAAAGACAAGAAAGGAGTGTTCATATAGGACAAAAAATGAAAATAAAACTTTCTAATTCTTGTTACAAAACTTTAAAATGGATCATTAAAATGAGTGCCAAAAATCCTATAGTAACTCCCAAGGGTAGTTCAACTTCTACCAGGTGTAATAGTCATGCTCATGATAACTGCTTGATGACTTTATCCTTGTTGGCTTTGATCTTGAGGGTTTGGAACACTACCACCTGTTGCCTCCTCATTTGATGCTTCTTCTTCTTCTGAACTCTCTGAGGGATATGTTGATTTCTAAGTCATATAGGTCTCCTCACTCGGCCAATGAAAGGCAAGGACTTCATCCTTCTTTGGTAATAGTTTGTTCCACTCAGCAACCAACTAGTGAACCTCTATTCTGACATAAGCAAAATGCATCCTAGCATCTTGAAGGAGCTCCACAAGCTGTATGAATGGGATATTATCATCTATATCTAAAATGGAGTCTATTTTAGATAATACTTGTCTATCTATCTGCTCCGTCCATTGATCCTTATCTTTAATTACCCCATCTGCCTTAATGAGACCAAGAAAAATTTGAAAATCATCCTGGAAGTATCTTACCCTTAAGATTTCTAATCTTCTTCTTATACTTTCCCTATTTACCTCAAAATCAAAAAGATCCTTAACAAACCTATAAGTGTTTGTTAGCTCTATATCCACAATAGATTTGTCCTTAATTTGATCAAAAAATGATTTCAAATTATCTTTCCTTGTAACCCACTTTTCCCAAATCTTGTCCACGGTAGCTGCTTCTTTCTGAAAAGATGTTAAGACATCTGCCAATTGATTTGTAGTTTTATATACTTCCTTAGGTCTTACCTTTGCAACAAAGTGTGAAACAACATCCTTTATTTTCTTTTCATATTTCTCCTTTACCTTTTGATCAATGTCTTTCTCATCAATGGAAGGAGGAAGAGGAGGAAATTCAATAATAGAGCTTGAAGAGGAAGGCCCAGCAGGGGAGGAAGCAATTTGCATCTGCTTTGATAATTGCATTGGGCCATGCTCCCCCAATCTCTTCTTCAAATCTACAATTAAAGTATCTCTTTCAAGAATCCCCTGTTTCAACTCACCATAAACCTTCAAAACTACTTCCAACTTGGCAGTGAGTTCTTCCTTCTCTTTGTCTTCCTTTTCTACCACCTTTTCTATTAATTTTGTTGTGGCCATTACCATACCTGATGCTTCAACCAAAGAAGTATCAGTAACCCATCTTACAATTAGACTCCCTGAAAGGTCATCTCTGACAATTTGTTTTCCCCTGTTATTTTCATTCTTTCTTAGGGACCACATTACCAAAGCCTAGTGATTGTCACTGAAAGTGACCCCTTTGATAGCCTATTCTGCTTCCTCTTTAGTCTTGTGGAAAGGAGTGGTCTATTTTTTGACTGCATCAAAAACCACCACATCAGCTATATCCCACTCTGGAAGGATTAGTACTCCTGATACTTACACCATATCTCTTCCCTATTTTGGAGTGATTTGCTTAAATTTTGCAGTCATCTCTATTTTCACTTCCTCCTCTATGATTTGTAAATCCTTCTCTGGATTCTCTTCATGTCTCTTCTCACAAATTTCTTGAAACTGGTTGATGTTCAATTTCCAAAGAAATTGAATGAAAGCCCTAGTTTTAACAAAAGCATCATCAGCCAAAAACTCCTGACAGGCTTGCTTGATTACAGGGTCTAATTTTGTACCTACCAATTCCCCTGATGTTAAATCCAGCTTGGACTCTTCTGGTGCCTCTGGCACTCCCTCATTTATTTCTTCATAGGTCATAAAGATTTGACCTAAAGCATCTACTTGCTGTACCTACTCTATAACCTCCTAGTCATCCAAAATGTTTAGAGGTGACTGTGATGGAGAGTAATCTTCTTCAACATGAACAGGTCTTTCTTCCACTCTCTATTTCTTTGATGGGGGTGGAGAATCAGTTACATCCTTAGAGGCTTGAAGATGAGGAGAGTCAGGGACCTCTATAACCTCCTTTTGTTTCTCAACTTGTTGTGAAGTTGATGGGACATCCCTTTTATCCATCTTCCTTTGTTGGCTTTGTTCTGGTACTAAAACATTGTAACCAGTCTTCTTTTGTACCATGTACCTCCCTGGGGGTAATCCTTTTGCAAATATAGGTTTGCTCAGCAACTATTTATCCCTTTCTAGGTCATCCTTCATCACCTTTTCCTTCTTTTCACTCAGGGTCTGAAAGATATCCTGGAAAGAATTCATGAGAGTATCTATTTTCTTGCCCATTAGAGTTATGCTCTTCAGGGGGTCCCATCCAGAATCAAAATGTCAGATGAAATCCAATGTCTTTTTGTACACTAGCCATTTTTCTTTCCTAACCTCTTGTTCTTGTAACTATGGGGTATTTCTGACAATATCTTCAGGAAAGTTAAAAATGTGGTTAACCATGGCACATTTGGCTTTCTTCTTAAACATCTCATTATAAAACCCCTCAGGGTCTGCTGTCCTAGCAATTGCAGTAGCCATATGGTGGAGCCATGATTTTATCTATGTGAACCCATCCACCCTTGGTAATTATGACCTGGTGGGAAATGGTAACATTTGGGAATAGATTTCCCTTGCCTTTTCCAATGAGAGCACACTCTTCAATATCTCCTAATTTCTTGATAAATTCTGTGATTCCAATCCTAAGGGGTACATGATAAGGCAATACAAAAGGGGTTCCCCTGAAACCATACAACCTGATGATAGTTGATACATTGTAGAAAATGACATCACCCCAATTGTGTATAATATTCAAATTTTTAGCAAACTGGTTTGGCCTAATGAGCTGTGCCAATGCTACTGGGATTCTTGGGTTGTCTTGGACAAACAAATTCCTAAGTCTGGCTGCAAAACGTTTATCAAAATTTGTGAAACTGTGATCCCTTTTATCCCATGTCATTGTGAGGCTCCACAATTGGATTGGCATATCTTCACCATCCTTCTGTCTTATGAACTCCATTTCTTACTCAAAATAGTTTGCTTCTTTAAACAAAAACATGTACATTATGAAAGAATACCAGCAGAAAAGCCTATCATCTTCATTCTTTTGAATCTTCACTAATCCATTATGGATTAATTCAGCAATAAATGGAGCAAAATCAAAAGTAATAGACAAGTGTGGGTGCAGAATTTGAATCACCATGCACATCAAATGTATTGGCATCCTTTCACTGACATCCTCTCCAAAAACCTGACATAATGACCAATATGCTCCCTTAGCCCTGAAGTCAAAATATTCTATCATAAAAGGCTCCTGTGTGTTCTGTCCCATGATAACCATTTTCCCAATTTTGGTGCAAAAGTCCTTCAATAATTTGCCTCTGAAATAGTTTCTTTGTGCATCATACACTTGCTTTAGTTCTTCAAGATCAATATTCTCTAGACTATCTGAGGGTTCACTTAACTTGAACACCTTCCTAATCTCTTCAACAGAAATTTTGATTAATAACATTACTTTTGCATTCCTAACCTCCCTAGTGATTAGGTCATAACTCTTTGCAATCTGGGTCATCAAATCAACATCTAAAAAGACGTCGAGTACCACAAGTTTTCCTAGGTTAGACTGCCATATATTGCTTGCAGGGCGAGGGGTATTTCTCTGACTAAAACCCACTTTGAATAACTATAAGCCAGTGATATCAGGGTCACCATTTGCATTGATTGTACCAATTTTGGCCTCCCTAATAAAATGTGTTGTGTCATATAGACCATCCGCTACCTTTACCCTAGGGTCTTTGGGAATCAGACTCTTGGTTTTCACTAGGTTAGTAGTAGAGCCAGGAAGTAACTGTAATAAATCCTCATGCAAACCTCTTTCACTGTACTCAATTTTACCAAACAATTCTTTCCTTGGTGCCATTTTAGGGTTTATGCTAAAAAACCTTTGCAAGATATACAGACTATGGGACTATGATTCTTTTAGTAGGGAAGAAAATTGCATAAGTATTTTACCGACCTTTTTCTAGGAAATCAACGGGAGACAATAGCCAGTCCTTGCAATTCTTCACGCTTGGGTCTCTACAATTTTTTGATCTCTTTGTGCTTCTAAGAGTGCGTGGAATTTTGATATACAAACAATTAAAATAGTCACCTCAGCAATTTATTTGACATGATTCAACCATTACTCCTCTGAATAAATGAATTGTCACTTCTCAATGGGAAACTTCAAATTTGCGTCACTTTATCTCCATTTTGAATTAGGACCGTCGATTCTTACTAGCATATCATCTAACAGTTTGTTCACATGATCTCATAGTGTGAAAAAGGCCTATGCGATCATACGAAAAATAGTCATACCAATCTTTTCACTGGCGGCTGCCGACAATCCTTGCAACCTTTATTGTTAGAAAAATAAAGGTTAGTCACATGATCTTATAACTTAAAAATAGCCTATACGATCATATGAAAAACTGCTAGCATGCAACCACTTTCAGCATCCAATGAAAAACTGCCACTTGTGAAGAGAGCTATTGGTGGTCCCACTTGAGAATCACGCTTATCTTTATGCAAGATTGACAGTTGGTCTCATGATCGCATAGGCCTCTAAGATCCTATGAGATTATACGACAGTCGTCCGATCTTTCCTTTGTTACTTTTAGCTCTGAAGATCCTTTTGACACTAGTCCCACCGTCTCAAATAAAAAGCTACCACTTGTGAGATACCTGTCAGCAGCCCCACTTTGTTGCCGCATTAAGCTTCATTGTAAGATCAATGGTTAGTCTTATGTTTGCATGGCTTGGAAAGATTCCATGTGAACACATGACCGTCGTTAGATCTTCATTAAAGATTCAAAGTTGAATGACATCTGAAACATTAGAATATGAGGTATTCAGGACTTAGGACATATTATTTATATCACTGGGCCTTTGGACTTGGGGAAAATAAAGATATGACCCCCACGTGATGATAAAATAAACGCACGTGCTCTTCTATGAACCTAAGTGACTCAAAAAGTAACACTCAAATAGAAATGAAAAGAGAGACGTAGGTTTTTTATGAAAGTGGCAAATATTTAGGGCTTTCCTCAAACTTGAACTTTAACTAGGGCTGGCTAGATATGGGGGAAAATCTTGATAAATTTGCAGATTTTTTATGGGTTTTTTGTAGCAAAAATATCACAATCTTTTAACACTTATGCACACTTCAATTTTATAAAAATTTCACAAGATTGACATACTGAAAAATTGAAGTGCCAACACCTTTCTAGGGTTTAATGGATTTTTAGAGCATATCTCAACCTAGCACTTAGGGTTTTATGAAATTGAGGCCTTCAAGAGGAAAATTGCAAGAAATTCTCAAAACAATTGTGAGAACTGAAAATACTACCAACATGGTCATTGGGTCAATTTATTATTTGTCAATTACCTAATTTCCTAATACTAAGCATTTACTTAATTAGAATTGAGATTCTTGACTTGAGCCAATGAATGAGTTCTGTTAGGGATTTTTCTTACATGAATCAAATTTTTGAAAGGTTACTTTAGATTATGCTTCTTAAGACTAATTCAAACAAGAGAAAGACCTAATTGCTGACTCTAAGGATTGGATAGGATAGTCCATTTTTTAGCTCCACATACTTAGGCAGGTATTACCGTATTACTTTCTAATGATTACTGATAAAAGTAAAGAGACAACAACAATATATGGAAAAATTTGCAGTGTACTTGTATTAAAATCAACTCTCTAATTACATTCAAAATTCAATTACTTAGAAGGTCAAACACATAACTTAGAAGTCTGCTTCAAAGCAATTCTATTCAAATTTTTCTATTATCTTTCAAATCTATCCCAAAAATGAGTCTTCAACTCTATTTATACCTCGTTTCAACGATCTTGTAATTACCTCATGAATGGGAATGCAACAAGCTTTGGATGGTTGAAAACCCTAAACCTAAAAAGCATAAGAAATAAAGCAATAAAAGACAAAATACAATGAGCCCTCAGGTGGTGGAAAGACAAAAAAAATTTGGCCTGTTCTGCATCTTGGATCACTGATAACTAACACCTTTGTCTATGAGTATTCATGATAGCTACTATTATAACAAGATATGGTGACTACCATTCCAGCTAACTTACACCATTCTTAAATGATAGCTTATCATCCCTGTATTCTTAGCGCAGGTGTCAGGTGCTCCAGATGTCCTCCTTACTCATCATCCAAAATGTCCAAGTCAACTGTAGTGGATTTAACTTTCTTGGCCTTTGTTAGCTCATCCCATGTAGTTACTTCTTCCTCTGATGGCCAATTGAAGTCTTGGACAAGCTGCAGTTGTGCTTTTTATCTTCCCCACTTGGCATCTATAATTTCTTTGACATCTGTTACAAACCTGGTGAGATCTGTCTCTGCCTTAATAGATTCATCTAGGGTTTTATTGAAGCTCTCCAAATCAACATTATTCCTCTCACCTAAAAATGCCTCCTTCCTACGCAATAAAAGATCAGCATCTGACCTCCACTGATCAAGGCTCTTTATGGCTCCATCCCCATTCTTAATGGAAGGGATAAACTTGTTGGAACATGAGCTGAGCATGGCTATCATAGCCTCTATCAAATTTTCCTTACCCTTAAAAAGTGGTAATATGGCTTTAATTCTGTCTATCTCCTCACCAACCCTCACAACTATCTCTGGAATATCATTTCTCAGAGATTGAGCAAATTCCAATCTCTCAAAAAGTGGTGTTCTGGTAGACCAAGTTGCATGATACCCGCATAAAATTTGTACATAGCTATCCACTTCTTTCTATAATTCTAGCAACTTGCCATAAGCATTAAAAACAAGATCAAATTTATCTTTAATTACATTTATTCTGTGCTACAGAATATCTAACGGGGCCTGTAAGATGGCCTCATTCTTCTCCTCATTTATCTTTTCTATTGCAAGTTCTGTAGCTAAGCCCCCCTCATGCTCAGTTTGGACCCCTACATCACAGACCTCTGTAAATGCCCTGGAATGGTTTTTTAGAGTATTTATTTCATCTTTTAGCTCCTTCACAGTCTTATCCAGCAAATAATTCTTCTTCAATTCCTCTTCAAACTTTTTTCTAGTTGCCACATAATCTTTGAATGTCCTGGCTAGCCTGTTCTCCAAGTCCTCAACCACTACTTTATTCATGGAGGATGCATGGTGTAAGAGATTTTCTATCTCTGATCCTGTAGTATCTTGCAACCTCCATATTAATTGGCTACCCTATGTGGTGTCTTGGATGTCAACCAATCTGGGCTTACTAGATTCTGGGGCCACACACCATACTGCTAGTGTCTTAGTGTCCATATTGAATCCAAAACCCCTCGTGAGTCCATCAGGGCCAAAAGCTTCATAAGCTACAACTTTATCTTGCCTCTTGATTTGGTCAATTAGGAATGAGGACTCCAAGTCCCATCCAGGGATCAGTAACATGCCACTTCTCTTTACAAGATCTCTTGCCTCCTCCACACTTAATGTTTCACTGTTGGGATCATAGGCCTATAATTTTTCAATCATTTCAACAGTTTTTTCCTCTGATTCCCCTGGTTTCAAAGATAGTGTTAATTCATTCTGCTTAACTCTAAAGAGAAAACTTTTAAACTCAATGGACTTGATGAATTCATCATCATCTATAAACTCTTTAGCTTGGATGACCTTGTCATCCAATCTAGCTGCAGCCAATTCTAACTCATCTATGGCCTTTTCTCCCTCATCTACCATTGATGTCAAAAAATGTTGTCTTAAGTCAGCAAAGTAATGGCTATTACCTGGCAGGATGTGTAGTGCCTTTTGCCTTGCCTTTTCTAGTACATTCATCAACTTTTATTTCTTTGATGGCCCCTGCTCAAATGTGGATGGCTCAGCTTGTTCTGTTTCTCCCATAAACTCCACATCAGGTTCAACTTCTTCAGGGTTTATTCTGTCCTCCTCCTTCTCCTTAGGGATGTCTGGCAATTTAGACATAATATCTTTGTAATTCTCTAAACACATTTCAATTTTCTTCATGTATTTGAGATCAAGAAAGAAACCAGGGAAGGTAGGGTCTACCTTTTTCAATTGTTCTTCTACCCTTACAATATTTTCCCATTTACAGGTTCTCTCTTGACAGGTAACTTGGCTAAAAATATTTCTAATAACATCCTCCTCTACCATAGGCTGATTTAGAGCCAAATTGTGTTTCCTCATTTCTCTCAATGCTCCTCTAACGAAGTCTTCAGGGTCATACATCCTTGCTTTACCATAGGGAATTTTGAATTATCTAAGGAATTCATGGATTTGGTCCATATCATCTTTACCTATAGAGAAATCCCCTATTTGGAACCTCCTTGCTAGAAAGGTTCCCTTATGTATTTTAGGGCCTAAGTGCTCTCTATCCATCATGATAAGCTGCCACAAGAATTCTACTATTGCCAATCTTTTTGGGACAAATGTTGGTAGTATGTGTGGAGGTTGAGGGCAAGCATACACTCTTATAAGAGTAAAATTCTCAAAAAAAAACATATCACCCCAATTGTGCTTGATGTCATTCTCATAATTGTCATTGTCCATATTAAATGCTAAGGGTCTTAGAAATTTTCTAACAAGTAAAGGAAATCTATCCCTCACAATACCTAACATGTTCATTACTAGATCCACAAAATCACTAAAAAAAGTAATGGAATTAGAGAAAGGGTAAGTTCTATCCCATAACTTGGTCCACAACTGAACCGGAACAGTTCCTCCCTCATTCTTGGTCTGATCGATGAACCCTGGGTTGATGTAGCCAATATTGAAATAGAGGATCAGGTGCATCAGCATGGAGTAGTGATTGAACTTGAAGCTTTTCAAAATCAAATTAGTCTTCGCATTCATCAACTCAGAGTGCATTACATTGATTATGTGCCCCACATAATCAAACTCCTTGTTGATGTATTGATCCTGAACATCTATAGCCATGACAAAAATGTTAGGAGTCACTATCAAACCTCCATCTAGTCCAATAACTTTGTGTAGACCATAGATGGTCTTCTGGAAATAGGGAAGGAAAAGCTCAATATCAAATGAATCTGCAACCTTCTTGGGTAACAACCCTGCCTCTTTGTTTTCTCTATGAATATGCCTCCTCATAACCTTTCCATGGTAGTAATTTCTATGTCTATTAAACAGGGCCTCCTCTCCTGCTAGGTCAATATCCATGCTCATAGGTCCTTGAAGGTCTAAATCTTGAGTAAAAGATGCTCTATCTAACATGTAGAGTATAGACTTGGCAAGCTTGTGGAAAGCTTGTGTCACTGGATTGTATGCTTGAATTAGCACTTTCATAAGGTCTACATCCAAAAATACCTCAGGTACTATAAACTTTGCCAAGTTCGTGTCCCATGGGTTTGAAACAGGAGGGCCTCTAATTCTATTGTTATAGAAAAACATGAAGAGCTCATACCCAGTTGTGTTTGGGCATTCAGCATCCCTGCAGAACACATAAGGGTCCCTTCATTCATAAGCATTAGCTGATTTCAAATTTGAGGATCCAGGCAATAGTTTCATCCATTCTTCAGCATATATGTTTGGCCTCTTTTTTCTTGAATGCACAATGGCACTCTTTCCCGGTACTGCAACAACATCAAAAGATCCTTGTTCTACCATTCTTTTAACTTTTAAGTACTAAATTCTCTGGTTGCTCTTCAACTCTGGAAATTATGGATGTTCTGAAGTGTGAACTGTATTTAATAACTAACAAGTAACAAGCAACTCACAAGTACAACCAGGGTACCAGCCACCAGGCCGCCTACTATATTAAAAATTAAAATCTCAATGTCACATCAAGCACAGTCACACATGCATGAAATTAGTAATTACCTTTTTTAGAATTTAGAAAAGTGTCACTGTCAACGGTACATCTAAGTTTCTAAGTTTCTAACCCTAGGTCCCTAATACCCTATCTCAACTGTGCTAAATTGCTACCTACAAATCAGGGGCCTTGGCCCTTAGCCATTTGAATTTGAAATCTAAAAACTTTTAGACTTGCGAAATCACGCAACACCTTTTCAAAACTTTGGGACTGTTAAACTGACCAGAAAAATGAAACCTTGAGATGTTACGACATAGCCTGGCATGCCGCATGTGGCATGAATGATGACACTTGTACTTCCCACTTTCCACATGGGCCATGGCATGCAACTTAGTCTCCATCAGATCATCTCTCACTTTTCAACCCCTTATGAAGTTATGCAATAGCCATGCATTACTTCGGAACCCCTAACCATCATAATAAATTAACCGTTGAGAAGCTACGAAACAGCCAGGCATAACTTCAGAACCATCATAATAAATTAAAGTTTTAAATGTTGAGAAGCAATGAAATAGGCAGGCGTAACTTCGGAACACATCACCATCATATTAAATTAAACGTTGAGAAGTTACAAAACAGCCAAGCATTACTTTGGAACCCCTAACCATCATAATAAATTAACCGTTGAGAAGTTATGAAACAGCCAGGCATAACTTCAGAACCATCATAATAAATTAAAGTTTTAAACATTGAGAAGCTACGAAACAGCCAGGCATAACTTTGGAACCATCATAATAAATTAAAATTTTAAATGTTGAGAAGCTACGAAATAGGCAGGCGTAACTTCGGAACACATCACCATCATATTAAATTAAATGTTGAGAAGTTATGAAATAGCCAAGCATTACTTCAAAACCCCTAACCATCATAAATTAACCGTTGAGAAGTTACGAAACAACCAGGCGTAACTTCGGAACCATCATAATAAATTAAAGGTTTAAACATTGAGAAGCTACGAAACAACTAGGCGTAACTTCAGAACCATCATAATAAATTAATGTTTTAAACATTGAGAAGCTACGAAACAGCCAAGCGTAACTTCGGAACCATCATAATAAATTAAAGGTTTAAACGTTGAGAAGCTACAAAATAGCCAGGTGTAACTTCAGAACCATCATAATAAATTAATGTTTTAAACGTTGAGAAGCTATGAAACAGCCAAGCGTAACTTCGGAACTAGTAACACTATTTGAAAAAGAGTCGTCTGACTTCTCATTGTTTCATTTGTATACTACTATACAGTATTACAAATTTATAGACTACAGTATTACTATTTAATTCAAAAACTAGTATATAATATATTATATACATAATACTAGTAACTTAAGCTGATTCACTGATTCAACATTTCACTAAAGTTCTGAATGGTTGTGGACCAACCATTTTCAAAACCAAAATAAAAACTACATTCGATTATTTTGTATTCACAAATTACAACTTACAAGTAACAATTAACAAAAAAATTTGTAACGGTAAGCTGTAAGATCCACATTGCACAAAGAAAAAAAGATTAGTCAAATTAGTCGATGCGCAGAGCAGCAAATAATGGGATCATTTGATTCATCTCCTCCTGGAACGCCTCTTGGTTGAAGCCATGATCGTCAAAAATGGCAGGCATCTCCACCTTCTCATGTTCTACTTCAAGTTCGAACATGTCACTCAGGTAACCGATGTAACTGGTAGCATGATGATGATTCCTTGCTATAGACATTAGATGACTGAGGACATCCTATTGAATCTCCTCCTCCATATCCAAAGTTGGTTGGATAATAGGTTCTGGGTTCTCATTTGATGATCCCTCAACTACTGGAAGACCCATTCTGTGAAAGCGCTGAGAAAATACAAATAATCACCAACTTGTCATCCAAATTTAGAAATTTAGAAAGCTCCTATGCTCTGCAATTCCACTACCGAAGATTATATAAAGAAAATAATCACCAACTTGCCAGCCGCAATAAATTTTGAAGGAATGCTTCACGTCAGGTGGTAATTCAAGATGAAATTAATGAATATCGGTAAAGAAAAATTGTAGACAGTGTAATGTCCTACGTAATCAAAATCTTGGCCTGGATAATGGATAATCGATGAATCATACCACTCAAGTTATGCAAACTATCGGCGTTGCCTCGGAACCACCATATCCTAGCTGCGATTTTAAATTTTGAACTGACAACTTGGCAGCCGCATTAAACTTTCGTGTAATGTGACTTGGCTCTGAAAAGAAAGATAATGAATGTTTATGATTCTAATCAAAATCTTGTCATCGTTAAGTCTCATTAATTGTACTTCAGTGATCAATGTCACTGCAACTTTGCGGCTAAGTTACACAGATTGCCAATGTGGCCTCGGAACCCCCATATCTTACCTACGATCATAACTTCTGAAGTCACATACACTGTCAACCTATCCTTTGCATATCTTCGTGGCCTTCAACTGCAACCTACTAGCATAACCGCCGAAGTCACGCACGCCGTCAACCTAACCATTATGTATCTTCATAACTGTCAGCATCGACCCTCCTTTTAGCCTGCCAAAACTACGCACACACCACACTGTTACCAGTCACCACAACTATTCGCCAATTTATACTTTTTATAATATAAATACTATTTTATTTTCACCAATTTATATTTATTATAATATAAATACTATTTTATATTCACCAATTTATATTTATTATAATATAAATACTATTTTCTATTCACCAATGTATTTTCTTTTATAATATAAATACTGTTTTATATTCGCCAAGATAGTCCCACCTATGTTCAGGGAGCATCAATGATTCACCAATTTAGATTATTTTTTTTTCTTTGAAAAGAAAATAATTTTCCCAAAAAAAAAAAAATTTCCCTTCTCACTTTCGCCACTTTTTTACACCTTTCTTAAAGGGGGGGTTTCTTAAAGATTACCCTAGTATAGGTCTTGTTATCTTTGAATAGTTGAATTTCACCTCTTTTGAGCAACACTTCTTCAATTTTGATCCCATTTTCGATGATATTTTCAAATGTAGGGGGACATAGAAGTTGGAGCCTATAGTTCATCTCCATATTTAAGTTGATCATAAATATCTCCATCTTTTCTTTCTTAGGTATGCTTCATGGATATCATGTGAAGAGTGTTCTCCATATTTGGAGAAACCCTAGAAAAGACTCACCATCTCTTTCTTTAGTATCGCATAGGTTGAGCACGGTGATTTCGTGCTCTATGTTATAGGAATAACGAGTCACAAATTTTGAAGCTAATTCCTCAAATTTTTAAATCCCTTGTGGAAGTTTGGAGAACCACTACATGGCTTGGCCTCCTAAACTCCTCAGAAATAGATTCATTAAATAGGTTGTATCATGCATGAATTCTATACTCAAGGAAAAAAATTCTCTCAAATGGTATTGGGGGTTTTATTTACCTATGTATTTATCATATTTAGGGAAGACCACATTAAGTGGGAAAGATGCCATAACCAAGCTCATATCGAATGGAAATGGGCATAAAGCCTCGATGTAAAAGGTCTTAGGTTTGACCGCTTTCTTCATTGTATCGATTTGTGCTTGAAACATTTTCAATTGTTTATTCATAGAACCTAAAGGATTATCCTCTTCCTCATCTCTATTAAGTGTTGTGATGTCATAGTTGTGAGGAAGTTTTACCCCAGCTTGGGCTAAGTTAAGGAAATATCTTTCCTTATTTCTCTTTATAAGTTTATCCATAACTTCAATGAACTTGGGATCTTGGGCCGCCCTATTGGATTTATGTTTGGTTATTTCTTTAGGCCCTTGGTTTTCTTGGTTAGTGTTTCCTTGATTTGTTGTTCCTTTCTCTTCATTGTTTCCCCCATGAAGGTAATCATAATATGTTGTGTTTCTATCCATTTGATCAACTCTCTTTTAAAAAAGGTTTGGGAGACTATCCCCTTGGTCTTGATCAATGAAAGGTGTTTGAGATTCAAATTCAGGGACCTCTCTTGCTATGCAAGTGTCATCTTCTTGTAAAGATAGTTTAAGTTTGTGAGATCGTGTGAAAACCGGCATCAACAAAGGTTTGATTCAAAATTATTTTCCCCCAAAATTGGTGATTGTTCCTTTTAAGAAGATATTGAAAGTGTAAGATGATTATGCAAAATGGATGTTTCTCACTTTATATATGTAACTTCAAACAAAGCAACCACAAATACACTTGTTCTTTTTAAACCCTCTACATAAAGTGTTTGAATATGTTCGAACGGTATCACAAGTTTTTCACAATAAGAAACTCCAAGCAATCTACCTAGTTGTAAAATTGGTTCATAAGAATGGATTTACAAGGTAGGCTTTCTAAATTAACAAGGTATTTATTCAATATTTTGTTCAAAATAGATATTAAGTTTCATCCCCCAAAAATAAGGGGCTTCCCACCACCGGTATGTCAAAGTTTTGTGTAATCCCGAAGGACTACTTGAGGAAGTTCAAAACTTAATATCCTTTTGTCATCCACCCCATTAAGGATGAATGTGTTTATTTTTATAGTGGTTTGGATTATTGTAGAAAAGGCAATTGTATCCCACTTTGGGCTATCCCTCTCACTGGCCTTGTTAAGGAAAATATCGGGAGGTGATCCCACTAAAGATCTAGCATGTTCATTTTGAAAGAAAATAAATGGAATTAAGAGATAAATTTAAGAGTTTGATTCACCAAAAGGTGAAGAGAATATCCCTATTATTCTTGCATTCCCAAGAATAATTAACAATGTTCAATTTACCAAACCCTCTAACTAATGGGAATTGAGTATTTCTACTCTCTTACACAAACTAGGGTTTTTGATTTAAGTGTTTGTTTATTCCATAGCCTTTCTTTTAATCAAGGAATTTGATAGTTTTGGCATTTTGATTCACTTCAAAAGTGAAGAGCATAGGCCTAGTATCAAATTTCTCAAACAATAATAGGTTGTTTTAATTACTAGATTTTGAAATGACAAGGCCGCAATTTAAGCAAAATTTAACCAAGTTTAAGGCTTACCTTGTTTTGAAGCTAGCTAAGGCTGGGGGCATTTTTAATTAATTTTTCCATGTTTTCAACTCACCTAGTGGTGATTGTTCTAGCTCCTTTGCTTCCTCTTTGAAATGGTTAGTCAACACAACCAAGAAAAATGAAGAAAAACTAACAAAAAATAAATTCTAAGCCTTAGTTTTCAATTCCAACTAAAATTGATTAAGGCATAAAAATCCAATTTAAGGATACAAATTTCAATTTCTAAGCTTCTACAACTTGTAAATATCGTTCATAAACTCACCTTCTTGTTGTGAATCCTCCAAAACATGTTTAATGTGTGCTATGTTCTCATTTTTAATCCTTTTTGCCAACGCTTTGTCTTCACTGTTATATCTTCTCTCTAGATTTTTTATTTTTTTATGACCTTCCATCATAAAACCACAAGAAATTCATTTCCTGACTATCAGATTTTGCAAATTTTCAATACAGTCAAAAGCGCAGCGGAAGTTATTGAATGTACTACTAAAATTCTAGAATGCGCTATAGAACTATTTAAATATGCTGCTACATAAATTAAATGCGCTATTTTAACTAGAAAATGCACATAAAATAAGTCTTAAAAGTGTTGCAGGATTTCTTAGATGCACTCTGGAGTCAGGGTATACACGCAGAAAGAAAGATGGATAGAACATAATAAATCATGAAAGCGTAGCTTCTCTGTACAAAGGCACAACACTTTATCATGGATGCGTTATTTCAAGCGTTGGATGCACTGTTAAAATCCTTGAACGTGTTGCAGAAAGTCTCAAATGCACTTCTTTACTTGCAAAATAGAGTTAAAAATAAGAAAATGATAGAAAACTAACAAATTCTCTAAATTTTAAATAATTTAGGCCTAAGGCCCCACGATGGATGCCATTTTGTGTACTAATAAAAGTACCTTCATAGAGTTATCTTGAGAATAAATGAATAAAATAGACTAAATACCACAATTTAAGATCTATCTAATGCAAATAAAATCAATAAACACCTTATGGATCTCTATTTAAGTATATCAACAAGCCTCTATTAGTGATGCCTTTCTAGCTCAAAAATTCAAGAGGTTCGATGTAATTCTCAGATTTGTGGATGATAATCTCCTAATTTTAGCCTTGTTTTTATAGATTTTGGCAAGTGTAGGGGTGGAGTTGAGTTGATCATGGATGGGTTGAGCTTAGGTCCATGGTTCCACATTTGGAGACAATTTAAATGGATTGTCCTAAAAGCTTGGGACAAAGAGACAAAATGGGTGGTCAAGATGCTCTCACCTTATGTGTGATTGATATTTGATTTGAGCTTGATCCATGTGAGTCCAATCCTTGATTTCCATTGGTTGAGGCATTTTCCTCCCATGTGGTGGGTGAGGGAAAATAAGGATTTAATAATTAAATAAAATTATTTGTTTAGCCATGTGTACCCCTTAAATGAGTTAATTTGATTTAAATTGAACTATAAAATTAATTAGATTAATTGCACAATTAATTGATTTATTTGATTTAAATTGATTGATTGGCTTTTGATTTTCAAGTAAAATTGGATTTTGGCTTGATCGCAATTATGCTTTGATTTTAGCTTGATTTCAATTTATTGCTTTGATTTCTCCTTAGTTGCTCACATGATTTAGTCCTAGCCATTTTTAGGTGATTACAGTAGGAAAACAATATCATGATATGTTAAGAGGAGAATTATTTTGGATGATAGTACCTTGAAAGACAATTGGGCAATTATGTGTAGATCTCCTCATTCTAATAGGATTGAGGAGGGAATCAATAATTTGATCACATTATTTTAGAATGATAATACACATCCTTCATCAAACAATAGAGATGTTATCATACACAAGATTAGAGCTAATGAATAGGACCACCATACAAAAAATTGGTTGGAAACAACACAACATGAAATGTATGTAATTTTGCAGTTCAAATCCTAATATAAAGGTTGGGAAACCATTGTTTGAAATATTGAAGCCATATTATGTGAGGACAAATAAAGTTTTTGAAACTTGTTGTTGTCTTTATCATATTGAATTTGATATCCACCATCAATTTTTTCAAAAGATTATAGATGACACTTATGGTTTTCAAAATGCTCCTCCTAATAGACAAAGTGAATTCATCTCATCCATTTTATGTGTCTAAAGAGATGATGCAATTGGTCAAATAAATTGCATAAAAAAAATATGTGAAACATGTGGTGATTTGTCTTTGTTCCCTTTGAAAAATGAAGACATTTATGTGACAAACATGATAAATTGCAAGAGTTACAAATACATAAAGAATGAAACAAAATTTGGGAAAGAATCCAAAATGTTAGAATATGTTGAAGAGGAGATAACTATTGGAGAATTTGTGAAGAATTTTTGAAAATTGATTCAACCCTACATACATCACATTTTTTTTTCTTCTAAGTAACAAGCACAACAATTACAAACACTAAGAGACAATTTACCACTTGGAACTATTCTTTCAGTTGTTAATTTTGTAGAAAACTATTCTTTTGTTCATCAAAAGGCCATTCAATCAAAATAATATTTTTAAATACATATTACTATTATGGTATAGGTGTGTTATTGACATGCATAGTTAGATTTGGATGATGTGAGAGTACATTTGAAGTACGGATAATCAAGAAAGAATATCACTTTTATATTAGTGATGATAAAGAGCACGACATTCATTATGTAGAGCATTGCTTCAAGAAGATTTTTGCAAACTTGAAAGAAAGGGACATAAAAATTGATAAACATTTTGTTTGGTTAGATGAATGTGTGGCACAATTCAAATCATCCAGACCATTTTATGCACTATGTTTATATCATCGTAATGAAAACATACATGTTTGGAGTTTCTTTGAGAGTGGACATGGAAAATGTGAACATGATGTTGTTGGAGATTGCATCAAATGTTCTCTATGAAAGTATTAGATGAATTATCAAGGAATTCATATAAAAGATGCACATGATGTTGTTGAATGGTGTAAGATACATTTTTCACCAAACGAGGCTGACACATCATCAAGATCGAATCAAGCGGTACCAAATAGAGTATTTTGGGAGATAACAGGTATGCACATGTCTAAATTACACATGTGATATATTCTCGTTTAAATTTTACATCATTTATTCAAATTTTAAAAGTGAAATTGATAATTTGTACCCTTTTTATGTTATATATATGTTCACATGTAGATATAAAAACTATGCATGGTTGCAAAAGGATAGAGAAGATGCACACTTTGCATTCAATTATGAGTACAAATTCTCACAATTGGACGTTGGACACTAGGGATTACCCATGTTTTTGTTCTCATTGTATTACTGAAAACTATGAAGAATGCATTAATCAGGAACGTGGATATGTAGGTGCATGAAGTATGGTGCCACTTGCTGTTACTGATATAGTTGATAGAGATGAAGATGAAAACTTTGATGACATTCCTTTGATTTCTATTGATTATGACCATATTTTAGGATTGGTCAAAATTGGTAAGTATAATAAATTAATTTAGACATGTGTATATCTAGATCTAGATTGAAGTAAGTACTTTTTTTCATGTATAATTTTTTTGTGTAGGAGACGTCTTTGTAGTGATTGGTGAGCTTGGAAATGTAGGAGTTAGTTACTATTTATTGCACCACACTGGGGAGAGGATGAAGTTAATTGAACCCAAAGCAAGCAATGGAATGGTGTTCCCCATAAGTTTGCATGTTTTAGATATTGAATTTTGTTGAATATATATATATATATATATATATATATATATATATATATATATATATATATATATCAATTTAAAAAAATTTAATAAAATGTTTTAAATGTTAAAATTTGCGGTACAGGTTTAGTCATTTTAGAGGGAACATATTTCAAGAAAATCAAAATAGTCCAACATGGGATTTTATTTGTTGATTATCAACTTGACATTAAGGTGTTTCAATATAGCCACCTAGTAGTTGTTGCCTCCCTTTGTCTTCATCCAGTTAAATCCCAACATGGACCTCCTAAGTGGAGACTAGATAGTGAGGGTCATTAGAGAATATTGCATGTTCTCCAAGAGTCATCTAAACCATTTGAGATGGTGTAAATAATATTACATACATTTTTCATGTTTTAGGACTTGATATCTTTATGATGGATTATACTTTTGTGATATCTTTATGATGGATTATACTTTGGTGATATATTTATGTGTTTCTTTGGGATGTATTCAATTGATCAATTTAGGGGTGCATGTCATAAGGGGATGTATATTATTTGTTAGGAGTAACAATCCACTATACAACTGAGAGGGGGGGTGAATCGATTGTATAATAGAATATTAAACATTAAACTTTAAGCTCCAAAATATTAGATCCAATGAACATAATGAATGCCAACACAATAACATAATATTTTGGTTTCGGGGAAACCCTATTAAAGGTAAAAACCCCTGTGGGAATTAGCACCCACAAATGATGTACTGAGAGTATAGTTATCCTTGTTAGAAGATATAGCCCTATTAGGAGCTTATTAAAACATTATAGTACATAGTCCTTGTTAGAGGACAGACCCTGTTAGGAGTCAAGAACAAAAGGGAGGGGCTCACTGCCCAAAGAAGGTTAAATCCACCTTCAGAACTCACTTGCTTGCAACAGGTGTATATAAAGAAATACACAATCTTTTGAACTATTTTCCAGCAATTGTCTTTTCTTGATCAGTTCCAATGAAGTCCACTAGTAAACCTCTGGTCTACATACAATAGACACAAGGTTGCAGATTTCACATCCTCTTTATATCACATATATTCCATCCATATCTTTTCCAAAGAAAAGACTCTCTTTATATATATACCTTATTACAATTTACCATGATCAGGTCGGCCCATGAGGCTTTCCTAATTACAAAAAATTACATAAACCCTTGCTAAGATACACACGGTATCTAGGACAAGTCTTCAATGATTACATTACAATAATTAATGATCGACATCCTTAATTTATGCTTGCCAAACAAAACACACGCTTCATTTCCTGAGTCGGCTTAAAAATAAACCATCGCCAGAACACATGCCATAGATGATGCCACCAATCATTATGTACCTTGCACTAACCATTGAACATCCTTTAGGGAACCTATCTATCATCCTTCAAGCTCGCATAACTTGAATCCAAATCCTCTGAAAGATATACCAAAAACCCAGAGACTGACTCTGTCAACTCTCACTGTCACAGTCCAGTGACCAGTCTTCATTAAAACTTTTTTATCTCTCTCAATATGAAACATCTAATGATGTGATCTCAGATATAAGATCACAACATCCACGTGAACTCTCATCCAATTTCACAACATCTAAAACATCCGTACACTATTATTACTAGTCTGGTTCCTTCATAGAAACATATGTTGACATCAGTGACAAAACACAAATAACAACAGTATGAGTACCCATTCAGTAACATAGTGATTGAACATATTAAGTGTCTCAATCACCTCCCTATGCATTAGCAATATCACCCAATCTCCCCCTTTGGCATTGATGTCAACATATGGGAAAATCTTATCCCAAAGTTTTGCAACCGAACAATCTCCCCATACACTAGGGATTTTCTCATAGCAAAATCCCCCTTTGACAACAATGGCAAAGGGTGCCATGAGGCTTTGGCTGCCTTCATAGATAAACTTTCTTCCATGATCACTCCCCCTGAGGAATAGATCCCTGCATCCAGTCTAGATAATTATAAGGCTCTGAATACCTCTAGAGTGACGCATCTTTGCATCATTTAGTTCTAACTAGGAGGGGCCTGAACCCCCAACATACCTCTGAGATATTCAAAGGTATCTTTCGGTAGTGGCTTTGTGAAGATGTCTGCAATTTTCTCTTTTGTACTGATATATTCTAGTTTGATTTCCTTTTTTGCCACCTTGTCTCTCAAGAAGTGATACTTGATAGAAATGTGTTTAGTTTTGGAGTGCATCATCAGATTCTTTGACATATTTACTGTACTAGTGTTATCACAATGGATAACCACGGGCTCATCAAAAGTTATTCCAATGTATGTCAGCATTAGTTTCATCCAAACAATCTAAGTGTAGTTTATAGCAACAACAACATACTCTGATTCAGTAGTAGATTGTGCTATACAATCTTGTTTCTTACTTAGCCAAGAAACCAACTTTTTCCCAAGAAAAAATGCACCACCACTAGTACTTTTTCTATCATCAATATTTCCTACCCAATCAACATCAATATAAGCATGAAGTTTGAAGCTATCATTTCTATCATACCATAAGCCATAGTCTATGGTTCCTCTTAGATACCTCAGTATCCTTTTCACAATAGCTAGGTGTGTTTCTTTGGGTTCTGCCTGATATCTAGCCACAATTCCAACAACATTAGCAATATCTGGTCTGGTCTGGGTCAAATTTTTTAGTCCTCCAACCATTGATCTATACAAATTCTAAAAAACACACTTTGATTCATCATCAATTTTTAGCTTGTTACCAGTCACCATAGGTGTTCCTACTAGTTTACAATCTTCCATTCCAAATCTCTTAAGGAATTCTTTGAGATACTTAGTCTGAGATATAGAAATACCATTCTCATTCTGTGTTATTTGCAATCCAAGAAAGTATTTCATTTCACCTATCATGGACATCTCAAATTCACTTTCCATTTCTTTAGCAAATTTCTTACATAGGTCATCATTATCTCCAATGATAATGTCATCCATAAATACTTCTATTATCAAGATTCCATCTTCACTAGTTCTTAAATACAAATTACTGTCTGCATTACCTTTTCTAAATCCAAGCCCAAGTAGATACTTGTCCAACCTTGCATACCAAGCCCTAGGGGCTTGCTTCAGCCCATACAGAGCTTTCTTTAGTTTGTACACCATATCTTTATCTTCGCATAGAGGAAATTCATCCGATTGTTCTATATAGACTTCTTCTTCAAGATCTCCATTCAGAAATGCAAATTTAACATCCATCTGATATACTTTGAAGTTTTTATGTGTAACATAAGATAGGAACAATCTTACTACCTCTATTCTAGCAATAAGATAAAATGTTTTTTGAAAGTCTATGCCTTCTTGCTGTGAGTATCCCTTACACACTAGTCTTGCTTTGTTCCTTACCACAGTTCCTTCTTCATCCATTTTGTTTCTAAAAACCCATTTTGTTCCTATTATATTTTTATTTTTAGGTCTAGGAACAAGTTCCCAAGTATTATTCTTCTTTATCTGATCCAATTCTTCTTTCATAGCATTTATCCAAGATTCATCTTTAAAGGCTTCATCTGTAGTTTTTGGATCAACTTGAGAAATCAAACAAATTTCTTCTGTAACTTTTGATCTAGTTAGCACTCCCTGACTGGTATTGCCAATAATTTGATTTTCAGGATGGTTATTTTTTACATACCTTGGTGTTTTAGGAGTCTTAGTAGCCTTTCTTGTGCTAGCATCACAAGCCTCTTTTTCACTTTCTTCCTCAACAAGTTCTTCTTCTGCAACAGTAGTAGTTTCTTTTATCTCTGAAATCTGATTACTGTCATACATTCTTTCTTGTATCTGAAACTTCTCATCTATTCTTACATTGTTACTTTCAATAATCTTCCTCAATCTCAGATTGAAACATTTTTAAGCCTTTCTTTTAATAGATCAACAAAGGAATATTCCTTCATCACTTCTAGCATCAAACTTCTCTATCTCATCATCCCTCTTGATATAACATTTACTACCAAATATTTTGAAATATTTTACAGTAGGAGTATAATCAAACCATAGTTCATAGGGAGTCTTACTTGTACGTTCTCTTATTTGAATTTTGTTCAATGTGTAAAATACTATTCCAACAACCTCTCTCCAATGTACATGAGATACATTTCCTTCAATCAACATTGTCCTAGCAGCATCAAGTATAGTTATGTTTCTTTGCTCTGTTATCCCATTCTGTTGTGGAGTCCTAGGAGTAGATGTTTGTCTCTTTATCCCATGCTCTTTGCATTATGAATTGAATAAGTCTGAAGTAAACTCTCCACCTCTGTCTGACCTTAAAGACTTGATCTTTAAACCTGATTCATTTTCTACTTTTTCTTTGAACAACTTGAATTTATCAAATGCTTCTGATTTTTTCTCTTAAATAAGTAACCCACATCATTCTATAAAAGTCATCAACAAAGAGTATAAAATACCTTTCACCATACTATGACTTTGTTCTTGTAGGTCCACATAGATCTATATGTACCAAATCCAACTTTCCTTTTGATGTATATGTTTTTCTTTTATGACTACTTCTAGTCTGCTTTCCCATAACACATTCTCTGCATACAGTGTTAGATGGTTTCACAATCTTTGGTAGATCTCTTACTACATTAGCCATACTTGCCTTCACAATGTTATCAAAATTAACATGACAAAATCTCCTATGCCATAACCAATTGTCATCTATCTTTGCAACAAAATAAGAGGCTCTAGATGTGTTTAGTTCAAATACATTACCTCTAGATTTTGAACTTGTAGCAATCATTTTTCCTTCCTTGCTTCTGATAAAACATTTACCATTAACAAAAATTAACTAAAAATCTTTATCCATTAACTGTCTGAAACTCAACAAGTTATGTTTTAGTCCTTAAACAAGTAGTACATTGTCTGTATTATTCTTTCCATCTAGAGTAATGGATCCTACTCCTATGATATATTTAGGGAGATTGCCCCCAAACTTCACAACACCTCCATCATAATTTACTAATTTAAAAAACTTGTTCTTATCACCAGCCATATGATGAGAACAACCACTATCAATTATCCATTCAGTTTTCTTGTCAACATGAGATACTAAAGCTTTTTCTTCATGTACTAGTTCATCTTTAATAGAAACAAATCGAATCTCCTCATTATCTAAATCATCATCATTAGAGATTTCTTCACTAGCATAATAACATTCTCTGTCTCTTTTAATCTTTGCATAATCAGGTTTTTACTTAGAAACTCTTGTAGGACATCTAGATGCAAAATAAACTACCTTATTGCATGAAAAACATTTCAAGGGTAACTTGCCTTCAAATTTTCCCTTACCTCTTTTTTCTCTTCTAGAAATCAGTGCAATAAGTTCATCCATCTTTCTTTCTTCTATCATTATTTGTTCCCATTCCTCAGCATACTCACCAAGCTCTTCTTTTAGGTCTTCTTTGTTGGTGCTCGAAAGTGCAAACAATTTCTTGTGTGCGGATTCCTTAAATGTAGATTCAACTTTAGGTACAACTTCTCCTAATTTCACAGCTTCAAAAGTAGTTAGCTTTGCAATCAATATTTCTCTGCTAAAATTTGGAGTCAGGGGTATAGTCTCTTGAATAGACATTGCCTTGAACTTGTATACAGGAGTTAATGATCTGAGGATCTTCACAATAACTTCATCTTCATCATAAGTACCTCCACAATTTCTAATTCCAACTACTACTTCTGTAACCCTTTGAACATAGGCTCTAATGCTTTCATCCTCATTCATTTGAAGCTTTTCCATCTTTGTTTTCCCATTTTTAAGTCTGCTTGCTTGGTATATTTGTCTCCTTCATATAATGCTTATAATCTATTCCAAATTTCATGTGCCAAATCTAGGTCTTTAACTTCATTGAACTCACCTTTAGATAGTGCATTGATCAGTGCTTCCCTAGTGACCATGTTATATGAGAATAACTTCTTCTCATCATCAATAGTAGATGGAAAATCATTCTCATTCTTTAGGGATACCTTCTTCTTTGTAATCATCCAGTATTCTATGCCTAAACATAACAAGTGTGTTCACATCTTGTTCTTCCAACTGTCAAAGTTCTCAAGATCAAATTTAGGACCATCCTTCCTATAGAGTGTCATCTCCAAGATCACCTCAAGTTGTTTAAACTTTCTCTCTAAGGATTACAAGCTCTGATACAAATTGTTAGAAATAACAGTCCATAATAAAACTGAGAGGGGGGGTGAATCAGTTGTCTAACAGAATATTAAACATTAAACTTTAAGCTCCACAATATTAGATCCAATGAACACAATGAATGCCCACACAATAACATAATATTTTGGTTTCGGGGAAACCCTGTTAAAGGTAAAAACCTCAGTAGGAATTAGCACCCACAAATGATGTACTGAGAGTATAGTTATCCTTGTTAGAAGATATAGCCTTGTTAGTAGCTTATTGAAACATTACAGTACATAGTCCTTATTAGAGGACAGACCCTGTTAGGAGTCAAGAGAAAAAGGGAGGGCTCACTGCCCAAAGAAGGTTAAATCCACCTTTAGAACTCACTTGTTCGCAACAGGTGTATATAAAGAAATACACAATCTTTTGAACTATTTGCCAACAACTATATTTATTTGATCAGTTCCAATGAAGTCCAGTAGCAAACCTCTACTCTACATATAGCAAATACAAGCTCGCAGCTTTCACATCTTCTTTATATCACATATTCCATCCATATATTTTCTAAAGAAAAGACTCTCTATATATATACCTTATTACAATTTACCATGATCAGGTTGGTCCATGACGCTTTTCTAATTACAAAAAATTACATAAACCCTTGCTAAGATACACACGGTATCTAGGACAAGTCTTCAATAATTACATTACAAAAATTAAGGACTGACATCCTTAATTTATGCTCACCAAACAAAACACACGCTTCATTTCCTGAGTCGGCTTCAAAATAAACCGTCACCAGAACACATGCCACAATTGACGTCACCAATCATTCCATACCTTGCGCTGACCAATGAACATCCTTTAGTAACTTGTCTATCATCCTTCAAGCTCTCATACCTTGAATCTAAATCCTCTGAAAGATATACCAGAAACCCAGAGACTGACTCTGTCAACTCCCACTGTCACAGTCCAGTGACTAGTCTTCATTAAAACATCTTTATCTCTCTCAATATGAAACATCTAATGATGTGATCTCAGATATAAGATCACAACATCCATGTGAACTCTCATCCAACTTCGCAACATCTGAAACATATGTACAGTGTCCGTACACAGTGATTACTAGTCTGGTTCCTTCATAGAAACATATGTTGACATCAGTGACAAAACACAAATGACAATAGTATGAGTGCCCATTCAGTAACGTAGTGATTGAACATATTAAGTGTCTCAATCACATCCCTATGCATTAGCAATATCCAACAATTATTTAGGTAATGATGACTTAAGGGGATGTATTCAATTGATCTATTTAGGTGTGAATGTCTTAAGGGGATGTGTATTATTTAGGTAATGATTACTTAAGAGGATGTACATTATTTAGGTAATGATGTCTTAAGGGGATGTATTATTTATGGTTTGATGAATTATGGGGATGTATTCAATTGATTTATTTAGGTGTGCATGTATTAAGGGGATGTATTCGTTGATCTATTTAGGTGTGAATGTCTTAAGAGGATGTATATTATTTAGGTAATGATGACTTAAGGGGATGTGCATTATTTAGGTAATGGTGACTTAAGGGGGTGTATTATTTATGTTTTGATGACTTAAGGGATGTATTCAATTGATCTATTTAGGTGTATATTATTTAGGTAATGATGACTTTAGGGGATGTATTAATATTTATGTATTGATGACTTAAGGAGATATATTGAAATTTAAACATAAACACGTCTAAGAAACCATCTAAATAAGCACATATAACTAAGAATTTCATTTATTTCACATATAAAGTATTTTATTTATTTAATTTATCAACTAATTGATGTATTGATATTTGAATGTGTATCAGAGTAGGATAATCAATTAGAGAAGATTAATTTAGGTGATGATGACTTAAGAGGATGTTTTAAATTTATATTTTGATGGCTTAAGAGGATGTATTATTTGATATAAAGTTATTTCATTTTTTGACTTAAGGGGATGTTTTATTTATGTTTTGATGACATAAAAACATCTAAATAAACATGCATAGATAAATAAACACATCTAAACACTAATTGATGTATTGAAATTCAAACATAAATACATCTAAATAAGCATAGCTAAATACACATCTAATAAAATATAAACATGTATATCATCTAATAAAAACATCTAAATAAATCATCTACATGTCAAGTGCATAAACACAAATCATCTATGTATACACCCAAATTATATAAATCTATATGTCAAATCATAAACAACACATAAATCATCTAGAGTTGTCAAACATAAACACATAAATCATCTATGTCTAGGTCTACATAATATAAATATGTCTTGAATTATAAACACAAATGTCAAACATATAATAATGAAATGTATAAGTCTAGTAGCATCAAAGAAGAAACTGATACTCCTAACGAGTTATTTTGTTGTCATTAGTTTTTTTAAAGTCGTATCTCTCCCCCTCACCATCTGGGTCGCTACTTCCCTCACTCTATCTACCTTTGGTGGCAATCTTGTCCTCCCCACCACTCGTGGCCTCTTGAACCAGGCCATATACTCCTGGATGGTCCCTGCATTAGCCTACCCCCTACCAATCCCATGGTATTGGATAGATTGGCCTCCATGTCATGATCAGTCTATGTCTGTCAAGAGGTGTCCTAAACTTTGAGAACCTCTCTTGTGTAGTCTGCTAGTACCAGTGATTTTCATTTGGCAACCCTTGTGTATACCTGAACTAGCGCGCTAGCCAATCAAGTCTATACTACTCCACAATGACTCCCACCACCTGATCAAATATGTCAGGGTCATGGCATATGGTAGTTTTTTTTAATCATATGGCCATGCTCCCACCCCCAAGTACGACCTCCACATGATGTCATCCCTCACTCCATCCAACACCTCCCTCCAATAATCAATATCATCTATATTATGATATTTCAGTGTCTCCCCCTACTTGTAAACCATAGGGTGATACTCATGTCTATCCCTCTCCCCCATTGGTCTTAACATAATAATGTGATCCCACCCACATACCTACAATAGGGTTGCAAACCCTATGTTCCTACCTTGTACCTCCCCACCATGATATATAATCTAGTGGAGGTCCCTTTATAACTCCACAAACATTAGCATGCCCCATGCGGTGGGCACCCCAACATCCACTATCCTCATGATCATAGGGATCAATGCTAGAGTCATGTTAGTCCCTCCCATGTTTGAGGAAATGTACCCTAAAACTAATCCATACACATAGAAGTACACTTGTCTATATGTAGGTACTGCATCCAAATGTCTATCTAATGCTAACTTCCCGTGACACAAAATATGTATGACACTTGGCCCCACCATTGTTGTAACCATCTGCTGCTATGTGTTATTCCCTACAATCACCTTTGAACCTCAAATTGAAATTTGAAAGATAATGTACACATCCTCCAAAGTGATAATCATCTCCCTTGTCGAAATATGAAAGGTGGTAGTCCCTGAATGCCACTACTTGCACAACATTGTCACCACCACTTGCACAATGTTGTCACCATCACCATGTATTCCCTCCTTTAGGGCATCTATGCTAGATACTGCAATCCAATAGAGTCCACCTGCACCTAGCCAATAGGTGTGAACTAATCAGTTGTACATAACATCGTAGTCTATCTCTCTCACAATATCAAATAATCCATAGACCACTGTAAAAAACCAAACCAAATGGTATCATCTTAGTTTACTATCTATCCCAGCCTAGAACCCCTAAGTTCATCCCCTTCTAAAACCCCTTTTCTAACTCACATTCCGTGTTCTCATAGCCCAATCCCCACATTTCCACAAAGCTAGTCAGTTCTCGTGATCCCGCAAGCACGGGATTTCTTAACATAATCTTAATCCCACCCGCCACAGGAATGCAATCCCATGGAAATTTTCCTACACCCCCATGATCCCTCACGAGATCACATAAGTTTCTACCCACCTAGCCTTTTTCTTTGGGAATTTGATCCCACCAAAAATGCATTATGGGATCACATTCCTATGACTAAACCCTACCCATTTGGCATTCCTACCAAAAATCCTAGATACTTTCCCAATCCCACCTGGTCCCATGCATTTTTTGCAGGATCACAATCCTATTGGACTTGAGGGTTATCCCGTGAAACTCAAGCCGAGATTACAAATTTATAATACAAAGTTTAAAATAAAAGAAAATCATGAAGCCAAGTTTGAGACCCTACCAATCTATCTAGGGCCCCATGCTACCATACACTCCTCACAATCTCTGCTCAATGTCTCAGTCACCCTCCTCTCACCATCGTCATGTTCTATATTATAGCTTACAAAATCAAAGGTTTCCTAAGCTCATATATTTGTAAATAACTCGTTTCTATCCCTCATGTCCCTTATGAAGGCCATCCCCCTTGCTCATTTTTCCTCTTAAATCCCCCAAACCCTATTTTTTTCTCCATTTACCTCCCATACCCCTCATTTTCTATTCATATAGCATTCACTTCACCTATTGCTCCTCCCTTCCCTCCTTTCTCACTGACCCCTTTTTATCCTTTCAAGATACCGCCCGAGCCCCTTTTTCTTTCACTGTCCCCCTCTCAAGGGGGAATCACCCAATGTAACTCCCTTCTTCGTATTATGGGGCAACCTCATTTCTTGTTAATTCTTCATGTCATCTATTATTTCAAATGTCTTCAAAATAGTTTTATTTTAACACTGTCAAAGAGAGGCAAGATGTAGACACCTACATTTGATTACATAATTAAGTAATCTTATTTAGTTCTCTCTTAGGACATTGATTGATTAAATATCTAATATTTATTAAAGTTATGTCATCCCCCTAGTCAATTAATATAATTAATTAACTATAGTCCAATTAATTATCTAAATGACAACCCATAGCTTGATAATTAATTAAATATATATTCCTCTATTAATTTAAATAAATACAAACCTTATTTAAATTAATTTCTCAAATACCCTTTTTTATTAAATAACTTTTATTTAATCAATTAAAGCACATGGCTCCTAATCTATACCTCTAACCTAACCTATCCCATTCACCTAATTCCTAGTTCTAACCCAACCCAACCCATTCACAAATACTAATCCTTCTTAATTAGCTAATGACCGATGATGAGCTAATCCAACCCTCCACTCATTCTCTCTCCTCCCATCACATCCTCCTAATTCTCCCATTAGTCCTCTAATTCAAGTCTAATCATCCACTAAATATTTGCACAATCATAATCTATGGATTAAGAAATCCTAATTCAACTCAAGTCAACCCTCATGTCACATCCTCCACTCCCCAACCAAAATGCATTAAATGTAAACCTTAAATGCTCTTACATTCCTCTTACACACTCCAACCATCTCTTACACTTTTGTCCCCTCTCACATCTCCCAAAATGGTCACATTCCCCCATTCTTCCAAAACTCTCTCCTTGTGAAACTTGTCACAATGAGAGGCATTTAAGAAATCACAATCCATGTGCTCTCTCTCAAATACATCTCTTCCCTCCCTCAAGTTTGCATCTTGATCATCCATTCCATCCTCCCTTTTTCTCTAAATTGAACCCTCTTCTCCTCGTAAATTATCTACCATCTATGCAAAGTTATAATGCTAATTTGAGAGGCCAAAAGCTATCAAATTATCATTATTATGCCAAGATCACTCCACAATCTTATAGCCAAAATCATCATCCATCCCCATTGTTAATCAAACCCCATCCTCTGAAGCTTTGAACATGAGTCCTAAGCACACATATCCCCTATTAGATAGATCTTCTACACATTTGGAGGCTTCTTGGAGGACAAGGTTTACATCCTTCCTGAATCATTTGCTTGCATTTTTAAAGGTCTTCTCATAAGTGCTAATCTATTTTGTATTGTTGAATGTTCATCTTTCTTCATGATCCTTAACACTACATTTTTGGTGATACTCTATCCTTGCAAATAAATGACAAGTCAACAATTATGCCAATCAAGTTTCAAAACTAAGGGAAAGTTTCCAAAAGGGGCTTAAGCGCTATTTCATTTAATCACATGTGCTAAAAAACCTTACCTACTATAAAAATACTTTCCAGCATTAAATAAATCTTTCTACACACTAAACTATTTCATACACACTACTATACATACCATGCGCCACAACATTGTGTGTAGGTTCTACACAAATTATAAAAATGCAACTATATCGTATACATGCTAAATCGATCTACTATATGCGTTGCAACAAGAAAATTATGCCCTGGCCTATGTGTAATTTTGGGCCTACCTAGGTGACTAAAGGCACCACAAACGCACTACTTTAACACTCATACACACCAAAACTACTAAAAATTTCAAAACTCAATGATGATCCGTGCGTAAAATCTAAAATATAGCTATCAAATTCAAAAATTTGAAAAGCATGGACAAATATGGATACATACCAAAGGTCCATAGTTAGGTGGGCATTGAAATCGACGACCTTGCTTGAACCTATGCCCTCGAATCATGACAACCATGACTGCAACTAACGAGTGAAAAGGGCTTTGAGAGGGTAAATATAAAAGTGAAAATGAACAAAATGGCATGGTAAAAAAAGTGAATTTAGCCCTTATATACCAAGTGACTTTTTAAAAGGGGATATTTTTATCACAATTTTAAAATCAAAGCCTTTTATCATCAAATTTATTTTAAACGAGGGATTTTTCTATTTTTTTATTGGGAAACAAATCAAAAGTGGAATTTCACTTAAAATTTTGAAAAATCATTAAGATTATGAAATTCAACCAAATCTTTCACAATCAATTTTGATTCATTTCCCGAGGGAGCGTCGATCATCAGGGTACAAAATTATTTCAATTGGGGCATTTTTTGAAATCAGGAACATCAGACATTAAAAATTTAAAATCATTAGTGGGGCACCAAAATCAGTTTAAATTTCTCATTAGGGACTCATATCGATATTGCATCATTATCAAAGCAGTACGACATCATTATCAACATCAATTATCAGATCGACATCAGACATTGTACTGAATCGGACATTAGACATTCTTTGAACCAACATGTTTCACGCATTGATTCAAAGAGGGGCATTTGTATACACCTAAAATTGGTCAACAAAAGTCAAAGAAAATCAAAATCAAGGGTTAATTATCAAAGCCATCGATTAATTAAATATAAGCCATTTGGATTAATTAAATACAAAAATCAAATAACTATGTAATGGATTTAATCAATAAATTATATAGTTCATTCAATAAATAAATCCGACCCATCTAATTTGCATACATGGATAAAGTAATTAATTGTTTGAAATAAATAAATCCTAATTTTCTTCACCTACCACATGGAGACAAAAATTAATTCAACCAATGAGGAAAGAGGATTTTTTAGCACATGGATTCATAAGAGGATTTTCTATCCTAGCCCTTCATTCTGCCATTGTTATCCTAGCCCTTCATTTGATAATCTTGTCTCTTCATTTGAAACACAACTCAACCTTGTCTCTAATCTTCTGTTAACTCAACTCACATGAAAGTCACCCCCCTAACTTTGGATAATCCTATAAATAAGAGGCATCATAAGAGAAAATCATCCCTTAGCATTTGCATCCATACTATAGTTAGAATGCATTTATATTTTAGAGTAATTGAATTAATCATAGAATCATAATGGAAAATTTATTTAAAATTGAGCATTTAGATTAGGGCATTTGACTTAATTTGCATTTTATTTGCATCTCAGCTTAGCGTTCATTCATCATTTGCACTCTCATTCTAGAGGTTGTCACTTTAGGTTTGTTCTTATAGTCGTGGACATGATTTTAATCCTTTTAGTTAGAGAAACATAGGATGTTCTTGATCCTTTTCAATTCAATTTGTTAAATAGAATAATATCTTTCATATTGAATTGAGTTTGATTGAATTAAATTCTGATGAATATATTTTTGATACACAATAAAACATAATTTTTATTATTTTATTTTCCTTTGCATGATAATTAAATATAAATTTAATTATTATTATATGATAGTTATTATTGTTGCTATAATTAAATATTTACTAATTACACTTACTTAATTTTACTTAGGATAATGCATTTGCATATTAGTTCTTATTGTGACACTTAGAAGTTTGCATTTTATTTTAGCACATGGTTAGGAGAATTTCCACTTTAGGTGTGATAGTTGTCATCACATACCTCTTTGTGTGTGAGATCCCCTTTAGTGCTCTTATCACATTATCATCCTCTCATTGTTGCACATGTTTCACATACTTTGATGTACAATGGAGGATGATCCACCTTTGGTGGACATGTGATTCCACCTAGTGTGGGTGATATCTTATCATCTCCTTATCTTGTAGTCTTATTGCATTGCCTATATATTAAGGCACTCCTACTTTGTAATCAATTCAATTGGCTATAATCAATTATTTGATCATTTTGTCTATCTCTCTTGTGCTATCTCTTGAGCTTCTAGATATTGGTGTTTACTCTTTGCCTTAGGAAAATTCTTACATGGTATCAGAGCCATAGAAGTTTCATTGTATAGCCTATTTTGAGAGATTTTTATTGCAGGTCAAAATTGGAGCTTGCCAATACAAATCAGAGGTTGGAATCACATTGAGGAGGTTCAAAAACTCCTAAATCAAATTTTGTTTCATCCAAATTGGACATCTGAAACAAAATCTAGAGTGATTTGAATTTTCAAGGTTCGGCGGCGGCGATTCAGAAAAAATAATTTCAGAGGTGATTTTCAATCAGCAATATCTCAGTCATCCGAACTCCTTTTTTCAAGAATTTTTTTTTATTTTGGGGTAGAATTTCACGATCTACACAATGGTGCAGGTGATTTTGGATCTCTATTTCTAATATTTTCTAAAAATTGCAAATCCTGATTTTTACAACTTTAGAGGCTTTGTTCGGGCTCATATGGACACATTTTCAGGTGCTATTTTTTTTTAAAGTTCATGATTTTTTGTCTACTTTCCAGATCTGGTATCAATTTGGAAAAATTATGAGTAGACATAGTACTTTTAAAATTTAGTCTATTTTGGCCTATTTTTGGCACTTGTAATTTGTTAGATCCTTGAGAGATCTTGTGTCTTATTTTTTTGAGTTTACTATAGCTTCATATTTTCTGTTGTAATTATCAAAATCAGAAATCCACTTTGGTTCATTTTGGCAAGTGGCAATTGTACATGCACTATATATAAAGTGCCAAAATCATCTATTTTCGGGGGGTTCTTTGGCTCATTGCATTTTGGGGGGTGCATTGATTTTTTGGTCTCATTGTTTCATGTGAGAAGTATATCATGGATGGTTTAATTAAGTTGACAAGAGGAAATTATAAGCAATGGAGTGAATTGGTTCTTGCTCATCTTAGTGAGCATAACTTGTTGCCTTATTTGTGTGAGATTAGACCTAAAAATCCTTCTTTTGATTGGGACTCTTACTCAGAAGTTATTAAGGTTAACTATTGGAATATGGATATGGATGTTATGAATTCCCTTGATGACTATGATGATGAGATAGAAAATATTCATGATCTTTGGACTTTTCTTTGGGAAATGTATGGAGATCCACATATTCGTCTACTTCCAAAATGTCCAGAACCTCCAGTTGTAGCTCCTTCTCCTCCTACTAAGATCACATCTCTTGATGATGCATGTCTTCCTATAGTCATTGGCTCTTCTGATTCAGTGCATTAGGATATTCATTGTCTTCCAAACTTGGTTCCATGGGATAACTACTTGACAGACATTGCAAGTTTGTTTGTGGAGTCCTACATTTCTGATTTGGGAGACTTCATTGATGACATTCATCTTCTCTTTGGTGAGGATGATCCTTCTTCAATTGTTTTGAGGGAGTATGTTGACCCTCATCTTCATTCTCCACTTGATCCTTCTTTCAAGATTGACATGATTGTGGATCCTTTGATACAAAATTTGGAGGAGGTCTCTTTAACTTCAGAGAAGACATTTGACTCTTTGGAGATTGGTTTTCATGAGTCTCAAAATTCACTTGAGATGTCACATTGCATGGTTAAGGTTGACCATACTCATGTGTTGGAGATTCCTATTCAGTTTCCTGAGATATCATACATTTTGAGTATTCTTCCTATAGATTGGGAAGGATTCCTTGATCCACCTATGGACTTTTTTCTTCCTAAGGGGAGGAACATCATTCATTTTTCTTGGTGTAGTTTCTACATTGATCCAGGTGCATCTATCATGGGTGTACATTCTACATTGAGGGGGGGTTTTCTTGCTTCTCTTCCTACTTCATTTGAGGAGGCATCTTTGTCTTTGGAGTTTGATCCAAATTTTTACATGGATTATTTATCATTGGTTCCTTATTTGTCACCTTCTTCTATTAGGCTTTCTCCTGATTGGTTCGTGGCATCTTCATCAACCAAGGAAATGGAGACACTTGGGCATACTTCAAAGACATCATACTTCATTTTGATTCTCCTTCCTACTTCCTATCCACAATGGGAAGCCTTCTTACATCTATACTTGGTGTATCTTCTTCCTAAGAGGAGAAATGTTGTTTATAGGCATTGGACTATGTTTTGTCTTCATGCACTTACCATCCTTGGAGGAGATTACTCATTATGGGGGGGATATCATGTCTCCTTGTTTCCTTCCTTTGGGGGGATTTTTTATTGTATATACATGGTGTATGTCATAATTGGGGGGTCTTGATTACTCCATCCATGCATGCATCTTGTATTCATCTCTTTTTTGGGGGGAGGGTTTTTCCCATGAGTTTTTCCCTCTTTCTCCACTTTATGAGAGATTGCATTGTTCTTGCATTTTGTACATGGGTACCTAACATGGCCTAGTAGCTAGGACCCATCTTGCATTGTGAGCTTAAGTGCATTCCCCTAAGTTGCACTTAAGGGGAGGTGTCGGTGTAATTAAATATTTACTAATTCCACTTACTTAATTTTACTTAGGATAATGCATTTGCATATTAGTTCTCATTGTGACACTTAGGAGTTTGCATTTTATTTTAGCACATGGTTAGGAGAATTTCTACTTTAGGTGTGATAGTTGTCATCACATACCTATTTGTGTGTGAGATCCCCCTTTAGTGCTCTTATCACATTATCATCCTCTCATTGTTGCACATGTTTCACATACTTTGATGTACAATGGAGGATGATCCACCTTTGGTGGACATGTGATTCCACCTAGTGTGGGTGATATCTTATCATCTCCTTATCTTGTAGTCTTATTGAATTGCCTATATATTAAGGCACTCCTACTTTGTAATCAATTCAATTGGCTATAATCAATTATTTGATCATTTTGCCTATCTCTCTTGTGCTATCTCTTGAGCTTCTAGATCTTGGTGTTTATTCTTTGCCTTAGGAAAATTCTTACAATTATAAATCATATAATAATAATTAAATCCAAAAAGAAAGGATTGATAAGTGAAGTTGGTAGTTTTTTCCATAGGCGGAAAATGGAGGGAGTTTTTATTTTCTTTCACTTGACTTGGAGTCTAATTTTTAGTGGTTAGAGGCTTTTCCATTTTTTGCATGATATATGGGAATTAGAGGAGAGTTTTCTTCATTTCGTGAGCAATTAGAAGACCATTTTGTTGGAAATTATGCTAAGGGGATATGATAGGGTTGTCATTAATGGAAACATATAGACACATTTTATACAAGTATGTTTTAGCTGAAGTTTGGATAAGGAATACTTAGAAAATTGTCTAAGCATAAAAAAGTTTACAGTGAGCAGATACAAAGATCTATTCAGTGAGGTTTGATGTTGACAGTTGGATTTTAGTGAGCTTCACTATAGATAGTATGGACATCATTTATGATGTGTATGATCGCGCTAAAGAATATACTATGTTTTGGTTACGATTTTTGAAGTTTTCCTAAGACAACATGTATATCACAAAAACAAGGCAAGTTAGAGTATATCGAGTTTTGGCTAACAAGTTATTTTTTTATTATAAAATAAAGTTATGAATTAGTTTGGGAAAACATCCTAGATGTTTATCCTAACATGGAAGAATGAGATATTAAAGTTTTGGTAATGTATAATTAAGTTAAAGGATGACTAGATAAAGAGAAAGGTATAAAGGAAGGAGCTTTGTTTAAGAAAGATTGTCAATTGTATTGTAATGATATGATTGAGATATGCACACTTTGTATGTTATGTGTAGATGTGAATTTAATGATCAGAGAAGAGAAGGATAGTTGTATGTTTGATTTTATGTGAGCACCTGCAAGGACTGGTTAGATATTGAAGATATTGGCATCAGTCAAAGTTTTATATTGCAAAGTTGTATATGTACTGTATAAGCAGTGAGATCCAATTTTTGTATTATAGATATTTGACTTCCAGTCTATCTTAGTCGTAATTGTTGGCTTCCAAAAGTAAGTCTAATTTAAGGGGGAGAGGATGTAATGCCCACCCCTTTACTGCCATTTATGTTTATGATGCTAACCCATTTAGACCACTTTTATGAGTATTAGATCTTTTGTTATATTTAATGATTCAGTTTTATGATACTTTAAATCATTTGATTTATATCATGTTAGTTAGATAATGATGATTAATTACATATGATGATGTTACTAATCTTATGGTTTTCACTAACCTCACACTTGCATGTGTATGACTGGCATGTATGTTTTACTTATATGTTTGACATGCCTAATGTGGTTGAGGGATGGAGTCATGTTCCACATGATCAACCAATCCTCTCCATTACACACACACACACACACATGTTTGTACATGCTCATATTTTATGCAGGATTTGAGGTATCAGGCATTGAATTCCTTGAATTGTTAGGATCAGGGATAATTTTAGTGGCGAATATTCACCAATTGGAGAATATCTCAAGTCAGAGACCTAGGATTTGGTGAATAATATGTGTATATCAGACTGGTCATGTCTCTCGAACTTTATAAATATTGGGTTCAATGCCCGAGCTCATCACCCATCAGTTTATGTAATATTCTCTCTTTCTTTCATGATATCGCCAATGTAGTCTACTTTTTAGACACGGTAAATTGAAAATTTTCACTTGCAATTTTCAAAGCTCATCTTAATTGATGACCTAAATTCACCAATGGTATTATACATATATTTAGAGACAACCCCAAATTCGTCTGACATTTTGTGGATGCGTATCTCAAACCGATGCATTTTTGCCAACTATATTAATCATAGAAAATTATTAGATGACCCATAATCACCTTAGAAATTACATAAGACATGTTATAATTACGCAAGCTTAGCCAAATATTTGTATACCATATAAGCTTCCCATTGAATTTGGCAAAAAATATTGGTATAAATACATTCATAGATCAATGTTGTTTTACACAATTTGGTTTGGTTGGTTATGATATCTCAATTCTGATTGATAGCAAAGTTTCTGACAATTGAGTGCATTAGAGACTACAATTGAGGCAAAGGTAAGTGATTAATTTTTTAAGTGTACTGTGTAAGATAGAGAATGTCATTGACAGTGAGAAGATATTTATTTATTGTTGATTACAAGTGGGCGAATGGGTGGAGGGATACATGTCACCATTCTGGACACTTGTTGAAGATTGAGGTTTCATTTAAGACTTTCGACCTGAAATAAAACTTCAATCATGTTGGAAAAATGGTCAGCGCTCCCCTCGAGATTTGCGACATGGCTTAACCACCTCCTATGTCTTCTATAAGTTTAGTGGTTGTATTAGGCATTAACATGTTGATATTTTGGTACAACATCAACCACTACTTGTAACAAGTGGTATTAGAGCTTTATCATAGGTTCAAATCCCTTAGGTAACGTTGAGGGGGAGATTGCTGGAAAAATAGTCAATGCTCCCCTCGGGATTTGTGACATGGCTTAATTGCCTCTTGTGTCTTCTATAAGGCTAGTGGTTGTATTGGGCATTAATAGGTCAATCTTTTGGTGCAACGTCAACCACTACTTGTAACAAAATCATTGATCTATAATCATCAAATGGTAGATGGATGTTAGGTTCATGTCACAATGGTCACTTTTTTGTCAGTACCAAATTGGAAGTCGTGCTTGCGGAGCGAATCGAAGATAGAAAATGTCACTAACAATGAGAAGATATTTATTTAATGTCAATTACAAGTGGGTGAATGGGTGAAGGGATATGTGTCACAATTCTGGATACTTGCAGAAGATTGAGGTTTCCTTCAAGACTTTCAGCCCGAAATAAAACTTCAACTATTGATCTATAATCATCGAAAGGTAGATGGATGTTAGGTGCACATCATAGCACGATCACTTCTTTGTCAGTACCAAATTGGAAGTCATGTGTGCAGAGCAGAGCGAAGATAGAGAATGTCACTGACAATGAGAAGACATTTATTTAATGTCAATTACAAGTGGGTGAATGGGTGAAGCGATACGTGTCACCATTCTAGAAACTTGCAGAAGATTGAGGTTTCCTTCAAGTCTTTTGACTTGAAATAAAACTTCAATCATTGATCTATAATCATCGAACGGTAGATGGATGTTAGATGCACATCACAATGGCCACATTTATCAATAAGATCATGTAGAGTGATGTCTTTGATCAGTGATCAATTTCCATTTGGCAGTGGCCCACATGACAAGTAACAACTATTGAAAAGTGATTATTAATAGATAATATTCGCCAATACAATTAAAAAAATTTCATTTGCAGGCAAAACATTCACCTCATACATTATATATATTTTCCTTCAAAAGAAAAAGCTTTGCCTCATACATTATATATATTTTCTTTCAAAAGCGAAAAATTTGCCTCATACATTATATGTTTTCCCCCACATTAATGAATTAATCGCCTAGATTTTATGGAATTTTCCTATGGTAAGAAAAATAATCATCAATACAAACTAAGTTTTTCTCCTTACTTTGAAAAAAAAAATTACTATCAATATGAAAATCCCCCCTCCCAAAAAAAAATAAATGTAAGATTCACTAGGATTTTACACCTTTTCTCGGGAGGGGGTTTCTTAGAGTTATCCCTAGTCAAGATGAGTGTGCCCTATCACATTATCTCAATGGTAAGAGAGGGGAGATAACTGTAAGGAAACTCAGGTGCGGAAACAGCTTCCTATGCTAATCTCTATAGGAGAGTATTGTGCAAATTCTTATAAATCCTTACAATTTCAGATTCGTTAACTACTTTAACAAAGATATTGCAACCACATATCATGCATACAGAAAAAATAGAGAATGACACAATGATATACCCTGGGGAAAACCTTTCGGTAAAAAACCCCAGCACTCCAAAACCTGCACAATGTATTATCTTCAACACAAAGATTACAATACACTTGCAATGCAAGTTCTTTCAAGAAATGAGAGACAAAACCAACAAGACTTAAATTTCTGTTATATCTCTCCCATAGGAGCTGCATCATATATATAGACTCCTCTGGACCCAAAAATAGGCACAACCACCAAGACCCATGCACAAAGCCACATGTACACATTTGTTACATGCAATCCCAAGAATAGGCGTCCATCCCTAGAATAGACTATGACAGCTTGTCATAGAATTCGCCAAAAATAACGGTCACAAGAGAAGTGTAAAAGAATCTATCATACCAACTTATTTTTGGCATATTCTCTTACACACACCAACCACTTCTTCTTGGGTGCCCAAATAGGCCCAAGTCATAAGATTCTCTTACACCTGTCATAGCACATTCCTTAAATAGTTCTTACGCGTCATAGGAATCTGTCATGACCGTTTCAGTCATGATCTCCTTACGCACAAGATGTCGACACATCAAGTGGAGTGACACATCAACATGCCAACTAGACATGTACACTCACACTTAATTACATTATTTGCAAAAAATACATTTACAAAACAAATAATAAGAATAGGAATTATCCAAGGTTGAGACACCTTATTCCTAACATTCTCCCACTTGTCGAACACCTTGTAAGAGCAACAGGAACATAACAGGAACTTTAACCGCTATAGGCCAAAAGGCCCATAGACTCCGAACACCATCTGAACTTCTCAGTGCCCACTGGTTTCGTTAATGCATCTGCAACATTCTTCACAGTATCTACCTTCTCCAAATTCACCTTTCCATCTTCCACCATATCTCTCACAAAGTGAAACTGCCCATCAATGTGCTTCATTCTGGCATGGAAAGTTGGATTCTTTGCAAGGCAAATAGCGCTATGACTGTCACACCAAATAGTAATTTGTTCTGCATCAACACCAACATCAGAACACAATCTTCTAAGCCAAATGGCTTCTTTACAAGCATGAGTAGCAGCCATGTACTCAGCTTCTGTAGTGGACAAAGCAACCACAGGTTGTCGCTTACTCATCCAACTAATGGCACCACCAAACATAGTGAACACATAAGCACTGGTGGATCTCCTGTTGTCAATATCACCTGCCCAATCTGAATTCACAAACCCACAAATACAAACTGAATGCGGAGATCCAAAAGAGTTACCATGATAACATATGGAGTAATCTGATGTACCCCTCAAATATCTGAATACTCGCTTAACTACATCCCAATGTACCCATCCAGCATTAGCCATAAACCGACTCAGGACTCCCACTGCTTGGGCAATGTTTGGTCTAGTACAGACCATAGCGTACATAAGACTGCCAACTGCACTAGCATAAGGTACTCTACTCATGTCCTCCACCTCACTAGGAGATTTTGGACAATCATCTACAGATAACTTTGTTCCCACAGAAATAGGAACACATAGTGGTCTACAATCTGCCATGCTGAACCTGTCCAACATAGACTTCACATACTTACTCTGACTCAACCAAAGTTTCCTGTTAGACCTATCTCTACTGATTTCCATACCCAAGATGTACCTAGCTGCCCCAAGATCTTTCATCTCAAACTGTGCTGACAATTGAGATTTAAAATCAGAAATCATACCCTTACCCTTTCCAAACAGCAACATATCATCAACATATAATGTAACAATAAGAAGGCGATCATTTTCAACTCTGAAATAAACACAATGATCTGATTTTGATCTTACAAATCCAATTGACAACACAAAGGCATCAAACTTAAGGTACCACATCCTAGGAGATTGCTTCAAACCATATAGAGATTTCTTTAATCTGCAAACTAAGGATTCTTTACCTTTAACAATATAGTGCTCAGGCTGTGACATATAAATCTCTTCCTCCAAATCACCATGAAGGAAAGTTGTCTTCACATCCATCTATTCTATCTCTAAATCATATGATGCAGCAAGAGATAACAGAAATCTAATGGATGTCAACTTTGCAACAGGAGAGAATATTTCACCATAATATATTCCCTCTACCTGTGAATACCCCTTTGCAACCAATCTAGCTTTATACCTTTCAACACTGCCATCTGCATAGAATTTTTTCTTGAACACCCATTTACAGCTAACAGATTTTCTCCCTTTAGGCAAAGGTACAAGGTCCCAAGTTTTTTTTTTCTCCAATGAAGCCATCTCATCATCCATAGCCTCAATCTAGGAACCTGCATCTTCCATGCCCAAAACCTCTTTCACAGATCTAGGCTCATCAGTGTTACTAATCAAAGCAAAGGCACAACTAGAATCTAACATAGAATAACCAAACCTTTCTGGTTGCTTTCTTTCTCTTGTGGATCTCCTCAAGGGCTGAGGTTGAGGTTGTTCTTCCTCTTCTTTCGAACTATTAGAGCTGCTAGAGCTCTCCTCATCATTAGACCCAACATGGTCTCTCTGTTTAGTCTTCTCAGGGGTAGGAGGCAATTGAACAACATCTTTTTCCTTTTCTTTTTCATCTGGTTGTAGCACAATAGGAGAAGATGTTAGCTCTCTGAAAATAACATTTCTACTATACAACACCTTACTAGTCATGGGATCCCAAAGCTTGTATCCTTTCACACCAGCACTGTATCCGATGAAAATACATTTAACAGCTTTGTTTTCCAACTTAGATCTTTTCTCCTTTGGAACATGTGCATAAGCTTCACAACCAAAAACATGAAGATGTCGAATTGAAGGCTTCTTACTAGACCACACCTCCATGGGTGTCTTACCAACAAGGGCTGATGTAGGAGATCTGTTAACCAGATAGCAAGCAGTGGCCACAGCTTCGGCCCAAAACCTTTGTTCTAAACCAGCTCCACTAAGCATACTCCTAGCCTTCTCCATCAGTGTCCTATTCATTCTCTCTGCAACTCTATTTTGTTGTGGGGTATAAGGAGTTGTCTTATGCCTCTTGATACCTTGTTCTTTATAGAACTATTCAAACTCTGCTGAGCAAAACTCACCACCATTGTCAGTTCTCACACACTTAATCTTCTTACTAGTCTGATTCTCTACAAGAGCTTTAAATTCCTTTAACCGACTAAAGACCTGTGTCTTACTTTTAAAGAAATAAATCCACGTCCTTCTATTGTAATCATCTATGAAAGATACAAAAAATACAGACTTGGAGATTGAAGGAACTTTTACAGGACCAAATACATCAGAATGAATAAGATCCAAAACATCAAAAGATTTGTGAGAACTAGAGTAAAATTGAACATGATTTTGTTTACCATAGACAGTGTTCGCAGAAGTCAAAATCGAGATTGCAATCATTTAACCCCTCAATGAGATTTTTATTTTTCAGGGTTCTGAGACCCTTTTCACCAATGTGGTCAAATCTCATATGCCACAACATTGTCTTTTGTGCAGGAAGCTTACCTTCCAAAGTGTTTGCACTACCATTAGAACCAATAGCCACAGACTTCTTCACTGCTTGTTCAGATGGTGAGGATGAAGAACTATTACATAGAGGAATACATGCATCTAGCTGAAATAAAGTACCTCTCCTAGTACCCCTTTCAAGCACTATCGATCCTCTCATCATCTTGCATCCTTCTTTCGAAAAAACAACTTGCACACCTACATCATTCAGCATACTTACAGATAATAGGTTTCGTGCCAAACTTGGAATGTGCATAACTCCGTTGATTCCCTTTACTCGTCCATCAGAAAATTTGATAGTGACCCTTCTGCGTCCAACTATCTTTAGGTGAGAATCATCACCCAAGTACACCTTTCCACCATCGAACTCTTCATATTTTGAGAACTAGTTTCGATGAGAGGTCATGTGAAAAGATGCACCCGAGTCAACCAACCACACATCATCAGATGCATGGGCTGCCAAAGCTGCGATGAATGCATCACCATCTTCTTGAGATCTTTCTGAAGCTGAATCTGAACCTTTCTTCTTCTTCTTTGGCTCTTTGCAATCTTTACAGAAGTGCCCAGATTTATCACAGTTCCAACATTTTGCCTTGGACTTATTGGAAGTCTTTGACTTCCCACGGGATTTGGATCTACCCTTATTGTCAAACTTATTGTCATTTTTCTTCCCTCTTTCAGTGGATCTCCCACGAACAGCAAGTGCTTCTTTTTTCGAAACGGAAGCATTTCTCTGCATCTCCTCTGATAGCAACGAAGACACCACATCATCCATTTTGAAGGTGACTAAAGTGCTTCCGAGAGCCATCACAAGATGGTCCCATGAATCCGGTAAAGAACACAAAAGTGTGTAGCAACGATCCTCCTCCTCTAACTTGACACCAGCTAATGTCAATTGTGCAGCCAGCAGATTAAATGCATTTAAATGATCCGTTAAGGATCCACCTTCCTCCATTCGCAGAGAGTACAACTTCTTCCTCAGGAACAACTTGTTCACTAGATATTTGGCCTTATACACAGCCGCAAGTCTTTCCCACAAACTATTTGCAGTTTTCTCATCTAGAACATTCAGAAGGACTGCATCGGTTAAACAGAGTCTTATGAGACTCTTAGCTTTACGGTCTTTGATATCCCAATCTGCTTGAGCTATAGTTGCTAGTCTTGTAGCACGTGAAGTCACTTCCCATAGGTCACGATCTTCCAACATGTCTTCCATCTTGAGTTTCCACAACTTGAAATTAGTGCCATTAAATTTCTCCACCTCCATTCTTCCATATGATGAACTTGTCATCTCAATCTGCAAATAAGATTCAGAATGCTCTGCAAAAAACTCCCACTCAAACTTGAGATCAGCTCAAAAAACCCTACCCAACAACTAGGATCAAAAGTTGATCAAGCTCTGATACCACTTGTAAGGAAACTCAGGTGCGGAAACAGCTTCCTACGCTAATCTCTATAGGAGAGTATTGTGCAAATTCTTATAAATCCTTACAATTTTAGATTCGTTAACTACTTTAACAAAGATATTGCAACCACATATCATGCATACAGAAAAAATAGAGAATGACACAATGATATACCCTGGGGAAAACCTTTCGGTAAAAAACCCCAGCACTCCAAAACCTGCACAATGTATTATCTTCAACACAAAGATTACAATACACTTGCAATACAAGTTCTTTCAGGAAATGAGAGACAAAGCCAACAAGACTTAAATTTCTGTTATATCTCTCCCATATGAGCAGCATCATATATATAGACTCCTCTGGACCCAAAAATAGGCACAACCACCAAGATCCATGCACAAAGCCACATGTACACAGTTGTTACATGCAATCCCAAGAATAGACGTCCATCCCTAGAATAGACTATGACAGTTTGTCATAGAATCCGCCAAAAATAATAGTCACAAGAGAAGTGTAAGAGAATATGTCATACCAACCTATTTTTGGCATATTCTCTTACACACACCAACCACTTCTTCTTGGGCGCCCAAATAGGCCCAAGTCATAAGATGCTCTTACACCTGTCATAGCACATTCCTTAAATAGTTCTTACGCGTCATAGGAATCTGTCATGACCGTTTCAGTCATGATCTCCCTACGCACAAGATGTCGACACATCAAGTGGAGTGACACATCAACATGCCAATTAGACATGTACACTCACACTTAATTACATTATTTGCAAAAAATACATTTACAAAACAAATAATAAGAATAGGAATTATCCAAGGTTGAGACACCTTATTCCTAACAATAACACCCAGGTCTAAATCCCAACCTAAGCCAATTATTATCCTCAAATAGTGGACAAATATATTTTCTACGACCTTCCAAATTCACCAAGGTGACATCATTCATCAACCCTTTCTTTGAGCTTGATTATTACTTTATAGGTTTGGTCATTTTTTCCTTCATGTTTATTTGTCAGGGGTCTTGATGTGAATTTTATGTTATTAATGTATTAAATATTTAATTCAAATTAATTATGAGATTAAAATAATTATATCTTGAATATGGAAATATTAAATATATAGATATTTAATTAATAAAAATTAATTAAATATCATTGACGATTTAAAAATGTAATTAAAAGTCTAATTATGAAAATAAAGGTTTAATTAAATGTTAAATCAAAATCTAAACTAAATTTTCAAATAATATAAATTGATATTATTTATCAAGTTGCTTATTAAGTGGTGTTAAAGAAATTAATTTATAATCATGCGATTATATTCACACCAGTTAAAAGGAATTGATTTATCAGTTCTAAATTAGAAGGTTAAGTTAAGAAACTTAACTAAAGGATCAGTTGTAATTCTTTTTAATAAATTAATGAGTTTGTATTTAATTATCAATTTGCATATTATTAATATGTCAAAAATATTAATTGATTAACTAATTAATATTATGCACTTAAATTTGCACATGCGGTTAATAAAATTAAAATATAAATTTAAGATTAAAAGTTGAGTGATTTGTATGAATTGAAATTATTAATTAAATAAATAAATTTTTTTTAAATATTAAGATTGATATAAACAAGGTTGGAATTGAGTTCTGATTTCTGTGATTTTGAGTTAACTATTTTATTATTTTTAACAGTTGAGTTCTTATTCATGATTGTGAGTTGCATCTTTCAATTCAGTTTGTGGGTTTTCTTTATTAGAGCCATTTTTTGTCATTCTTCGGGACCCAGGTTTTGGAAGGTTTTACAAGTTTGGCTTTCGATTGGAATTCAAGGAATTTTTGTAAAGCTTGGGATCTTGGAAGTTTTTGGATTTGCGTTTTGGCCTTTGTGTGTGTTTCAGAATCAATTTATGGAATTAAGGTAGGGCTTGAAAACTTTTGAAAATATTTCTATTTGAAAAGATTGATCTCTCTATGTCTTCCAGATAGTTATTGTGTTTGGATTTATTGCAATGTGTGTCTTTCCTTGTTTGTGAAAATTGAATGAAAATCATTGTAGTTATTTTATGTGTTAGAAATTTTATGATTATGTTGAAAACCCTAAGCTCTCTTTGAAATAGAATTGTACTTCGAAATAATTGAGAAAATTTTAGAATTCAATCAACTAGGGTTTGATTTAAATTTTGGACAAAAAAATCCTTTTGATTATATCAAAATTGGAATTAGAAAATGGATTGGACAAATTTGTATTTGAAATCATTTTCTAAAAAGAAAAAAAAGAGACTAATTATAATATATGTGTGTGTGTGTGTGTGTGTTTTAAAATAAATTTTAAAAAAAGAGTGCTTGTTGTTTTGACATAGTAATCTTCCGTTAAGAAAATTATTTCATAAGAATATATATATTATGTTTTAAAATAAATTTTAAAAAAAGGGTGCTTGTTGTTTTGACACAGTAATCTTTCGTTAAGAAAATTGTGTGTGTGTGTGTGTGTGTGTGTTTATTTTCCACCACCCCGTGACAGTCGAAGCTGCTACGCCAGCTGCTGTCGTGGGCAGCTATTGCCACGATAGGGTTGTCGTAAGATAGTCGTGGGGAGGGTTACCCCGCCCTCCTCCCCCCAAACCCCCCTTGAATAAAAAAAAAAATGTTTTTTGTTATTATTTAAAAAAATAGTAATATATATATACTAGTTCATTGTTAATTAATATTTATTAATTATGTTAATTGTTTAATTATATTGTATTTAGTATTATCTTTAATAAATTAATCTGTATAAAGAATTTTTATAAATTAATATATAGAGGTTCATTATAAAAAGTTGTAATTATATTAAAATTTAATTATAATGTTATTTAGTAATTTTACTCAATAAGTTAATTTGTATAAAGAGTATTACAAATTAATTTATAAAAATGGTAAATTGATATTCTATTATTTATAGTTAACCCAATGATATTAATAACTAAGTCAAAATTATGACTTATGGTTATCTAAATTATTAATAATAGTCAATTTTGGTAAAATATTAAATACACCTTATTTGTGTATGATTTTTGTCTTAGTGATTTATGATTATAAGTTTTATTGTCTGTATGAGTAGAGTGATGCCCTAGGTGGAAATTTATCTTCTAGACTTGAATTATTTTGTCCCTTTTTTATACTATGAGTTTATACTATGGAATGTTCATAACCCTTTTGGTATCATTATTGGTCCACATATTGTTTTGAGTGTAAATGGGTTTTGATTATGTTTTTATTAAGTCCATGATCTTTATGCTATTTAACTATAGAAGACGACGACTATTATTGTTTTGAGCCTTCATTAACTTGGTCACCTTATTTCTTCTGATATGGTTGTTCTACAATTTGACTGATAGTCTTTGGATTATGTTTTACTCCATGGTTGGAGATTGATGTCATTGTTGAATTGTCTTGATGACTAGATTTATCTTGCGATATGGTAACTATGGTATTTGGTGATTGTTATGTCCAGAGTATGGGATGGATAGTTTAGATCCTTGTATAGGATGTGATTGTTTATTATGTTCCAACACTTGTCTTTGATGACATTCATGGTTTATTGATTTGTGGAAATATTTTATGGTTTTGGTTTTTCTTTCTCTTTTGTTCTTTTGCTGGGAGCATTAGGGTAGGTTATCATGAGCATAGAGGGGAAGTGGCTTACTTTGGAAACACCGGAGCCCTAAAGTGGTTGCCTAGGTATCCTTTGTAAGCTGACTTAATAAGTGATAATTTAATAAATTTATTAGGATAGAAACATTAAAAAAATAATTGTTCATCGCCCATGCCTTAGACTACTAGTACAGGCTACGATGAGAGTGGGAGAAGATGCTTGCCCATCTAGAAAGATGTTGAGGTCTAGCACAGTTGGTTTTCCTTGTCTGTATGAAAGGACTACTGATACTGCATAGAGTCACTAGGGGGTCAGGGTTCAAAGAGACTACCAAGTGACTTTAGAGTTGACTTATGTGATGACACTTCCCTATATGTGTCCTAGGTTCCTGCATGAGCATTTGGTACACCTATTTTGTGTCATGATCATTTATACTTGATAACCTTGTAACCACTTATTACCATTTTATCATGTGTACCATTCCATTAGTCTTTCTTGTTTGGTTCTTTCCTTGAGTGAGGCCTTGTAAAGACCAAATTTCTCCATAGAAAATAAAACATATCTCAAGAATAAAATGCTCAAAGTCAGAAAAATTAAATTCCATGAATGCCATTAATGTTCCATAATTCGACCATAAGTGTCGTTATACAATAATGATAAAGGGTTACAAATTACTTCATTCGACCATACCGTCGACAACTAAAATCATTAAAACGGAATAAATACATCTTTATTACAAAGTTTCGACCTTATGTCGAAATTTAATTATTTACAATTAAATCAAGAATAAAATTTATTTCCCAAGCCGTCATATAACGGTATCTAGGCATCACACTATAACAATCCCTGTCTCCTAAGCCTCCAGACAGCACGTCCACCTACAAATCTTGAGACGGGAGTGTGGCCCAAGCGCTTTTTCCACCCAACCATGGAGTGGTTAGCTCCCCCAAGGCTTACCCTGATATGGAAGTGCACCAACCCTGCTCAAGAAGACTAGCAACTCGGCACTGAAGAGCTGGAAGAATATGAAGCAACTGTGATACTATCTATTACAACAATCTATAGTCTGAAATAGAAATCCCAATCACAGAATGGCAGAGAGAACATACAACACTAATCAAGCATATTCGTGAAACATATGCGAAAATAATCTTTGGCCAAAGAATCTTTTCAAAATCAGTAAAAACTGACAGGGAATAATAATATTACCCTTCTCTGTCTTATTCCAATTACGCTTCAATTCTAAAATATACTTGAACAAATTCATAATTTGACCGGACTACTTTTTGCTGATACTTTTATACTCAAAACACTTAACAGAGGAAACAGTAATTTAAGCAAACCACTTGCAAAATGTAATCTAAGGGTACGAACTAATTTATTTACATATAACATATATCCCAAATTTCATAAACAGTTACAACATTTATATACCTTTTATTTTGATTCACAAAACTGGTCACACTGTAAATTCTTTCCGGGGAATATACGTCTGTGTAATATATAATCAGACGACCACTGTCATTCCAAAGAAAAAAAAACACCTAACGCTATGGAATCCCATCAAAACCAGCCAAAACCAGGCCTCATCGCTTACCAGAAAACAAAATAAATAAAATAGTAACTAAATGAATACTTCAAAATGTGCTAAGGAGAAACACGGTAGCATAGTAATTCCCAATTCCTAAATCCTAAAAGAAAGTAACATCATTACTCATTCCTCCATGATGCAGGACAGAGCTGAACAACTCAGGAAATGAATACATGTTGAAACGTAAACAAATTCTATACTTCCTACAGTTTATCCTCTGTTCCGGGTTGAACGTTTGGTTATTGACTTGTTTATTGGTCATAAGAGACACTGCATCCATTCCCAAATCAGTTTGAAACTAATTTTCTATGCATGGTTATGCGCTGATATTTGTTTGAAAATCCAAAGACTGCGAAAAAGAACAGATTTGCGTGTGCAGCTGAGTCTAAAATCTCTGTTAATCAGTAATCAAGCTGCTAAGAAATGGAACTCAAATGGAATTCTTAGGCATTGAAAATGATATATATTATAATCGCTAATAATATCTGCTATTAAAAAATTAAATGCGTATGCATCATTGTAGTCTGTTCTTAAAAAAAACACAAATGAATATGTCAACGTTGGGTACTGTGAATACAAACGCCTATGTACATATATATATTAACTCTGCCTACGTTTCAATTTTAAAAGCCTGATTGCACATAATGCCTATGGTCCAAATGTTATTTCTGCCTGGTGCTGCATGCGCTATAAAAAAAACAATCTAATGGCTCAAGTCTTAATTTGATGAACGTAGGAGGTAAGAATTGAAAGAAGGATGAAGTTACAGACTTATGAAAGGCTGAGACTAATGAGAAGGCTGCTACGAAGGAAAAGAAACAGAAGGCACAAGAGAAAATCACTATCCCAGACTAGGTCCACACACTACACACCCAAAACTGAAAGCAAAGAATTCAACAAGTTTTTAGAACAACTAACATTGCCAGTCAAAATAACTAAACAAATAATTAAAAAAGGAACCTGTATAATTGCGGCAAGATGAGAGCAAATAAGACCCCTCCTTGAGCATGCTCCTTCTTTGTCTTTCCAAACCAGTCCCCTTCTATTCTCGCCTCTTCCTTGCCGTGCAATCTCTGTAAATTCAGCTCCTTTCCCCACTTAATCTGCGTTTTTTTGTTTTTTTCTCTTCCTCTGCTCTCTTTCCCTCAATCTTCTTCTGTATATCCTCCCTCATGCGTTTTCCCTCTACTTAAAACCAACTCAAACTTCTCTTTAATGCTGCGAAACTTCCTCCTCTGTTGGTGTCCATCATGCCCAGAAAAACGGGCTCCAACTTCCAGTCTACTTCCTAGATTAACTAGATAATCAGCATTTAAGCCTAATTCCATGCCAGAAAGATTGCGATGACTGATTAAAAACCAGACTTTTATAAAAAATTATAACTCTATGACTTCCCAACCACTAGCTATTAAGTCTCACATTCTACGCTTAAAGTGAAGATTGTTAAAAAGAATTAAAAATAAATACATAACCTGCCTTCACACATAATCCTAATAAAAATAAAAGTAAATTATATTTAAATTAAAAGTAGTTAAATTGAATAATTTAACAATTATAAACTCTTTTTCATTAAATTTCATTTCAAGAATAAGAGTAATATCATTTCAAGAATTAAAGGTGAGTTTTCTTTTTCAAAAATACTTTCAAATTGCATAACATATATTACAAATTAACCATTTAAGAGATAAAAATTCAGATAAATGAACTATGTGGTGTGTGTTTTTTTATCATAAAATTCTGGACTCATCCATACCGAGGAGCTAGGCTCCCCTACCTCGACCACAACCCCGTCCTCAGATCCTGTCAACAGTCCAACACTCAAATTTTGATTAGTAGGTTAGTTCCCAAAAATCTATAACCAAATCAACTTGAAAGATCTTCCATAATGAGCATGCATAATCATATCAAAACATATGATATATTTATCAACATATAAAACACATTTAATCATTTTTGTTTTCCAAATTAATCAATCTTAACAAATAAACTAATTTACCTCTAATAAACTTAGCGAAGCATCTAACATATAATTTATTGCTCTAAGGTCACCAAAACTCGATCAAGTCAAAAAGTCCACACTAGTCGCAAAACAACTAAAAAGTCATAGGTCTACAAAATCAGTTATGACAGGCCTAGTGTTATCTCCTCGGCACGATGGGAGTGGACTTCTTGGTTCCACGTGGTCGGGTGGTAGTGATCCTATTACCATTGAGATCTGATGTTCGTGAGTTTGTGCGTGGATAATCCTTGATGTTGCTTCTATCTTCTTGTTCTTTGCTTGGAGACTTTCTTACGAGATATATATCTTGTATTCCATTTTATGTATGGTTAGTGACATTGATTTTAGGAAATGTATATGTATTTGTATTGTATTATTGTTATCCTTGCGACATGTGTAGTGGAAGTTGTATTATTATGTATGCCATGATGTATCAGTTGTACTCTATAGATTGTATCTTTGATTGCATTGATGTAATGAATGTATCTTATTATTCAAATGAAATGAGTATGCTAAGTGTACTTTATGAATCGTGTTCTTTTCATTATGATTCAGTAATGGATTAGGAGTACTTCAATTTGGGTTTTCAAATGAACCTAAGATATATCATGTGATTATGTTATGGATTGTTCTTAGTAGATTAATTTTATATTCACGTAATTCTACGTCATGGAACCTTTGAGACTTGTAATCTGTAAATGAGTTACATTTATGAGTGTGTATTATCTTATGTTAGATTGCTTTTGCGTTGTTACTCATTGTTGATTGTTGATTGACATGGGTCAATGAGTTTGACTCAAAAACTACACAATTGAATCCTAATAGCAATATCACGATTGTAAACTCTTAAAGAAAAAAAATTATTCGGTAAACTTAGTAACATATTTTAGGTTCATTTCTCCTAGGTTCCTTGGCAGGGCATTACAAGTCAACTTAGTAGAAAGGGATATAGGATAGTAATTTGTTTTTCCCACTATCTTGACTTGGACAAGAACACCAACATCAAAATCACCATCAAACCCATCACTCGCTACCTACACAACATAAGCAACAAACTCAGTCCCATCAGTGAATTCACCCTCTCCATCAATCTCAACACCGTCATCACAAGCGTTAGCAACTTTCCAACAAGGACCACTTGCATCTTTCCAAGCACATTCCTTGAAAACTCTAGGAGTACTAGCAAGAGCAGTAATAGAGGTCTAAGAAAATGCGTTTACACCTAGCTATGGAGAATATTTGGAAGAGATAAACAAAAATACCCCTCCTTAGGGTAAGCCCAAAGTCACTTGACCTAGAAGCAACAAGATCAGGCTTGTTTAAAGGCCAACGCACTTGTGGAACCTTATTTTGCACATCATTCCACAACTTCATTGGTGATAGCTCTTCATCATCGGAATCAACAAAATCTTGCCTCTAGAAGACATTTTGTTGTGGCTACAACCACAACATGAGGGAAACATCCCCATCATCCTCAAAGGAGTTGAACAATTCATCTGCTAATTCTCCATCCTCATCTTCACCATCCCCTTACTTTGTTCCTTTCCCACTCTAGCAATATGTAGGATCAACAAACCCTTTCCTCCACCCACTCCCTCTTCCACTCCTACTTAGATTTTTTTTTTGCAATAGTAGAGTGTACATTGTTTATGTAACAAGGATGTGATGTGATTATTGCTTACGAATAAATTGTTTCTAAAACAAGGGTGTGATGGATTATTACACTAGAAATGTTATTTGTATAATCTTTAATTGAAGGTGGTGATAATGTATGTTAAGTTAATTGAAGTTGTTTGTGTGATGAGTAGGAGGCTTGGTTGTTTTAGAAACATTGGCTACATGAATGCAAATTGAGTCTGTCCATACAAGTCCTTGAATAGAGGAGTTGTTTGTCTTTGTTTTCACAGGGTTGATCTTTACATTGTTATTGTGCCTTTTTGTCGTGACTAACTCTTGAATTTAGAACGTATGCTATGTATTCACTTGCAGGACTATGAAATTCCTTTCTCCATTACTATGGCAGAGAATAGTTGTAGAGAACTCCATCTCCGTTATTTAACCTTTTCTGAAATGTTTTGTAAAATCAAAGATGCATTTAAGGTAGAAGAAAAAAGCAAAGCAATATGTTAGAAGCTGCAGAAATCTTGAAAATACATAGCTTCTTAATCTTGATGCATTTCATTAATTTAAAAGGGATGATTTTTTCTAAACTTGTACGAACTTTTCAGTCCATTATTCAAATTTCCTCCCATTGTTCTTTACAAACTTACTAATTCTTTATTTTATTTCACATGTGCACGTAAAAATGCACCCATGGTTCAAGCTACATGTAGCATTTCAATTAATAATTTTTCTAAAACATGAGGTGATTGTTTGCATACGAACTCAAAGTAAAAACACGCGTGTTAATTCTCTAACACATCCCAATGCATATAAGATGCATTAGAATGCTCCTCTTAAATGACTGGGAAGCATATAAATATTAAATAGCTGATTACTTGCTATGTTAAGAACTGCAAGTGCGATTCATAATTCCATATGTTGACTTATTGAGCAATGGTAAATATTGAGGATCTAAAGGTTTGATTTTCTAAATCTATATGTAAGGTATAGTGTGGCATATAGAGATGGCCTAGTTTACTACATTAAATACTTTGTATAATTTCTAGGATAATGGACAATTTTTCGCAGGCAGTCCAAATTCAATATGACTTTGGCAGATGCCTTCCTGAAAAAATCTGTCTAGATATTTATTAATATTTTAAAAGCAGTAATTTTGCAACTATTTTACGGTATTTTCTAGGGGTAGAGATGATGCTTGATCAAATTTGAGACTCCAGGGAGCTTCATCACTGTAAAAGGTACAAGTAGGATGCTAAAACTAGACAAAATTATGACTGTTCTTCAATCTCTAATCAGTAGAAAAAGCCTTAAAACAGTAATTAAGTTACAAATAATTAAAACTATATCTCATTTCTGTTAAAGTTGATTCATTGTGTTTTGGCATTACACTAATCTTCTCATTTTTGGAGGACTGCAAAGAGTTTTGTTTCGATTGTAGCTGTTTCATGGGCTGGGGCCTTCTTGCCCATCTGTGCATCTTTTTCTCTGCTTATTTTAAAATAAATTAGGGACTTTTTCACGTATGATCAATGATCTAGCAGAACTAAAATACTTTATTGCATGGAGATATATGAACATCAAATAACAAGATATTAATTTCACACCTTTGGGAATTCTGCATGCCCTGTGTTACTTGCTTACAATTCACTTTCATGGTGTATTTTCATCAAGAGCCTTAATACATTCTGATAGAACATCCACTGCCTTTTCCAACTCTTCTTCTGAAATAATAAGAGGCGGAACAAGCCTAACAATATTTCCTTTACCAGCAGTCAGAATCAGGAGACCAGCTCGTAGAGAAGCATCAGCTACAGGTGAAGCAGAAACATCAAGCTCAATACCTACAAGCAGGCCTGAACCACGGATTTCTTTTACATGAACATTGTTTGCCAGTTTTTTGGTTAGCAAATCTTTCAAATACTGCCCTTTCCTAGCTACGCTTTCCAGGAACCCGGTTTCTTGAATTCTATCCAACACTGCAAGAGCAGCATGGCAAACAAGAGGCCCACCAGCAAAAGTACTTCCATGATCACCGGGACCTATAGCTGCAGCCACATTTTCTGTTACGAGAACAGCACCAATGGGCAAGCCTCCTGCCAATGGCTTTGCCAAAGTCATTATGTCTGGCTGCACATCATATGCTTGATGTGCCCAAAGCTGTCCTGTTCGGCCCAACCCACATTGAATCTGAAAAACAATCAATCAGAAACTTTGCCTTCTGTTGGGAAAAAAACTTCATACATTACATGATAACAATGGCTGCCATAACAATGAATAGCACTATTGAAACAAGTATGTTGGTTAAACTAGCAAAACTATATAAATTATTTTTAAATCTCACAATTGTTGAAGATGCATCAATGATAACAAAGAACAGGGTAGAAACCATAAACATTCCTTTCATGAGGGTACCATGCAAAAAGATATCCATTCACAAAGATGTCTTGGATATGCCACCTCTTAGTATGTTGACCCTGCCCCCATAGACGAAACCTCATGTAAAAAAATAAAAAAATGTGTGACCCGTGTCAAATTTCACTGAATGTATAGTTCTCATACCGTACAACACACATTATCTGACCCAACACAAAAACTGATTTTAATTAGAAAAAGAAATGGGGAACCCCAAATATTTACTTCATCCTTGTTTAGCCTATCTTACATGGCATATCTGGAATGGAGATGGGGGGATGCATTCTGGAGAAGGCCATCCAGGAGACCATTTTCGTAGATGGCAGTGTAAACATCATATACATAGGGAGATTATAGAAGTATCTTAGTATAGTTGTACATGACATCAAGGATCAAGTTTAGACATCGTGTTATGCATCAAATTCTGAGATTCAATGGTCAATGTTCTTTGATTCAACTTTCAAGTATAGTGGAAATAAAAATTTAAAATTTCATTGTTACATTGGAATCTTGGATAGCCTTTTTGACCTTTGTTTTGATTTATTCAGTTTTTTTAAATTAAAAAGTAGAATACTAGAATATAATTTGCAACATAGGGAATGCTCAGAGTCTGTTGCCTGAGACACATCTCCAAAAATCATGTTGATAGGGGATATTCCCTGCTGTTCTGGTGTCCTGGAAACAGGTGTGGGAATGGGGACAAAACCTTTTGGGGCAGGCAACACTTCCCTGTGTAATATAGTGTATAACCCTACAAACATTTTATGTTCAATTTGAGCAGACTTCTCATAGAAGCAACTGAAGGAGAAAACTAAACCAGGGTAGAAAGAGGCAAGAGTAGGGTTTCTACAAAAAATTGATCTTGGATAAGGTACAATGGCCTTCCCACTTGCTGGGAGCCAGAAGTAAGTACACTGCCAGAGTTTTGTACATTTTTCAAATACAGTTTAAGTTATTTCCAAGAGCCTAATCCCTGCCATCCCCTGAATTTGGGCACGTATATCATTCTGTTCCTAAAATTTGTTCCTTTGTTAGCCATTCTAAATAATTATTCCTATCTTATGCAGTTCCGATCCCTAAAATTTGGGATTGAATAGTTAGTAGCACAATTCATAATGCCATGATTTATGCATGAGGAAAATGAAAGGGAATACGAGTTTGAGAATTGTTGAAGGCTAACTTTAAAGGGACAACATAAGGATGGCAAAGATAAAGACCTAGGGAGCTGTCTAAATGTAGTTTAGACAAATATATAGAAATTTAGAATTGCTCATAGTCCCAAAGTCCAAACAAGCAACCAGAAAGTAAAATAAGTTGCTGCACCTTATCTAGACTGAGGACCTCTTAAAAATGGTTTCTTAAATTAATATTAGGCAAGTGGGTCCTTAAGAAGCCTCTATGCTTTTAATTAAAAATGTCTTTTTCTAGTGGGTTAGATGCTTAATCAGCTTCTAAAGCTGTATAGGATGTCAGAACCCATGGGGACATTTGTAGGTAATACATGAACTCACAACCCCAAGATTTACAGACAAGGACAATGTGATGGAATAAGCGTTTGAGAATTGTTAGAGATCAACTTTAGAGGGGCAGCATAGGGATGCCAGAGATAAAGACAGAGGTAGCTGTCAAAATGCAATTAAAAAAATATACAGAAACATCAAATTGCACTCAGTCCTAGAGTCCAAACAAGCACCCAGAAAGTAACATAAGCTACCACTGCTCCTTACCCGGGCTGAACACCCATTAAAAGGGGCTTCTTAAATCAATATTAGGGAAGGAATCCTTAAGGAGTTTCCATACCTTTTTATTGAAACTGTCTTTTTCTAGTGGGCTCAGATACTTAATCCGCTTCCAAAGCTGTATGGGATGCAAAAACCCATTGGGACTTTTAAGTATTACATAGGCATTTGATCCACATTGCAGCCACAGTGCATCATCTGTGATACCGTCAAGCCCATGTATATGATCAGTGGGAATGCCCAATCAGCTCCTATGTTTTGTGTTAATGCACAGCCACAAATATCTCTGGTATTTTGCAGTGCTATCAAAATGACTCTTCCACCTTAACCAAATAGAGCTTGGACAATTTCAGTGGCAGAGGACATTCTCTATCATCCATGGTAATTCCCAATCAGCTTCCATGCTTTGTTTCAATGCACAAACACCTCTGATGATTTGTGGTGTCACAAAGATCACTATTCTACCTTCACCAAAACCAGAACAAACAGTTTCAGTGGCATGGGGCATTCTGGGAAGCTTGTATGCTACATTGAGGGTACACCAAACTTTATGAGGCATAACCAGTTGACATGTCATAGTCTAAATCGCCTATTGTTTAAACTCCAAACCATATATATTAACTCTCCACACACATCACTGTTAAGTGCTGGCAATGTTGATGTCTCCATCTGTAAGAGGGGCAGAGTTAGTCCTATGACTACTGGGGTGTGGGGCAACTGCAGTTCAGATTTGACCTTAATATTTTGTCAAGACTTTAACCACAATTGAAGTACGGTGAAGAGCTACTCATGGAAGAGTAATTGCTTCATTTTTCATAATGATTCTGAGTCCTGACTTCTGCAGTATTGCATGATTATCTACATATTCATAGATAGATAAGCATAAGCAAGATGTGTCTAGAAGATAGACAGCCATATGTCTGCTTTGAGTGTATGCCATGTACAGAGCAGTAAAATTTAACAATACTTCTTAACAGTTCTATTATCATTTTTAAGCTTCCTTGCATGAATGTTTTTTATCATTTCTGATTATTGTTAATATTTGCTGCAACATACAACACATCTAGATTCTAGCAATTCAGAGAGGTAACTCCCAGGTATCTCCTGGGCTCCAGATTAGCGTTCCCTGTGTCACTGGAGTGACATTTGAACATTTTAATTATGATACTGTGGCATTCCATAGCTCACTTCCCAAATATCTACTGGGATCCAGAGGAGCATTCCCTAAGTTGAGTGAAATTTGAGTGTTCCAGTTATTTAGACATTTATCTAATGCTGTGGATTCCCTAGGTTAGTTGAGTGACATTTAAGAATTCTAAAAGCCCTTATATGTTGATTTTAAGAAGATTTTTCGAAGACAGAACAAGAGAGGAACCAAGGCCACCAGAGACTTATATGAAAAAGTAAGATTTCGATAAGGAACAAAACCCTTATTCTACCAGACTACAACTTTATGGTTTTGTCTAGTATCCCGTGCATATTTCAGGGGTTTCACTATTTCCAAACTTCTGTCATTCTCTGAAATTGGGAGTGTCTACCTACCCATTCCACTAAGGTGTTCATTCTTTAACTATCCTCAAAATTTGTTCTCCCGTTCCTTATATTTTCCATACCTGTCCAAATTTGCGGTAACATAGGTAAGAGAATTCATTCATTTTAGATTTTTTATTTTCTGGATGGCTGCATCATTTCTTCATATACAAGAAATTAAAGATCTATAATATCTAGCTATGGAATAGCTAACTCATTTTCCCAAGGCATGGTGAAAGGGATTCCAAGGAAAAGAACACATGTTTCTGGGATGTCAAATTAATTTTAGGGATAGTTAGAGAAACCCTCCAAATTTCAAGTGGCAGCACAACTATAACAGGCATCAAGCTAGAGGAGAACATATAAAAAATAAGAAAATCAACAAATTCCAGTCACTTCCATGACCCCTGTACGTTCCCAGATACAAGATAAAACTACTTTCACTTCTCCATGTTGAACAAATTTTTAAATTGTTTTAGGTTCATATTTGGGCAGCGGAATTTACGGGTGCCCATACTTTGCTTAAATAAATTTCTGTTTTTCATTAGTTCAGATGCTAATCATTACTGTGCACTGTAAGGGATTCTTGGGAATTGTTAGTATGGTTAAGCAACACATGAGCATCCCCCAGGATAGATGTGGAACATCTGAACAATTTACTCTGTTCATCACACTGGTCTTTAAATGGTTAGTTACCCTGAACTTATCAGACCTCCCTATCATCTGAATGCATTACAAAATGAAAAAAGGATATGAATTAAATTTAATGAGGAAAAAATCATTTAGCACTCACCTCATCGAAAACAAGCAAGGCACCTGCATCATTGCAGAGAGAGCGTAATTCTTTCAGAAATTCATTTGTAGCACTGTATATTCCTCCTTCTCCCTGAACAGGTTCAACAAAAATGGCTGCTGTTTTGCCAAGCTGAATTATTGCTTTTGTTGCTTCAACATTTCCAAATTCCACGAATGTCACCCCAGGCATGACTGGTTCAAAGGGAGTCCTGTACTTCTCTTTGCTGGTTAAAGCAAGGGTTCCCATAGTTCTTCCATGAAAGCTATTTGTGAAAGAAATAAATTCTGTAGCATGTTCTCCTTTGGTTGGTCTTGCGGTCTTTTGGTATATCCTTGCAAATTTGATTGCTGCTTCATTGGCTTCAGTACCAGAGTTTGAAAAGAAAATCCTGTCAGCAAATGATGATTCTATAAGACGCTTTGCCAGCTTCACCTGCAATTCAAACAATAAATCAATCCAGAGAAAAAATGCTTCAAAAAAGAGAGTAGGCATAGAGAAAAGCGAGCTCATGGTAAAAAAGATATGAATTTTATTTGCCATTCTCTCAAGTTGCGACTTCAAAAGCATCAAACAAGATTGCAGAGCATGCAACAGTCATACCATTTGGTGACTACTTTGACTATTTTTATAACTAACAAATTATAGTTAAGAGAGGTTCTCTCTTCCCATGCCAATTCCAGAATTAAAATATTGCACAGCTATTGAAGCAGGAGAGAGCTAAAAAAATAGCTTGACTGATTGCTCCTTATTGGTTTCAGTACAAGAGTTTGCAAAGAAAACCATGTCTTTAATGATGATATCACAAGGGACTTTGCAAGCTTCATCAGGTTTACAAACGGTCAATCAATCTAATGGTAATTTAATAATAGTCCCTAAAATAGCAAAAGACTTGCAGATCTACATATTAGCATATAAAGATAAATTCATTGTGTTCTTTTCTGAATCTTTGCAAAGTTCATGCATTGGTTAAACACTTCACGAACTGTTGGATCTGATAATATATAATAGGACTAGATTAAGTCGTTTACAATGTAAATAACAGTGCATAAGTTTGATAATTCCAGAAAACGATTCCCAAGAAAGAATTCATATAGAAATACCAGGAGTTGGAGAAGTCTAAAACAGCCTTCTAAATTTCAGTTGATACTTGAATTAAATTCTTCCTGGCATAAACAGGATGGCAAGCTGAATGATGTTGCATTCCAATAAGGGTGCACAGCTTTGAAAAAATCAATCCCCCAAGTCTGCAAAGAGAGTATCCTATAGAGTGAGCTGCCTACTACTAGTGTGCCCCACGCATGAAAACATGCTTGGCAACTATGATTGACACAAATCTAAAACAATGTGACAACTGCCACTGCCAAAAGAAATCAGAGTCTGTTTCCGAATTTTAAGTGGTGGGAATCTTTTGCCAATGCAATTAGAATCTCTTTTAATAAATATGATGCAAATGGTAAAATACCTGTAGAGTAATAGTTCTGAATTTGCCATATCTATATGTCAGTGTTTACTGGAGATTATTTTAGCCAGATCGCAATTCCGCTCCTCTCATTTGAAGCTCTATTTGATTTGGTTCAGTCAGGCTCAAGGCTCAAAGGTTAAAACCTCTAAACAGCACTCATAGGGATGCCTCAGCTTCTAGGCTTTGCTGCAGAGGAATTATCTTGCAGGGGATATGAACAATCATTGGAGGGAAGGCAATAGTGCCAATTTAATGATTACACATAAGTGCAGGAGGAATCATGTTAGCCCTGTGAATGCTAACGTCCCAATAACGTCACCTCAAGACTTCAAGGTACTTGGCAAGTAGGTTTACCCTACGTGATAGGGCATTGATCATTCTAGTGGAAGCTGTAGCAGTTTATCTTGCCTTAGGATTCCTTTCTTCTTTTGTTGACTATCATTATTGAAAGTTGAAAGGGCTGTTATTTTAACTAATAATGTTTGGCATATAAGTCTCTCTTGGAGTTATTCATCATTATTGACTAGTCTGGAGATCAGTAGTTCTATTACAAAGATTCATTTGTCCAGTTTTAGCTAAGTTTGTTACGAGGAAAAACAGCTTTAGAAAAGATTAAGACTGGTCTTGGAAAACTTAGTATAATACAAAAACTAGTGATTCATGGTCCAGTGGCAAGACAGAGTGATTGCCACAATGATGACTCAAGTTCAAGCCATGTCAAGCACACACTTATCCTAATGCCCTTTTGATAATAACGTAATGCTAAGATAAGGCTGGGTGAGATTCTTGTTCATGTTAACGCAGTCATGTTAATGCCCAGATAAAGCTGTGTGTAAGCCTCATGAGACCTTTGATCAAATAGAAACTCGTCAAACATGATGAACTTTGACACAAAAGAAACCACTTGAACATGGCTTCTAAGCCAAACAGTGTTCTAGTTGATCAAACTTCAATGGTGCATTTCCTCACATTTATAGCAGTGAGACTGATGCAAGTTTTGACATAATATAATCCCCATGGCGATTTTTCACAAATAAAAACCCTCTAGAGATTACTGCTAAGCTAAAAGGTGTTCCAAGCTTAATGTTACATATCTCGTTTAGTTGATATCTAGTGAGCATAATGAATTTTGAAAGAATATAAACAGCATGGATTAGCCTTCCAAGCCAAAGGGTATTCTAAATTAGATGATTAATTTCCCTTTATAATTGATGATGAAGCAGAGAATTACAGCTTATCTATTAAAAAATACTTTAAAAGCTCCATGCCATCCAATAATTCAGCAAAGCGAATACTACAATTCACCTATTCATAAACCTTATTACAATTCAATAATCCAAGGTTCTAACATCACGGTTCGTAAATTTCAAAACCTTATTACAGTCCAGTTATCCAGTTGTCTAATAGGCAAAAAACAGAACCAAGATCAGTATAAAGCATAATATCAACAAGCCAGGGTGGTTTGATAGAGTGCTAAGGCCGAACAATTAGAACCACAAGGCCAAGCTCCCTGTCATTTAAAAAGGCCAAAATACATGTGTGCTACACAAGGAGACAATTGGCCTAGGTTCAGTGATGATCCATAATTGCTAAGCAAACATCATAAATAAATCAAAAAAATCCAGGAAACAACTTTGTTACCTGCGGCACTGTATGGAAAGGATTACCGACATAAGTGAGTAAAGCTGCTTGTTCTGTAACTGCTTTCAACCAAGCAGGATCGGCATGGCCAAGGGCATTCACTGCAATGCCAGCAGTCATATCCAAATACTCTTTCCCCTCCACATCATACAATTTGCATCCTTGCCCCCTCACAAATACAACAGGAAACCTAGCATAATTCCTCACAAAATACTTCCCTTCAGCTTCTATAACATCCCTGCTCCCTCTACCAATCCCCAACCCTACATTATCCACCAAATTCTCCAAAGAAGTATTGTCTCTAGAGTCAGTGACAAGGCAAGAAAATACCCTCACTCCACCAGCATATTTTCTACTACTGGGGTTTTTCAATTTAAAATCCCTAGAACTGTGACAAAACCATGATTTATGGGCTTCCCGGGATTCTATCTGAGAGCGGAAGAGCCCATGATTCAGAGTACTTTGAAAAACCAGAGAGGCCATTTACTAGCTGAGGCTCTAAAAAATGAATGTGTGTAACCTGAGATCTTCACACATCTATACGATGGTTCTGAAAAAATTTAAGAGAATGAGCATCAAATTTATAGGAAAAAAACAAGTGCTAAAGTTTAATAATGGAGGTTGGGATGGTGGGCATCGAAATTATTGTTGTTCAAAAACTATTCGCAATGCTTTTGCCTTAAAAATTTCGAGTTCGAGGGTGACAAAGTGCATTGAAAAATTGATGCGCACCGAATCGAAACTTATTCCATGAAAGAAAAGAAAGATTCTCATTCTTTACCTTTTTTAAAATTTATTTGAAGGTTTTGAAATTTAAATACAATACCTTGTCTCCAGGAATATCGATCTCTATTGTGAACGTCTCTTTTGAGGCTTATGTGGCTGCCTGCACAGTCTATTCCTTCCTAGAATCATGCAGTTCGTAAGAAATTCAAGAGGATTTCTTCATCATTTTGAAATTGTTATTATTACTATTTAATCTTTCAATTCTTATAATGCTGAATGACAACATCCTCATAAAATGACATTTCTACTTACAATGCTCAATGACAGTATTGCCATAAATTTACCTTTATTTGAAATGACATTTCTACTTATAATGCTCAATGACAGTATTGCCATAAATTTACCTTTATTTGAAATGACATTTCTACTTATAATGCTCAATGACAGTATTGCCATAAATTTACCTTTATTTGTGGCCAACTCATCAAATGTCATAAATTGAGGGCAACCCACTCATTCAAGCTTCATTTTGCCTAAGATGATATGATGTATGAATTATTCTTATATGCTTAAGATGATCTGTTCTATTTATCTCTAAGATTATAAAAATGTGTGTCATCGATTTTTTTCTCACTTTATTGTGTTTCTTATAATCATTTGTTGGTTGACGAGGATATGTTATGTTTTGTTCTTTTCCTTAGGATTTTGTGGGGTCTCCACATTTTTTTTGGCCTCTGCATTGAAAAAGAAGATTGTGTGGGATTTTTTAAACGCGTCCAAAAACAGATGCCTCCTTTGAGTGTTTTTAGTTCATATGTTATGCACCATGCACTTTAATTGAAGTGCGGAAATTTCTTTGTTAGTTTGCACTCCCCATTTATGTGGATTTGGATAAGGACAAAATGTCATTGTTTTAAAAAACTTAATTTATTTTTAAAATATATTCAGAATTTTTTAAATTTAAAAGGGTTGTTGTTTATTTTTAGTTTTTTCATTTTTTATTTTTAAGGAGATTTATGTTTATTTTTATTTTTTAATATTTTTAAAGAATTTTGGTTATTTATTATTAAAAATATATTTTGAAACAAATAAAGTTTTTTGTGTTCAAAAGTTAGGGAGAGTGAAAGATTAAGATAAATTTGTGAAAGAAAATGCATCTTCTAACGTGTATAAGTTCTTTTACTCAATAGTAACAACCAAAGATTTTAAAACCCCACTTAATAAAATAGCAAATGTATGGTATGAAAAAAAACCTTTACAAATTCGATCCACATCATGGATAAGCAATTATGGTCTAGTAAGCTCCAACCAAGGCTTGCCTCTTATGCATATTGGAAAGAAGAGCTTCCATAATCCATCTCCAATGGATGTTTTAGCATCTTAAAAAATAAATTTTACTTCCATTTCCCTACTCCTCTATCTTTTAGTTGATAGTACTACAAATTGACGAGGATCTCTACCTTTCATCATCTTAGGAATGCCCACTCTCTTCTAAAAATATCACCCATAAGTGAAGCTTCGTTACCTTAGTTTTGGAGAAATCTATATATTGAGGCTTAGTTTTCACATTCAACCTCTTCCTTAGTGTTGGTTCAGATTTTTGCCCTTCCCAAACTATCTCAAAATTGACTCATAATGCCTAGGACGAAGGACAAACTAGAACTAACAGATGGAGAGATCTTTATTGAACAAATGACCTTCCTTTGAATTTTAGAGGTACAAAGCCCTCTTATGATAAAATTGGTTTTTTCAGGGTGTGCTTTTAACCGGAAAGTAGTAAAGGTAAACTAACATCTGACCATAGCTCTACTACAGATGCAAAGAAAAAATTTAGGTAACAGTTAAAGAAAATGAATTGATGCAAAGTTCACTCCATTCATGATATATTATGAAAGAATAAGGGAAGAATCATTTTCAAAAGAGAACAAAAAATTTCTAATGTAAGAGCATGATAACCACTTCGAGTAGACAAACATCTTTAAGTACTATCATAACACAAAGTTTAATCCATAGTAAGGAAAAATATGGTAAATACATAGCTTTGAACACATACATTTCCATTCAATGATATTTATAGAGAAATTCATGACACAAAGTTCATTTTATTTCCAACACCAAAAATGGTTACATCTTAGATTTTATCCCCTACCATATGTTTTTAAAAACCCAAAAGTGTCCCCTTTCTAGCCTCTCTAAGCCCTATATATACAAAAGAGTAGAAATTGTTTCAATTACAAAAGTAATGGTCTTGAAATGATGATATCAAGAAAAGAATTTTAAAACGGAAATAGTCTCATTAACCTAAAAATTACAAATTACCAAGATTTTGTGCATACTAAAATAGGAAAAATAAACAACCCTAGAGTGCAGGAGACTGCCAAGAGAGCAATATTTTGGGAAAGACCCAAGTGGGAAACAAGAGAACCCGGATAACTCCATCCCACTATAATCAAATGCTTCCTTCAATCTAAAGAGAGAAAAGACTTGATTATTTTCTACTTCTAATGCTTCTTCATGTGTAGGGCCTAGTTGCCTTAATCTTGTTAAGAAAGACTACACTTGACTAGGCGCTTGTAGGGCCTTCATGGTCTCAATCGTGTTTATGAGACTACAAGGGGAGTACATTCAACTTGTATAGGGCCAAAAGGTCACAATCTTTCTTGTGAGACTATACATTTTGGATGCTTGTAGGGATATAGGTCTCAATTCCGCATGCGGAACTACAAGGGGTGGTCATGAATGAAGACCTTTACTAAACACCTTAAGTTAGAAGCTACCCGGTTCACCCCCGAAAGCATCATAATATTTGTGCAAGGATTTATCCAAGTGGACTTACCTGGATCACCTCAAGATTACTCACCATATTTATTCCCTTAAATGCAAATCCATGACAAAGCCAACATCACTTTGTGTGAGGTGAAGGAGTATCAAGTTGTGAGAAAAGGTTTTGATGTTAAGCCATTGACTATATGTAGTTTTTCTTGATGTGCTTTCATGTGCTAAGACCCGTGAAGACTATTACATACACTTGATATATTTGGCACATCGCTACACCTTACTAGACTTCACAAATACTTGTATCCCCAAAGTTGCTTTGTCCATTGGTGGATTGTTTGAAGACTCTTGTTTGATCACAACCATTTCTTTCTTAAAATTTTTAGACGTATTTTAGGGACACTAAGATTTGTCATGTATCCGAAGTCAAACAATCCAGATTGGTCAAAATTCTTGAAATAGTGGCATATTGTCCTTTTTCTGCATTCTGTCATTTTCCTCAACATGTCATCCATCAAAAAATGGTATTCTCAATAGATTGAGTCCTTTCTAGTGATTTGATCTCATTTTACTCTTGTTTTAAGTTCTTGGAAGTGCTCCAGTGTTGTCTCAAAATATCTTATTTATATTACACTTTGCTCCAACTTTGTCACACGTGCCACCCAATAGGCATTTAGGCCTCATTCTTGGTACCTTGTACTTAGTTCTCTTGGCTATATCAACCTGGTCACAAGTATCACCCAACAGGCATTTAGGCCTCATTCTTGGTACCTTGTACTTAGTTCTCTTGGCTATATCAACCTGGTCACAAGTATCACTTAGTAGGCATTCTAGCCTCATTAACGATACCTTACACCTTGTTCCAACTACTTTATCTATCTACTTATCTTTGAGGAAAAACTATCATTACCTTGATCCTTTTGCATTAGCTTAGTAATCTTATTACTATCATTTTCTCAATTCCCTCTTTCATGGCTCCAAGAAAATGGACTAAGGAGGAAGAGAGAGAATTTGCATCCTTATCTAAGCAATTCCAATCTTTGAAATCTATATTCAAAAATTGGAATAAAGAAAATGGTACATCCTCTGACCTACATTCATTAAGAACAACCTGTCCTTTTCTCTTTGAAAATGATAAACCCACATCTTCACCTCCTTCAAACAAGAAGACTCCAATGTATGCCAAACCTATCTGTAAGATTTGATGAAAAACAAATCTATTAAGCCCAAGAAACCTGCATGCAAAAAACCTGTTATAGGAGAGAAGCAGAAAGAAGGAAAAAGAAGAACTCAAAAGTTACTCAAAATGTGAGAGCAAAATTATGATCCAAGTTATTGAAAAAAGAATTACAAGGTTCAACATATAAAGGTGAACAAAACCCTAAAGCCTAAAAAAGCTAGGTTGCACATTAATAATTAATAAAAGAATTAATTATTAATGCACCTAAGAGAAAGCTTAAGCACTAAAGAGTAATAACTTAACTAATTAAATCAATATGATTTAATTAGTAAGTAAACTAAATATTACTCTAACACCCCCCCCCCTTAAGGTAAGCACAGGGGGTAAGCTAACCTAGCACAACTATGAAAGCAGGAAATAGATCCTGACAACAAGGTCTGATCAAGTACCCAATACAAGAAAATCTCTGTAAACCGGAGACAAAGGAGAAAACCTAGTGGAAAAAACCTCTCTCCAAAAAGAGATAGAAAAAAGCAGAAAAATGTCTCAAGAGAATCTCTCAAAACCATAAGTACAACCAGCCCCCCCATGAGAGAGGGAAGAGACACTAAAGCCCCCACAGAATGATGGAACCCCTATGGAATTGATTGAACCAATGGAACTCCAATGCGGAAGAAACAAAGGCATAGAACAAGGAAACTCCTGAATGAGAGGTGAAACTAGAAGGCCCAACTGATGCTCAAAGGAGAAAACATGAGGATCCTGAAAGGGAATCCCCAATGTAGGTGGTGTGACAGGTGTGCTAACACTGTCATGAAAGAGGAGATGAATGTCCTATGTAGAATCCTCAACAAGTGCACTTGGTGGCTCAATGAATGGAGTTGGAGGGCCAGGCAGTGCTAAAGAAGAATCTTGCTGAAGAGAAAAGACCTCAACAGGATGTGGTGTGGCAGTCATAGCAGTGATCTCAAGAACAATACAAAGGTTCAAGCGACCTGACTACACCACATGATGCTCTCGCGAAAGAGAAGAGTTATGCTCCAACAATGGAGATGGTGGACCAAAGTGTGAGAAGGTGTAGAGATGGGTGGAATGATCAACTATCCCTTTAGCAACAATGCCTCCTGTCGCAATATCCTGAATGAAGACTGAATCTGCAGTGAACTCAATTGTCCTCCCTAATCCACTGTGTATAATCTGATAAATTGAGAGAAGGTTTATAGATAGAGATGGAACATAAAATACATCGTTGAATGTGCCATCCTAAATGCCTACTGAACCTTTCCCACAGATTGTTAGGATAGTGTTATTCCCCATGAGAATATGAGGAATGGGAGAAGCCTCAACAGTAGAGAAAACCCCTTGAGAAGATGCCATATGGTGAGAAGCACCTGAATCCAGTATCCAAGGGACCTGTGAAGGGATGCAATGGATGCCCATAATGCATGACCCTGTCCAGATGTCAAAGATGTGGAAGAAGACTGAAAAGCAGACCCTTGTGAGGTAGAAGAGGATGGAGAGGAAACTGTGCTCTTCTGAAGAAGAGCTTGCAAATCTGCAATATGTTTCTCATAGCCATCAAATCTCTTCTGAAAACAATGTGACTCATCATGAGGTCCCTTCTAACAATAGGAACATGTAGGGCTCTCAATCTTCTGCTTCTCCTTCTTAGAAGAAGATGGTGGGCCAGTAGAATGCTGAGAAGAGGGATCTGATATCTGCTTTGGCTTTTGCTTTTGTGTACCCCGAGGTGTCTTGGCAAGCAATGCCTATGACTGTGAACCTATAAGAGAATCCATCTAAGTGAGCTTGGACTTCTCATGAGTCAACCTATCACAGAATGTCTCAAAAGAGGGCATAACATGTCGTGCACCCAGTGCATCCATAGTGGAGTAGAAGGTAGAAGTGAAAATCTAATAAGGACCTCAAAGCTTTGAGAGTATCAGAAAGATACACTCATCATCTGACTTCATCTTTCTAGAAACCTGTAAAATAGATTGAAGAGACTTGAACTTCATCAAGAAGTCCTCAATTCTAGTGAATGATTCAGGTACCAAGGAGGTGAACTCTGTATCTATTTGTAGAACCCTGAACTGATTCATTGTGCCAAACAAGGTGGAAAACTTGTTCCACATAGCCCTGGGTGTGGTCAAACCATCCAGGTGGAACAACAACCCATCTGAAATATTCAGTGCAATGAGGCCCATTGCCTCATCCATCCTATTTCTCTGCATAAGAGCCTCATAAGGCCTATGTAGAACTGGTGAAGCCTCATCAAGGCATGACCATAACCCTTTTGTCATAAGCAATCTGGTCATCTGTCCTTTCCAAGTGTGGTATTTGTGAGGTGTAAGGCGGGAGATAGAAGAGTCTGCCATTTAGAGAAGGTAGATAGAAGTAGAAGGGTCTCTTTGAAAGAAATGACAGAAAGAGAATTTGCACCCCCCCCACAAAATATTATACTATCTCCTGTACAAAGAAATGATAGAAAGAGAATTTACAGCCCCCCACAAAATATTATACTAGGGTGACCCCACAATAGTGGGTTACACTTTTTTAGAGATGCTGATTTTTGCTGAAATGACAGATTTTTTAATAAAATATGATGATTTAAGCCTTGAGAGGTTCCATTTGAAGGATTTCATTACAAATGGTTAGCTCAAGGCCTCTTAGATAAAAACAAACATTGATATAACATCTATACTCCTCATTCATACCTATAATGGAGTCTCCTTCGCACCTATTAAAATGCTGACAAAAAATCACTTTGAATTTATATTTTGGAAAATCAAATGAATCCATTTGACAAAACTATTTATTGAGTAAGGTACTACTGAGAAAAATCTTTCCAATGATTATAATGTTAATATATATTAATTTTATTATGACTTTGTATTTTTAGTTTTATTAAACATAGATATTTCACCATATGTCTACCTCTATGTTTGATGCTTATGGAAAAATAGTAAATGAGAGAAAAAAAATTCTAAAAAATATCTATGTCCTAGGTATTGAAGTTATCTTTCTATCAAAAAAAATAAAATGAAATTGGACAAATACACGACAAGTTATAAGCTATGTAGTCAAGGTATGTCAAAATTACAATTTAGTCAACTTCAAACGTTAATAAAATATGAAATAATCATGATAATTTCATCAAACCAATTGGATGCCCTTTGTATGGATGTTAAAAAAATAAATTCGAAAGAATCACATTGATATCTATTTTAGAAAAAAAGTTATGCTCTATGAAAATAATGTAACTCTTTGAAAATGACATTTTCAGCAACATACCAGTTTTCATGGGAGAAAGAAAAAACCATTCAAATAAATTCAAAAATAAAAATAAAAAATACATTTAGAATCTAGACAAAAAATCCTAAAAGACTCTAATTTACTTCATCTTCTGATTTTAAACGGTTTAACAACAATATGCATCCAAATCTGATTTTTTTTTTTCAAAATTTAGTGTTTAGTGTCTGTTCAGGCAAAAAAGTGTAACCCACTATTGTGGGTTCACCCACTATCTCCCATACACTTCAAATAAGTATGTAAGCACAAAAAATAAGGAAAAAACCTGATTTCCAGATGCAGAGATGAATGAAAAATTAAGCCTCCACTTTGATGCCAAAAATAGCTAAACAAATGACAAATTTTGAAAATGAAACCACCATGGTTGGATCGGGCTCAAAAAGAGCTTTCCAACGATATATCACACTTCGATTTTTGATACTGTATGCCAACATTATGGCCAAAAAACCAACTACACCTCTGAAAAGGAGCTCTCTGGAAAAACATAGAGACGACAAAACATTTGATGGCCATCTACACGTCAAGGGCCTGTCTCACCGAAAAAAAAATTCCTGTCTACAGAAAATTTTGAAAAATTGCCAGGAAAAAAAGGTGGCTGGAAAGATGATGTCAGTAGTCGGAATGCTGATGTCACCGGTAGTTGGCGGCTCATGGGTGGCATTGCGGCTAGGTGGAGGTGGCGTCGGTGACACAGTTGGGTGGTGGTGGTGTTGTGACTAGGCAGAGGTGGTAGGCTTGGCGCGGGCCAGGCACGGGTGATGCACTAGCTGCATGTGGATGGCACGGTGGTGGCGCATTTTGCTTGCACCCAATAAACCTAAAAAAAGGTTTTTTTTCTCAAAATTTGTGTTGTATGACCTAGGAGAGAGAAAAAATTTTTGCCAGGGGCTACTGTGGCCAAAAAAGATAAACTTTATATGAAAATTAAATCTCCCAAGCTTTCTAAGCGCGATGGTGAGGTCCGTTTGGGCCCAAAATGCTAAAAAAAACCTTCACCTCCAAATTGATGATAGAAACCCTGCAGAGAATACCAGATCTAAAAGCTATAACCAAAAACTCTCAAATCAACCAAAAAATCTCAAATTTCTTCTGTCAAACCCTTGGTCCTTAAAAATTCAAAACATCAAGAACAAGAAGCAGTAGATTTGAGCTCTGATACCATGTAAGATTTGATGAAAAACAAATCTATTAAGCCCAAGAAACTTGCATGCAAAAAACTTGTTACAAGAGAGAAGTAGAAAGAAGGAAAAAGTAGAACTCAGAAGTTACTCAAAATGTGAGAGCAAAATTATGATCCAAGTTATTGAAAAAATAATTACAAGGTTCAACCTATAAAGGTGAACAAAACCCTAAAGCCTAAAAAGCTAGGTTGCACATTAATAATTAATAAAAGAATTAATTATTAATGCACCTAAGAGAAAGCTTAAGCACTAAAGAGTAATAACTTAACTAATTAAATCAATATGATTTAATTAGTAAGTAAACTAAATATTACTCTAACACTGTCTTTAATCAAGAGAATAAAGAAGCATATACATCATATTTACTTGAGAGCCTTCGTTATCTACAAAAACATCAAAAGGAACCTCATCATCATCCCTTAGATTGAGTCTTTACACCTTTGGGATAATCTTATGAATCAACATTGGAGAAGCTAATTCAAGACAATCTCATCAGATTACCTCCCACCACTTCAAGGGGATATCCATTCTTGAGTACCTAATGTGTGTATCATCGGAATAATAAGCATAAAACTTCAAAGTGCATCGAAATGAAACACAAAATACAAGATCTCCTTGATGATGACATAATTGCAATTGAAGATTCTAATGACTCATTTAATGAGGATAATACTCTCAAGCTTGATCAAAATCATGAGCCCATGTCTAGTAATGGTTCCCATTGTGCTTATACATCTTACATCATGCACTCATCTCCTAAAAAAGAAAATCCATCCAAACTTCCTCCATTGAACAAAGAACTTAATTCTTTTCATGATAACTATGCATATCCTCAAGGTCTACCTCTAAAAGAGATCCAAGCTAATATATGTATTTCTACAAATCATTTCCATGCTCCAAAGGTCATAGTTCCCAAGATTCCTTATGCTTCAACACCTATCATACCTATCCTAAATATTCATTCATCGGCCCTTCAAGAAACCCCTCACACATATCCAAACTCCTGATCCATCCTTAGAAGTGATCTCATGTCAAGAGGATAATCTTAAGCGTGAAGAAATAAATATCAATAAAGATCAAGATCGAGAGACGATCCGTCCGTATCCAATGGTTGACCAAAGTCCCATATCCCCAAAGTCTCATGATGATCCTTTCATCCCCTTTCATTTCTTCTAAGAATATATCCAACCACCTCCTATAACTTATCCACCTTCCAAGCAAGATCAAGATACTCCTTCCATCATCTCTAATGAGCTTATTGAAAATTGAGAGAAAAGTACTCTTCCTACATTATCTAAGATCCTTGTCAAGATTAGAATATCCTAGCAAATCCTTGTCATAATCCTTCACAACCATTTAAAAAATCTCCCATTTTTCCTACTCCTTTGCGTACGCAAGCTTTTATTTCTTCTATCGAACTTGCTCCTATCAAAGATACTCATGAGCCTATTGGTATACATAAGAATCTTACGGATCAGAGTCTTGGCCATGCTACTCACTCTATGGATGTTGATATCCCTATCCCTTATTCATTTGCATCTTCCAAATCCATCATCGGTCCTTATATCCCAAAGTTGAAACCTTCAAACCTTCCTTCCATATTGGGTCCCTATGTCCCTCTATCCATTATACCTTTTTCTCCTAGATTTCCATCCACTTCTTCCATCATACCTCAAGATCAACAAAGACATGCATCCTTGAGGAATTCCCATCAATCCTTCCATCTAAACTCATCATACCAGCCTCAATCATCCACAATTCCAAAGTCTTTTGGAAGCAATTTGGATATGCAACATAAAAATAAAAAATACAAGAATCCACTTGCGTATGAAGATCACCATGTCCTATCTACTCGATATGTGACTACAAAGAAAGAGGAAACATTTAAGAGAAAAAAGGTCCTTAGAGAAAAGGATAAAACCAAAACAAATATGGATTCTAAAATCCATTATGGAGGAACTGTGATCAAACATATCTCAAAGTAAAGACAAATCAAAAGCTATGTGGGTTCCCAAGTCCCTCTTAAAGGACTTGAATATAAAAGAAAAATCAATTTGACATTCAAAATTCCAAAGACTTTCACTCCATATTCTTCCAAACATGTTACATCCTCTCCTTCATCCATTTTGGATCTGTGTGTTCCAAGATCCATATCTTCTCCTACATCAAAGCCTCAAGCTATTCCATCTATTTTTCCTCCATTATTCCACTACCCTTCAAGGTGTGCATCAATGTTGATCTTGATAATACTTCTTATCCTCCTATTCATTATCCTTCCATTCCCTTTCTCACACCCGCCCATAGAAATACTTCTTATCCTCTCATTCATTATCCTTTCATCCCCCTTATCCCATCTTACGCATAAATCCTTAGCCGTCAATATTTCCTCCATCTCATTTTCCTACCATCACCTTATCAGCATCTTTGATCATACCTCTCAGTGGAATTGGCCTATCATATCATGTCTTTCCAAAGGAGCATTATCCAAAGAGCATCAGGCTTGAGCTCCTTCAAAAATTAGAAAATACAAAAAATAAAAATAAAAAAATATCTTGGTAAAAACCTGAAAATAGGCGCCTTGGTAGAAAAAGTAAAGAGAAATAAATGTGTCCTATGGTGAAAACCACTACTTGTGGTGCCTTGGATAAGTACCATGATAAAAACCTAGAAAATAGAGGTCATACGTAGTTCTTCCATCTTTCCATCTACACTTGAGGCAAGATTCATCCACACTAGTTATTTCATGTGCACCCATAGTTCCTCTTTCACTTTTGATCTTGACAAGGTTGACCTATCCACAAGCATCATATATCCTTCCATCTGCCATCCTTGCCATCAGCTTACTCACTTTCTCACATCCATGCTACCCTATCATGATCTCTATTTTCCAAAATTGGCCATCACTATTCCTAAGCATACTTTCCCTAATCTCAAACTATTAACTCATAATCTCCATCACTCTTCATCCTGATTGTGCTATCCTACCACTATCTTATCCAAATTGACCCCTTGGTCTTGATCAAAATGAAGAATGGAAAAAATGCAAAATTTGTTAACAAAAGTCTCTTGACATGTCCACTCTTTTGGACCATATTCTTTCATGACACTAGGTCATTATCCTATATGCTATCCAACACCACTTCATGAGCTTACATTACTATTTTCCCTTTCCCTAGCTTGGGTAATCTTGAGGAGACTCTTCCTGAGGGTTGCATTCACTTTCCTCATCCAACATAGTCCATCTACTTAATTTATCATCTTTCTAATCTATCCATTATGTCCTTTACCTTGCTAGACATTTGGGGAAAACCAATGTGATCTTGCTTGAGAACAAGTAATCTCTAAAAATTCTAAATAGCATATAAATTCCTGAATTTTTTTTAAAAATAATGTAAAAGTCTTGAAATAACTCCTAAAAATTGTAAAATGTCCTGAAAATTTGATCATCCTGGTGAAAACCTGGAAATAGGCACCTCGATGCATCCTCAAAAAATAAAAAAATACAAAAAATACAAAAAAAGTAAAAAAAAGAAAAAGAAAAAGAAATTAGAAAAGAGAAAATAGTGCCTTGGTGAAACCTGGGAATAGGTGCATTGGTGGCAAAAATAAAATAATCCCAATTGGTGAAAACATGGAAAACATGCATCACTTGTAATTAGCACTCATTCTATCACCATGTGGATAAAATCTCATGCTTCCACTAGTCTCCCTACATCCATCCCGCTCTATGTTTCCTTATGATGTCATGGGCTAGAATTAGTCTTAGTCTTGTCCTCGGTTCTTGTTTGTCATCTGTAGGAAGTCATACACCTATCTGAGTTGTGTTAGAAAGTAAAGTCCACAAAGATAACTGAGGGCGGGGGGTGAATCAGTTATCTGATAATTATAACTTTTATCAACTTTATCAACATTTAACCATGTAAGTAATATAACTACCAACCATTGAAAGATATTCATACACAATAACACAATGACACAAGATATGTTGACTAGGGAACCTCTTGATCAAAGAGTAAACCCCGGTGGGAATGATGCCCACAAAAGATGCACTAATATGAATATTCCATGTGAAAGGATGGACTTTGTTAGGAGTCTTATGAAATACATTCAATACATATGAATCCCTGTTAGGAGATTTTGAATCCCTGTTAAAAGATTCTAACCCTATTAAGAGTTATGGAAGATAGATGGACCCACTATCCAAACAGCTTCAATGGCAAGATCACTAAACACACTGTCCAATTGATCTATATATTATTCAACAAATAATATGAAATATGTTACCTCCTTTCTTATTGTGCCAAACCGCACTCTCTGCTACACCATATCTTAATTCTAGATCTTTGTATCTCGCATGTCTACTTTCATAATTTTGCTACCTCAATTGGCTCTTTTCTTCACTTCATGCATACATCATCTTAAAATCTCTTTCACACACTTTTACAATAAGGAAAACATTCCTTCCTTTATACCACACTCAAGTAATTACAAATGAGTCGGCATCCACTTATAAAATTAAAAGTTTCCATATGCTACATCAAAATTACACAAAACTGTCATATTCCAAATACAATAATTCTTCACTCATGTGACCTTGAAGTTTGTGTTGTCATCCACATCACTATCAATGTGTCTCTAACTTCCCTTTAACTGCCCAAAACCAGATTCCATCCTAATTAGGAGATATCATCCAATTTCCATAAACCGCTACTCAGGAACACTGCCTGAATACTGCTTCCACCAAAATGCTCATAACTTCCATGAATAAATGAATTACTGTTTGCACTCTTAACCATAGACATATAACATATCAAAGAGTATAACCTTAACATCGCATAGCTCCAACTACAATATCCCATGTGCGCTAATCAAAACATTGTCTGCTTCTCTGCAAGTCTCTGGTAGATCACTGTGTTGACATCAATGACAATCATAGTCATGAATACAACAAAAACTACTATAGAATGACTAACAAACATTCAGCATTCATTCCTAACAATCTCCCCCATTGGCATTGATGGTAACATAGATGAAAAAACATCCAATGTTCCAAAAATCCAATACTACAACACTGCTGCTCTAGAAAAAATATTTTCAAGTCCTCTTCATCAAATCTTGCTTTGTTATCCTCATGACATCAAATCTTATTTTTATTTTTTTTTCATGTACACTTCTCCCCCATTGACATCAATGACAGAAATTTCATCATTATGTCAACAACAACTCCAATGTCAAAAGACACTATTTAGAAGATACATTCACTAAAGTCCTTATGACTCAGCTCAGATACACATACTCCCCCATAGAGGAAGTACCAACATCCAGTCCAGAAGAAAGATAAGACTAATATACCACTAGACAGATGCAACCAACTGTATCATTACTCAAAAGTAGGCTAGGGCATAACCCTGAGCATACCTCTTAGATACTCAAATGTATCCTTAGGCAAGGGCTTTGTAAATATGTCTGCTATCTACTCCTTTGTGCTTATGTACTCAAGTCTAACTTCTTTCTTAGCAACTTTCTCTCTTACTACATGATACTTAATCTCTATATGCTTTGTCTTAGAATGTAGTACAGGGTTCTTAGACATACTAACTGTGCTGGTGTTATCACAATGTATGACAATAGGTTCAACAAATTTTATTCCAATATCCTTCAGCATTTGCTTCATCCAAATTATCTAGTTACAATTGTTTGTTGTTGCTACATATTTTGCTTCTACTGTGCTCTGTGAAATACAATTTTGCTTCTTTCTTAACCAAGAAACCAATCTTCCTCCAAGAAAAAAGGCTCCTCCACTGGTACTCTTTTTATCATCAACATTGCCTCCCCAATCAACATCTATATATGCACATAGGGTAAAATCATTAGATTTTTCATACCACAAACCATAGTCCATTGTGCTTCTTAAATATCTCAGTATCCTCTTTACTACTGCATAATGTGATTCTCTAGGTTCAGCTTGAAATCTTGCTACAATTCCAACTGAATGTGCTATCTCAGGTCTTGTATGAGTCAAATACTGCAATCCTCCAATCATAGATCTATATCTTTTATGTTCTACTACCGGTGCTTCATCTGTGCTAGATAATTTATGTCTAGTTACCATAGGTGTTCCAACTGGTTTACTATTTTCCATTCCAAATCTTTTCAACAAGTCATTCAGGTACTTTGTTTGACTTACAAAAATACCATCATTGTTTTGTGTTATATGTAATCCCAAAAAGTACTTCATTTCACCAATCATGCTCATTTCAAATTCAGTCTTCATTTCATTAGCAAATTTGTCACTAGCTTCATCTTCTCCTCCAAAAATAATGTCATAAAAAAAAAAAACTATAATCAACAAAACATTTTCAATTTCTTTTGTGTATAGATTGTTGTCAGCTATTCCTTTTGTAAATCCCAATTTTAACAAATATTTATCCAATCTTGCATACCAAGTTCTAGGTGCTTGCTTTAGTCCATATAAGGCTTTCTTTAGTTTACAAACCATATCTCCTTCTTGAGTCAAAGGAAAACCTTTAGGCTGCTCAATGTAGACTTCTTCTTCCAATTCACCATTCAGAAATGCTGACTTCACATCCATCTGATATACTCTGAATTTCTTATAAGCTGCATAAGCCAAAAACATTCTTACTGCTTCAATTCTCGATACAGGTGAAAAAGTTTCTTCATAGTCAATTCCTTCTCATTGTGAGTATCCCTTACATACCAATCTTGCTTTGTTTATTACTACTTCTCCTTGTTCATTCATCTCATTTTTGAATACCCATTTAGTTCCAATAACATTCTTGTCTTTAGGTCTAGGGACCAATTCCCATGTCTTGTTCTTTTCAATTTGATCTAGTTCTTCTTTCATAGCATTAAACCAACTTTCATCTTCACAAGCTTCACTGGTAGATTTAGGTTCAACTTGAGAAATCAAACATAACTATTCTTGTACCTTATTTCGAGTTAGAACTCCTCTTTTGATGCTTCCAATAATCTGATCAATAGGGTGATTTCTTGATAAATTCTTGTTAGGTGTCACCGTCTCTGGTCTCACTTCAGGTGATGGTTCTTCAATAACTTCACTATGGCTTTCATTCAACAAATCACTATCAGTTTCATAAAATAATTCAGTAGTCTCAAAGTTAGGTTTAGGTTGAGCTTCTTTATCTGATTCATAATCAAGCATTCTTTCCTGAATTTTGAACTTTTCATCAACTTTAACATTTGCACTTTCAACAATAGTCTTAGTTCTCTTATTGTAACATCTATAAGCTTTTCTTTTCAAAGAATATCCAAGAAATATTCCTTCATCACTTCTGGGATCAAACTTTCCAATATCATCATCTCTCTTTATATAACATTTGCTTCCAAAAATTCTAAAATACTTAACTGAGGGTGCATGTCCAAACCATAATTCATAGGGTGTCTTGTCTGTGTCTACTCTAATTTGTACTTTGTTCATTGTATATACAGTTGTGTTCATTGCTTCTCTCCAAAATATCTTTGCCAAGTCATTATCAAATAACATAGCTCTTGCTGCTTCAGTCACTGATATGTTCCTTCTTTCTGCAATACCATTTTGTTCAGGTGTTCTAGGGGCTGAAAACTGTCTCTTAATGCCATTCACTTCACAAAAGATGTTAAACTCTCTAGAAGTAAATTCTCCACCTCTATCAGATCTTAAACATTTAATCTTCATTCCAGATTCATTCTCAACTTTATTCTTAATGATCTTAAACTTATCAAATGCTTCAGATTTTTCTTTAAGAAATGCAATCCAAATCATTCTTGTTAAATCACCAACAAGGATCATGAAATACCTTTCTCCATAGAATCCTCTAGTCCTTGTAGGACTGCACAAGTCTGTATGAACAATCTCCAGCTTCTCTATAGATGTAAACTTCTTACTGGGAAAAGAACTTCTCTTTTGTTTAGCTATCACACATTCTTTGCAAATCATGTTAGTAGGCTTCATAATTTTAGGTAAATCCATTACTGCAAGTGTAGTACATACTTTGACAATGTTATCAAAGTTTATATGACAAAAAATTCTATGTCATAGCCAATTGTCATCAATCTTAGTAATTAAACATGTCATCTCAGTAGGATTCAACTGAAATACATTACCTCTGGTTCTAGATCCAGTTTCAATCAGATTTCCATTTTTATCCTTTATCCCACAAGTTTTCTTGGTAAACCAAACTTGATATCCCTTATCAACTAATTGTCCAACACTCAAAAGATTATGTTTCAATCCATCCACAAAGTAAACATCATCAGTATTAGTCTTTCCATCAAGAGTAATAGATCCTATACCTTTAATCAAACAAGGTGCATTGTTTCTAACTCTAACAACTCCTCCATCATAATTGTTAAACTTTATGAACTTTTTCATGTCTCCAGTCATATGATGTGAACAACCACTATCTATAATCCAATGAAATTTCTTTTCAACTTGGGAAACTAAGGCTTTTTCTTCCTTAACATTAGTTTCGAGATTCTCTTCTTTAATTGCTACAAATCCTATATCATCATTATTCTCAGTATCACTTTCACTTTTGGTTCTTTCTATACAAGCTTCAAGATCTTCATCATTAGCATAATAACATTCCTTAGGTCTTCTAGGATTGAAATTGTTTTTGTACTTTTTAACTCTCTTAGGACATCTAGATGCAAAATGACCATATTCTTGACAAGTCCAACATTTAAAAATTTTCTTACCATCTAGTTCTCTCTTCACAAGTAAGACAATACCTTCTTCAATCTTCCTGTCTTCTTCATTTCTAGATCTACTACTGCCAGCATAATCTCCACTCACACTGATGCTTCTAGACAAATTAGGACAAACAATAAGAGCAATGAATGCTATTTCCATTCTAGGTAAGTCTCCTAATAACCTCAGGTTCATTTCCGTTGCTTCTAATCTTCCAAGAAGAGTCTCTCTTGTAAAGTTTGAAGTACAAGGTATAAATTGTTCAATCATCTATGTTGTCTGCTTAAATACAAGATTCAATGTCCTCGGAATTTTCCATATCACTTCATTCTCTATCTTTGTTCCTCCACAAGATTTTATGCCTGCAACAATTTTTGACATTCTACCAATATAGCTTCTAACAGATTCATCTTCCATCATTCTTATATCTTCAAATGCACATATCTAGTTATGTAATCTAACTTTCTTTGCATGTTCATCACCTTCAAAAGTAGAGTGTAAAGCTTTCCAAATTTCATGAGATTTCTTTAAACATTTTACCTAACTGTATTCATTCTTCGAAAGGGTTGTCAAAAGTGCTTCTCTTGCAAGTATGTTGCACATGAATAGATCTCTCTCATCACTAGAACATGTTTCAAGATCATCCTCTTCAATGATAGTCTTATCATTTTTTGTAATCAACCAATAACCTGGTCCTAAACATAGTACATGTGTCTTCATTTTCTCTTTCTAGCTATCAAAATTTACTCCATCAAACTGAGGGCTTTCTTTCTTGAAATTTGCCATGGATCTCCTTAAGTTGTTAAACTTTCTTTTTAAGGACTTGCTGCTCTGATACCAATTATTAGAAAGTAAAGTCCACAAAGATAACTAAGAGGGTTGTGGGGGGGGGGGGGGGTGAATCAGTTATCTGATAATTATAACTTTTATCAACTTTATCAACATTTAACCATGTAAGTAATATAACTACCAACCATTGAAAGATATTCATACACAATAACACAATGACACAAGATATGTTGACTAGGGAACCTCTTGATCAAAGAGTAAACCCCGGTGGGAATGATGCCCACAAAAGATGCACTAAAATGAATATTCCTTGTGAAAGGATGGAATCTGTTAGGAGTCTTATGAAATACATTCAGTACATATGAATCCCTGTTAAAAGATTCTAACCCTGTTAAGAGTTATGGAAGACAGATGGACCCACTGCCCAAACAGCTTCAATGGCAAGATCACTAAACACACTGTCCAATTGATCTATAGATTATTCAACCGAATAATATGAAATATGTTACCTCCTTTCTTACTGTGCCAAACTGCACTCTCTGCTACACCAAATCTTAATTCTGGATCTATGTATCTCGCATGTCTGCTTTCATAATTTCACTACCTCAATTAGCTCTTTTCTTCACTTCATGCATACATCATCTTACAATCTCTTTCACACACTTTTACAATAAGGAAAACATTCCTTCCTTTATACCACACTCAAGTAATTACAAATGAGTCAACATTCACATATAAAATAAAAAGTTTTCATACGCTACATCAAAATTACACAAAACTATCAGCTTCCAAATATAATAATTCTTCACTCATGTGACCTCAAAGTTTGTGTTGTCATCCACATCACTATCAATGTGTCTCTAACTTCCCTTTAACTATACAAAACTAGATTCCATCCTGATTAGGAGATATCATCTGATTTCCATAAACCGCTACTCAGGAACACTACCTGAATACTGCTTCCACCAAAATGCTCATAACTTCCATGAAAAAATTAATTACTGTTTGCACTCTTAACCATAGACATATAACATATCAAAGAGTATAACCTTAACATTGCATAGCTCCAACTATAATATCCCATGTGCGCTAATCAAAACACTTTCTACTTCTCTGCAAGTCTCTGGTAGATCACTGTGTTGACATCAATGACAATCACAGTCATGAATGCAACAACAACTACTATAGAATGATTTCCAAACATTCAACATTCATTCCTAACAAGTTGTCAATGCTTTATCACTTGGTTGATCTTTTGAGCTTAACTTGAGTCATTTTATCAGTCCTTCCCGATGGGCAATTTATCATTGACACTACTCAGTGTTTCTCAACACCCTAATCCTTCAGTGTTTCTTAACACTGCCAATCTAGACATCACTATGTTTCTCAACACATATCAAATCTTGCACTATTCACTACACACTTACACTTTAACACTAGTACAGAGGTGTTCCTTTACACCCAACACCAACTTACATCCTAGAAAACTGAAAACGACTGAGATATGCTGAACTAATTTCTTGTGTGTTGTTTGTTATCATTGTTTTTTTCTTGCTATGTTTTCTAAGGTCACTTGATGATGTATACTTGACTAGAGATTCACAATTGGGGGCATAACAACTTTTTTCTTTGATTTCTATTTGTGGTATGATTTCTACAATCCTAATTTGTCTAATAAACTGAGTGTATGTGGTAAGAGCCTCCATCGTGATTGGAATGCCACACATACCTCGACCCTCTTTGTTTGGACAGTTACGTGAGGCTCAAATTATCTCCTTGTATGTTGCTTGTGTGTAGCACGTACGATGACACCCATGGTTATCTTGGCAGCTTGTGCCTTGATATGAGTGTTATCTTATAACATTAATTTGGAAACCATGTTCAGGTCATCTTGGCTCTTGTGCCTCGATTCTTATGTGTGTTTCCTACACCTTATCTGATAAGGTCATATTCATATCTCCATGGTGACTCTCGCACCAGTGAATTTTGTACTGACCCCAATGTCTCAAATGTTTAAGTGATGAAAAATAAATGGCTACAAGATCAGTGACTTGACTTGTCTCTTAGGTTGCATTTCATTCTAGGGCTACATATAGTTGTACATTTTTGGTTCCCTTGATCTATCCTTCATTTCTCTTTGCTGAGGCATTCGACTATAAATCCTTAGTTTTTATCCTATTTTTGCGATCAAAGTCAAAATCTGAGATCTATTTAATTTCCAAATACAGTTGATTGTTGATGATATCACTTCTGGCTTGCTTCTATAATCACCCAAAAATGGTCTCATAAACCCTGAGCTCCACTCTATCATTAAACATTAAAAATACTAGACCTTATCATATGTTCAATCAATCTTGCATATTAACTTAATCTCTTATGTCTTGATCAAATCATCACTTTATCACTTATTCGATGATATCCTAAAGTTTGGCCACTTTATCCTAAGTGTTATTTGATTAAAAGAACATGTCCCCTTTTAATTAAATAAAACACACTTTATCCTATGTGTGCACATGAAAAAAGAATTTCCTAATTTGAAAAAAGACAAAAAGACAAGAAGTGGAATCTCTTTTGCCTCTTAATCTCCCCACTCATTTCTACCTAACCATTCATGTCCATTTATTTTTCCTCTTGATAATCTTTTTCCCTAGAATTAAAATAGGGTTTATTTCTCCACCCTTGGATTTTACCTCTTAATCTTGACTGTCCATTCATTTCTAAATTCTATAAAAGGAGACTCTCTCCTCATTCTTGGCTAGTTAGCTAGTTAGTCAATAATAATCTTGGACATCTCAATCTCATTTGTGCTAGTGTCATGCTATCATTTTATAGACTTGCATTCTTAGCTTAGTATTTCATTATTGCATTTTAGCTTAAATCACATAGCTTAACTAGGAGGTATGGTAATCTTGTTAGATAAGCTTTTCTTTCTTGTTCTTGCATCTTGAGTTTTAGCTTAGATCTTGCATCTCATTTAGATCTCTCATGCTTGCATCTTCATTTTAAATCTTCTATTCTATGGTGCACCTTACAAGGGTTTCTTATTGATGTTCATTTGAGAGCCACCATCCATAATGCTTACATTCTTGCATGTCATAGATAGGAAGCTATAAGCCGCCTCTTGAGATCTCCTCTTTATGGATTCTCTCAATAATAATAGTTTATAGAAGTGTGCCACCTTTTGATCAGACATTTTTGGCACCCATTGTGGGGATAGACATGCATTTTTAGCTCCATTTCTTGCATTTTCAGATTTATGTTGTCATAGGTTCGTCATTTCTATTTTGCAGCCCATAAAGTTGTACGACATTTCAACATATACCTATGTGAAATTTCTTAATACTTCTGGGCAAAACTTCATACTTTCTGGAATATCACTTTGTTATACAGAGAAATATTGTATTCCTTTTGATGAAGTGTCACACAACTTGTTTACAAACTGTCACATCATTCTAAAGTATCGTCTAGTTTACAGAGAACTGTTGTACAATTTTCCTAGAAGACTATGAAGTTTCTTCCAGATTTATTCTCTATCACAGTCCAATTTTTGACTGAGTTTTCTTGCATTTTTGGGTTTTATGGTTTTCTAACAGCATCTAACAAGTTGTTTTGCAGGGCTATTGATCTCATTTGTATGCTATATTATGCCCTAACTTGTGATTTTGTAGGAATCGCTTGTCAAAGAAGTTTCATTGAAAAAACTACTAACTTGTGGTTTTGCAGGTTTCCTTGGGAGATACAAATAAACATTGTGCTTTAATATACATGATTTTTTAGGCACCTAGCTTAATTAGTGTTCTTTTTTGTAAATAAACAAGTGTTTGATGTGTTTGGGAGACATTATGGAGTAGGAGAGTATGCTATTTTCCTTATGTAAAATTAGAAATCTAGACCTTCATTAGTTATCCATTTACTTTCTTGCATTTACCTTTAGAGGGTCTATCAATAGAGAATTCTTTTGGGGATGACCCAAGTGGGGAAAAAGTAAACCTAACTGCTCCACCCCACTATAAAAAATGCTTTCTTCAATCCAAAGAGAGGGAAGACATGGCTATTTAGACTTCTAATGCTTCTTCAAGTGTAGGGCCTAGTTTCCTAAATCTTGCTAGTCAAGACTACATTTGACTAAGTGCTTATTTACAAGGGAATTACATTCAACTTGTGTAGGGCCAAGAGGTCTAAATCTTTCTTGTGATACTATGCATTTTGAATGTTTTAGGGCTGAAAGGTCTTAATTATGTTTGTGGAACTTTGGAGGTAGTCATGATGGAAGACCCTTATTAAGAACCTAATAATTAGAGGCTGACCATTTTAGTCATGTGACTTCCTTTGTGAAAGGATAGATCCAAGTGGATTACCCAGATCATCCCAAGACACTCACCATATGTGTTCTCTTGGATGTTAAATCATGAATATGACAATATGGAAAGAAATGTGACTTGATCATCATTCTTCTCTAATTGATCCATAACTTACATAGTCCTAGGAAAAGATATTCAACCACCTAACCGTGGGGCTAAGAACATCAAGTTGTGGGAAAAGGTTGAAGCACTACCCTCTTGAACTTAGGTAGAACTTTCTTGATGTGTCTTCTATTTGTGCAAGACCAATGGAAATTATTTGAACATACACATTATAGTTCTATTCATGGAGTTTTCTTTTGAGACCTCACAAATGTTTGTATCATGAAAGATTTATTTGTCTCTTTCTTGATTATTTTAAGACTACTCTATGTGCCAAAATTGCTTTGAAAACATCAAACTTGCTGATAAATATTTTCATTTTTACAAATTAGTTAAAACAATTGATCAAAATAAATATTTGAAGTCAAAAATATTCCTTAACTATTTCTTGATTAAGTGTCATCTCCCTTCAATGAGATATATCGCATGACACTTTAAAGTGTCATCTACAGTCCAACAAAGTATCACCTCACTCCACTGGAGTATATCATCTCACATGTATACGAAGTATCACATGATCTTAACGTGCCATCCCGCTTCACTGGGATATGTCGTACGAATTTTGTCTCGTACTTAAGTATCGCTTGGTTATTTGAGGTCTATCACCTAGATTATGATCCGAGTGGGCTTGGTCCAAATTTTCTCTTAGCTAGTTTAGGGAGCTTAGATTTGACTCTTTTTGATCTCTTAGTCTAAAATTGACATAATACAAACTATCTCTAGCTGAAATGGATTACTTAGATTCCTTGGTTATGTTCTTGAATAGTAGATTTATTCACTTTTTGAATTTCTCTTGGTTATCTTATCTTATCTTGACTTTATCTTTTGACTCAAGTCACAAGTGTCATACCCAGGGATCTTACCCGTAGCTTGGGCACTTCGTGACAAGTCATCTTGGTCCATCTCTTTTATTTTCTTTTTCTTTCTTTTGGACAAGTGAACACTTTGCTTTTCTAGGATAGACATAAAATCATCTTTTGTCATCTTAATTAGCTCTTTACACTCTTATTCATGCCAGTAACAACTAGATACCAAATTGATCAAGGAAAGCAACCACCAGTTAGCTTTGATGAATAACCCTTTCCCACTAGGTGTCAGCATCAACATAACAAAGGCCGTCAAGTTCTCTTTGACAAGGAAGAGCAGAATACCAAAATTTGGTTTGATCATTTTGGAAGCACATTTGATAGAACTTGTGAGACACCTATTGCCTCATCAAAATCTAGAAATAGTCTATCTTTCACCATGTCTAGAGAAGACCATAACAAGCGATTTAATGATCTTTATGAGAAAAATGAAAGATTAAGAAGAATGAAATTAGAAAGAAAATATTACATGGAAGAAAAAACAACTAGATTGGATCAACAATTTAACATTAACTTCTACAATGGAAATAATTCACCACTAAGATCTCCTTCAATATCTCAATACAATGGATATGATTCACCTCTGAGATCTTCACATTCTCGAATAGGGAATACAGAGAAAGAAAACACTGAAGAAGAGCTCCCAAATTTTCAACAAGATGATCGTTACCAAAAGCTTATGCTAAAGACATTAGAACAAAATGGTGACCAATAATTTTTACATCTTTCTTCTAGAGGATTAAAACTTCCACATGACTTTGATGTTGATGGTGTTAATATGATTTAGAACAATAGAGAGGGGGGGGGGGGGGGGGGGTAAATTAGTTGTTCTCAGGTCCAGATGTATAAAACAAACTTAAAATTTTTTCAACAAATCAGATCTAACAACCATTAGCTACTCAATCATCACTGATTGTATAATAGAAATATATAACATTACAGTCCACTACCTGTGTGTGTGAAAATTGTACCTGATCTGTAGACACAACACTCAGTAAAACATTAGAGGTTAGCTATAATCAAAATCGTGCAAAATTGAAAGCTATCTAAGCAAGCGATTTACTGCCTTCTAATAGGTGCGAGATTAATGTTCTCAGATTATTATCGAGATCAGTGACCTAGACGACACCTAAATGAAGGATTTGAATGCAAAAGATGGATATGAAATAAATGCAATTAAGCTATTTTTTTGGATTTTTCTATGCAATAAGAATGAATGAAAAACTGATATGAAATTAATCTATATGTAAAACTTGATATGAAACTATCTAAGAATGATATGAAATATGAATGCAAAAATAAGATTGATCTCACAAAGATGTCGATTCGCAAGAGCTTTGATTCTTCAATTCCAATTCTCCAGCGTGATTGTGCAAAATATGAGATGATTTGTGAAGAGCTGAAGCCTTTAATTTATAGAAATCCATGGCTTTGGAGGTGCATGGGAAAAGCCATAAATCACTCAAATTAACTCATCTTGATTTTTGAGTTATCTGATCATGAAAGATAGTTAATTCTCAAAATCATGCAAAAACATGCAAAAATAGCTTTTTAACTCAAATTAGAGTTTAGATCAGCTTTTTGAACTCCAAAAGGATGTTGAGTTCCAAAAAGTCAATAACTTGCATTGATTTTCTGATTTGAAGTTTAACTGTTTCTTTTGAATATGCATAATAATTAAGAATTAAATAAATAAATAAAGTGATTTATCCTCAACTCAACTGATTTTTGAAATAAAATAATTAATTTATGGGTTAATTAACTATTTTACCAAACTTTTATTAAAAATTATATTATTAAATAATGACAACGTGTTTTAATTAATTAAATAAGAATTTAATCAATTAAAGATAGGAATTTTGATCTATTGTCAAAATTAAATAATACAATTAATAATAGATAGAATTAAATTTAATTAAACAATTAAGTGGCAAATATTAAATCTAATTAATTAAATATGAAAATATTCAATTAATCAAACTTAGGATAAATGTGATTTATTGCCAAATAATCATTAAATTAAAGATAATTAAGATGATTAGGAATATTACTAGGAATATTCCCCGATGCAGAATTTAAGATAATCAATTGTGATTCGATGATGTTTAGATGTGCCTTAGATTAGGACTTTGATGTCGATTTCGTTCGAATTGTCGATGTAGGAGATTAATGACCTTATAGCCCATTTTTGGGGTATTACATTTTTCCCCTCTTTGAATTACTGTGCGAAGCGCAGTGGTTCAAAGATAGTCTGTGTTTGATAAAGATATGAAACTGATTCAAAAGATAAACCAATTTCAAGATAGAAACCGATTGAGAGATATTGAGATAGGAGGTCCTGAATGACTAGATATAATGTTTACTATAGCAGCAATGAACCGATAATTGCAAAAAAGTGTCAAAACACCTGATTCTGAACCTTAGGTTTGATAAGAAGTGAGTGACCCGTTCTAGACTCGATTGTCTTAGCAGAACTAGCAGGTATCACATCCGAATCCTTCAGTTGCCGAAGAACCAAGGAAAGAACACTATGATCTGATGGTTGCAAAAACTAATACAGTTTACAAGATTAGGAGAATACCAGATTGATATGGATCTTGATGAATCTGATATGCCCCAAGTGATGATAGATTTGCCCCGAGCGATGAGGACTTTTGATGAATCAGCGACTAGACGTGATTGTTGTCTTGATCACTGATGAAAGATATTGATAGAATTGATCGATAGAATTTGATTTATAGACTTTGAATGATGTGTAATACCATGCCCCCTTCGGGATTAAAATTGAAATCTGACAAGAAAAGTCAGCGTTATAGTTTAGAAGCATGTTAATTGATTTGAGAAGTGGTTATACACGTCCAAGAACACATTCTGCATCGTTTGGAGGTCTTGGAGACCGAATTTGACTAGGTTAAACCATCAGTTGACCATGGTTGACCAAGTTGAAATTTTGATAGTTTGATGTTAGATAATCAGTTAAGTTGAATACTGGATTTCTATGATGATTGAAGGTTGATTATGCAAGTAGTGAATAAGATAAATGATCTCAGATTTGAATTTTGATCCCGAAAAAGGATTCTACTTGCTATTTCATTGGAGGAACCTTCGTGTGAGATTCAGCTCTTGTTAGACTGGAAGATGCGATTTGAAGAATCGTTTAAGCATTGAAGTTCGTTTAATCATTGTGAGATCATGCAACATGCAAAATGAAATGAGACATGCAAAATGAAATGCAACCTAAGACCGAGGACCTAGTCACTGATCATATGTTGATTTGTTATCATCATTGAACTTTTAGGTAACTGGATAAATCAATACAATGCCCACTAGCCATGAAACCATAGACATATGAATATCGATTTGTATGCGCAAGAATCAATAGAACACCCACTGGTCAAACAACCATGGATATATGAATATTGATTTTGTTTTCGAAATGTCAGATTAGATATAAGCACCAAGGCACAAGCGCCAGGATGACCTGAATATCATGTCCATTTTGATATAGCAATTTGTACAAGCATCAAAACATAAACGTTGTGATGACCTGAGTACGCCTTGTGTTACAAACATACAAACAGTCAAGAGATCATTCTAAATCCAATGTGAATTACCCGTAGTGACCCTTTATCATTCACATCCTTAGGCAAGATTGCGTTCCACAGTAGGAGAAAGAACTTACTCAAAAAGATAATAGTTAGATCAAACGTCCTTGAATTTTTTTTGGGTATCAATGGTCGAGGTACGCATGGACATCCAATTCGAGATAGAGGCTCTTACAGTCGGACACCATTTCAATCCAGAATTTCCAAAGTTGTTAGATTTTCACATACAAGTAGAAGACAAAGAAAAGATTATGCCCCCAGTCATCACTCTCTAAATCCTATAAAAGACATCATCGAAGAGCTCGAAGGGACACAATATGCAAAAATCTCAATGCGAATCAGTAAGCATACAAGGAGATAAAAGCATGAAAAGCACAAATTGTTTCAGTTTTCAGTTTGATTGCGTTGTTATAGATGCAAAATTCTTTCTAGAGACAAGACTGACTGACTGACTCACATGAAGCTTCAAAGGACTCTAGCTAGATATGACATGTCTAAGATACATTGGAGGCCATAGGATATGACATTGATTGCCCCCAAGTTTGAACATTGATAGGATACAGATGTGCAAGCTGATTGGTGTACAAACTGACTTATTAAAAACTGGAAATGCAGAAACAAACTGGGAGATATGTACAAACTAAAACAAGACTGAAAGCTGGGAAAGACCAAGATTGTGCTGATAGATGGAGCATTTTGGAACAAGTGGCGCCTGTTTGCTAGGTTTTCACCATCTTGGTAGAGATTCTATTTTTTCTACCAAGGCGCCTGTTTCCAGGTTTTCACCAAGGCACTTTTTCTTCTTTTTCTTTTTTCTTTTTTTGTATTTTTTCATTTTTTCAATTTTTTTGAATTTTTGATATTTTTTGATTTTTTTGTACTTTTGATATTTTTTGATTTTTTTTGTGAATCATCAAGGTGCCTATTGCTAGGTTTTTACCAAGATGTTCATTTTTTCAGGACTTTTTTTGATTTTTAAGATTTTTTTTCAGGACATTTACCAAGCACTGAATGCCTTAGGCGTAGAATTTCTTCAGATGGAGAACGTTGATTGGTTCTCGGAGTTGTTCTCCTTCAGTCGTTGAGAGTTGATAGGCACCAAAGCCAAAAGTAGTAGTGATAACAAAGGGACCCAACCAATTGGGTTCGAACTTCCCCTTGCATTCTCGATGTGATTGATTTTTAGGATTTTCTCTCAACACTAGATTGCCAACCTAAAATTCTCTATGTCTGACTTTCTTGTTGTAGCCTCTAGACATTCTTTTCTGATACACTCTGAGATGATCATACGCTGCTTGCCTGCGCTCATCTAGTAATTCCAGTTCTTGTAACCTAGACACTCTGTAGTCTTCATCAGTGACAAGTCCATGCATTTTGATTCTGAGTGATGGGATTTCAACCTCAATAGGTAGTACCACTTCAGACCCATAAACTAAAGTGAAAGGTGTAGCCCCAATAGGTGTTCTGATACTTGTTTTGTAGGCCCATTCTGATACTTGTTCTGATACTGGTTCTGATACTAGTTCTGATACTTGTTCTGATAATTGTTCTGATACTTGGTATACTTGATAGCATCTTTTTCCATTTGCAAACTCCCAAGCAAGATCATATCGTGCAGTCCCAATGTCTAGCAAGGTGGAGAACAAGAGGGATTGGCAAGCTGGTGGAAGAGATGGAAGATAAGAGAATGAAGGAAAATGAAGGGAAGAAATCCTAAAGGGGAAACTCCTCAAGAATACCCAAGCTAGGGAAAAATTATCATGTAAAGTGAATTTGGACAAGCAATGAAAGGCTAGCATAGGATAAGCACAAAATCATAATGCAAGAGCAGGAAAGGATGCAATCCAAAGGAGTAGACATGTCAAGAGGATTCATAGCACCGTGTTTTACTCTTTCTTTCTTTTCTTTTTATTAGATCAAGACCAAAGGGGAAAAGGATAGCGATAGGTGAAAATGAATGGAGGAAGATGGATATGAAGGCTAAACATGGAAGAAATGAAAGCAAGATCACCGTAAGATAGCTCACAAAATAGCCAAATATTCGTGTATAGATCAACATTGTCAAGATCAAAGAGAGAAGATGGAATGGATGAAATATGTAGAAGAACTACGCATGATGCCTGATTGCCAAGTTTTCATCATGGTACTTATCCAAGGTGCCACAAGGAAGTGGTTTTCACCATAGGATGAATTTATTTCTCTTTACTTTTGCTACCAAGGTGCCTGTTTTCAGGTTTTCACGAAGGCACATTTTTAATTTTATTTTATTTTATTTTATTATTATTTTTTTTTTGGAAGAAGGCAAAATTTTTAGATAATGCTCCTTGAAAGGATAGACCATGATATGCCAAGGATTCAAAATGACATGCTCAAAGATACTGATAGGGAAAGGGAGATGAAGGAGAAAAATGGAGGATAAGGTTTTATGTAAAGTGAGTGAGGTTGGAAGATAGGAGGAATAGGCAAGTGAGGAAAAAGGATAGGAGGTAGAAGGATAATGAATGGAAGGATTGTGAAAGGGTAGATGGAAAGGAAGGCAAGATCAATGTAAACACACACCCTGAAGGGTGGTGAGAGGGTGGAGGAAACATGAATGAAGGAATACGTGAAGGAATATGGTGAATGGATAGCAGAGGTTGTGGTTTAGGCACATGAAATGGAAGAATATTTTTGGAGGGAGATGAAGTGGAAGCCTTTGGAAGCTTGAATGTCAATTTCACTTGTTGTTCAACACCAGACTCTTTCAAGAGAGACTTTGGAATCCATATAGCCGTAGGCTTTTTATTTCCTTTTGATGATCTAGAGATAATATCTTCAATGATGGATTTTGGAACCCATACTTGTCTTGTAGTTTTTTTATTAGATATCTCTTTGGACTTTATACTTCCATGTCTATTAGAGGAGACATGGTGATCTTTTTTTGATGGATTATTGTATTGCTTCTTTTTCTTGTATTGAACATTCAAGTTACTTCCAAAGGACTTGGGACTTGTGGAAGAAGGAGGATATGACTGGTTTAGATGGGTGGGTGGATGAAAAAGATTCAAGGGTATGCATCTATGTTGATCTTGAGGAAAGATGGGAGATGGAGGTATGTAAGGACCCAAGATGGATGGAGAATTAGGAAAGTTAGGAGGGGAAAGTGAAGGGACATAAGGACCCAAGATGGAAGGAAGGCGCGAAGATCTTTGTAGTGGTGGAAGAGGTCCAAGGATGGAAGTGGAAGACGCAAAAGGATAATCAATAAGTTCATCAGCATCTATATGACAACCAAGGATATCAACATCTTTAGAGTGAGCATTAGAATTTTCAATAGAATCGTGGACATCTTGAATATGAGCACCTTCTTTGATAGGATTGTTCAAAGCTTGCAAAGACTTAGGAAGAGTAGAAAGTGGAAATGAACATGGAGTGGTAGAACAAGAAGATGGAAGACTTTGATCTTGACAAGGATCTTTGGATAGCACCAGCACATAATTTTTCTCTTATTTTTCAATAGGCTTAACATTGGAAGGAACACCATTTTTACCAACCTTAATGGAAGTATCATCTTTGGAAAGCGCAAGCGTAGTAAGGTTATTTTGATTGTCAATAAGCTCAATAGTGTAAGTAGTAGCTTGATCTTGCTTAGGTGAAGACTTAAGACATGGTGGAATGCATGAAAAAGGGTGTATAAGATCAAAAGAACCATGAAGCGGATAAGAGACATCGGGAAAAGGAGTGGATGACATGGAGGGTTCTTGATCTTGATCTTTCTTTATGTTCTTTTCTTTATCATTTTTAGAGTCCTCTTGACATGGAGCCACTTCTAAGGACAAGGAAGCATGTTGGGATTGTATGGATGACTTTGGAAGAGATGGTGGAGGACTAGCTGAAGTAGGGATTATAGCATATGAAGGCTTAGGCTCTTTAGATTTATCATTATTGAAAGTCTTTGCAGCCAAGTGAAGGTTAGCTTGAGTTTCTTTAAGAGGTAGCCCTGGGGGATAACTATAGGGAACCACATGAAAAGTATTAGGGCTTGTGTCAGATGAAGGTTCTGTGAAAGATTTGAAAGACTCAGAAGCTTTAGGAAATGTATGGGTATTGGAGGAAGTAGGGGATGGAAGGGAACCATCACAAGACAAAGGTCCAACATTAACATGATCTTGCTTGAGAGTGTAATCTTTATTTTCAGCCTGAGCGTTCTTAGAGGAGAGATCCTTATAGTATGCATGTTTATAATCAGCGTGGTAAACTTTCTCTTCCTCAAGTGAAATAGATGGATCATCTAGGTATTGTGCATAGAAATCATCAAAGTCTCTTTCATAATCAGAATCATATGGATCACCCTCACGATCTATCCAATGTGACGACCCATTTGTAGTAAGCAGGAATGGACGATGAGGAGGACTCTTAGGAATAGAGGTGTCATAGGTATCATTACATTGTCTATCGTCATAGTCATCATAGTCTTCAAAGCTAGATGTGTCACTCTCCGTGGAAGAGGTATCATATTGCTCAATTTTTTTCCGGGGGCATGGTGACATGTACAAGTCTTTATCAAATGGAAAAGAGTATAGAGATTCCATGGAGAACTTTTTAGATTCCTTCTCTTTCTCAAGTTTGTCAAGTTGGACTTGCATAGCTTGCAGCTGCTTCATCATAGCGGTGATTATAGCTTCTTCCTCTTGTGTACTAATTCTTTGAGACATGTGTACTGATTCTCAATAGCTATTGCTCTATTCCTGACACAATGATATTTTTGATAGATTCTGGAACTAGGCTGGAAACATTGGATATCTTGCAATTTGACAATTTTTGACAACTCTCTCAAATTTTTCCAAACAACACTTTGCAGACTCGTACGACACTGGGTAGTCTATGAAATGATAGTTGCTAAACTCATACGATAGTTGGGTAATACTGAAATGACACTTGACAAAACTCGTACGACAATTGGGTAATACTAAAATGACATTTGACAAAAAGTCATACGTCTTTTGACTTCTTGAAATGACTTTTGACTCCAGAAAGAACTTTACGTCAATTTTTGCAAAAATTTAAGGTTTTCAGTTCTGGATTGTTTGCAAATTGTACTGTCCAAATTTTGAAGATTATACCAGATTTGATCATTTTTAATAGCTAAGTAGATAAACAAGCACGCAGAACAACAAGCAAGTGATTCCAAGCACATCTGAAAATAATGAACAAGGGCAAAAGCAACCTTGCGCATGAACAATCAAGTGACCAAATTGTGCTAATCCCTGAGAGTACTAATTGTGTATGTTCTAAAAAGTTTTGGAATAACGCACATATACCTGAAAGTGAAAAATTGGCCTCTCTAGGGTTTTTAGTAATGGTTTGACTCTGCAACTTTTATGATTCAAAGGGGTGAACTCCAATCCCGGCGCACTAGGGTTTTGACACAGTCCGAGAACTTAATCTTCAAGAGCTGCTAGGGAGATCTGACAACCCAACAATGAACCATACCTGTGGAGATTTCTTCCACAAGGACATTTATATAGCGGCTGTCACTACCACGGCAAAAATGGCTATGACCGCTTGAGGTTCCGTCAATGCAGTTTGCCCTGTGAAGGGATTGTCCACTACGGTTAACCCTCTCTAAAGATGACTCATAGATTTATACCACAAGGGGACTTGGCTCCAGATTCAAGGTTTTGACACCTCTTCACTTTTAACCCAAACAAAACAAGCAGATTAATCCGACATGCTAAGACAAAGTTTTGTTCCACCAAGATCTGTGATATCAACTCCACGTGATCTATCAACCTCTCTGGGGAGAGAATGTATCAATCAATAAGAGAAGACACACTAACTAATTTTGATTCACCAAAGCTCGTGATATCAACCCTACGTGATCTATCAACCTCTCCGGAGAGAGAATGTGTCGATCAATAAGAGAGGATGCACTAACCAAGTTGAATGTGAAACGCACTAAGCATCCTCCCTACCTACAAGGATTCTACCGTCAAGAAGGATTTCACTGGGAATCCAATCTTTCAAGAATCATGAATAGTGTTCATAGGGCCTAATTACTATGTGAGCATAGATATATTCCCGAAAGTAAATCTACCAAAAGTACCCAAAAAGTAGAAAGAGGAACACTTAACGCTTAAAGTGAATATGAGATGAGTCCACAAGGTGGAAAACTTAACACCTCACACAAGCTGAAAATGAGTCCCCAACTTAGAAAACAAGTGAGTTCCTAAAAGCACAAAAGGGTTGCCAAGTGGAACATTTAACGCTTCTGTCCTGTTGACCCCTCCCCTTTATGGCGCTGAGATTGAAACCACGGGGTGGAAATGAGGGGCCGGCGGACTAGCGAGTCCAATAACCCAAGATAGCAATCAAGATCAATCACAAGTATTCTAAGACTACTTAATGAATCCTTAAGGGTTCACAACCTAGTATCAATTATGCAAGTGTGTAGAAATAGATCAAAAGCATGAAAAGATGCACACAAGCTTGACACATAAGAGATTTATTTTAAGTCCCAAATCAAAATATTATTAGATGAAGGAGAATACCTGGGATCCTTGCAATGCGCTTAGTAGATTTTACTTGATTTTTAGCAATTTTTGTTGAGCTTTTCCATGCAAGCAAGTGACGAACTCTCCAACAAGCAAACAAGCAAACAAGATATGCAAAATATATTTAACTTATGAAAACCATAGGGTTAGCTCTAAAAATCAATTATTATCAGTAATAATAACCAGCAATCAACCCAAATGACAACTCATATCATTCATTGAACCATGTAAAAAAGTAAGTGCATACCCATCACAAAACTTTATTTTTTTTGCTGCATTTGACCTAGTCAACAAGATCTAATGTTTTTGATATGATTTTGGCCACAAAAATAGAAATTCAGAATAGAGACCCCTACTAAAAAATAGAGAGCTTTCCAAAAATATAAATTTTTTAGAAAAATCTCTTCATTTGTGCCCTAGAGACCCATTTTATCAAAACAGACTAGTTTTTGTAAATTGACTATTTGAGCTATGATATCATGTCCAAATTTAAAACACAAAGATGGACCCCATGTAAAATTTAAAGATCTTTCTAAAAATATAAAAATTTCTAAAAAATATGCTGATTTGCATCAGATATTAATTTTTTCTGGAATTTCAAGAAAAAATTATTAAAAATTCAAAACATCTCAAAAAATTCTAAGTTTTTTACTGTAGCTTCCCTGACATGTCACCAACCTGTAAAAACAATTTTAGAGAAAAATTCCAAGCCGTTTGGGAGATAAAATTAAATCTTTGAAACTTTGGGGTTTTAGCTCCCAAAAAAATCAAAATCAGCATGCAAAGGTGGGTTGCCCCACGGTGGGCGCCAGAAATGTGTGTGTGAAAATTGTACCTGATCTGTAGACACAACACTCAGTAAAACATTAGAGGTTAGCTATAATCAAAATCATGCAAAATTGAAAGCTATCTAACCAAGCGATTTACTGCCTTCTAATAGGTGCGAGATTAATGTTCTCAGATTATTATCAAGATCAGTGACCTAGACGACACCTAAATGAAGGATTTGAATGCAAAAGATGGATATGAAATAAATGCAACTAAGCTATTTTTTTGGATTTTTCTATGCAATAAGAATGAATGAAAAATTGATATGAAATTAATCTATATGAAAAACTTGATATGAAACTATCTAAGAATGATATGAAATATGAATGCAAAAATAAGATTGATCTCACAAAGATGTCGATTCGCAAGAGCTTTGATTCTTCAATTCCAATTCTCCAGCGTGATTGTGCAAAATATGAGATGATTTGTGAAGAGCTGAAGCCTTTAATTTATAGAAATCCATGGCTTTGGAGGTGCATGGGAAAAGCCATAAATCACTCAAATTAACTCATCTTGATTTTTGAGTTATCTGATCATGAAAGATAGTTAATTCTCAAAATCATGCAAAAACATGCAAAAATAGCTTTTTAACTCAAATTAGAGTTTAGATCAGCTTTTTGAACTCTAAAAGGATGTTGAGTTCCAAAAAGTCAATAACTTGCATTGATTTTCTGATTTGGAGTTTAACTGTTTCTTTTGAATATGCATAATAATTAAGAATTAAATAAATAAATAAAGTGATTTATCCTCAACTCAACTGATTTTTGAAATAAAATAATTAATTTATGGGTTAATTAACTATTTTACCAAAGTTTTATTAAAAATTATATTATTAAATAATGACAACATGTTTTAATTAATTAAATAAGAATTTAATCAATTAAAGATAGGAATTTTGATCTATTGTCAAAATTAAATAATACAATTAATAATAGATAGAATTAAATTTAATTAAACAATTAAGTGGCAAATATTAAATCTAATTAATTAAATATGAAAATATTCAATTAATCAAACTTAGGATAAATGTGATTTATTGCCAAATAATCATTAAATTAAAGATAATTAAGATGATTAGGAATATTACTAGGAATATTCCCCGATGCAAAATTTAAGATAATCAATTATGATTCGATGATGTTTAGATGTGCCTTAGATTAGGACTTTGATGTCGATTTCGTTCGAATTGTCGATGTAGGAGATTAATGAACTTATAGCCCATTTTTGGGGTATTACACTACCTAGCTATATCTAACTTGTAAAACACAAAAATGTTCAAACCAAAACATTCACACAAGTATTGACACTAGGATTTATAGTGGAAACCCGATTTGGGAAAAAACCACTTTGTAACATGCTACTATTATTTTCACTCTTCTGAAGTGAGCTCGGTTAAAAGCCAACCTTGTCAAAGGTTACAATACACACTATCAGGTGTGACCCAGTTAAAGGATTTCAATCACTATGTTAGAAGTGAGCCTTGTTATAGGACTTACATACACTCCATTAGAATGCAACCTTGTTCAAAGGATTTAAACATATGACTATTAGGTCAACCTCTATTAAAAGTATTTTGACTGTTACAATGGTTAGAAAGTAGCAGTAGTATTGATTTGAAAAACATACAACTCACTTTGCAAATATCAGATCCACTTCTGTACACATATGCTAGTTTATTGACTGTGAACCTTTGCCATCTCCATCACTGATCTGCTCGGAACTTTCCTTCAAGCAATCACCACACTTCTCCTTCAGCCTTTTCTGCTTATACAGTCAATAACATCTACTGATCTTCCAGCATCCTCTTTTCACCTATGCACACACATACTTAATGCTTAGGTTCCCTTAATACTTCCTCAATTAGGTTAATTCATCTTTTTCTGCTTAATCGCCTTTGTAGATCTTAGGGTTAGGTCAGATTCATTGAATCTACCTGCTTTGTGTTCTTCATCTTTTTTTCTAGAAACATCTCAAATCTCATTAAGATTTACAATAAAATGTTTTACAGTGCATTCAATGCTTTCATACAATCAATAAATAAATTCAACACATTTTACATAATCCAAGAATTCAAAATGTTAGCTAGAAATCTAAATTATTTTCAAATATAAAAATATTGATGCTCGGTCAATACTGTGTTCAACTTCTCGGTCTTCACTTAGAAAGCTCGGTCAATACTAAAAAATGTTTCCTCGGCTAACACTATCTTCCTCAATAATTAACTAATGTTTAGTCAACACTAAATTTTCTTAGCATACACTAACTCGGTCGACACTAACATCACTCAGCTTAAACTAGATTTCTTCACTTTTGCTCAGTTAAGCCTACTAGTTTAGTCTTCATTCTTTACTAAGATAAATAGTACATTGTATCATCATTGTGCAACATAATCAAGTACTCTTTGAAGTATCAAGATATCTCAACCTTTTCTTAGGTGCTATTGTTACCATCCTTGCTTTCCCTTCTTCACAACATTTAAATAGATATAGTACTTTCCTAAGTAGAAACAATCTTACCAGTTAAGGTTTGACATCAATGACAATACAAAAATTGCTTCAATTGCAGTTTCCAACAATCTCCCTCTTTGGCATTGATGGAAACACCATATGATATCACTTGAATAACACATGGATTACCAACCAATAAAAAAAAAAACTTATCTATCCATCATAAATATTTGTAATATCCTTAGCTTCATTCTGATTCAGAATCTATTAGCCTCACTTCTATGACTATCCAGAAATATCCAAATCTCCCTCTATCCCGATCCTTCATCTCTATTCATCTTTCTCAGGCTCTTCATTCTTTTTTAGTGTCATGTGTTATTATATCATCTCAGTTCATCTCCCTCTTTGACAAAAATGCCAAAGTAGCAACTAAAACATACATCCAACACATGTAGATATCAGCTTTGTAGTTCAGTAACAGTATTTCTCCCTCTATCATCTTTTTTTATGACTAATTCTTGGCTTTTCTATTCTTTTCACAACTCTAGGCCAGTCCTAAAGTGTGACAATCTTCTGCATCAATTTGTCAAATATTTTGCCATAATACATTTGATGCAGTGCTCCTATCTTGACTAGGTAGCCTCAGTTAGGGGAAGGACCCCTAATTGACTTCTCAGATACTCATGTGCTTCTTTAGGTAAAGTGTTAGTGAATATATCTACTAATTGTTCTTTTGTATTCACATATTCCATGCGGACTTCTTTATCTTGTACCAACTCTCTCAAGTAGTGATACTTGATTGCTATGTGTTTGGTCTTTGTATGCATTGTCGGATTCTTAGAAATGTTGATAGCACTTGTGTTATCACAGAAAATAACAAATGGTTCAGTGATTTCTTCTTTCATTCCTACCAACAATTGCTTTATCCATACCAAATTTGAACAATTCACTGCAGCAGCAACATACTCGGCTTCAGCAGTAGATTGGGAAATGCAATTTTGTTTCTTGCTTGTCCAGGAGACTAATCTCTGTCCAAGAAAGAAAGATCCACCACTAGTACTCTGTCTATCATCTACATTTCCTACCCAGTTAGCATCTGTATATACTCTTAGTTCAAATCTTTCATCCTTCTTGTAATATAGCCCATAGTCAGTAGTTCCTTTCAAGTATCTCATTATTCTCTTCACAGCCATCATGTGTGTTTCCTTAGGATTGGTAGAGAATCTTGCCACAATGGCAACAACTAGTGTAATATCTGGTCTACTATGTACATCATACTGTAATTTTCCAATCATAGATCTGTACAAAGTCTAGTTTACTTCTGCAGCATCATCATTCTTAGACAACTTTTGTCCAATAGCCATAGGAGTGCTCACTAGTCTAGAATCTTCCATCCCAAAAGTTTTCAGTATCTCATTAACATACTTAGACTATGTAATGAAAATTCCTTTCTTCATCTGATATACTTGTAAACCAACAAATAATTTGATCTCACCAAACATGCTCATTTCAAATTCAGTTTGCATTTCATTTGAAAATCTCTTACACAATGCATCTTGTCCACCAAAAATAATATCACCAACAAAATTTTTTGCCAACAAGATTCTTTTACCTTCTTCATCTTTCATGTATAGATTGCTTATGTCATTTGTTCTTGAAAATCCAATCTGTATCAAGTAGTTATGCAATCTCTCATACCATGCTCTGGGAGCTTGTTTCAATCCATATAGTGCTTTGTTCAGTTTGCTGACCATGTGTTTTCTATTTGGATCAATAAAAACTTCTGCCTGTTCAATGTAAACTTCTTCTTCTAGTATACCATTTAAAATGCAGACTTAACATCCATTTGATATACCTTGAAATCTTTATAAGTAGCATATGCAAGTAGAGTTCTTACTCCTTCCAGTCTAGCTACAGGGGCAAATGTCTCCCCATAATCTATTCCTTCTTCTTGTGCGTAGCCTTTGCATACCAATCTAGCTTTGTTTCTAGTGATTTCACCATGTTCATTTAACTTATTCCAGAACACCCACTTTGTTCCAATGACATTTTTATTTTCAGGTCTCGGCACTAAAGTCCAAGTATCATTCTTCTCTATCTGGTCTATCTCTTCATTCATTGCTTGTATCCAATCTTCATTTTCTAATGCCTCCCTTTTTGTCTTAGGCTCAAATTCATATAGTAAACATGTTGGATCCTTTGTCTTGCTTCTGGTCATAACTCTAGTATCTTTGTCTCCAATTATCTATTCAGGCTTGTGATGTCTCCTTACATATTTTTCCAAAATAGGTTCAACACTCCTTTCCTCTAATTCATTAGGTTCCCTAGCAAGATTGTCAGATTCAACTTTTGAATGCTTGGAAACCTCTTTCTGATACTCAACAACATCTTCTTATCACTCGACATGTTCTTTTTCTCTCTCGTTACTATTTTCCTGATGCTTGGATCCATCTTCCTATCGCTCTACATTGCTTACCTGAGACTTGGCATCAGGTGAAAGTCTGTCACTTGCCTCTTCTTCCTCTATATACACAAAAGATTTGTAATCTTCTGGTTCCCTTTTACTATCAGCTTCATTTCTTTCTACATACTCATCAATTTTGACATTCACACTTTCCACAATTTTGTTAGTGTTAGAATTCAAACACTTATAAGCTTTACTTTTTGTGGAATACCCTAGGAATATGCCTTCATCACTTTTAGTACCAAACTTTCCATTTCTATTGTCTTTTAGTATGTAGCACTTGCTTCCAAAGATTCTAAAATATTTAACACTCGGTGCATATCCATGCCATAATTCATAAGGTGTCAGATTTGTACCTTTCTTGATCTGTACCCAGTTAAGAGTGTAAACATCTGTACTTATAGCTTCTTTCCAGTATTTCTGTGCTGCATTATTTTCAATCAACAATGTCCTTGCACAATCCAAGATAGATCTATTCCTTCTTTCTGCTATACCATTCTATGGAAGTGTTCTAGGTGTAGACATCTATCTTTTGATCCCTCTATCATTGAAAAATAGATTGAATTCATTTGATGTAAATTCTCCACCTCGGTCAGATCTTAGACATTTTAGGTTTCTCCCCATCTCTTTCTCAACCTTAGCCAAATACCACTTAAAAAATTGAAAAGCGTCAGATTTTTCTTTTAAAAAAATTACATGCATGATCTTGGTATGATCATCAAAAAACAAAATAAAATATCTAGCACCATAGTAGCTTTGTACACCCATAGGTCCACAAAGGTCAGTATGAACCAAATCTAAAATGTTTTTAGAAGTAAAGGTTTTGCTCTTGAAACTTGACTTTGTCATTTTTTCTAACTGACATTCCTTGCACATCACATTCGCAGGTTTCTTCAATCTAGGTAGACCTCTTACTTTCTTCTTCTTACTTATTTCTACCAGATTATTATAGTTAACATGACATAGCCTCTTATGTCATAACCAAATATCATCAAGTTGTGCAACCATACATGTTTCTTCACATAGGTCAAGATAGAACAAATTACCTCTACTCTGTTCTCCACTTCTGGTCAGTTCACCAGTGGTATCAAATATTTTAGCCTTCTTATGATGAAATTCCACTTGGTAACCAGTACTATTAAGCTGTGAAACACTTAGCAGATTATAGTTTAGACCCTCAACCCAATACACATTTTCACAAGAGATCTTATCAGTTAGCTTAATCAATCCTTTTCCTCTAACAGGACATGGTGCATCATTACCAAATTTTACACTTTTACCTTTATAATGATGTAGGGTATCAAACTTACTCTTGTCACCAGTCATGTGATGTGAACAACCACTGTCAATAATCCATTTATCATTCTTGTTCACATAGGAAATCGATGCAGTTTTCTCATCCTCATCAGACTCATCTTTCATTGCAACATAGACTACCTCAATTTCAAAATCATCACTATCAGTGTCATTTTCTTCTTCATCAATGTAACAAGATTTCTCACCTTTTCCTTTGTAGTCTTTGTACCTTTGGTAGCTTTTGTCATCTCTTATGTCTTTGTGTTTTCTGTTTCTTTCTTCATCCTTATCATTCCTGTCAAGACATCTAGCAAATATATGACCAACTTTATTACATGCAAAACATATAATAGGGAGTTTACCTTTGTACTTTCCTCTTCCCCTTCTCAGTCTTCTAGCCATAAAAGCTTCTAGATCCTCAAGCTCTTCATCAGAAGTGCCACTGCCACTTTCACTTTCACTGATGCATCTTTCTTTTTCCTTCCTTGTCTTGTTCAGAACTAATTGTGACTTAAAAGAAAATTCAACATTACCAATACTATCAACAATGAAGTTATCATAGTTAGAGAGTTCAAAAGTAGTAAGTTTTCCAACCAAACTTTCCAAAGTAAGTACATTTACAGGTTTACATCTAGATTCCTGAATAGCTGAGATTTTAATAGCATATATAGGGCACAAAGTTCTTAGTAATTTTCCAATTATAGTTTCATTATCAATAGTTCCATTTTCTCCTCTAATAGCATTCACAACTTCTTTTATTCTACCACAATATTGTGCAATATTCTCACCTTCTTGCATTTTCATTTCATCAAATTTACTTGTGAGACTCTTGGCTTTAGCTTTTAGTACATTTATGTCACCACCATAAATTTTTGCAAGAGTGTCCCACATCTCCTTAGCACTTGTGAAATCCTTTATGTCCTCAAATTCTGGATAGCTTAGGGAAAATGCAATTTCTAGCATTGCCTGATTATGTTCTTGCTTAGCTCTCATTTCCTTGGTAGTCAAAGGTGTGACAGGTGAGACATAGTCATTCTCAATATAGTACTTTACAAAATCACCAATACTGGCCAGATGCAACTTCATCAAGCTTTGCCATGCAGGGAAGTTTTCCTTATTTAGCTTTGGTACCTCCTTCTTATACATCCTGATCATTTGCTTCAAGAACCTTTAAACTTGTTTTCTATAAGCACCAATAGTAAGCAACATAGCTCCGATACCAATTGTTAATATGATTTAGAACAATAGAGAAGGGAGGTGAATAAGTTGTTCTCAGGTCTAGATGTATAAAAAAAACTTCAAAACTTTTCAATAAATTAGATCTAACAACCATTAGCTACTTGGTCATCATTGATTGTATAATAGAAACATATAACATTGCAGTCCACTACCTAGCTATATCTAACTTTTAAAACATGGAAATGTTCAAACCAAAACATTCACACAAGTATTGACACTAGGATTTATAGTGGAAACCCAATTTGGGTAAAAACCACTTTGTAACATGCTACTATTATTTTCACTCTTCTGAAGTGAGCTCAGTTAAAAGCCAACCCTCTCAAAGGTTACAATACACATTTTCAGGTGTGACCTAGTTAAAGGATTTCAATCACTCTATTAGAAGTGAGACTTGTTATAGGACTTACATACACTCCATGAGAATGCAACCTTTTTTAAAGGATTTAAACATATGACTGTTAGGTCAACCTCTGTTAAAAGGATTTTGACTGTTACAATGGTTAGAAAGTAGCAACAGTATTGATCTGAAAAACATGCAACTCACTTTTCAAATATCAGATCCAATTCTGTACACATATGCTAGTTTATTGACTGTGAACCTTTGCCATCTCCATCACTGATCTGCTCAGAACTTTCCTTCAAGCAATCACCACACTTCTCCTTCAGCCTTTTCTTCTTATATAGTCAATAACATCTACTAATCTTCCAACATCCTCTTTTCACCTATGCACACACATACCTAATGCTTAGGTTCCCTTAATACTTCCTCAATTAGGTTAATTCATCTTTTGCCACTTAATCTCCTTCGTATATCTTAGGGTTAGGTTAGATTCATTGAATCTACCTACTTTATGTTCTTCATCTTTTTTCTAGAAACATCTCAAATCTCATAAAGATTTACAATAAAATGTTTTACAGTGCATTCAATGCTTTCATACAATCAATAAATAAAGTCAACACATTTTACATAATCCAAGAATTCAACAATGTCGGCTGGAAATCTGAATTCTTTTCAAATATAAAAATACTGATGCTTGGTCAATACTATGTTCAACTTCTCGGTCTTCACTTAGGAAGCTTGGTCAATACTAAAAAATGTTTCCTTGGCTAACACTATCTTCCTCGACAATTAACTGATGTTTGGTCAACACTAAATTTTCTCAGCATACACTTACTTGATCGACACTAACATCACTCGGCTTAAACACGATTTCTTCACTTTTGCTTGGTTAAGCCTACAAATTTAGTCTTCATTCTTTACTATGATAAACAATACATTGTCTCATCATTATGCAACATAATCAAGTACTCTTTGAAGTATCAAGATAACTCAACCTTTCCTTAGGTGCTATTGTTACCATCCTTGCTTTCCCTTCTTCACAAAAATATAATAGATATAATACTTTCCTAAGTAGCAATAGTCTTACCAGTTAAGGTTTGACATAAATGACAATACAACAATTGCTTCAATTGAAGTTTCCAACAAATGGGTTGATTCAGAAAAGAGAACCCTTAGAATTGGAGGTTACCAGGAAAGAAATACAAAGTTTGAGAGATGAAATATCAAGCTTAAGAAAAGAAACAGAGAAATATAAATCATCATTTTCAATGGAATCTATATGTGCATTATCTTTTGACAAGAATTTATATATGATGCCTTTTTGAAGGGATGTTGAGATTCCTAAATTTGACAAATATGATAGTAATGGAGATCCACATGATCATGTCAAACATTTTTACACTCTAAGTATGGATTTCATGCATGATAATACCTATCTTATGCAACTCTTTTCTAGGAGTCTAAGTGGCCAAGCCATGGAATGGTTTACAAATCTTACTCCTCCACTTAAGTCTTTTGATGAGCTTGTGCAAAGATTTATATAATAACATTCTTACAATATTCAACATCCAATAACTATGCTTGACTTATGCAATATCAAGAAAAATCAAGGAGAACCCTTTGTCACATTCTTGTAAAGATGGAGAAAGTTGCACTCAAGGTATCCACAAAAACTCCTTGAAAATAAAAAGATTGACATCTTTGTCAATAATCTTATTCTTGAATTGCACTATGATCTTATAAAGCAAGTCTTCTTCACTTTTAATGCCATGACTGAGAGTGCCTTTTTCATAGAGATGTCTTGGTGAAGAAAGGTGAAATCACTTTGAGAAAAGATAAATCCTTGGAACAAAGAAAACCTTGGAACAAAAATAAGCATATGGTTAACAATGGTACTATTGATGAGCCTAAGTCTAAGGGGCCCATCTTAAACTTGGCCAATTCTATATTAACAACTTGACAACAAGAGGCTACAAAATCCAATGACTCTAAAAAGACTATACCTCTATGGACACCTAAGCCTAAGTGTGATTTTACACCTTTGGGAGACTCATATGATGTGATAATAAAGACATTTATTTCCAATAAAATTATAACATTACCAAAATTTTCTAAGCCTTATGAACCTGAGGTGAAACCTAAATGGTGCAATGATAATCATTACTGTGAATGTCATAAGAACAAAGGACATATGACTGATAATTGCATAAGGCTAAAACATGTCATTCATGACCTTATTGAGAATGGGAAGTTGGAGTGGATGGTCTTGTCAAGAATTCTGATCACAAAGCTTTTAAGGAACCACTCCCTAAATATGATAAAGGTGGGGGGCATCAACATCTAAGAAAGACAAAGGAGCTAAGATCAATTACACCTACAAAAACAATGACAATGTCATTAACATGCTTGAACCAATGGATGAAAGTATTAACATGGTGAGAGATAATGGACCCAACTATGATTCAAATCTTGATGAGGTACCCAAGGTTGTCTTGAGAAGTGCTACTTCTTTCATGCAATCCCAACCTTCGAATGAGTCCAGTCATATGATAATGCTTAGGTGTGTTGACCCTCCTTCATCTAGGGAAAGTCTCAATGTTGTTACTAGAAGTCAACCTAAAGTTATTCTTAGAGGTCCAAATTATTCAAAATAAGAAAATCCCAAACAAACAAGATCCTCCTCTAAGAAAATATCCACTTTTGGAAAATCTAGCTATAGTTTAGTGGATAAATTTCAACGAGCTCTCACTCAAATTTCTATATTTAACTTGCTAGAACTATCACCTACGCATAGGGAAATCTTAAAAAAATCTTTATAGACAGCTCTAATTTCCCTAAAAACATTGACGTTGATAAATTCTAGACTTTGGTTAACCATATTTCCACTTCACATTACCTTTCCTTTTCATAGGAAGATGACAAATCCTTAAGTTATCCACATAACCTTTCCTTTCACATTGAGATTCAAATCTATCGAACCCAAGTCAAATGTGTGGTGATAGATAATGGTGTTGGGTTGAATATCTATTCTTTTAATGTAATCAAGTAGTTAGGATTATTAGAATTCACTATTGATTCTAGAAAGAAGATCACTATTAAAGCTTATGATGAGTTAAGAGGTCCTCTAAAGGACTAATTGTGTTACTCATTTGGGTTGGCCCAATAGAAAAAGGGGTGATGTTCTAGGTCCTTGATATTCCTCTTGCCTATAACATACTGCTAGGAAGACCTTGGATTCATGACATGCAAGCGGTCCTCTCTACTTATCACTAGTGCATAAAATTCCCTTTTAATGGGACTGAGATCTCTATCCCAAGAGATAATTCCATGTCTATTAATGCACTTAATGTTTAGTCCTTGGTACCAAACAATAGGGATGCCGATGAAAATAAGACCACTCTTGTTGATTGTGAGAAAAAATTGAAAATGATGAACCTTGGAATGGGAGAGTATCAACTTGACTCTATTGATACACTCCTAGTTTCTCCATGCTCTTATGAGAAACCTTCAAAAAATAAAAAAACTTCATCTTTTTCCATGACATGCTATGGTACTTATGTTCAGTCCTCAGTACCCTTAGAAGATGAGAGAGAAGAACAAGTTGTTAGAGAATGGATCTATGTTAGAAATAGGGAATACTGAGAGGGGGGGGGGGTGTGAATCAGTATTCTACAAACTTTATTTTTTTCCCAATTATGGATATAATATATTATCTTTATACATGCATAACATAAGAAGCTAAACAACATGCATAACAATAAAGAACTCATAACACATTATTTGTTCTCAAGGAAACCTTGGCCAAGGGAAAACCCTGGTGGGGATGGTACCCACAAAGATCCACTAATCAAAAGTATCTTGTTAAGGATGTTGACCCTGTTAGGAGTCTATTACAAGCATATAGTGTATCAGTCCTGATTAAGGGACTATAGGCCTTGTTAGAAGCCTCAACCCTGTTAGGAGTTGTAGTACAAAATGTGATTACCAGATGAGCCCACTACCCAAACACGTAATGTACAATATAAATTGATTACAAAATAGGTTAAGGTACATAACCTTATACTACTTGCATCAATATCTCTTCGCTGCTCTTTTACTATTGCTATATACATATGCTTCATATACTTCACATCATATCACTTGTCCACACTTATTGTGTTCTTGCTACTAATAATACTACAATTACAATTACAATTACATTTACATTTATACCAATAGCTTTATCCAAGAGTTAACATCTAGGATGTCATCCCTTTATATTGTTAAGTCATTATTTTGATAAACAAAATAATCCCTTAACTCTTTACTAGTTCTGTCTTCATATTCTGTCTTTTCGGCTTCACACTGTCTTCGATAAAACCATCATAACTTCTTCTGTACATGCCATAATGACTTGCACTCTAAGATGGGTGATCAAAAGACATCATAGAGTCTATATTCTAGTGCATAAGAACTGAACTTACTCCAGTCAATGTCGCAAACAAAAACTGTGTCCAGGTTCACTGGTAAAACACTGTCTCACACTTAGACAAATTTGCAATGCGCTTTGTCATACTTTCTCTCTGAGTTGTGCGATCTTCATGTGGATCATATGTTTCCATAATGATAACATCTATGTAATCAACTCAGCCAAATTGCCAACAATCTCCCCCATTGTCATTGGTGGCAACATATGAGAAAATTGGCTAAGTGTACAACTCAAAATCTCAAAAATTTCAAAATTGTGGCCATAGTATAAAATACATACTATCCTTATAACTCCTCAAAAATTATTGTCTCTAATATAGTACTCCCCCTAAGAGTAACAACCCTTATCATATACTATCAATTTTCTTCTATATATCTCTCCCCCTTTGACAACAATGACAGAATAAGGTAGGGAGGATTACAAAATTGTATCACAAAAAGTTATACCTCAATTCATTTATTGCAAAGCCGGTAGGCTTGCAACACAATCTACAAAATCTATCTTCATGGATTCTATATCCTTCTCCCATGATTTCTTAATGGAATCTACCACATTAAGTAGTGTGCTCCGTCCATAAGAAGCTATTTCACATGCTTGGAGGTTTTCAAAGTTAAATTTCTGAAAAGATGTCTTAGCTGAAAGACATTCTTCCAAATTCTCTTTAATGATGCTCAACTTCATAGAAGCACGCTCTCTCAAAAGAGTGTATCTTCTCAATTTCCTATCTCTCTCAACTTGCACAACTTTGATTTCATCATAAAGTTTCCTAACTTTCTTCTCAACATCACATACCTTCACATTGGGGCTAGACAGAGGTTTATTTCATTTAGAATTTATGCTTCCTTTAACTTTATCTTCTGATCTTCCTCTGCTATCAAAGTCTCTGATTTTGTACATTGTATGTACAAAGATTTGCTTGTTTCCAAATGCTTCCTCAAATCCTTGATACAAATATCAAGAGTGTTGATATCATTTTTGATATTCTGACTGATGTTCAAAAGCATTCTAGCCTCATAGGCTGCTTGTGCTTTAACTTTTGCAATATCAGCTAGGTTTGTGAATTCATTATCAAAGGTGCTCATTACCTTCTTTTCTTTCTCCATAGGTCTACTTCTAAAATTTGTGTAGTTAAAGTACTTTGTAACTTCTCAGTTAGTTCCTTCAGACACCCTTCAAGAATCTTCACTTTCTTATTCTTACCAATGATTTTATTCAAGGATGTGATCAATTCCAACTGATCATCATCATCTACTTCTTTTCCCAAATGCTCAATCATAGATCCAATCTGAGTCTTCTTTCTAGTCTCAGGAGTAAGATTGATATCTTCTTTGGTGGGAATGGGAACTTGTTACTCTATTATTGGTGGTTCTACAACTATGGTCTCTGTCATCTCTTCTTCTTTTGTAGCTTCCTGTTCTTCAAAGGCTGAATTGTCAACAATGTTCTCCAAATTCTTGAATACATTTTCATTAGTATCCAAGGTGATTTTTGTACCTTCTACATTCATTGTTTCATCTTCAATATTAATAGCTGGAGAAGAGGGAATGTCCTCTTGTACTTTCTCACCTACTTTCTCTACTACAACTGATGATTCTCCAACATATTCTACCATAACCTTGATAATAGCCTATTCTATCTCATAATTTATTTCTTCATACTTGCCTCCCATAATCTAAATTGTTCTCCTTTTAGTTCTTAGATGGGTGCTTGGGGCTTTCATGATCTGATTGAAATGAGTTTCATCTCTTATTTCACAAAGCTTCCTCACAAGATTTTCTCTGATAGCTGTCTCTTCCTCTGATGCTCTCTTCTTAGACTACTTCTCTTCAATTAGAATCTTTGTGGAGTTGAAGTTCTCCTCAAAGGTTCCCAACCTATTACACTGAGTGTCCAACTTACACTTAAGTAGTCTGCTAACATACTCTTCAGTCTCTACCTCAGATATCTCATAGCCAAGAGGGTCTATGAACTTTGTTTTAGGCTCTACTACTTTAATATAGGTAAAGTCAGTATCCACCATAAAACATATATCATCTTTATATTTTTCAACAAGAGACTTAGGGATCCTTGATCTTCTAGACACAATATTCTGAAATGTCTTAATAAAAAGTACTACACTCTCATTAAAACTATCAATAACATGTCTTCTATATACTAAGTTAATCCTTTCCATTGTAGTTTGTCCATCATTCCAATCATTTCCTATGGTGTAAGGAAATCTCCTCAAAAGATGAAAGAACATATATGTGATTAGGGACGAGAACCTAAAATGATTTCAATCACTTCTCTTTGATCTCCTTTACACTTGAATTCACTTTGATGATCAAATAATAATGATCATAACCTTTTATTAATTCAATCTCACTTAGATCTGACATTGCATTCAATTCTTTTGCCGCTTCTTTCCAAAAAGTTGTCTCTGCTAACTTGCAAAACTTAAAACTTCTTGCGATCTCACAAAACATAATATTTTTCTTTGCGCTCTTAACCATAGCATTAGAACATCATAAAATACCTTGCATTAACTACACAAGACTCAGTTCATCATATATCTACTTCTATACTAAATCTGAGTTCCTATTCTACTGCAATTTACATAAATTAAGTACTTTGAGATAGGTCAGGTAAAGATTCATTCTTATCTTTCAATACTTCACCTTCTTGATTAGCGTCAATGTTGAATATATCTCCTTGATCTGTGCTTTTTATAAACTTCACTTCATCCAAATTACTACAACATCCTTTATGACTATTACTTGCATCTTCATTTCTTCTTGCATGATTTCTGGGGTTAGGATTAGGATGAAAAACTCTATTGTTCATTTTGAAAAATCTTGCTGTATGTCCAATCTTGTTGCATATCTGACAAACAATTCTATTGTTTCCATATCTTGGTCCAGGTTGATTGATTTGTGATCTACAGTTTCTAGCAATGTGTCCAACCTTGTTGCATCTATAACATACTACTCCATTTCTTCTATTCATATCTTCAGTAAGTTTCTTATCTGCATTGTTAGTATTCCTAAACATTCTACTACTATCATTATTCTCAAAAAATTAAGTTTTCCTACATTCAATAGCTCTATGTCCAGAACCATGACAATTGTAACAATAACCATTAAGAGGTTTAAATTGTTTACCTATGCAATCTCTCTTCATATGACCAATAGTATTACAAGAAAAACATCTACCTTTGAATTCTCTTTGCATACCTTTGGGTGATTCCTCTTACTTTGGTGATTATTCTTCTTTAGGTGTATCTTTAGATTTGTTGATCTCATCAGGCTTCTTCTCATCTATTCTTTCAGATATCTTCAAATCTAGTTCCTTGCCTTCATCATTTTCTTTAAAAGTGTTGAATCCAAGACCAGTCTTATCATAGAATGGTTTCTGATAAGATATTTTTTCATCAATCTTCTCACTAGTTGAATATAGCCTTTGAAGTTGTTGTTTGGATTGAGTCAGTTCACCTTTTACAATCTTATTGTATTTCTCAAGTTCATCATACTGAAAATTGACTTTCTCAAGTTCAAATGTTACTTTAGAAAGTTTAGATTTTAGTCCTTCATTTTCAATCTTTAGAATTTCATTCTTAGATTTTAGATTTGCTTCATTCTTGCCATTTCCATCTTTCAAACTAAGCTTCAAATTTTCTATCTTTAGTTCATGTTTAAGGATCTCATTTGCCTTTTCTAAATTGTCATCACAATCTTCAATAAAAACTTTGGATTCCTTTTTAGATCTCAAATCTTCCACTTTCTTTTTCAATTTCTCAATGAGGTTCTTTGCATCATCATACTTTCTTTTCAAAGTATCTTTTTCAATAGTAAGCAAGTCAATCTGTTCAAGAGCTTCTTCAAGATTCTTCTATAGTTGATCCATATCCATAGAGATCTTACTCAAGCTGCTAGGCTTTCCTTGAATGATTCTTTTTCGAGTAACTAAGCTCTGATACCAATTGTTATAAATAGGGAATACTGAGAGGGGGCGGGGGGTGAATCAATATTCTACAAACTTTATCTTTTTCCCAATTATGGATATAACAGATTATCTTTATACATGCATAACATAAGAAGCTAAACAACATGCATAACAATAAAGAACTCATAACACATTATTTGTTCTTGAGGAAACCCTGGCCAAGGGAAAACCCTGGTGGGGATGGTACCCACAAAGATCCACTAATCAAAAGTATCTTGTTAAGGATGTTGACCCTGTTAGGAGTCTATTACAAGCATATAGTGTATCACTCCTAATTAAGGGACTATAGGCCTTGTTAGAAGCCTCAACCTTGTTAGGAGTTGTAGTACAAAATGTGATTACCAGATGAGCCCACTACCCAAACAAGTAATGTACAATATACACTGATTACAAAATAGGTTAAGATACATAACCTTATACTACTTGCATCAATATATCTTTGCTACTCTTTTACTATCACTATATACATATGCTTCATATACTTCGCATCATATCACTTGTCCACACTTATTGTGTTCTTGCTACTAATAATACTACAATTACAATTGCAATTAAATTTACATTTATAACAATAGCTTTATCTAAGATTTAACATCTACGATGTCATCCCTTTATATTGTTAAGTCATTATTTTGATAAACAAAATAATCCCTTAACTCTTTACTAGTTCTGTCTTCATATTCTATCTTGTCGGCTTCACACTGTCTTCAGTAAAACTATCATAACTTCTTTCGTACATGCTGTACTGATTTTCACTCTAAGATGGGTGATCAAAAGACATCATAGAGTCTATGTTCAAGTGAGAAAGCACTGAACTTACTCCAGTCAACGTCGCAAACAAAAACTATGTCCAGGTTCACTGGTAAAACATTGTCTCACACTTAGACAAATTTACAATGCGCTCTGTCATACTTTCTCTCTGAGCTATGCAATCTTCATGTGGATCATATGTTTCCATAATGACAACATCTATGTAATCAACTCAGCCAAATTTCCAACAATCTACAGAGGAAAAGAACCTGAAGAGGTCATACTTAATGCTACAATCTCTCCTGAAAAATATGGAAAAGGATATGAATTCTTAACTAAAATGGGTTATCCTGGTCATGGAACTCTAAGTGACAAGAAACATTATCTCATTGAGCCTATGAGCCATACCAATGGGAGAAAATCTAAGGATAAAACTAGACTAGGATTTTCCAATACACAACGAGTTTTTGACCCATCTCCTAAAAATAGTGAAAATGAAGAAGAAACTTTGTCTACTCCTATTTGTGATTAAGATGTAGACACCTTTGTTCCTTATACTTCTATCCTTTGGAATGAAGAAGGAACCTCACTTGAACATGATGATGAAATTTCTACATCCCACCATAGCGAAGAGTCAAGAGTTGAGGATCCCAATAGGGAGCGTATGCACAAAAACATGGTGTGACTACTATAGAGAGATAGAGCTATTGAAATGTAAGAACCTAAATGGGTGACACAAGGCTGGGGTCACAAGGGGCCAAAGGATGGTGCACCCTAATGATCCAAGCCTACACAACACATGTGGAAGCAACAAACAACAACAATGAGAGAGAGAATGCCATATCTTTCATATATTTTCAACAATTAGAACCATACATGCCAAGCTGTAAGGCCTTCCTAGTTATGGCCTGATATTACAATGAATCTCAAAAGTCCTCAAACATGTGAGGATCTATTACAAATCTCCAAAATAATGTCTACTATCTTCTATCTCCACTGCCTCCCAAACTACAACCAAACAACTACATTTATACAAGAGGATACTGAACTAAGTTAGCCTTCAGATCCATAATTAATGAAAGTAACAATTAGATCTAGGACCACATGCTTCCAAATGATGGATAGAAACATTAAATCTATGATCCAATATAAATGCACAAGTCAGCCTCAATAGAAAATAAAACTAAACCCATCAGTAAGCAAGGATGACTAAGCAACAAACAAGCAATGCCGAGCGCCAGTGAAACAACCAACCACCCAGGAAATGACCGACCACACTTGGTAACCAAAGGAAACTGACCAACTACCAACCAACTCAGTTAAAGTAGAAACCAAGCAGCACAGACAAAATCCAAAATATTTTTGGTGACACAGGATTGCCAAGGACCCGAGATGCTCCTGCATTAGACAACTGGGGTTATTTTGAAATGATTCTTTGAATCATTTGGTAGGTATGATCCGAGTTGCATCCAATTCAAACTGTGAAATCCATGAACTATCTTCCATCAGTCTATTCTTCCACTTTATCAGATATTCCATATACTGTTTTCCTCTTGTGCTCTTGCCAACTCTTTGATTCAGAATCTATTCAACTTCTTTGTTCTACTTCTTAGGATTACTATCGGTACTGTCATTTCTTCATCAGGTTCATAATACTCATACAAATCAGCAATGTTGAAAATTGGTGATATGTCCATGTCATCAGGTAACTCAATCTCATATGCATTTCCATTGTCAAATTTCCTCAAAATTTTGCAAGGTCCAAACTTCTTCATCTTCATCTTTCCATATGTTCCAATAGGAAACCAACCTTTCTTCAAATGAACCATCACTTCATCACCAACATCAAAAGTCTTATGTCTTCTTAATCTATCATCTCTTTCTTTTTATTTCTTATTACTATCTTCTAGCTTCAGCTTCACATCTTCATGCAATGTCTTCATGTACTTAGCAAATTTCACTCCTTCATCACTTCTCTTATTTCCATCACTAATATCTCTCAAATTAGATATTCCTCTCGGTTGTATGCCATTCACAATCTCAAATGGTGTTTTTCCAGTACCCCTATTCATTGAGTTATTGTATGCAAACTCTACTTGTGCCAACACAATTCCAATTGCTTGGTGTGTCTCCAACTAAACATCTCAAAAGATTTCCCAAACTTCTGTTCATAAATTCAGTTTGTCCATCAGTTTGTGGGTGAAATGTAGAACTATATTTCAACTCAGTTCCAAATTTTTTCCAAAGGGTCTTCCAAAAGTATCCAACAAATTTACTATCTCAGTCAGAGATAATACTCCTCGGTAATCCATGTAATCTGACAATTTCCTTAAAGAAAAGATCTGCTACATGTACTGGATCTGATGTCTTTCTACAAGGTATAAAATGTGCCATCTTAGAAAATCTATCCACAACAACAAATATAGAATCATTATCTCTTACTGTCTTCGGTAATCCAAGAACAAAGTCCATACTGATGTCAATCCAAGGTTTCTCAGGTACAAAAATTGGTACATACAAACCAGTATTCTGACTTACTCCTTTTGCAACTTGACAAATTCCACAACTTTTCACAAATTTCTAAACATCTTTATACAACTGTGGCCAATAGTACTTCTCCTTAAGAAAATTCCATGTTTTATCAATACCAAAATGTCTAGCCAAACCACTACTATGTTTCTCTTTTATCAGATTAGTTTTCATTACTCCTCTCAGTATACACAACTGAATACCTTTGAATAACATACCTTCCTAAATAAAATATTCATCCCATTTAGTATCATGTTGATCTTGACTAGGTGCTCTGCACTTTCTCAATGGCTCAAAAAAATTAGGGTCATTTTCATACAAACCTTTCATCTCATCAAAACCAAGAACTTTAATTTTCATCTCGATCATCAAAGATCTCCTTCTACTCAATGCATCAGCAACCCAGTTAGTGACTCCACTCTTATGTTTTATCACAAATATATAACTCTACAAATACTCAACCCATTTCATATGTCGCTGATTCAACTTATTCTGACTACCCAAATATTGTAAAGCCTTATGATCAGTATACAACACAAATTCACTTGCTATCAAATAATGTCTCCATTTCTTCAGTGCTTGAACAATAGCATAGAATTCTTGATCATACATAGAATATTTCCTTCTAGCATCATTCAACTTTTCACTAAAGAAAGCAACAGGTTTACCTTCTTGACTCAACATAGCTCCAATTACACTTCCAATTGCATCACATTCTACTTGAAATACTTTACTGGAACTAGGTAATGTCAAAATAGGTAATTCAACAACCTTCTACTTTAGATTCTCAAAACTTTTATCAGCTCCATGTGTCCATTTGAATTCTCTTTTGTCTCCTCTCATAGTCTCAGTCATAACATTACAAATTTAAATAAAATTCCTTATGAACTTTCGGTAAAAACTTTCCAAATCATGAAATGATCTTACCTCACTAGCATTCATAGGTGTACACTAATTTAATATAACTTCAACCTTTTCAGGATCCATCTTCAAACAATCATTTGGAATCACAAATCCCAAATACACAATCTCTTCTTTCATGAATGAACACTTTTTCAGATTTATCAACAACTTTTCATCTTTCAATCTCTGCAAAACTTGTCTAACATGTAACAAATGTTCTTATCTTGTCTTACTAAATATCAGAATGTCATCAAGGTACACAATCACAAATTTACCCAAGAATTTCTTTAGAACTTCATTCATTAGCCTCATAAAAGTACTCGGTGTATTAGTTAAACCAAAAGGCATAACTAACCACTCATACAAACCTTCTTTTGTCTTGAAAGAAGTCTTCCATTCATCACCTTCTTTGATTTTGATATGATGATACCCACTTTTCAAATTAATCTGTGTGAAATACTTTGCTCCAGTCAAACTGTCCATTATATCATCCATTCTCGGTATAGGAAACCTATACTTCACTGTTATCTTGTTGATTGCTCTGGAATCAGTACACATTCTCCATTCTCCATTCTTCTTTGGTGCTAATACAAAAGGTACTACACAAGGACTCAAAATTTCTTTGATCAAACCTTTCTCCAGCAACTCTTGAATTTGTTAGTTCAATTCCTGATTCTTGGTAGGTGTTAGCCGACGGGGTGCCTTATTCGGTAAACTAGCTCCAGGGATTAGATCCATACAATGATCAATGCTTGTTTTCAGTGGAAAACCATTAGGTACATTATCAGAAATGATTTCACTATACTCGGTGAGAAACTTATCAATCTCCTCAGGAACATTATCTTCTATTTTCTTACTTGGTTTGTTAGGAATCACAACAAAATATACATCACTCTTCTTCAAATCTTTAACAAACTTCCATCCTTCCATCAAGAAAACTTTCACAGATGTGAAAACTTTACTAACAAGCTCTTCCATCAATGGTAATAGGATTTGTTTCTTTCCATCAGCCACAATAGTATACTTATGCAATCTTCCATCAGATATAGCATGTCTATCATATTGCCAAGGTCTACACAATAAAATATGACAACAATCCATAGGCATGATATCACACAACACCTTATCATAGTATTTTCTAATTTTCAAATTCACATAACACTGTTCACTTACCAGGATTCTATGCTCATCTTTGATCCATGAAATCTAATAGGGCTTCGAATGTTCCAGCCTTTCCAATTGCAATTTTGTGACCATGTCTTCAGATGCCATCTATTCTTGAACAAAATTTTCCTTACCGGATCTTCCTTCTTGCTTTCATTCCATAGTGCTCTCCTTACCATCAAGTTATTTTCCTTCTCAAGTTCATTCAGTGGCTCATCTTGCACCAAAGCATTTCTACTGCTACCAACCTTCTTACTTACTTGTGTACATTCAAATGACCTATGTCCTTCTTCTCCACAATTGTAGCAAGTTCCTTAGAAACTTCCTCTGCTATAACCACCTTAGTAGCTACTGTCTCTACCTCTGGGTGAACTTTCACCTTTCCATTCTATCTTTCCTTTGTCCAGATTTGTCTTTTCAGGTTCAAATCTACCACTTTCACCATTAGATCTACCTCTTCCTCTAGGGAATCTACCACCTCTTCCTCTCTGTCTCTATTCATGTCTTTTGTTCAGTTTCTCCTCAGCTTTAAAAGTAAATTGATAAGCTTATTCAATGTTCTCCAACTTGACCATACTAATTTCCTCTTGGATGGAAACTCTCAAACCATTCAGGTATCTACCGATCCTTTCCACATCATCTTCATCATATCCAGATCTAATATCCAATCTATAGAATTTCTCAATATACTCTTTTACCAAGCTATCTTTCTGCCCTAAACTTTGCATCTGCTAAACTAGGTTAATTTGATAATCATAGGGTAAGAACTTTCCTTTCAACTTATTGACCGTTTTATTCCATACCTTGATTTTGTCTTTGCCTTTCCTTTTCCTATCTAATTGAAAATGTTCCCACCATGAGGATGCATGAGTTTTCAACTTAGTGCTTTTAATCTTCACCTTCTTATCTTTAGGGATATTTTCATATTCAAAAAACTTTTCCATCTCGGTGATCCAGTCCACCAATTCATTAGAATCCAGTTTTCCACCATATTCAAGAGGATTGAAATGTGGTGTTGACTTCAAAATTGTTAGGACCTTCAAAAATATTTCTTCACCTTGATCCATAATAGGTGCAGGTTCTGCATTCACCTATTCTTCTTCAAATTCATCATCGCTAACATCTTCAAGATGTCTACCTCTTCTTTGGACTGTTTCAACTACTTCCAACCTACCAGCAATCTGCCTTAGCATATTTTCCAATCCTGGATCTGCATCTCACCTCCCACGAACCATCTTGACAACCCTCTATAATTGTAGGTCATATCACAATCTACTATCCCATAAAAATCAACTAGGGCTTCAAGAGGAACCTACAAACCTAGATCCGCAGACCTAGATCAAGATCTCACCTTACTCTGATACCACCTGATGCCCTAGTGATCCAAGCCTGCACAACACATGTGGAAGCAACAAACAACACTGAGAGAGAGAATGCCAGATCTTTCATATATTTTCAACAATTAGAACCATACATATCGGGCTGTAAGGCCTTCCCAGTTATGGCCTGATATTACAATGAATCTCAAAAGTCCTCAAACATGCGAGGATCTATTAAAAATCTCCAAACTAATGTCTACTATCTTCTATCTCCATTGCCTCCCAAACTACAACCAAACAACTACATTTATACAAGAGGATATCGAACTAAGTCAGCCTTTAGATCCATAATCAATAGAAGTAACAGTCAGATCTAGGACCAAACACTTCCTAATGATGGATACAAACATTAAATCCACAATCCAATATAAATGCACAAGTCAGCCTCAACATAAAACTAAACTAAACACATCGGTAAGAAAGGATGATTGAGCAGCCGACAAGAAATGCTGAGTGCCAGTGAAACAACTGACTACCCAAGAAATGACCGACCACAATTGGTAACCAAAGGAAACCAAACAACTACCGACCAACTCAGTTAAAGTAGAAACTGAGTAGCACAGACAAACTCCAAAATGTTTTTGGTGACACAGGATTTCCAAGGACCCGACATGCTCCTGCATCAATGGAATTCCATCTTGGTTAATTCAAGAGAACTAGGGATATATGTGATCCATACCTGATGCAAGGGAGGATGGTAATGGGGCCAAAGGCACATCCAACTACCAACCTGCTTGTAGAAAAAGCACCTGGAAGAAACAACACAAGACATGAAGAGATAGAGAATGCATAAAACTCATATTATTCATGATAAAATTCATACATGCAAAGCTGTAAGGCCTTCCCAATTATAGACAATACAATATAATTTAATTACAAACAATTATCATACATGCGAGGATCCAACAATACCAATTCTATCCCTTTTTCTAAAATCCCCCTTTTCAATCCTAGAACACCTCTACTTATTTATACAAGAGGCCATCAAATAGGTTGTCTCTAAAGATCCTTAAGATCCAACATTGGAGAAAGAAAAAACCTAGATTAAGGTCCACACATTTCCCAATGAGTGATCCCAATATTAATATCATGACCAAAACTAACTGCACATGTCATCCAACATCAAATAATTAAATTTCACCAGTTAGTGAACTTAGGAATCAAGAAACACCGAACCAACTTGGTAAAGAATGTTGCCAAACCAAGTCGGTAAAGGAACCAAAAAACAATAACCGATCTTGCTAGTGACCGATGGGAACAGTTCACCAAAATATCAAAAGAAGTTACCGAGAAAACCAAATCAAATACCAAGTAGCCAAATGAACTCTAACATATTTTTGGTTGATATAGGATTTCCAAAAACCCAAGTGTTAGGAATAGTCCCAGGAGATAACTGAGAGGGGGGGGGGGTGAATTAGTTATCTACAAGTTTCAATTCTTTATCCAATTAAGTATACTTAAACATAAAGCATAAACACAATGAAAGAACACTTGAACACAACAACCATATTTTGGTTATGGGGAAACCCAAATAGGTAAAAACCCCAATGGGAATTGACACCCACTAATAATCTACACTAGTGTATTATGATCCTTGTTAGAAGATCCTTAACCCTGTTAGGAGTTGTCTTTACAATATATTTAGTATAGTGACATGGTTAAGGGTCAGACCCTGTTAGGAGTCTTTTACAATTAACCCTATTAGAGGTGAGGACGCACTGTCTGAGAGCACACTTCTCAAAGGGTTTAAGGCTACAACCTTCTGAATAATAGATACACACTATATCTAGATCTTGGTGAACTATGTTTTGACCTACTATCTGGATCAGTTCCAATGTATAGCATAAACTCTTTACTTGGTCACATAGACCTTCTTTTGATGGATCAATACTTTGCACACTCTACTCTGCTCTTCACATTCAACTTTGAACCATGCCTTAGCAATCACAAATGAATGCCTATAAATATCTTTCCTCTAAATGAAATAATCAAGTTGGCCTATTAGAACCACCTTGAAATCATATTAGAGAAACAATAAAAATCTTCTACAATATCTCAATTGACTCTATTAAGAACACATCATGAACTGGGACCTGTCTAAATCAATAAATGTAGGCGCACGCTACACAATGTCAGATCTACCAAATTAGATGATAATTTCTCCTCAAGATGAATTACATCATGTGATCTTAACAAAACATTACTAACTCTTCTCTGATCGCTGATCCAAGGGCACATACTGAAATGACAGGCGCAACTCCTGTACTAATAAATTCTTTATCGGCTCTTCTGGATAAACATAGGAAACTATAACTGGTGAATAGAGACTTCATAACTTCACTTCTAATGATCATCAAAATCTGCATCCATGAATGTAACATCACTAACATGTCCTCATCATATATCCAAACGTGCAAGGCTTCATGATAATTGTACGGACAATCACTCATAGAACACTACCTGTAATTCTATCAGGAACATTGCTGACACAAGCTGCTACATAACTGTCTATACTGATAATTAACCTCTACATCCATGATATCATGTTGATAACATGTCTATGCTTCATATACTCAAGGCTTACTACATAAGTCCTCCATGCATCCTACTTACCATATGTTGTCATCAATGACAAACATACAGTCAACACTAGCTTGTTGGCAAATTTCCAACAATATCCCCCTTTGGCATTGATGGAAACATATGGAATGAAAAACTACCACCAATCCAATGAGAAATTCTTTTATAACATTCTTCATTTCCTCATCAAAAATCCCCCAAGGATGGATCCTCCATCTGCTGCAATATTCTTCAATATTCTCCATTTCCTCAGCTGAACTGCTTCCATGATTGAATATTACTCCCCCTTAGTATATTACTCCTTTGCCTCTATTTTTCATGACTCTATATATTACTCCCCCTTTGACATCAATGGAAAAGAGTGTCATTCATTTTAAGCACCGATACTACTCCTGAGGTAGAGTAGTCAACCTTCCATCAGTCCCCGAGGATTGATGCTCTTCCTTCTTTCTTCTAAGAAAAATCAGGGAATGGAATTACTCCCAACTTCTCCCTGAGATATTCAAAAGTATCCTTTGGCAAGGGATTTGTGAATATATCTACTAACTAATCTTTAGTACTCACATAATCCAACTTAACTTCTTTCTCTGCCACTTTCTCTCTTAGGAAGTGATACTTGATCTCAATGTGTTTTGTCTTTGCATGCATCATAGGGTTTTTTGACATATTGATAGTGCTAGTGTTATCACAATGAATAACAATAGGGTAATCAATCTGAATTCCAAAATCCTTTATCATTTTCTTGATCCAAACAATTGTAGAATAATTCAGGGCTATTGCAACATACTCCACTTCTGCTGTTAACTAAGAGATACAATTTTTCTTCTTGCTTGTCCAAGTGACAAGTCTGTCACCAAGAAACACTTCTCCTCCTAATGTACTCTTTCTATCATCAACGCATCCTCCTCAATCTGCATTAGTATATACATGAAGCTCGACATTTTTTGAATTGGGACACCATAGACCATAATCTATAGTGCCTTGCAGGTATCTGAATATTCTTTTTACTGCCATGAGGTGACTCTTTTTAGGCTCTACTGCAAATCTTCCAACAATGCCAACTACATTGGAAATGTCAGGTGTAGTTTGAGTAAGATAAATGAGTTTTCCAATCATAGACTTGTACAATGTTATATCTACTACTGGTGAATCACATCCAGTTATCATAGGTGTACCTACTGGCTTGCAATCATCCATCTTGAATTTCTTAAATATTTCTTTCACATATTTGGACTGATTAATGAATATACCTTTCTCTATTTTCTGCACATTTAATCCCAAAGAATATTTGATAGGTCCAATCATGCTCATTTCAAATTCACTCTGCATCTCCTTAGAAAATCTGGTACTAAGTTTGTCATTACCTCCAAAGATAATGTCATCAACAAATTTAGCTATAAGTAGTAGACCTTAGATGTCTCTCTTATGAATAGATTACAATCTACAACTCCTCTCTTGAATCCAATTCTAGTTAGATATCCATCAAGTCTCTCATACCATGCTCTAGGGGCTTGCTTAAGTCCATAGAGAGCTTTCTTCAATCTACATACCATATCAAGTCTATCTGATAAGGTGAATCCTTTTGGTTGCTCAATGTATACTTCTTTTAACTCTCCATTCAAGAATGCTGATTTAACATCCATCTGATAGAATTTAAAGTTTTTTATTATTGCATAAGCTAAAAACAACTTAATAGCTTCTAATCTTCTCATAGGTGCAAATGTTTCTGAATAATCAATGCCTTCTCTTTGCGCATATCCTTTACATACTAACCTTGCTTTATTCCTTACTACTGTACCATCTTCATTCATCTTATTTATGAATATCCATTTTGTTCCAATCACATTTTTATCACTAGGTCTTGGGACCAGTTCCCAAGTATCATTCTTAATAATCTGATCAAGTTCTTCTTTCATAGCATCATGCCAATCATAATCATTACATGCATCTTTAACATGTAAAGGTTCAATCTGAGATAGTAAACATACTGCCTTATTGCTTGCTAAATTCTTTGCTTTGATGTTGTTGTGACTTTGCTACTCTAATCTCCAATGATGTCATCCTTAGAATGATATCTAGAAGTAAAATTTGGAACTTTAGGTGATACTGTCTCATCTTCCTTTGTAGTTTCTTCTTCACTTGTCTCAGGGTCATTGAATAACACATCAATACTATCAAACATCTCTTCAAAAACTCTCACTAGTGGAAGGTCTGGGTTCTTCTTCAATCATAGGTGAATAACCATGATATCTTTCTTGATTCATAAAATTTTCATCAATCTTAACATGAGCACTTTCAATGATCTTCTTTAATCTCAGATTAAAACATCTATAAGATTTTCTTTTAGTAGAGTAACCAAGGAAAATACCTTCATCACTTCTTGCATCAAACTTTCCTATTGCTTCATCTCTTTTGATGTAGCATTTGCTTCCAAAGATTATAAAGTATTTTACTATGGGAAAATTACCAAACCATAGCTCATAAGATGTCTAGTCCGCGCCAGGCCTCAATTGAATTCTATTGATGGTATATACTGCTATATTGACTGCATCTCTCCAATAGGTGTGTGCAACTTTTCCTTCAATCATGATGGTGTGCACTGTATCAAGGATGATCCTATTCCTTCTCTCTACAATTCCATTCCATTGAGGGATTCTAGGTGCACTTAACTCTCTCTTTATGCCATGTTCTTCACAGTACTCATAGAATCTGTTAGAGGTGAATTCTCCTCCTCTATCTAATCTTAGACATTTTATCTTTAGTCTAGATTCATTCTCAACCTTAGCTTTGAATATTTTGAACTTCTCAAATGCTTCTGACTTATCTTTCAAGAACACAACCCACATCATTCTATTATAGTCATCAACAAACAAAATGAAATACCTTTCACCATAGTATGACCTTTTTTGAGTTGGTCCACATAGGTCTGTATGAATCAGATCCAACTTATTCTTTGCTGAATTGTGCTTACTTCTGAATGAATTCCTTACATGTTTTCCCATCACGCATTCCCTGCAAATAGAATCAACTAGTTTTGTTATGCTAGGTAGGTCTCTAACTACCTTCACATTACTTATCTTTACTATGTTATCAAAATTGATATGACATAGTCTTTTATGCCATAGACAACTATCATCAACTTTAGCAACAAAACAACTTGCTTCTAAATTAAGTTGAAAAACATTACCTTTAGTCTTTGAACCTGATGCAATCAAAACACCATCCTTGTTGTTAATGATGCACTTGTTGTCTTTGAATTCCAACTGATAACCTTTTTCAAGTAACTATCCAACACTAAGAAGATTATGTTTCAAACCATCTACATAGAGAACATCATCGGTAGTGTTCTTTTCATCTGATGTGATAGCTCCTCTTCCAATGATAGGTTTAGGAGTGTTATCTCCAAATCTAACCATGCCACCATTATAGTTGTCCATATGAACAAATATGTCTTTATCACCTATCATGTGATGTGAACAACCACTATCTATAATCCAGTCTGTCCTTATATCGGCTTGTGAAATCAATGCTAGCTCTTGTTCCTCTTTCTCATCTTCATGATCTATCTCATTATTCATTTTCTCTATAATAGCAATGAATCTGATTTCTTCTTAGCTGAATCATCATTTGATACTCCATCTCCAACATAGTAACATTCCTTTGAGTATTTAGGCTTGTAATCATTTTTGAACTTTTTAGCTCTTATAGGACACTTAGATGCAAAGTGACCAATCTTATTGCATGAAAATAATTTGAATGCAAATTGACCTTCATATTTTCCTTTTCCTTTATTTTCTATTTTAGAAATCATAGCAATGAAATCACCTAGTGCTTTCTCTTCATCATCATCATCAAAATTACCAGAAGTGTTTGTAGATTTCTTATGATGGACTGATGCTTTGAAGGCTGTCTCACTTTTAGGTTCTGTCTTCAATCTTGAAATCTCAAAAGATGAGATTTTTCTGATCAAGGTCTCTCTTTTGAAATGTGATGTAAGCTACATGGTCTCATCAAGGATGTTGATCTTTTTTTCATACTCTACAATGAGAGTAGTCATCAACTTATCCATAATGTTTTCCTCTAAGATCTCTCCACCATTGTTTTTGATTCCAGCAACTGCTTCATTAATCCTTTGGTTGCAAGTTCTGATGTTTTCTTTAGGAAGAATCTTTAATGTATTGTACCTTTTCTTCCATGTTTTTCCGTGTGCATCATTTTCTTATTTATCTCCTTCAAACAAGTCTTCTAGGTGCTTCTATATCTTGTAGGCTGTGTCTACTTTCTTTATCTCTGAGAACTCACTATTAGATAGGGCACTGATAAGGGCTTCTTTGGCTATTGCATTCTAATGGAATAAATCCTTCTACTTACCAGTAGCATCTTCCTTTGCAAGATTTTCTAGAGAGGGGATCTAAACTTCTTTGATAGCTACTTCAAAAACTTCAAAAGCAATACACTGCAAATGTGTGATCATCTTGTTCTTTTAATCAAGATAATTTTCTCAATCAAACTTAGGACTGTCTTTTCTAAAGAATGCCATCTGATCAGCCTCAAGATGCTAAACTTTCTCTCCAAGACACTTGGCTCTGATACCAATTGTTAGGAATAGTCCTAAGAGATAACTAAGAGGGGTGGGGGGGTGAATCAATTATCTACAAGTTTCAATTCTTTATCCAATTAAGTATACTTAAACATAAAGCATAAATACAATGAAAGAAAACTTGAACACAACAACAATATTTTGGTTATGGAGAAATCCAAATAGGTAAAAACCCCGATGGGAATTGACACCCACTAATAATCTGCACTAGTGTATTATGATCCTTGTTAGAAGATCCTTAATCATGTTAGGAGTTATCTTTACAATATATTTAGTACAGTGACTTGGTCAAGGGTCAGACCCTGTTAGGAGACTTTTTCAATTAACCCTGTTAGAGGTGAGGATGCACTATCTGAGAGCACACTGCTCAAAGGGTTGAAGGCTACAACCTTCTGAATAAAAGATACACACCATATATGGATCTTGGTGAACTACACTTTGACCTGTTCTCTAGATCAGTTCCAATGTATAGCATAAACTCTTTACTTGGTCACATAGACCTTCTTCTAATGGCTCAATGCTTTTCACACTCTGCTCTACTCTTCACATAACTTTGAACCATGCCTTAGCAATCACAAATGACGTCCTATAAGTATCTTTCCTCTAAATTAAATAATCAAGTCGGCCTGTTAGAACCACCTTGAATGTTGGACTACAACTGATTTGGAATCTGATTGAAGAATTTGTGATTAAAGAACACTGAGGAGTTGCTGATTAGATATGTAATATGATTAAATCAATATTATGTTGTCATTGATGTCAACTAGTTTGACAACACTTATCTTGTAAGTTACTATACTAAGACATCTGAAGAAAGGTGAAAGAGATGAAGAACAGAGAAATCTACATGAGGAAAAGATGTACATGATAGATGAGGATAAGGAACACATTGAGTAACTTGTTGATGAGTCTATGACTTGATGATATTGAATTTATTATGTTGCATTTATCTATGATGAAGTATAAAGCTAAAAGACACAAAGCAGTGTTGTTGGTAAATGAAGCATTTATAGTATAAATCGATGGAGTATAGTGTATACCAATCGTAGTATTAACCGAGCAGTGTTCACTGATGCATTTCTTTGTTAGCCCAGTAGAACAGAATGAACTAAATGATTAGTTTAGCTGATAAGATTGATGAGCTGTAAAGTACCTCGATTTCAGTGATAACAGATAATGTTTGTTATAAAGATCGACAACTAACAAAATTAAAGGAAGATCTAATGGAGCAGATTGAAATGTGTTACTGACACATCAGCCGAGAAAGTTTGAAGTGGAAAAATATATGATTATGGTTAAGTGGAAAAAGCTGATGGTGGAGAAGAAAATGATTTACCTGTCTATATAAGAGAATAGAATTTCATTATGGAATCATGCCGGAAGAAGAGAAACTATAGGAACATTGTGTGAACAAGGTTTTCATGCATTTTGATCATACTAGTTAAGTAAGAACCGAGCTGCAGAATAATTACCAAGCTACAAAGAGCAATTACCGATGCACAGTAAGTTGATACAGTATTGAATCTAAAGTGTAATATTGGTTAGAAGGATTTGTTAGGACTGAATATTGATCTGTAATCTGCAATTGAAGTTGTATTAAGTCAGGTCATTTACTATTACATATTTAACCATTGTATACAGTCAAAATTTCTTAACCGAGTGGACTCTGAAAGTCTTATGATGTATCATTCATAGAATGAACATTGTTATCTTGTCAACCCCATAGTGAATGTTGGTTGGATGATAACTTCTAGTCTAAAATCCTCTAACAAGGTCACACCTAATAGTGTGTTTGTAACCTTTAACAGGGTTGGGTCTTAACTGACCTCACTTCAGAAGAGTGAACAATTTTGGGTTGCCGGTCCCATGTGGTTTTTCCCTTTACAGGGTTTCCACGTTAAATCTCTTGTGTTATGTGTTGATTGTGATATTTGTTTGCTATCATAATTTGTATGTTAAATGTTAGATTTGATTGGTAACTGTTATAGTATTTGACTAGTAATTAGTAAAAGCATAGATAGTGTAAGTAATTAGTGTTTACCAAGGAGCAGAAATTGAAGAAATTGTTTTGAATTATACATTTTGATTTGGGACACTGGATAACTGATTCACCCCCCTCTCAATTATTCTAACAATTGGTATCAGAGTGCTGGTTTCTTGGAACAGAGTTTTAAGGACTTAAGCACAAAGGTCTCAAGATGTATAAGAGGGAAGTACCAAAGCTAAACAAAGAGAACTTCACAGTATGGCAAAGCCGAATGAAGCTACACATATCTGGAATTGGGAATTCTGCACTAGATTTGATGGAGAATGGCTACATACAACCACCCACTGGTCCCTTAACTCTTGATCAACTGAAGGACATGCATGAACACAATATCACTATGATGAAACTTGTTGCTGCCTGTACCGATGCCAAATTTGAAGACATCAAGGGTTGTGATACTGCTAAGAAGATGTGGGACAAGTTAAACCTGATATACAATGGAGATCTGAATGTCAAAAGAGCTCAAGCTGAAAGCCTAAGAGGAAGATTTGATGATATGAGAATGAAAGAAGGTGAGAACATTCTACAATACTCAAATAGAATAAAAGAGGTGGTACATGCTATTAGAGCATCTGATGGAGTGATTGATGATGAAATAGTGATAAGCAAGATTCTCAGAACTTTGCTACCAGTTTATGTAATCAGGATCTCTACAATTCATGAAACAAGAGCTACATCCAACCTTACTCTTAACACTCTGATTGGTAAACTTACAACTTTTGAATTAAACAACTTTGATTACAGTGTTGTTCCTTATGTTGAATCCTCTTTCATGTATTCTTTGAAGATCAGAAAGTCTAGTAGGAATAATAAGAATTATGATAGTGATAGCAATATTGATGATGAACTTGATGAGCTTGAAGCTCTTATGGCCAGAAGATTTCCCAAAGGAAAAGGAAGGAATAGAGGTAAGCTACCTTTGGCATGCTTTAATTTTAAAGAAGTCAGTCACATCGCTACTAGATGTCATCAGAAGAAAGATGATGAAAGATCCAAAGACCAATCTGAAGGAAGCTATGGGAGAAGAGTCAACAGAGGCTACCAACACAACAATAGAGACAACCAAGATGATAAAGGAAAAAAGGTATGTTACATAGCTGAATATATTGAAACTGAATCTGATTCTAATGATGACATAGAAGCTATATTTGTTGCTATGAAAGATGACTCAGAGGAAGAAGAGAAACATGAAGAGACAACACTGATCTCTAAAGTAAGTAGAAATGATACATGGATCATAGACAGTGGCTGTACACATCATACGACCAATGATGTAGAGAAGGTTGATCATCTTGTTGAATATAATGGAGGATCTGTGAGAATGGGAAATGATGCACCTTGTATGGTAAGAGGTAAAGGTTCATTGATGATCAATGACATAATAAAATGTGAAAATGCATACTGGGTAGATGGATTGAACTATAATCTATTAAGTGTGGCTCAGCTGAACAATTCAGGCCACCGATTGGCTTTTGAGAGCAAAAAGGTGAAGATCTATGATGATGGAGGAAGACTTGTCAAAACTGGTACACAATCCAGAGGTAATCTATTCTATCTTGATATGGATCAGTCTTCTTGTTTGTTAATAAAGGATGAAGATGGTTGGTTGTGGCAGAAAAGGTTATGCCATGTGAACTTTGACAACATGATCAAGATCAGTAAAAAGAAAAGAGTTAGAGGATTTCCCAACTTGAAAAAACCTGATCATGCCATGTGCCATGAATGTTAGAAAGGTAAGATGACTAAGTCTAGTTTTAAAAGTAAAGACTACTCAACAAAGAAGATACTTGAGTTGGTTCATACCAACCTATGTGGTCCTATGAGAACTCAAAGTTATTTTGGTGATAGATATTTTATTCTTTTTGTTGATGACTATACCATACTGATGAATGCTATGTTCTTGAAAGAGAAATATGAAGCCTTTAAAATGTTTAAGTGGTATAAAGCTAAGGTAGAGAAAGAGACTAGAAAAGAAATAAAATGTCTAAGATCTAATAGAGGAGGTGAATTTATCTCTGATGAATTTACTAATTTCTGTAATGAGCATGGAATTAAAAGACAGGTCTTTGCACCAAGGACACCTCAACAAAATGGCATTGCTAAAAGAAGGAACAGGTCTATAATTGACTGTGCTAGAACATTGATGATACAGAAGAATGTTGCTCAAACATATTGGAGGGAAGCTATCAGTACAGTTGTGTATGTTCTTAACTGAGTACAACTGAAGAATGACACCAATTGAACACCTTATGAGTTATGGTTTGGACACAAACCTACTATAAGTTATTTTAGGATTTTTGGAAGTAAATGCTTTATTTTGAAAGATGAAAGAAATGGAAAATTTGATTCTAAAGGAGATGAAGGGATATTTTTGGGATATTCCTCTACAAGTAAAGCATATAAATGTTTGAATAAAGTCAGAAATAAGATAGTTGAAAGTACTAATGTTCATGTTGATGAGTTTGATGACAAGAACATAGAGGAAAGAACAAAGGAACTAGAAGACTACAATAGATTCACTTACATTGAACATCCAGAGTATCTACCGATGCTGCAAGCTGTGACAACCAGTCAGCAGGGAAACAATACATGACAACAGGCAACACAAACCAATGAACAAGATGGAGCTACCGAGCAAGGAAATGACCCTAAACAGGATGAGCAAGAAAGGAGAAATCAAGTTCTGGCTAGTTTTGTCAGAAGACATCATCCTGAGACACAAATCATTGGAGACAGACATGCTAGAATGCAAACTAGAAGCAAAACAAGACAAGGTATATGTCTAGTTTGTGAATTTGAACCTAAAAATATGAAAGTTGCATTAGAGAATGAAGAATGGGTTAATGCAATGAAGGAGGAAATAGAGAAAATAGAGAAGAACAAAACCTGGTCCTTAGTACCCTGACCTAAAGATAAGAATTTTATCGATACTAAGTGGATATTCAAGAATAAATTGAATGAAAATGGTGAAGTCACAAGAAATAAAGCTAGATTGGTATGCAAGGGATATGCATACGAAGAAGGCATTGACTATGGTGAAACATTTGCACCTATTTCTAGATTGGAAGGAGTTAGAATGCTACTTGCATATGCTGCACACAAGAAATTCAAAGTCTATCAAATGGATGTGAAGTCAACATTTTTGAATGGTATACTTGAAGAAGAGGTCTACATCGAACAACCTGAAGGATTTGTTGATCTTGGAAATAGAGAAATGGTATGTAGATTACATAAAGCTTTGTATGGCTTGAAGCAAGAACCTAGAACATGGTATGAAAGACTGCACACTTACTTGTTTAGTATTGGATTTGTTAGAACAAGTGAAAACAAAAATCTGTATATGAAAGGTGATACTGATGATACTATTATCATTGCTAAAATATTTGTTGATGACATTATTTTTGGAGGCTCAGAGCTTGTCTGCAAGACATTTACTAATGAAATGCAAAAGGAATTTGAAATGTCTATGTTCAGAGAGATTAAGTTCTTTCTTGGACTACAAGTGATTCAACAGAGTGATGGAATATTCATCACACAATCTAAATACATAAAGGAAGTACTGAAGACATTTGGCATGGAAGATGCTAAACCTATGGGAACACCAATGGCTACTAGATGTAGATTGACAAAGGAGGATGAAACTACAGAGGTAAACTAGACACTTTACCGATCCATGATTGGTAAGCTAATGTACATAGTTCACAGTAGACCGGATATAGCACATGTTGTGGGTATTATTGCAAGATTTTATGCTAATCCTAGAGAATCACACATGATAGCTACAAAAAGGATCTTAAGATACTTGAAGAAAATAGAGAATTATGGATTATGGTATCCTAAGGAAGGGAAGTTTGAACTGAAAGTTTACACCAATGCTGATTGGGCTAGAAATGTGGATGATAGAAAAAGCACCACTGGAGGAGCATTTTTCTTTGGTGAAAAACTTGTAAACTAGACAAGTAAAAAGTAGGCTTGTATTTCTCAGTCTATAGCTGAAGTAGAGTATGTTGTTGCTACTACTAACTATTCAAACATTGCATATATCAAACAAGTGTTGGAAGGGATGAATGAGGTAATCACTGACCAGATGATTATATATTGTGACAACACTAGTGCTATTAATATTTCAAAGAATCATGTGATGCACTCTAAGACAAAGCATATATCTATTAAGCATCATTAATTAAGAGAAAAAGTGCAAGAGAAGCAAGTGAAGTTAGAATTTGTCACATCTAAAGAACAACTTGCAAATATTTTTACAAAGCCTCCACCAAAGGACACATTTGAATACTTGAGGACTAGACTTGGGGTCCATCCCCTGTCTATCGGTCACTAAGGTGATCTGGTTGTTGCATCAACCTACTTTTATTAGATGATCATTCATGTTGATGCATCAAAGTTCACACTTTGAATCATGTTCAAGGTTGTGATTAAGTTTGGAGAACTTGAACCGATTAGAATATTAGTATACAGAGATACAGAGGATGACATAATTGTTTGTTTATTTGTTTCTTTGACATTGCTGTCAAAGGGAGAGATCAATAATATGAAAAGAGACAAGTACCGATGAGAATTATCTAAGGGAGAGACAATCTGAATGAGACAGAGTATTGAAGATCAGTTACAGAGAACAGAAGCAGGAACAGGAGAATTGAAACGAGAACAACTATAGAATGGTAAAACTGTGTTATCTAATGTTGTTTAGTAACATAGTGATTAAACATATTAAGTCTATTCAACTTACAACATTTTGTTCACAAAGGTTTAGAATATATGTTTGGTATGTGTATGGTACATTTCATATTACTTGAGTTGCCATCAATGCCAAAGGGAGAGATTGTTGGACTACAACTAATTTGGAATCTGATTGAAGAATTCATGATTCAAGATCACTGAGGAGTTGCTAATTAGATATGTAATATGATTAAATTAGTATTATGTTGTCATTGATGTCAACTAGTTTGACATCACTTATCTTGTAAGTTACTATACTGAGACATCTGAAGAAAGGTGAAAGAGATGAAGAACAGAGAAATCTACATGAGGAAAAGATGTAAATGAAAAATGAGGATAAGGAACACATTGAGTAACTTGTTGATGAGTCTATGACTTGATGATATTGACTTTATTATGTTGCATTCATCTATGATGAAATATAAAGCTAAAAGACACAAAGAAGTGTTGTTGGTAAATGAAGCATTTCTAGTATACACCGATGGAGTATAGTGTATACTGATCACAGTATTAATCAAGTAGTGTTCACTAATGCATTTCTTTTTTAACCAAGTGGAATAGAATGAACTAAATGATTTGTTTAGCTGATAAGGTTGATGAGTTGTAAAGTACCTTGATTTCAGTGATAACAAATAATGTTTGTTATAAAGATCGACAGCTAACAAAATTAAAGGAAGATCTAATGGAGCAGATTGAAACATGTTACTAACACATCAGCCGAGAAATTTTGAAGTGGAAAAATCTATGAATGTGGTTAAGCGGCAAAATCTGATGGTGGAGAAGAAAATGATTTACCCGTCTATATAAGAGAATAGAATTTCATTATGGAATCATGCCGAAAGAAGAGAAACTGCAGGAATATTGAGTGAACAAGGTTTTCATGCATTCTGATCATACTGGTTAAGTAAAAACCAAGCTACAGAACAATTACTGAGCTACAAAGAGCAATTACCAATGGATAGTAAGTTGATACAGTATTGAATCTGAAGTGTAATATTGGTCAGAAGGATTTGTTAGGACTAAATATTGACCTATAATCTGCAATTAAAGTTGTATTAAGTTAGGTCATTTACTATTACATATTTAACCATTGGATACAGTCAAAATCTCTTAACCGAGTGGACTCTGAAAGTCTTATGATGTATCATTCATAGAATGAACATTGTTATCCTGTCAACCCCATAGTGAATGCTGGTTGGATGATAACTTCTAGTCTAAAATCCTCTAACAAGGTCACACCTCATAGTGTGTTTGTAACCTTTAATAGGGTTGGGTCTTAACCGACCTCACTTCAGAAGAGTGGACAATTTTGGGTTTCCGGTCCTAGGTGGTTTTTCCCTTTACAGGGTTTCCATGTTAAATCTCTTGTGTTATGTGTTGATTGTGATATTTGTTTGTTATCATACTTTGTATGCTACATGTTAGATTTGATCGATAACTATTATAGTATTTGACTGGTAATCGATAAAAGCACATACAATGTAAGTAATTAGTGTTTACTGAGGAGAAGAAATTGAAGAAATTGTTTTGAATTATACATTTTGATTTGGGACACTGGATAACCAATTCACCCCCCTCGCAGTTATTCTAACACTTGAATTCATATTAGAGAAACAATAACAATCTTCTACAATATCTCAGTTGACTCTATTAAGCATGGATCATGAACTGGGACCTGTCTAAATCAATAAATGTAGGCACACACTACAAGCTGTTGTCTCTACCAAATTAGCTAATACTTTTTCCTTAAGATGAATTACATCATGCACTCTTAACCAAACATTACTAACTCTTCTATGATCACTAATCCAAGAGTGCATATCGAAATGATAGGCACAACTCCTGTACTAATATATTCTCTATCGGCTCTTCTGGATAAACATAGGAAACTGTAACTGGTGAATAGTGACTTCATAACTTCACTTATACTAATCATCAAACTCTATTTCCATGAATGTAACATCACTAACATGTTCTCATCACATATCTAAATGTGCAAGGCTTCATGATAACTATACAGACAATCACTCACATAACACTACCTATAACTCTATTAAGAACACTACTGACACAAGCTGCTACATAATTGTCTGTACTAATGATTAACCTCTCCATCCATGATATCATGTTGATAACATATCCATACTTCATATACTCAAGGCTTACTACATGAGTCCTCCACACATCCTACTTACCATATGTTGTCATCAATGACAAACATACAGTCAACACTGGCTTGTTGGCAAATCTCCAACACCAAGATGCTTCTGCACCAGACACTCGGGGTTGTTTTGAAATGATTCTATGAATCATGCAATAGGTAAAATTTGAGCTCTATCCCACTCTGATTTTTAAATCCATGAAATGTCTTCAATTGGTTTGTTCTTCCACTTTACTAGATATTCCATGTACTATTTTCCTCTTGTGCTTCTACAAAATCTCTGATCCTAAACTTTCTCAACTTCTTCTATCTTCTTCTTGGGATAATCACTTGTACTTTCATTTCTTCATCTGATTGATGATACCCATACAAATCTAAAATATTGAATATAGGGTAACTCAACTTCATAAGCATTTCTACTGTCAAATTTCTTCAATATTTTATAGGGACAAAATTTCTTCATCTTCAATTTTCCATAGGTTCCAACAAGAAATCCATCTTTCTTCAAATGAACCATTAATTCATCTCCAATTGCAAAATTCTTATGTCTTCTTGATCTATCTGCTCTATCCTTGTATTTATGATTACTAAGTTCCAACTTATGTTTCACTTCCTTATGCAATGTCTTCATGAACTTAGAAAATTATTCTCCTTCAACACTTCTCTTCTCTTCTCTATCAATGTTCTTCAAATATGATATGCCTCTCGGTTGTGTGTCATTCACAATCTCAAATGGTGATTTCCCAATACTTCTATTTATTGAATTATTGTATGCAAAATGTGCTTCTGCCAACATAGAATTCCAATTACTCAGTTTGTCTCCAACTAAGCATCTCAACAAGTTACCCAAACTCCTATTTACAACCTCTGTCTATCCATCAGTCTATGGATGAAATGCATAACTATAGTTCAACTTGATACCCAAATTTCTCCATTAAGTCTTCCAAAAATAACCAACAAACTTGTTGTCTCGGTCAAAGATGATACTCCTCGGTAATCCATGCAATCTAACAATCTCCTTAAAGAAAAGATCTTCTATATGCATTGCATCTGATGTTTTCCTATAAGGTATGAAATATTCCATTTTAGAAAATGTATCCAAAACAATAAATATATAATCATTACCTCTTGTTGTCTTTGATAAGCCACGAACAAAATCCATACTGATATTACTCCAAGGTTTCTCAGGAGCAGAAATAAGTATATACAATCTAGTATTTTGACTTACTCTACAACTTCTCACAAATTTCTGAACATCCTTATACAATTATGGCCAAAAGTATCTCTCTTTAAGAAAATTCAATGTTTATCAATGCCAAAATGTCCAGCCAAACCACTACTATGTTTCTCCTTTATCAAATTACTTCTCATTGATCCTCTCAGTATACACAACTGAATATATTTAAACAACATACATTCTTGAATGAAATAGTCTTCCCATTTAGTACTCGGTTGATCTTGAATAGGTTCTCTACACTTTCTCCATGACTCAAAAAAATTAGGGTGAGTTTCATAAAAATCCTTCATGTCATCAAAACCAAGAACTTCAATTCTCATTTCAGTTATCAAAGATCTTCTTCTACTTAATGCATCAACAAATTGGTTAGTGACTCCACTCTTATGTTTTTCTCACAAAGTATAACTCTACAAATACTCAACCCATTTCATATGTCTCTGATTCAACTTATTCTAACTACCCAAATACTGTAAAACCTTATGATCAGTATACAACACAAATTCACTCACTATCAAATAATGTCTCGATTTCTTTAAGGTTTGAACAATAACATAAAAATCTTGATCATACATAGAATATTTTCGTTTAGCATCATTCAATTTCTCACTAAAGAAAGTAACAGGTTTACCTTCTTGACTCAAAATAGATCCTATTGCACTACCACTTGCATCACATTCAACTTGAAATACCTTATTGAAATTAGGTAAAGCTAACATAGGCAATTCAACAACCTTCTACTTCAAAGTTTAAAATTTTTTATTAGCTCCATGTGTCCACTTGAATTCTCTTTTATCTCCTCTTATAGTCTTAGTCACAGCATTACAATTTGCATTGAAAATTTTAATGAAATTTTAGTAAAAACTTGCTAAACCATGAAATGATCTTACCTCACTAGCAATTTCAGGTGTAGGCCAATTCAAAATAGCTTCAATCTTCTCAAGATCCATCTTCAAACCATCAGGTGAAATAAAAAATCCCAAATACACAATCTCCTATTTCATGAAGGAACACTTTTTCAAATTAATTAGCAACTTTTCTTCTTGCAGTCTCTGCAATACCTATTTAATATGCAACAAATGTTCTTCTTTGGTCTTACTAAATATCATAATTTCATCCAGATATACAATAACAAATTTACCTGATAATTTCTTCAAAACTTCATTCATCAACCTCATAAAAGTACTCGATGCATTAGTTAAACTGAAGGGCATAACCAACCACTCATAAAAATGTTCTCTTGTCTTGAAAGAAGTCTTCCATTGATCATCTTCTCTGATTTTGATCTGATGATATCCACTCTTCAAATCAATTTTGGTAAAATACTTTTCTCCAGTCAGACTATCCATTATGTCATCCAATCTTGGTATAGGAAACTGATATTTCACTGTTATCTTGTTGATTTCTCTAGAATCAGTACACATTAGCCACTCTCCATTCTTCTTAGGTGCTAATACAATTGGTACTACACATGGGCTCAAAATTTCTTGAATCAAACCTTTCTGCAACAACACTTAGATTTGTCGGTTAAGTTCCTCATTCTCGGCAGGTGTCAACCAATGTGGTGCTTTATTAGGAAAACTAGCTCTAGGAATAATATCTATACAATGATCAATGCTTCTCTTTGGTGGTAAACCATTAGGTACATTATTAGAAATGATATTTTTGTGCTCGGTGAGTAATTTATCTGTAATCACCTAAAATTGGACAAGATAAATCAAGTGAACAATCAAGGCAAAAATCAGAGCAATTGAATCAAATCAAGCATTTATCACATCAAAATTCAAATCAAGCCATAATTCAATTCAATTAAAAATCAAAAGTCATAAATTCAATTTAAATCAAATAAAGCATTATAAATCAATCAATTGTGTAATTAATCTAATTACTTACATAGTTCGTTTAAATCAAATCAACCCATTCAAGGAGTACACATGGCTAAAGATAATAATTAAGTTCAAAGAATTAAATCCTATTTTCCCTCAACCACCAATTGGAAGGAAAATTCATCAACCAATAGGATTTAAGGATTGAGCTCACATGGATTAAGCCTAAATCAAATCTCAATCACTCACTTGGAGAATGCATCTTGTCCACTCATTTTGTCATTTGGTTCCAAGCTTTGAGGAAAAAATATTTAAATGGTCTCCAAAGGTGGAACCATGGACTTAACCCTTACCTAATCATGATAAAATCAACTACACCCCCTACCCTTGCTAAAATCTATAAAAGAAAGGTATAATTCAATCAATAATCATCCACAAATTTGAGAATAACATCAAACCTCTTACAATTTATAGCTAGAAAGGGAAATCTAGGACTAATTAAGGCTAATTTCATTTGGAATTGAAATTTTTAGTTGCTTTATCATTCATTCTCATTTTAGGACTGTCACTAATAGAAGCTTACTAAGAGCTTTGCATTAGCATCCCTAAATAGAGGTCCATAGAGTGCTTAATTGTCATTTATTTGTTGAAATAGCTTACTCTTTGTGGTAATTTAGTTATTATTCTCATTTATTTGCAATACTAACCCTATGAAGGTGCTTTCCTTAGCACACAAAATGGCACCCACCGTGGGGCATTAGGCCTCATAAATTTCTAAATTCAAAGAAGTTGAATTTTTCTAGCAAATCTTGTTTTTACTCTCTATTTTATAGGTTTTTCAATGCATTTGAGAGATTCTCCAACGTGTACACTAGATTCTCCAACACTTTTAAAGCCTGAAACAATGCTTCTACAACAAAGTTCTACACCTTTATGTGGAATTTTAGCGCATTTGATTCCTTCTATTTTCTGTCTTCTTTCTTTCAGCACATACACCCTGACTCTCTAGCATGTGCAATTTATTCTCCAACGCATTCAATACTTTCTATTAATGCCTTTTCTCAGTTTATTAGCATATTTAATTTATGTTCTAGCACATTTGATAATTTTCTGCAGCGCATTTGATTTGTTTAAATAGTGCTTTCAATCATTTTAATAGCACATTCAATAGATTCTACTGCACATTCAATTAAAGTGAAAATTTACAGAATCTAACTTGCGGAAAATGATTTCTCTATGTTTGCAGGATGACTGGTCATAAAAAAACAAAAAACCCAGAGACCAGATTTAACAATAAAGGGAAGGCTTTGACTAAAAAGATCAAAGAGGAGAACAGTGCACACATCAAGTTGATTTTGGAGGATTCTCAACATGAAAATGAGGTATATGAACAATACTTAAAAGTTTTAGAAGCTTATAAATCAAAGTTCATCTCATTAAATTGGATTTACTTGCCTTAATCGGGTTTTGTGAAATTTTATAAATAAGGCTTAAATTCAAGTTTATTCTTGATTTTTATTCATTTTGGTTGGTTGTGTTGACTAATTTGTTGGAGGAGAATTGAATGGAAAGGAACAATCACCACTAGGTGAGCATAAATAAGGAAAAATTCATCAAAAATGCCCCTAGCCTTAGCTAGCTTCAAAACAAGGTAACCCTAAAATTTGCTCAATTTTTGCTTAAATTGTGGCCTTGTCAATTTCAAAATTTAGTAATTAAAGCAGCCTATTATTGTTTAAGGGATTTGATACTAGGCCTATGCTCTTCACTTTCTAAGTGAATCAAAATGCCAAAAATATCAAGTTCCTTGATAAGAAGAAAGGCTAAGTAAATCAAGCACTAGATTTGAACAACCACTTGTTAGTGGAAAAGAGTAGAAATACTCAATTCCCATTAGTTAGAGGGTTTGGTAATTGAACCTTGTTAAAAGTGTTTGGGAATTGAGAAATAGATAGGGATATTCTCTTCACCTTTTGGTGAATCAAACTTCCAAAACCTATCTCTTCATTCCACTTTATTGCTTTCAATATGAACATGCTAGATCTATAGTGGGCTCGCCTCCTAAGATTTACCTTAATAAGGCCGATGAGAGGGACAACCCAAAGTGGGATAAATTTTCTTTTGCCACAAAAATCCAACCCAGTCTAAAATAAAATACATTCATCCTTAATGGGGTGTGTGACAAAAGGATATTAAGCTTTTGAACTTCCTCGAGTAGTCCTTTGGGATTGCGCAAAACTCTGACATATTGGTGGTGGGAAGCCTCCTAATTTTGGAGGATGAAACCTTAATGTCCATTTTGAATGGAATCTTGATTAAATACCTTGTTAAAATAGCAAAGCCTACCTTGTAGAACCATGTTTACGAACCAACTTATGAACTAGGTAGATTGCTTGAAGTATCTTTTTGTGCAAAAACTTGTGATAACTTCCTTATAAATTCAAACACTTTTTGTGTAGAGGGTTAAAAAGAACAAGTGTATTTGTGATTGATTTTTTTGAAAAATACATACAAAAAGTAAGAGATATCCATTTGAAAACTCATTTTATATTTTTAAATGTCTTCATAAAAGCAAACAATTACCAAATTGGGGAAAAATAATTTGAAATAAAACCTTGTTGAATGCCGGTTTCTACATTCTCACATAAACTCAAAATATCTTTACAAGAAGACGACACTTGCATTGCAAGAAAATTCCCCGAATTTGAATCTCAAAGTTCTTTCATAAATCACAACCAAGGGGATAGTCTCCCAAATCTTTTTGAGAAAGAAATTGATCCAATGGATAGGAACTCCACATTTCATGATCATTTCCATGGAGGAAACAATGACAATATGAATATTTATTTTAGTTATATTTCCTTTTTATTTTTTCCTTCTTTATTATCCTTTTATCTCTTGATTTGTCCCCCTCTTAGATATCCCTTTATGTTTTCTTCTTATGGTTGGTTTAATCCTTATTTTTTTTGCACTCCTCCCCAATTTACTTGGCTTGATAGGTCTTTTTTGTATTTAGCCTTTTTATGTATTTTTTATATTTTTATATTTTTTGTACCTCTCTTTTCCCTCTCCTCTTCCCTTCTCCCTCCTCCTTTTATGGTCTTCTAGATCTACAATCACCCATCTTTTGTTCTTCTTTCTCTCTGGCATCCTGATGATGGATCATGCAGTATGATCTGAAATGTTGATGGTTAAAAAATCTACACAATCTAATCCAGAAATTGATATAGTAATATTAATAACACCAACCAAGGACCTAAAGAAACACTTAAAGAAAAAGATAATAAGGTGGCTCAAGAAACAAAATTTATTGAAGTCATGGATAAATTGATAGATAGAGATAGGGATATTTTTTCCCTAAACCTAGCCCAAGCAGGGGTAAAACTCCCGCATGATTACGATGTAGATCAACTTAAGAAAAAAAGAATATGATAATCTGATGAGTGCAATGAGTAAACAATTGAAAATGTTCCAAACATAGATTGATCTAATGAAAAAGGTAGTTGAACCTAAGCCATTTTCTATTGAGGCCTTGTGCCCATTTTCTTTTGACAAGAGCTTGGTTATGGTACCTTTTCCAATGAATGTAGTCTTTCCTAAGTACAACAAATACATGGGTAAATTAGACCCACAAGACCACCTTAGAGAGTTTTACGCTCTAAGCATAGAATTTATGCATGATACAACTTACCTAATGAGACTTTTCCAAGAAGTTTAGGAGGTCAAGCCATGGAATGGTTCTCCAAGCTTCCGCAAGGGATAAAAACTTTTGAGGAATTAGCCTCCAAATTTGTAACCCATTATTCTTACAACATCAAACACGAGATCACCATGCTCAACCTATGTGACACTAAACAAAGAGATGGTGAATCTTTCCTAGGGTTCCTTCAAAGGTGGAGAACATTTTTTGCAAGATATCCATGAAGTATCCCCAAAAAGGAGAAAATGGAAATATTTATGAATAACTTAAATATGGAAATGAACTATAGGCTCCAACTTCAATGTCCCTCTACTTTTGAAAAACTTATTGAGAATGGGATTAACATTGAATATGTGTTGGTTAAAAGGGGAGAAATCGAAGTTGTTCAAAGATAATAAACCCTATTCCAACACTAATAAAAACCATAATGTATCTAATTATAACAATAATAAAGGAGACAACAATCACAATGATAAACCTAGAATATGGTTGAAGAACACTAATAAAAATGTTGTGAATGATGGGGTTGTGGAAGCCCACAACTTAAAGGCTACCCCCTTTAATTTATGAAGTGGGGAAAATTTGACAAATAATGCGAATCAAACAAACAAAGGCCCTTTCAATAATACCAATTCCAACAATAACAACAACAATGCCAACAAAAGTCCCTTTAATAATTCCAATGTCAACAAGCCTAAGCCTTTCTTTTCCACATATCAAAAGAGAAAATTCACCTTTTTAGGTGAACCGGTGAAAAATGCATTAAGGAATTTGGTGGCTAACAAAATCATTACCTTACCTAAATTGAGGCCATATGAACCCCAAGTTAAGCCAAATTGGTGGAATGATTCTCACCATTATGAATACCATTGCAATAAGGGCCATAAAACCAATGAGTACATGAAATTGAAACATCTTGTGCAAGACCTAATTGATGATGGAACAATAAAGGTGGAAGGGCCTCAAAACAATGAGGATCATACAACTTTCAAAAACCCTTTCCTAAACCATGATAAATAGGAATCATCGAATGCAAATCAAAATAACAAAAGAGGCAATGAGAAGGTCAATTTTTATCATACTTATGATAACACCATTAATGCTTTAAGTGGCGATGAAAAAACCATAAATGTTATCATGGTAAAATAAAAGACAAGGGAAGAAACATCTAATGTTGTAACTAGGGGGAAGCATAAAAAATTACTCTACCTAGAAATGCCCCAAGGATTGTCCTACCAAATCAAACTTCATCTTCATCTTCAAAACAATATAATTTGGTAGACCAATTGAAAAGAACCCCTTCTCAGATCTCTATTCTAGAGTTAATCAAGCTCTCACCAACTCATAAGGAGATTCTAGAGAAAGCCTTGGTAGAAACTAATGTACCTCTAAATTTAGATGCACATAACTTTCAAAACATGGTAGAACATCTTGTCGCACCCAATTGTTTATCCTTTTCAGAACAAGATGATATGTCTCTAAACCACCCACAAAATATACCCTTGCATATAGAGGTCCTAATCCACAAGCATAGAGTGAAAAGAGTCCTCATTGATGGAGGAGCCGACTTGAACATTTGTAATCTAAACTTGGTAAAAGCCTTAGGATTTTCTAAGGAGGCTATTAATCCAAAGAAAAAGATAACCATAAAAGCCTATGATGGTGAAGAAAGAGCTTCCAAAGGGGTCATAGTATATCCTATTAGAGTTGGTACAATGCAAAAAGAGACCATTTTCCAAGTCCTTGACCTAAAGTTGACTTACAATATTTTATTAGGGAGGCCATGGATCCATGAAATATAGGCCATACCCTCAACCTACCATCAATGTCTCAAATTCCCCCATCTAGGACAAAAAGTCATGGTAAGTGGGGACTCAAACCCTTTCAATATTGTAATAACATGAAGCCGATTAATGACTCCTTAGTCCCACATAATGCAGAAGGGTCCATTCCCCAAAGAATAGAGCAAGGAAAAAGTTCAAGAGATCTTCCATCTTTGAAGGGAAAAGAAAAAGAAGAAAAATAAATTATTTTTGAAAATATCTAAAGTCCTACTAACCTAACTACATCGACAAAAGGAAAAGAGAAGGTTAGGGAGGAGAGTGCTCTTGAGAAACAAAAAGAAGACCAAGCTAGATCCATTAAAATCTACATGAAAGAGGCTCATTACCAAAAAATGGATCATATGATGAAAAACTTTGAAAAGAAATGTCAAATCAAACAAAAGGGTGTAGGTGAATACTCCTTATCCACAATGGATCTACCCTTATCTCCAAAATCATATGGATGGGCATCCAATATACCTTGTAAATACAATGATCACTTTGTGATGGAAAATACATCTTCATCCATGGATGAAGAAGATAATGAAATCCTAAATTGGCTATATAAGGATGAGGAATCAAGTGCACATGAAAAGCACATCCAAAATATAATTCCCACACATCAATATGGGAAAGGGTTTTAGATAATGCATAAAATGGGATACAAGGGACAAGGGCCTTTAGGAACAAGAAATGAAGGACTTATTGAATAAATTTAAATGACATAGAGAGATAGTAAGGAGAAAATCGGGTTAGGGTACCTAGAACAAGGTTACACTCAAAAGAATTATTCCTTGGTTTATGACCAAATATTACAATTAGGTTCCCAAAGTGATGAAGACTTGAACAATTGGGAATGGGACTCATTGTCAAGTGAGTCATGTCAAGATAAGGAAGCTCATGTCATGCACACCTACACTCCTAGAAAGGTAAAAGAACAAGACTTAGAATCAAATCAGAATCAAGATTGAAGTTCTAGTCAAGTGGTCTTAGATAATGTACCACTTCAAGAGGTTGAGAGAAATCAATGGGTAAGAGAACCTTACGTACCATCATGTAGACCTACTATGGAAGAATCTAACCCTAGGTTTAATCCACAAGATTTTTTCCCAATAGAAACCTTAGAGGATTCTAGTGAGGAAGATTTTTACCCTAGTTCTTTAGAACATCTTGAAGAAGCACATATTATAGATTTAAGCGATACAATGTTTGAACCTTCAAATGAAGTCATGTCCCTAAACCCCATTGAAATAAACCAAAGCATTGATCCTTTATCCATTATCTATCTATTAGATCATAAACATGTATAATGTATCAATATGTATGCTTTGATCTATACATATGTAGCTTCTACTTGATAATTTCAACATGTATAATGGTTTGACATCCCATTTTAAGACATGTTTAATTGTTCCTAATGTGATGCAAAGTGTCTACGTAGTGTGTCCCGAGGGGTCCTAATGCATAATAAGTGTCCTAAGGGGTCATAGTGTGTTCTAGACTCAACATGTAGAATGCTTTTGATATTGCCTTTAGACATATATAATGGTTATTATTTACATATGAAAATGAGATGATATGAAACCTTTTATGGTATCTTGAATGAATTTTAGTTTATATGAAATGATGTGCAATGTAATGAATGCATGGTACAAATGATACTAAATGATACTCAAATAAAATGCATGTAAAATTGAATTAAGTGAAGTGATCGTAATAAGAAACACATGACCTTAATAAGATGTGTATGATAGTGAACTAGATGCTTAATGAAACTAAAGGCTACTAATACAAAAGATGTAGTTAAATAATTATTAAGGGTCAATTTGTTTAATCTAATTTTGAGGTTGTAATTGTATGAATTTATGTCTTATTTTTCATTGTATTAGTTCTTCTTCTAAGGGTACATGACACATGACATGTGTGATGTGTAGATACATGGTTTATTAGATAGTCTTGATGTTTATTAGGTGTTAATGGCGGATTCAAGCAATTATATCAAGCAATGTTCCATAATTGAATAATACTTATTTTTCTTAACATTTTATATCAAATAAATATTTACATTCAAAAAATTAAATTTACATTTAGCCTAAATTTTTTTTCAATAAATAAATATTAAAAAAATCTTCTAGATAAAATATTAAAGAAAAGGGCTTGCCTCAGTTTCACCTAACTACCCCTTTAGCCCATATGTCACTCCAAGAACTTTGCATAGTTTACATGAGGGGCTAATTAGGTGGCTAAAACTTATATATTGCCGAATAGTACTCCACTGATTAGGAATCGACTGAGTCCTATGTAGCCAAAAATTGGTAGCCACGTGGTTTCAGTCGAGTCCTACATGATCGAGTACTACTTTTTTGAGTAATACTTGTCTAGAGCATTTCAATTAGCCTAAATTAAGAAGCAGCTCCATGCTTTCACCTTGAAACTAGAATTTTCAACACTAGTTGACAAAGTGAACCAAAGCAATAAAAGTACACATTTAGTAGAAAATACAATTTCTAATATAACTTCTAATTAGCTAGGGTATAATAGATGAATAAGAAAACATAGGAGTATATAATCTACTACAATCCATCATAGTTAATAAGATATTCTAAGTTTTTATGCAAACATTTAGTATTAAAAGTCTCATAAAAAATGCTTATCATACACGTTGCACTATTGTCCACAACACATGAATGCATCATGGACAAAGAGCTTACAAAGTTAAGCAAGAGTCCTTATAACCTATATATTTTTCTTCTATTATCTAAGTACATTAATTTTTTAGTTAACACTATCTACACTGTCATAACTAATTTTTCAGACACTAAAACTATTTAAAATAATTGGTGACCTTTTTGTTGACTTTTGACTTGGTTTCTTATAGACGAACTAAGTCAATTTATTAAGCTTTTCCAGACATGCTTTTATTGGATTAATAAATTAATATATGTATGAATTTTCTTTTTATAAGATGATAAATGAAAGTGATTAATGATTATCATGTTAAGATTGTGTTATATGTGTTAGGAATAACAATCCACCAATACAACTGAGAGGGGGGGTGAATCAGTTGTATGACAGATTATTAAAATTTAAACTTTGAATAGAAGTACCAAATCAAATGAGCACAATGAATTCCAAAAAAATAACACAATATTTTTTGTCAAGGAAACCACGTTAAAGATAAAACCCCGGTGGGAATTAACACCCACTAATGATGTACTGAGAGTATAATATCCTTGTTAGAAGATCTAGCCATGTTAGGAGTTGATTAAAATATTATAGTGTTGGCAAGTTGACTATACTAGTGTATATGACTTAATATAGTGTTGTCATTATGGAAAATAATTCATATGATGTTTTGGAATCAACACTCATGATAAGAAGATCAGAAATTGGATAAGTGTTGAAGGTTGGATAGTGTACAGAGTACCTGAAGGTCAGAGCGTTAGCACACATGCATAAGATAGAATTATGGTATGTGCCCTAGAAATTAAGTTGGTAAGACCATATTCATGCTAAGTTTAAGAGCGCATGATCATAAGATTTAGTATGAGGAAGATATAGAGAGTTTAAGTTGCACAGCCAGTGAATGCTGAAGAAGAACAGAGCAAGTAGCCGACTATTGGTATTTTGGATAGTGGTTATATTATTATATTGTAAAGGCTATGCACCTATTGTAATTAGGTTGTATATATATAATTATTTTTATTTGTAAACACGCTTGACCCAATTCAATTGGAAGCATTGTAAGTAATCGGTTATAGGCCGACCTAGTTAATTATTTTGGTATGCGCATATAAATATGAGATGTGCCATTTGTAATAGGTATGAGAGTGGAAATAAAATTGAGATAAGTAGAGCATAAGTGTGTGAATATTTTTCAAGATGTATTAGAGCTTTGCAAGAGATCAAAGCATCAACACATCAAAGGAATTGATCTGACAAGCAGTGTCACAACACTAGTTCATGAAACATATATAGTGTGTATCTGAGATTTGAAGGTTGTAGCCTTCATCACTTGAGAAGTGAGCTCTAGGATCGTGTGTCCCCACCCCTAACAGGGTTATTGTAAAAGAATCCTAATAGGGTCTGACCCTTGACAAGGTCACTGTACTAAATACATTGTAAAGAAAATCCTAATAGGGTTAAGGATCTTCTAACAAGGATCATAAAACACTAGTACATATTATTAGTGGGTGTCAATTCCCACTGGGGTTTTTACCTATTTGGGTTTCCCTATAACCACATTGGTGTTATTGTTGAGTTCATGTTTCTTATTTATGTTGATGTTCATTTTAGTACTCAAGCATTCAAGTTAAGTGTAAGAAGTAAAGAAAAAAGATTAAATTAAGTGAACACAAATTCACCCCCCCCTCTCAGTGTTCCCATTCCTAACAATTGGTATTAGAGCTCTATTCCTTAGCAAAGAAGTTTAACCACTTGAGGAGATCATGGACAAGACATAAATAAAATATCTGAAAAAAAATCTTGAAGATGCTCTTGAAGACCTACACAGATCTGAAAAAGAAATTGAAGAACTAAAAGAAAAAGTCAATGATGCTCAAGAAGTCATCAAAAGGCTAAGAAAAGATTTGAAAGAATGCTCTACTAGTGAATTAGGGATAATGATCAAGAATTTGAATGAAGAAAATTCATCCCTAAAAGAACAGATTGAAGAATTGGATGACAAGCTAACCAAAAATCAAGATGTCTATGAAGAATAGATCAAGGAGAACCTTCAACTGAATGAAGAATTAAGATAAGCAAACATGGAAATCTTGGAGGTAAGAAACAACAAGGAAAGCTTGGAATCTGAATTAAAAGAGGCTAAGAATCACATTGATAAATTACACATAAGCAAGGATCTAATTGAATCTCAATTGTATGCTCATAAGCTTAAAGGAGATACCAGAGGCATTGGATTCAATGAAGCACATAATCAATTTGACAACATGCGAGCAAGAATGAAAGCACCAAAAGACACCATAGATGCTAAGGAGACTAGAAGTTAGACTAAAGATCATGTTGAACCATCCAAGAATGAGCACAAGCTAGTAGATCAAAATTTGTATGCATGTAACAAGCATGGACATATAGCAAGGAACTGTACAGAGGTAAGACCTTTAAATGGTTACTATTATTCATGCAATACATTTCATCATAGAGCTATGAATTGTAAGACAAGTCAAAAGAACAAGATTCAACATAACCAGAGAAATCAGAATCAGCCAAATGTAAGAAGTTCTCAAAATGTTACATGTCAGATATGTAACTATAATGGTCACTTAGCTAGACAGTGTAAAATGGTAACCCATGTCAATGCGCTGAGGAATATAAGGCCTCTAGTTATTTGTCACTCATGTAACAAGGCTGGACACATCTCAAAGTTCTTTACATCAAGAATGCAAAGTCAGGAAAGCCCTAAAAAGCCAGAAGAATTGATACTAGATATTGAAGAAGAAGTCAAGTTTGTGAAAGCTTCAGAAGATGTGAGCTTGATTTGGTCAAAGGAAAAGAAGGATAAGGTTAATGAGATTGTATTGGATGAATCCATAGTGGGCGTACCCTCTACATTTGGATGAATGGCCCTTAGGATCATAGGGGGAGCTAATTTATCTCTAAACCCTTGTGCAGTTGGTATACTCACCCTTAGAGTATGTGCCTTTGGACTTAACCTTTTAGAGACTAGCATAGCCTATATGCAAGAGTGCACTAGATGATTGATTACAAAATAAAAGTTTGAAATTATCAGTGATAGCCTGGTTTACATGACAAGTATTAATGGCAAAATGTTTACTTTAAAGTACATAGAAGCTTTTAGATCTCTCATTGCATTAGAATTCATAGTGATTGGAGAGCAGAGGATCCCTTGAATTTGATTGTGAAGGATTGTAGATTGATTCACTAGTGATTAGCAGTGCATTTGATCAGTTGTGGAAGCCCTAATTTGTTGCATCGATTCAGAAGTCTTTGAGATCATTTGGAAAGTGATATACAAGTAAGTAATGGCTACTCCCATTGTATTTGATGCGGCAGAGAAGAAGAGATATGTGTTTAAGAGGCATCCATTCAAATCCATAATAGACAACCTAGAAGGTGCATTCTCCTACACTCCCATGGGTGTTATGCATGTGGAAGATATCAAGGTATACATATATTGCAAGAAGGAACCAGTAGGTTTGGATAGAATAAGAGCGCACATGGAAATAATGATGAAACCTGATAAAAAATTCATGTATGAGTATGCATAGTTGGAAAATCATCCTATAGTGGAATATGCTATGACATATGAGTTCTATGAGTTGGAATGGATCAAGATCCTACTCAACAGGATCCATGATGACCTATTTTGGATAGGTGAAGTACTAGTTAGGATAATAGGAGATATAATTCATGAGATGACAGGACTCTCAAGGATAGGTGTCGTTCTTCCAATGGGAAAGGATTTCATAAAACTTGTAGAACAAGCTTGCAAATCAAGAAGTGATAGGTGCAGAATGACAATAGAGCCTATAGAGGAGAAAGCCATCAAATTGATGTCCATGATATTGGGATATAGGTTCTAGCACACCAGTAGAGTAAATAGTGTGTCAATAGCCACCATTCTAGTAGCAATAAGGTTGGTAAGAGAGAATGGAGAGTTTAATCTATGTGAGATCTTGCACACATAGCTAATAGACAACATAAGAGCCATCAAGCATGACAAGACCAAGATATTCAGGTTTGGGTCTTTAATAATCTATATGTACTTCCATATTCTTGGAAAGGTGTCTGATTTGTATCTAGAAAAATCTATTCCCACTATGCCATAGATATCCTTTAAGGAATCCATAGAAAGTACCCTTAAGTATTTCATGGAATTGGAGTTGAAAACATTCAGAGTGAGAATGCAGATGAGGTATAGGATACCTAAAAAGATAGTTGAAAAATACAAGGATGGTCTTTGTTTCATGGTAGAGACTGATACAACATGCATGGAGGCTATTGAACCAAGAACAAAGTGGATTCATCCATTGGGATATGAAGTTGAAGAGCCTATTCTAGAGGCTTATGCTCAAGTTCTGTTGTCAGCACCTAAGGACCTCAATGAACCTAGATGGGGGACTTATGAAGAGAAAACAAGAGAAGTAGATGTTGTATTGAACAGTGTAGCAACAAAAAGAAAAGTTTCCAAGGTTACTTTAGAGATTTCAAAAATTCATGGAGTATCTCAAGAAGACCTAGACAAAGCAAGGCAAGAGAATATTGCTTTGGAAATAGAGAGTGCAGCTAAGAAAAAATATAATGATCCAAAGATGAAGAAGGTGAAAATTGAGAAATTAGATGATCAGAAGGGTAAAACTAATGTTACCCCTCCTGTGCCCAAGGAAACTATTGATCGTATTGCTCCTCTGGAGTATAAGACAATGGCAAAGAGGAAGAAAGAGACAGGAACAATTCATCTTTCCTCATGCACCACAAGGAGTTAGAAGAAGAATACACAAGCACCACCTCAAGTAAGTTTTAGACCTAGTCTAAAAGTACTCAATTCAAGAATAGTAGAAGGAAAGATAGATCAGATAGAAAATTTTTATGACAAGTACAGTGAGTTTCATGCCCATAATTTTACACATGAAAACACAACTTTTTTTTTTTTTTTAAAAAGGGTTTATAAGTTTAAGCTTAACAGTTGTCTAATGTTGTACAGTCAATACTGACAAGATAAGGCTAACCTAATCAAGAGGTTGTTGTTAACACTCACCCCTAGCATATCAAAATGCCCATCAAATTCTAGGCCTCATCTGGCAAGTCATATTCTCATTCCAATTAAGTATTCAAACTTCAAGGTCACAAATACTTTAATAAATGGATTAGATTTTTTCTTATACTATAGGTCTATTTATGTTTAATTCAAGTGGTTACCATAGAGAGTTAAACTATAATAAAATATGGGTTGCTAGTAATATTGGATAACTCTTTAATTTTCTCATAATGACCCAACCACCCATTAATCATTTCATTGAATTACATTTAAGTGTTAATTCACAATAATATCCTTACAAAGAAAAACTTACAACAACCCCTTATAAATTATAAATAAAACATAACTGGATTAGGTAATAATTATATTAATTAATGGTATTTGTTAATTAATATAATTATTAAATATCCAAATTAATTATTAAATAATAATTATATTAATTAATATTATATATTAATTAACATAATTATTAAATAATAAATATAAATTAATAAATATTATATATATTAATTAATATAAATAATAAATAAATTAATAACTATTATTTATATTAATTAACATTATTAATATTAAATAATATAAATAATATAAATAATATAAATAATATAAAATAAATAATAAAAAAACAAATGAAATTACTCCCCCCCCACATATTAACACGAGCCCCAAAGGTACTGGTGGGGCCCGCCCTGATAGTGTGGTACCCCGCGGCAGGGGGTCGTCCTGCCTAAGCAGGGCGGTACCCTACGTAGGGCAGGGCCCATCCTACCTCGACAGGTGGGTACCTACCTTGGCAGGCACGCGGTCCTTCCGCGTGGGAGGAGGGGTGTGGGGCCCACGCCCCCCCCCCAAAAAAAAATAAAAATAAATTATATATATATATATATATTGTTATTATTATTATTTTTTAAATAACAACAAATTTAATAACATTTTTTTTTAACTTTCACTTTATAAGCCCTACGTGGGCTTTAGAAAAAGACTCTCCTTTTTTTTTATATAAAATTAATAATCAAATGGAACTTATTATAAGATATTTTATGTTGTTTTAAATATAATATTTCTTTATTTTTAACCCTTTTGGGGTGAGCACCCAGGTGGGTCCCCCAAGAGGCTAGTCTTCTTTGATGAGTAGAATAGGCTTTTTTTTTGTCATAGCATTATAAAATTATCTTTTATTGCCAAGAAGATGTAGGAAATAATTGTTTATTGACTGTGTGATTGGAAAATGTATGGGAATTGTTCCCATACATTTTCTAGAGACCTATGGGTCTCAATTTGACAAACACTTAGTTTTTTTTTATTTTATTGTTTTCTTCTCTACACTTAGCTTATGATTTGTTTGTCTCTTTCTACACACAATTCTATAGTTTATTTAACTCATTTTACTGAAGATAAAAGGTATAGATATATTTGTTGGTTGAATTCTTAAAAACTAAATGTCTATAGAGTGACTAAAGAATCAAGATGAATTTGACTAATAGATTACAACTAAGTTATCAACTTTTCTCAAAGTCTATTATTTCTCAACAAACTACTAATATCAACATTACATGGAAACTTACAATGAGAGTTAGTGAGATAGTTTCTAAACAATTCCTTTCCTTGCACTAACATTATTAGTCACATGAAATCTTTACAATGGAACTAGTTACATTATCTCTATTTCAATCATTGAATCCAATTTACAATAGCAATATCTTTTTTTTATTGTCTATCCCAAAGAGAAACTCAAGGTAACAAAATAATACATTTGCATTTCCTTATTGAATATATCATAGTGAATACACTTGCTTTCATCTCTTGAGCATCACACAAAATTTTCAAGAAGAGGAGAACTACACACTCAATGAAAAAACATACTTTGTTCATTCTCTCAAAGAAACTATTTCACAATGAACACGAATATTGTCATATAAAAACTTGATATTAATTTCAAATAATACATCTTCTACATATATTAAAATTCTCCAAATATAATACAACATGGAATGTTTCTCATCCCAATAGTTCAACAACACAACACTTAGGCTCTCACAAAAACACCAAAATGGGATCACTCCAATGCTTCTTCATCTTGCAATATGATCATCAATACCTTCAATGAAAATAGTATAGACCATGTGATGCTCACCTCCCATCCTAGGCTTCTAAGAAGCCACCCCCGAGCTTGGGGAACCATCACATAGACAAGGTTTCACACACAAACAAACCACAATCACAATAACATAAAAAATACATTTGAACTCTCATCTAAGGCTAAAACAAAGAGTCTCCAAATGACTCAAAAATTAGGGTGAAGGTGGAACCAAAACTCATGGGGAGAAAACACATTTCATAGAGATAAAAGAGAAGCCTACTCTTGGCTTTCTCAACACACATTTTTCCACAAAATCTCAACACAATAAAACTCTTTATGACCCCCATGGCTTCAAGCCATACAAACCCTTATGAACCCCAAAAAGAAATGGCTACATGGAGCCCATACATCCATGTTTCTTCCTTCTCCATACCAAGGAGAGACACTACACCCATGGTTGTCCCAAAATTCCCTTCACCCTCAAGGCTAGTCTTCCCTCCCAAGGGTGAGTGTGGCCTTGAGAAAACTCCCTTAACAAAACAATACAAAACAATAAGAAATCTTCAAGAGCTCAAAAATTCACATTTACAATACAAGGAAAAACATGCACTACAACAAGCTCAAGAATTTTCATAACACAACTACTCACATACAATAACAAGATTTACAAATAATAAGCACATACTAACACAAATACTAGTTTCTCCATGCAAGAATGAAAATATTCTTGAGAGCTCATTCACATGAAAACATAACAAGTAGAAAGATGAATGCCACAAACCTAGATCCAAGCTTATGGAAGAAAGTTGATGAAGAGCCTCCTCTTTTTTCCTAAGTCCTCCTTCTCCAAACTAGAAAAGTCTCCAAATCTAGAGAGTGGGTGTCAAACTCTTCCAAAAGAAGAGTCCCCTCTAAAAAGACCTACACAATCTCCTAGGGATAGGATCTAAATCTCATTGGATGGTCTTCCCAAGTTTCTTACATGGTTTCCAAATATGGATTCCTAAGAAATTTGGCCAAAAAAGGTGGACCAAAGACTAGCAACTTAATTGGATGGAACTCTAACCAAGACCTTGCTTCAAAAGTGGATTTTCGGCCATCTTGAAAATCCAACTTTTGGAGAGGTCTTTTGGTCAACTATGGGTTGTCCTATGGTTAAAAATGCCCCTTACCCATAGGTATATCAAGTGGGCTTACTAACAATGGCCTAAACACACCCCTAGACACCTTTTAAGCCCCTCAAAAACCCATGTAAAGCTCAAATTCGAAATTCATGAAATGACTCCACCTCAAGCTCCCTAACCAAGGGATTCTCATGGGGATCCTCAAGGGTACTATCTTAGGTTGATGGGAATCAAATCCCCAAGTGGACATGTCATGACACAAGTAATCACAGAAGTGTCAAGTGACACAAACAAAAATGACACATCAAAAGCCATATGGCATATCCACTTGGGAATTCTCAACATTAATTACATTTACAATTACATAACAATTAAACATATTCAAGAACATTACTTTTACAAATTAAATACAATACAATGAGGTGTTTTCCTCTCACTAGAAGTAACCTTGGCTCAAACTAATTTACACAAAAGTCTATGCTCTGTTTCCCCGAATTTACCATGGTCTAATTCCCTACACACTAAAGTCCAACATCAATTGTCCAAGGAAATAAAAACATATGAATTCATAACATTAATAATCAAGATAATTCATCTGACATTTCATAATTATCATGAAAATAATCATTCATCTATGACATGCATACAACTCATCATGAAATACATAATTCATCACTAAATTAAAATTTTGACATAATCATTGTATATATAATTCAATTGCAATTAAACATCATCATGACATCATAATCATTCATAAAATCCACTTAATTTCACATAAAGGTTCCAAATAGATATCACTGTTTCATCAAAATAACATAACTAAATGTGCAACTAAACTCTAAGGTGATAAAACCATAACATAAAGTATCAGTAAATTTATAGAGCATCAAAATATAATAATCAAATATGTCTATCTCAAATGTAGAACTGAATGGCTATGATAGGCTTTGGATGAGGCCTCACATCCTCCCCACCAGGCATGAACTTCCTCCTAGAGTTCATCAAAAAGATGAGGGTACTGTGTTCTCATCTGTGTTGCATCCTCTTATGATGCCATAACCTCATCATAGCAATCCCATTAGAACCTAACCTAGTCTAGCTCTTGGCTTCAAAGTGCTAGCATCTGGCAAGCCAAAATGGAGATGGGCTCCAAAGCCAACTGACCATCTAACTCCACCTGCAAGGTATCCCAATCTATGATATGAGTCTCAAAAAATATACTTCCTCAACATTGACACATGGAAAACATCGTGGATGCACGACAGGCTTGGTGGAAAAGCAAGATGATAGGCGACAAGACCTATCTACTCAAGTATCTCAAAAGGGCCAACAAATTTGTGTGCAAGCTTAGAGCCCTTTCCAAATCGGATTGGACTCTTATGAGGTCGCACTCTTAGAAAGACCCTATCTCCAACCTGATAACTATGATCTTCCTTTCAACATCTGTGTACTTCTTTTTCCTATCCTCTACCTCCTTCAAACATTGTCTGATCAATGTCACATGCTGCTCCAGCTCTCACACTAACTCAGGACCTAAAGCAACTCTATCCTCAATGTGGTCCCAACTCAATGGTGTCCTGCATGCTTCACCATATAATGCCTGATAGGGAGGCATACCTAGAGAAGTGTGATGCCTATTATTATAGGCAAACTCCACCAAATGAAGGTACTCCTTCCACCTAGTCTGATGATCCATGACATACATGTGGAGTATATCCTCCAATACTTGATTTACCCTCTCTATCTAACCATCAGTCTCTGGGTGATAAGTGGTGCTAAAATTAAGCTTAGTGCCCATAGTTATCTATAGTCCTCTCCAGAAAGATGACGTAAAGAGAGAATCCCGATCTGAAATAATTTTACAGGGTATGCCATGAAGTTTGACAATATCTCGCAAGAAAACCTATGCTACTATTGGGGCTATAAAAGTGGTCCAAATAGGTGAAAAGTGGGCTACTTTGGTCAGTTTGTCAACTGTCACCATGATGACATCTTGGCATCGAGATGACATAGGGAGACCAATGATGAAGTCCATGGAAATAACATCCCACTTCCACTCTAGTATCTCATGAGGCTAAAGAAAACCACTAGGGTGACAATGCTCTATTGTAACCCTCTCACACTCAAGACATCGTGCCACCCTCTCAGCTATATTTTGTCTCATCCCTGGCCAATGATATAACTATCTCAAATCTGCATGCGTCTTCTTAACTCTGGGATGCATTGCATAAGGGTCCCTATGTGCCTCTAGCATGATGAAAACTCGCAAGTCACTGGAGGATGGGACATAGATGCATCTATTAGGAATGAATGATGAATGTTTGGCAGCCATTCTATAGCATTTGTTGTTGCATTCATGACTATGATTGTCATTGATCTCAACACAGTGATCTACCAGAGACTTGTAGAGAAGCAGACAGTGTTTGGATTAGTGCACGTGGGATATTTTAGTTAGAGCTATGTGATTTTGAGGTTATACTCTTTGATATGTTATATGTCTATGGTTAAGAGCGCAGATAGAAATTCATTTATTCATTAAAGTTATGAGCATTTTGGTGGAAGGAGTATTCGAGTAGTGTTCCTGAGTAGCAGTTTGTGAAAATCAGATGATATCTCCTAATCGGGATGGAATCTAGTTTTGCACAGTTAAAGAGAATTTTTAGACACATTTATAGTGATGTGGATGACAACATAAACTTTGAGGTCACATGAGTGAAGATTATTGCAGTTGGAAGTTGACAGTTTTGTGTAATTTTGATGTAGCGTATGGAAACTTTTATTTTTGTAATTGGATGCTGACTCATTTGTAATTACTTGAATGTGGTATAATGGAAGGAATGTTTTCCTTATTTTATGATGAGATTATAAAATGAAAATGATAGTTTGATGCGGTGATGTATACATGAAGTGAAGAAAAGAGCTAATTGTGAAAGTAGACATGCAAGGTACAAAGATTTGAAACTAAGATCTTATGTAGTAGAGAGTACGGTTTGGAAAAGTAAGAAAGGAGGTAACATATTTCATATTATTCTATTGAATAATCTAGAGATCAGTTGGACAACATGTTTAGTGATCTTTCCATTGAAGTTTTTTGGGTAGTGGGTCCATCTGTCTTCCATAACTCTTAACAGGGTTAGAATCTTTTAACAGGGATTCAAAATCTCCTAATAGGGATTCATATATATTGAATGTATTTCATAAGACTCCTAACATAGTCCATCCTTTCACAAGGAATATTCATATTAGTGCATATTTTGTGGGCATCATTCCTACTGGTGTTTACTCTTTGATCAAGAGGTTCCCTAGTCAACATATCTTGTGTCATTGTGTTATTATGTATGAATATCTTTCTATGGTTGGTAATTATATTGCTTACATGGTTAAATGTTGTTGAAGTTGATAAAAGTTATAACTATCAGATAACTAATTCACCCCCAACCTCTTAGTTATCTTTGTGGACTTTACTTTCTAACAATTGGTATCAGAGCAATAGGTCCTTGAAAATAAAGTTTAACAACTTAAGGAGATCCATGGTGAATTTCAGAAAAGAAAGCCCAAAGTTTGATGGAGTAAATTTTGACAGCTGGAAAGAAAAGATGAAGACACACCTACTGTGTTTAGGACTAGGTTATTGGTTGATTACAAAGAATGATAAGACTATCATTAAAGAGGATGAGCTTGAAACATGTACTAGCGATGAGAGAGATCTATTCATGTGTAACATACTTGCAAGAGAAGCACTTTTGATAGGCCTTCCGGAGAATGAGTACAACCAGGTAAAATGTTTAATGAAATCTTATGAAATTTGGAAAGCTTTACACTCTAATTTTGAAGTTGATGAACATGAAAAGAAAGTTAGATTACATAATTGGATATGTGCATTTGAAGATATAAGAATGATGGAAGATGAATCTATTAGAAGCTATATTGGTAGAATGTCATAAATTGTTGCAGGCATAAAATCTTGTGGAGGAACAAAGACAGAGAATGAAGTGATATGGGAAATTTTGAGGACATTGACTCCTGTATTTAAGCAGAAAACACAGATGATTGAACAAATTATACCTTGCAGTTCAAACTTTACAAGAGAAAATCTTTTTGGAAGATTGGAAGCAACAGAAATGAACCTGAGGTTATTAGGGAACTTACCTAGAATGGAGATAGCATTCAGTTCTCTTAGTGTTCACCCTACTTTTTCTAGAAGCATCAGTGTGAGTAGAGATTATGCTGGCAAAAACAGATCTAGGAATGAAGAAGACATGAAGATTGAAGAAGGTATTGCCTTGCTTGTGAAGAGAGAACCAAACGGTAAGAAAATTTTCAAATGTTGGGCTTGTCAAGAATATGGTCATTTTGCATCTAAATGTCCTAAGAGAGTTAAAAAGTATAGAAACAATTTCAAGCCTAGAAGACCTAAGGAATGTTATTATGCTAATGATGAAGATCTTAAAGCTTGTATAGAAAGAACTCTAAGTGAAAGTGATATTGAGAATAATGATGGCATAGGATTTGTAGCAATTAAAGAAGAGAATCCTGAAACTAATGTTAAGGAAGAAAAAACCTTAGTTTCCCAAGTTGAAAAGAAATCTAATTGGATTATAGATAGTGGTTGTTCACATCATATGATTGGAGACATGAAAAAGTTCATAAAGTTTAACAATTATGATGGAGTTGTTAGAGTTGGAAACAATGCACCTTGATTGATTAAAGGTATAGGATCTATTACTCTTGATGGAAAGACTAATACTAATGATGTTTACTTTGTGGATGGATTGAAACATTATCTTTTGAGTGTTGGATAGTTAGTTGATAAGGGATATCAAGTTTGGTTTACTAAGAAAACTTGTGTGATAAAGGATAAAGATGAAAATCTGATTGGAACTGGATCTAGAACCAGAGGTAATGTATTTTAGTTGAATCCTACTGAGATGACATGTTTGATAGCTAAGATTGATGACAGTTGGTTATGGAATAGAAGGTTTTGTCAGATAAACTTTGATAATATTGTGAAAGTAAGTACTACACTTGCAGTAAGGGATTTGCCTAAAATTATGAAGCCTGCTAACATGATTTGCAAAGAATGTGTGATGGCTAAACAAAAGAGAAGTTCTTTTCCCAGTAAGAAGTTTACATCTGTAGAGAAGTTGGAGATTGTTCATACAGACTTGAACGGTCCTACTAGGACTAGAGGATTCTATGGAGAAAGATATTTTATGATTCTTGTTGATGATTTTACAAGAATGATGTGGATTGCATTTCTTAAAGAAAAGTCAGAAGCATTTGATAAGTTTAAGATCATTAAGAATAAAGTTGGGAATGAATCTAGAATGAGGATTAAATGTTTAAGGTCTGATAGAGGTGGAAAATTTACTTCTAGAGAGTTTTACACCTTTTGTGAAGGAAATGTTATTAAGAGATAGTTTTCACACCCTTGAACACCTGAACAAAATGGTATTGCAAAAAGAAGGAATAGATCAGTGACTGAAGCAACAAGAGCTATGTTATTTGAGAATGATTTGGCAAAGATATTCTGGAGAGGAGCAGTGAGCACAACAGTGTATAAAATGAACATAGTACGAATCAGAGCAGACACAAACAAGACACCCTATCAATTATGGTTTGGACATGCACCCTTAGTTAAGTATTTTAGAATTTGTGGAAGCAAATGTTATATAAAAAGAGATGATGATATTGGAAAGTTTTATCCTAGAAGTGATAAAGGTATATTTCTTAGATATTCTTTGAAAAGAAAAGCCTATAGATGTTACAATAAAAGAACTAAGACTATTGTTGAAAGCAAAAATGTTAAAGTTGATGAAAAGTTCAAAATTTAGGAAAGAATGCATGATTATGAATTAGATGGAGAAGCCCATCCTAAACCTAACACTGAGACTACTAAATTATTCTATGAAACTGACAGTGATTTGCTGAATGAAAGCCACAGTGAAGTCATTGAAGAACCTACACCTGAAGTGAGATCAGAGACAATGACACCTAACAAGAATTTATCAAGGAATCATCCTATTGAGAAGATTATTGGAAGCATTAAAAGATGAGTTCTAATTTGAAATAAGGTACAAGAATAGTTATGTTTGATTTCTCAAGTTGAACCTAAAACTACTAGTGAGGCTTGTGAAGATGAAAGTTGGATTAATGCTATGAAAGAAGAACTAGATCAGATTGAAAAGAACAAGACATGGGAATTGGTCCCTAGATCTAAAGAAAAGAATGTTATTGCAACTAAATGGGTATTCAAAAACAAGATGACTGAACAAGGAGTAGTAAGAAACAAATCAAGATTGGTATGTAAGGGATACTCATAGCAAGAAGGAATTGACTATGAAGAAACTTTTGCATCTGTAGAAAGAATTGAAGTAGTAAGAATATTTTTGGCTTATGAAGCTTATAAGAAATTCAAAGTATATCAGATGTATGTGAAGTCAACATTTTTGAATGGAGAATTGGAAGAAGGCTACATTGAGCAGCCTAAAGGTTTTCCTTTGACTCAATAAGGAGATATGGTATGTAAACTAAAGAAATCCTTATATGGACTAAAGCAAGCACCTAGAACTTGGTATGCGAGATTGGATAAATATTTATTAAAATTGGGATTTACAAAAGTAATAGCTAATCTATACAAAAAAGAAATTGAAAACGGTTTGTTGATTATAGTTATTTTTGTTGATGAAATTATTTTTGGAGGAGAAGATGAAGCTAGTGACAAATTTGCTGATGAAATGAATACTAAATTTGAAATGAGTATGATTGGTGAAATGAAATACTTTTTGGGATTATAGATAACATAGAAGAATGATGGTATTTTTGTAAGTCAAATAATGTACTTGAATGATTTGTTGAAAAGATTTGGAATGGAGAACTGTAAACCAGTTGAAACATCTATAATAACTGGACATAAACTATCTAGCATAGATGAAACACCAGTAGTTGAAAAGAAAAGATACAGATCTATGATTGGAGGATTACAGTACTTGACTCATACAAGACCTAATATAGCACATTCAGTTGGAATTGTAGCAAGATTTCAAGCTGAACCTAGAGAATCACATTATGCAGCAGTAAAAAGGATACTGAGATATTTAAGAGGCACAATGGACTATAGTTTGTGGTATGAAAAATTTGATGATTTTACCCTATGTGCATATACAGATGCTGATTGGGGAGGTAGTGTTGATGATAAAAATAGCACCAGTGGAGGAGCATTTTTCCTTGGAGGAAGATTGGTTTCTTGGCTAAGCAAGAAGTAGAATTGTATTTCACAAAGCACATCAGAAGAAAAATATGTAGCAGTAGAAAACAATTGTAACCAGATAATTTGGATGAAGCAAATGCTGAAGGATATTGGAATAAAGTTTGATGAACCTATTTTCATACATTGTGACAATAGCAACATAGTTAGTATGTCTAAGAATCTTGTACTACATTCTAAGACAAAGCATATAGAGATTAAGTATCATGTAGTAAGAGAGAAATTTGCTAAGAAATAAGTCATACTTGAGTACATAAGCACAAAGAAGTAGATAGAAGACATATTTACAAAGCCTTTGCCTAAAGATATATTTGAGTATTTGAGAGGTATGCTTGGGGTTATGCCCCAGCCTAATTTTGAGTAATGATGTAGTTGGTTGCATCTGTCTAGTGGTATATGAGCCTTATCTTTCTTCTGGATTGGATGTTGGTACTTCCTCTATGGGGTAGTATGTGAATCTGAGATGAGTCATCAGGACTCTAGTGAATGTATTTTCTAAATAGTGTCTTTTGACATTGGAGTTTTTGTTGACATAATGATGAAATTTCTTTCATTGATGTCAATGGGGGAGAAGTGTACATGTTTGAACAAGATAACAAAGCAAGATTTGATTGATGAAGAGGACTTGAAAATATTTTTCTAGAGCAGCAGTGTTGTAGTATTGGATTTTTGGAACATTGATGTTTTTTCATCTATGTTTCCATCAATTCCAATGGAGGAGATTATTAGGAATTAATTTTGAATGTTTGGCAGCCATTCTATAGCATTTTTTGTTGCATTCATGACTATGATTGTCATTAATGTCAACATAGTGATCTACCAGAGACTTGTAGAGAAGCATACAGTGTTTGGATTAGCGCACATGGGATATTGTAGTTGGAGCTATGCAATGTCAAGGTTATACTCTTTGATATGTTATATGTCTATGGTTAAGAGCACAAATAGAAATTCATTTATTCATGAAATTTATGAGCATTTTGGTGGAAGCAGTATTCAAGCAGTGTTCTTGAGTAGTGGTTTGTGGAAATAGGATGATATCTCCTAATCAAGATGGAATCTAGTTTTGTGTAGTTAATGGGAAGTTTTAGACACATTGATAGTGATGTGGATGACAACACAAACTTTGAGGTCACACGAGTGAAGAATTATTGCAGTTGGAAGATGACAGTTTTGTGTAATTTTGATGTAGCATATGGAAACTTTTATTTTTGTAATTGGATGCTGACTCATTTGTAATTACTTGAGTGTGGTATAAAGGAAGGAATGTTTTCCTTATTTTATGATTAGATTATAAGATGACAATGATGGTTGGATGCGGTGATGTATGCATGAAGTGAAGAAAAGAGCTAATTGTGAAAGTGAAAATTGTTAAAGAAGACATGCGAGGTACAAAGATCTGAAATTGAGATCTGATGTAGCAGAGAGTGTGGTTTGGCATAGTAAGAAAGGAGGTAACATATTTCATATTATTCTATTGAATAATCTAGAGATCAATTGGACAGTGTGTTCAGTGATCTTTCCATTGAAGCTATTTGGGCAGTGGGTCCATCTGTCTTCCATAACTCTTAACAGGGTTAGAATCTTTTAACAGGGATTCAAAATCTCCTAACAGGGATTCATATGTACTGAATGTATTTCATAAGAATCCTAGCAGAGTCCATCCTTTCATAAGGAATATTCATATTAGTGCATCTTTTGTGGGCATCATTCCCACCGGGGTTTACTCTTTCATCAAGAGGTTCCCTAGTCAACATATCTTGTGTCATTGTGTTATTATGTATGAATATCTTTCTATGGTTGGTAGTTATATTTCTTAGATGGTTAAATGTTGTTGAAGTTGATAAAACTTATATCTATCAGATAACTGATTCACCCCCACCCTCTTAGTTATCTTTGTGGACTTTACTTTCTACTAGCATCCTCTATGGCGTAAAAGCCCATTGAAATCTAGGGAATAACCTAAATATTTACCCTCAAGAGTACTCTAAGACTGAATGATCTGACTAACCTCTACATACCAAGCATCCTCATACAAATTATGCAATATCTGATCCCTCAACTCAGTACCTTTTGTCATAGAGTAGGCCCCATGGCGTCTCCTACTCAAAGAATCGACAACCACATTCTCCTTTCCCTTGATGTAGTGGACATCAAAATCATACACCCAAAGGAATTCCATCCACCTACACTAATGTGCATTCAGGTTTGACTAAGAGAAGATATATTGTAAGCTCTGATTATCTGAATGGAGCTCAAACTGATGACCCAAAAGGAAATGCCACCATCTCACTAAAGCATGTACTACTGTAGCTAACTCAAGGTCATGAGTGGGATAATTGAGCTCGTGAGTCTTAAGTTTCCTAGACTCATATGCAATGGCTCCCCCATTCTGCATAAGAACTACTCCCAAACCATCTAAGGAAGCATCTATGCAAACAAAAAAGTTTGTTGAAGGATCAGGTACTGCTAGAATAGGAGCATTGGTAAGTGCCTTCTTGAGTTCCTAAAGGGCCCTCTCACACTTCTTGGTCCACTCAAATTTCTTTCTCTTATGCTGAAGATAAGTGATGGGATGTGCCACTCTAGAAAAATTGTCAACAAAACATCTGTAATAACCTACCAATCCCATAAAAATTCTGACCTCAGTCACTGAAGTAGGTGCAGGCCAATCCATGATGGCTCTAATCTTAGGTGGATCTACTAAGATTCCATCTCCTAAAATAACATGCCCAAGGTAATGAATCTCTATCCTATAGAAAGCACATTTGGACAAACTGCCATATAACTAATTGTCTCTAAGAAAATACAATACTTGTCTCAAGTGCTCTTCGTGCTCCTCTTCATCCCATGAATAGATCAGGATAGCATCAAGGAACAAAACTAAAAACTTATCAAGGAAAGTGTGGAATACCCTATTCATAAGGCTCATGAAAACTACTGGATCATTGGTGAGTCCGAAAGGTACAACTGTGAACTCATAATTCCCATATCTAGTATGAAATGTAGTCTTAGGAATGTCTCTATCAAAAATCTGTAACTAGTGGTATCCTGACTTAAGATCAATTTTGGAAAACACTTTAGCACCCTTAAGCTGATCAAACAAATGATCAATCCTGGGGAGCGGATACCGATTCTTGATGGTAAGCTTATTAAGCTATCAGTAATCCATACATAACCACAAGGTTCCATCCTTCTTCTTAATGAAGATAATAGGTGTGCCCCAAGGTGAAACACTAGGATGAATCTGACCCTTCTCCAAAAGTTTCTCTAACTGAATCTTGAGCTCATTAAGCTCATTAGTGGTCATCCTATAAGTTTCCCTCGAAATTGGTGCAGCTCTTGGCACAAGATCAATATACAAATCTACTACTCTATGAGGAGACATGCATGGAAGCTCAGTAGGAAACACATCTTCAAACTCCTAAAGTATAGGATAATCATCAAGAGATGTTTCCCTTTCCTCCTCATCCTCTCTATCATTGATAGTAATAGAAAAAAATTGACATCCCTTCTGCATGCTCCGCTTAAGCTGCATGGCTGAGATCATACAAAGAGAGATGACTCTCTCAATCTTGCAAATCACAATAGGTGTACCATGATCATCAATGCACTCAATCCTCTTCTATAAAAAATCTAACTTAGCTTTGTGGGCATAAAGCAAATCCATGCCAAGCACTATGTCATAAGAACCAAGAGGTGTGATACAAAGATCCACAACAGTGATGAAATCACCAATTTGCACCTGGATATCCTTCACTAAATATTTGAATGACACTCTAGACACTGATGCTAACTCCACTTCCCAACTAAATCCCTATCTAGCTGCCACAAACCCGCAACGTTCCACAACATATGAAGATATAAAAGAATTAGTGGCACCAGAATCAAACAAAATAGTAACACTAATACCGCTGATCATACCTATAGCCTCTATCATTATGGCCTGGTGCTTGGCCTAGAAGTTATCAACCACTACAAATACCCTATGAGACTTTCCAAAGTCTCCAACTATAGGCTCTGATGCTGCCATACATTGACTCCTTGATATATGACCCTGAGGACAATCATGAGCTAAGTGCCACATGGCACCACATGCATAGAAAGGACCACATGTGAAAGTCTATACTCCCTATGGCCTAGAGAACTATTGTCCTCCACTCCTACTAGAACCATTGAAAGCACCCCAAGAGGACAGCTGAGTCTGTGTTGGGGGTGCATCTGTATACTGCTATCGCTGATCCTTCTTCGGTCCTTGTGCCTGCCACTATTTGGGCTTAGAGCCTTGGTGACCCTCTAGTGGTTTCTGTTTCTAATTATGTTGGGTCTTTTTCTATGGGTTTTTTTTAAAAGACCTTGAAGAATGCATGTTATTACCCTTCCAGTGACCCTTTTGGTGCCCCTATGACTGTGATGCAGAGTTATAGTTTTGAGACTTGTCACGAGCATCTTGAGACCTACCTTGAATATCTTCTACAACCAAGGCCATCTCTATGACATCACAAAGGGTCCCTAGTGAGGTCATGCGAACCTATGCCTCTATCCAATCATTGAGTCCCTTAACAAAATAGTTGACTCGTAGCTTTTCATCCTTCATGTAGTTTACATAAGGTAAAAACTCAAGGAATCGGGTCTCATACTGTAGTACTATGAGTCCCCTCTGCTAGAGCTCATGGAACTCATCTATACGGTTATGTCTATTGTGCTATGAAAGGTACCTATCTCTGAACCTCTCTAGGAATATCTCCCAAGTCATAGTGTCCATAGTGGTGTTTTTCTTAAATTCTTCTTGTTTCCACCATGTGGAAGCACCTCCTCTCAAAAGGTGTACTGCAAAATGGGCCTTAACATTGCTATCATACTGATGCAACCCAAAGCACCTATCTAAGCTCAAAAGCCATGCCTTGGCATCTATACCCTCTATAGAACCATAATACAAAGGTGGCTATAACTATAGGAGATCTCTAATATGATCTCCAACATCACGGGGTGCCCTCTGAACAAATTCAGGTGGTGGTTCTGGCATGTGAACCAATTCCACCTCATGTGCCCCTTGCCCGTCCTCACAATCACGTGGGGGATCCTAGTCCTCTTTCTGGCCTCTAACCTATGCCCCTTTGACAACTGATGCTCTGACTGAGGATTAACTAGAGGCAATCTTTCCTGTATAACCCCAATGAGGTTCTGTAAGGCTAGCTATACTTCCTGATTAGGATCTGGTGGTGGCGGTGGTTGATTAACTACTGATATCTCTACTTGATTCTCATCTTGCATGCAAACCGGGGGGCTCACCTAGATCCTCATCCTCTATTACATCTTTGAGCTTGACATGTGAGGGGAGGCATCCTAACAATTTTAAAAGGGGTCAAAGATAGCTAAGAAACATAATGGGTTTAGGTTCCAATGTTGAAACCTAGGCTCTAATAATAAGTGTCATGCCCATAATTTTACACATGAAAACACACCAACTTTTTTTTTATAAAAATGGTTTATAAGTTTAAGCTTAACAGTTATATAATGTTGTATAGTTGATACTGAGAAGATGAAGGCTAACTTGATCGAGGGGTTGTTGTTAACACTCACCCCTAGCATATCAAAATGCCCATCAAGTTCTAGGCCTCATCTAGCAAGTCATATTCTCATTCCAATTAAGTATTCAAACTTCAAGGTCACAAGTACTTTAATAAATGGATTAGATTCTTTCTTATACTATAGGTCTATCTATGTTTAATTCAAGTGGTTACCATAGAGAGTTAAACTATAATAAAATATGGGTTGCTAGTAATATTGGATAACTCTTTAATTTTCCCATAATGACCCAACCACCCATTAATCATTTCATTGAATTACATTTAAGTGTTAATTCACGATAATATCCTTACAAAGAAAAACTTACAACAACCCCTTATAAATTATAAATAAAACATAACTGGATTAGGTAATAATTATATTAATTAATGGTATTTGTTAATTAATATAATTATTAAATATCCAAATTAATTATTAAATAATAATAATTATATTAATTACTAATAGCTAATTAATATAATTATCAAATCATAAAAATAAATAAGTTAAAAATTAAATAATAATTATATTAATTAATACCATCTATTTAATATAATTTTTTTAATAATAAATTTAAATTAATTAATTATTAAATAATAAATATAAATTAATAAATATTATATATATTAATTAATATTAATAATAGTAATTAATATAAATAATAAATAAATTAATAAATATTATTTATATTAATTAACATTATTTATATTAAATAATATAAATAATATATATAATATAAAATAAATAATAAAAAACAAATGAAATTGCTTCCCCCCTGCGCACATACTAACACAGCGCCCAAAGGGATCGATGGGGCCTGCACTGACAGTGCGATACCCCTACGATAGGGGGGTCATCCTGCCTAAGCAGGGTGGTACCCTACCTCGGCAAGCAGGTACCCGCCTTGGTAGGCTCATGGTCCTTTCGCATGGGAGGAGGGGTGCGGGGCCCATGCTCCCCCCCAAAAAAATAAAATAAAATAATATATATATATATATATTTGTTATTTATTTATTTATTTTAAATAACAACTAAATAGAGGTGAAATGGTATCACCACTATTCAAATGTAAGAGTGGATAGATGTGTATGGGGGAAATATGAGATATATTCCCAAATCCAAATTCCCAAAGAAGAGATCCAATTTGATCAACCAAGAGGTTAATGCACAATCAAATCAATCTATAAAGAATATGAAAGAGAGAGCAAATCCAATGTTTCCCTATAAAGGAGTTATGCTTGATATCTGAAATAATTGGAATACAAGTACTAACCTCAAATTAGGGAAGATCTGGAAAATGTCAATTTCTGATGTCTGTGTGAGGTTTTGGAGGATTCTGCAACCTATTTTGGGCTGGAAATGCTGAGATGAAGAAAACCCAAAAATCGTTCTCCAAGATGAGCTTAGGTCGACTTTGACCCTCATAAAAGGTCAAAGGCTAGATTCTTTATTTGAAGGTCTAATTTGACCTTGTTCACAGATCTCAGAAGTTCACCAAAAAGGGTATCCAAATCTATTCTTAGATCTGAAATCTCGCACCTGTACCTGCAAGAAAATGGGGGTTTTTTTGGTATGAGGGGTTTGCCTTGGTCAAACCCCAGTTTAGGAATTAGCCTTGAAATTGAATTGAAATATAGTGAGCATAAACAAATTAATTGAAACAAATCACCTCACTTATGTTGAAGTCCTTGTAGAGGATTCAAGTCCTCAAATCCACAAGTAGGAGTGTGCTTCAATGGATGTAGAATGAATGTAGGATGTCTCCAATCAATGGAATTTGATCTTCAACACCAATCTTGACTTGATCTTTGCATATGAGGAAGCTTGGATGAATGGAGAAGGATGGATCTTCAAGGGGAATCCAAAGAGATTGAATCCTTCTATGGATAACAATGGATCTCCTTGATGGATGGATGCTTGAACACTTGAATGCTTGAATGCTTGCTTGCACTTGAGAATGGATGTAGAGCTTGTTCTCACAAAACTTGATGGAGAAAATGAGAGAGGAAGGCCTCCTTTTATAATGAGCTAGGGCACAATCCTCTAGAGGGGCCACCTTGGAGAATTAAATCCCAATTAGGTCCTAACCTTTAGAAAATATACCTAGATTAAATGAAATTAGAGGATTTATCCTTCTGAAACCTGAAATGGCCGACCTGGAGGCGGGGAAAACAAATATCTCGAAAACTCGATACCCAAAAATCAAGGAATTTGGAGATTTGAAAGAGGGGGGAAAATTGAGGTTGGGACTGACCTAGTTAGGTTCAAGATCAATCCTGACCTAGTCAGGTTTGAGCTCGATCTTGACCTAGTCAGGATCGACCTTGAATTTGACCCTGGGCCCAAATCCAGTTAGAATCAGGACAGGAGTTCTTAGGGATGCCCGAAGACCTAGAAATGATATAAAAAAGGGACAAAATGCCAAGGATAGACATAAAATCCTATGATGACTATGATGAATTCTAGGAGGACCTATTTCTAAGTCCTACCTAGAAAATAAAGCCATGGAAGAGGGAAATTCAAGAGAATCCTCGAAATCCTAACCCTAATTTCACCTAGAATGAAGAAATCAAGTGCAGAAAAGGAGTGGAAAGTAGGGAGAAAGCTAAATACATGCAAAGACCTGATCAAGGCACTTAACATGACCCTAGACCACTTACTCAGAGGGATAAATGCTCTTATCATGGAAGTGCTTCCATTTTAAGATGATACATTAAGCCCCCACTTTAGCAAGAGTATGGACTTGATGCAAACTCTTGGTAAAGGAGATCAGAATGAAAAGATAATCTTATCATAATCCAAGGGGAAAAGAGAAACCTCAAGCCCCCAAGGACTCAAGTCTTCATCAACTCCTAGATCACAATAAGAGAGATATCTCTAGAGAGAAAAAGAAAGGGTGTGATTATCTTGCCCAATGAGAACCTATGTCCCATTGTGAACCACACAAGGAAACAGTGCAACTCGAAAGATGGAATTGAACCTCCTAGTGAATGTGGCTACTCACTAGTCAACCCATCAAGCATTCATCCCTAGGAATATTCTATTCCATAAGAATAAAACCAAAACAATAAAGAGATCCAGTCTTAAGGACACCTTCAACCTTAAGGGATCAAAATATATGTGTATTTGAAACTGGAGGGATCAAGAGATCCTAAAATCTAAATCCATGCTTTGAGGATTAGTTACTAATCCAAAAAGGGAAAAAGTATCTTGAAACATATGTGCGTATTGAAAAGTACATGTGTGCAACTGGTGAGCAGAGTGTATGCCCCCACCTTAAAGTCATTGCTAACATTTTAACAAGAGAAATGGCTTTAACGGAAACATAAACAACTCCATTGATTATGTTTCCACGTCGAGATGCCCCCAAATGAAGACAAATAAAGGGAAATATCATAGAAACATATAGAGAACACAAAAGGGATCTACCTACCATGGGGGCAGTATGATCATAAGATAATATATATAGATGATATTATTGCAAATGAATTGACATCATTCCCCAAAGAAAGTAGAACTACGATCACAAAGGAGGAAAGATCACATAAGATATACGAAGGAAAATCCTTTCAAACCATGACATGGAGACCAAAAAGAATTAGTGCTACCATATCTCGAATCCAAGAAGATTACACAAGGAAAAATTTATGAACAATAGCACATTTATGACATAACATTGAACAACACATAGAAGAATAGAGATACATATAGAAGAATTTGAACAATAGTTTCGATTCCTTAATCACCTTGCACCAACTAAGTAACAAGGATCATATAAAATAATCTAACAACATTTATCAAACACATTAAGGGAGAAACACAGTACAGCAAGAAAACACACAACAAAGCTACCACGAAGGACAAGCCGATCAAGCGTGCCGCCTACTCTCCCCATCCTGTTGTATATCATTTAGGGAAGGTGGGTAACTTGCAAGAGGGACTATATCTAACATAGTAGGGATGATAGCCAGTTCCAAACAAGGATCTTCTTGAGAGTCACAATGTTCGACACTAGGTGTAAGAGTTAATTGTGATGAAAGCATATTAGGTAAATCAATGTCAATGTCAATAGTCTCATATTCATCATTAACATCATCAGTATCATCAAGAGTATCTTCTTCATCCAAATTAATCAAAATAGGATATAAGATATGAATAGAATCATCATAATCATGCATGTGAACATCATTATTAGTAACAACCTCTTCTAATACATCATGCATAGGTTTATTCGAGGAAGGTAGAGATATTTTAAGAATATAATTATGAGCTTTAGCATGAGCATGATGCTTTTTATGATGTTCATTAGCAGATCAATTACATTTTGATTTATTTGAAATAGGTTGAGAAATAGGAGGAACAATCATAGGATCCTTCACAGGTTCTTTAGGAAGATTAATAGGATTATTAATCATAGGAGAAACAATCACAAGATCTTTGATAGGTTTGGTAGAAGGAACTTGATTAACAGAACTAGAAACCATAGTTAAAGGAGGTATAGAAGGTGTAGGTAAAAGACCACGATTAAGATCCATATGAGGTATGCTTAATTCAAGAATCTTATGATGTTTATAAGCTTGATATGATTGAAAAAGATTATCAGGTTGAGGAGGACATGAATTAGGTAATGAAGGCCAAAAGAAATCAAGAGCAACACAATCTCTAGGCCTGGAAGGTTGATATATACTATGATTAACCATCTTTATTTCATCATCATGAATGAACTTAAGACACTTATGGATAGGTGAAGCAACAACATGCATGAAATTTAACCAAGGAAAACCTAGCTTAACTTGAAATTGATTCGAAGTAGGAACCACAACAAAGGTAGTGCTCACAATTTTTCCACAAAGTTCAATTGGTAAAGTAATAGAACCAAATGATGGATAAAGAAAACTATTACAAGTTTTGATCCACACATCCAATGTATCATAAGAATCACATTGTAAGCTTTTCATAAAAAGATTTTCTTCAGTAATAACATTGACTAAAGAGGTGAGATCAACAAGACAACCACGAGTAGGTTTCTAAGAAATCCTAGCAGAAATGTAAAGGGGACCATCAGGAGCTCTAATAGTCTCAGAATCATCAAAGGTAATCAAAAGTTCTTGAGGTCTTTTATTCTTAGGTTATTGTCAAGGTTTAGGTTGAGTTTTCAATTTAGGTTTAGGTTTTGGTCGAGATTAAATGTGAGGTTGAATCTAAGGTTGAAGTTGAGGTGGAGATATAGATGGACCAACATGCTCCACTTGATTAACAATATGATTGAGATCATCCATCTTTGAATCATACACAATTTCCATAGCAAATGGTTGAGCAATGGTATTAGTATCATGCGTAGGTAAAGGTTTCATATAGATTTGAAGATTTTGATTAGGATGAGAGATAGATTTATTCTCACTACTATCCAAATTGTCAACAAACAAAGCCTTAGAATCAATTAAGTCTTGAATGTTATGTTTTAAAGAATAACATTTCTCAGTATCATGACCATTCTGACGATATTGACAAAAATCATTTTGATCAAAAGATTTAGATGCAATCGTAACAAGTAAAAGAGGTCGAATAGGAGGTAAAGTAATCATATTAGTAGTTATCAACCTATTCATAATAGCATGTAAAGATTTAGAAAGAGGAGTAAATGTACGATTTAATCAAAAAGTAGTGGATGTAGAAGTGGCATTGTGAGATGCAATAGCAACTTGATCAGCAACTGCATTCGCTTGTTTGTTTATCTTGACATAGTTGTTGAATTTTTGAAATTTGTTTGGATTAGGAGTAGTATCACTCTTATCAACTGGAACATGATCCATTAGAGTGTTGCTCTCAAATTTACTCACTTGTAATTGATAATGATGAAGCATTGCACAAAGTTGTTGAAAAGAGGTAAATTCAGTAAGCAGAATCTTATCTCTAATATCCTTTTGCAAATTTGAAATAAACATATGTTGAATATCCATATCATGAACAGGATAGGAAATCTGAGCATGCAAATGCTTAAATCTACCAATAAATTCAGTCAATTTTTCTTTAGGACTTTGTTTACAATGCATCAAATCAGTCAAAGACACTTGCGGGCCAATGTTGTTTTGAAATTGTTGAATAAAGGCATTAGCAAGTTGTGGAAAGGAATCAATACAATAAGGAGGCAAGGAACAATACCATTGTAAGGCCTTCTCACCAAAGGTTCTAGCAAACAGTTTGGCTAAAATCCTATGGTCATGAGCATAATCACTATAAAGGATTTGGAATGTTTTAACATGATGAACATGATCTCCTTTTCCATTATAATTCTCAAGATGGGGCATCTCACCTTTCTGAGGAACAAGAGTACGAATAATGTCTCAGGACAAGGGACTTCCCATGTCACATGTAGGAATATTAAACTTGTTTTGAGTTAAGGAAGAAAGTTGTTATTGTAAAGATGACATAGTTTGAGCCAAATTGATGATTATTGAATCATTAGAAGAAATAGGAGGAGTAGCAACATTAGACACACTAGGTAAAGTGTAAGAAGCTGTAGGAATAGATGACACAACTGGAGGAACACTAGGAACTACAGTTGGAAGTGGATTGGAATAAGTAAAAGGAACATTATGATATGAAGGTTGTGATGTAGGAAGGGACATAGGAGGAACCCTCATAGGAATAGAGGGAACCATCACAGTCACCAAAGAAGGAGTATAGGTAGGAATATTAGGTAAAGGATTAGAAGGAGGTTCAACACTAGTGATAGGAGGAATCAATCCTAAAGCTTGAGCCTCTTGAGCTAAAGGTTTAACATTTGAATGCACAAGGTGAGTAATACCACACAAGAGGTTAACACCTTGATCACTATCATAGAGAACTTTCTTAAGAGCCTCTATAGCTTGAATTGAATCTTGATTATGTTTCTCTTGAATAAGCCAATTACCCATTTTATCAAGTTCAGTTGAAAGTTTTTGGACTTGTTCAGGAGGAACTCTTAAAGTGTCATCCTCATCATGAGATGAGTGAGAAGAGTTTGGCTCCATAGTAGGATTGGAATCATAAAGAAGCAAGTTATCATCCTGGATCCTAAGGAAAGGAGAGGAAGATTTAGATCAAAGGCACCCATGAGTTTACAACTTCTTCTAATCGGAATGTTATAAGTAGGACTAGTGGTAGTAAAGCTCATAAACCAATGTAATGCAAATGAACTAAACTAAGAAGACATAAAGCATGAATATTTTTGTATTTTTGAAATCTAATTAGCATGCAAGATCTATCATGAAGGAAAAATCTAATAGTAACAAGATAAAAGGAAATATAAGACAAAGATATATCTAACACCAAAAAGAAAGAGAGTAAGTAGGTCGGGTTCACCAAAATGAATAGAGGTGAAATGGCATCACCACTATTCAAATGTAAGAGTGGATAGATGTGTATGGGGAAATATGAGATCAATTCCCAAATCCAAATTATCAAAGAAGAGATCCAATTTGATCAACCAAGAGGTTAATGCACAATCGAATCAATCTATAAAGAATATGAAAGACAGAGAAAATCCAATGTTTCCCTATAAAGGAGTTATGCTTGAAATCTAAAATAATTGGAATATAAGTACTAACCTTGAATTAGGGAAAATCTAGAAAATGTCAATTTATGATGTCTGTGTGAGGTTTTGGAGGATTTTGCAACCTGTTTTGGGCTGAAAACATCGAGATGAAGAAAACCCAAAAATCTTTCTCCAAGGTGAGCTCAGGTCAAATTTGACCCTCATAAAACGTCAAAGGCTAGATTCTTTATTTGAAGGTCGATTCTAACCTTGTTTGTAGATTTTAGAAGTTCACCAAAAAGGTTATCCAAATCCACTCTCAGATCCAAAATCATGCACCTATACCTACAAGAAAATGGGGGGTTTTTTTGTATGGGGGGTTTGCCTTGGTCAAACCCCAGTTTAGGAATTAACCTTGAAATTGAATTGAAATATAGTGAGTATAAACAAAGTAATTGAAACAAATCACCTTGCTTATGTTGAAGTCCTTGTAGAGGATTCGAATCCTCAAATCCAAAAGTAGGAGTGCTTCAATTGATGTAGAATGAATTTAGGATGTCTCCAATCAATGGCATTTTATCTTCAACACCAATCTTGACTTGATCTTTTCATATGAGGAGGCTTGGATGAATGGAGAAGGATGGATCTTCAAGGGGGCTCCAAAGAGATTGAATCCTTCAATGGATAACAATGGATCTCCTTGATGGATGGATGCTTGAACACTTGAATTATTGAATGCTTTCTTGCACTTGAGAATGGATGTAGAGCTTGTTCTCACAAAACTTGATGGAGAAAATGAGAGAGGAAGGCCTCCTTTTATAGCGAACTAGGGCACAATCCTCTAGAGGGGCCACCTTGGAGAATTAAATCCCAATTAGGTCCTAACCTTTAGAAAATATACCTAGATTAAATTTAATTAGAGGATTTACCATTCCAAAACCCAAAATGGCCGACTTGGAGGCGGGAAAATAAATATCTCGAAAACCTGATACCCGAAAATCAAGGAATTTGGAGATTTGAAAGAGGGGGGAAAAATTGAGGTTGGGACTGACCTAGTTAGGTTCGAGCTTGATCATGACCTAGTCAAGTTTGAGCTCAATCCTAACCTATTCAGGATTGACGTCGAATTTGACCATGGGCCCAAATCCAGTCAGAATAAGGAAAGGAGGTCTCGGGGATGTCTGGAGACCTTGAAATGATATCAAAAAGGGATAGAATGCTAGGGATAGACATAAAATCCTATGATGACTATGATGAAGGATGAGAGCACCTATTTATATGTCCTACCTAGAAAATAAAGCCATGGAAGAGGGAAATTTAGGAGAATCCTCCAGATCCTAACCCTAATTTCACCTAGAATGAAGAAATCAAGTGTTGAAAAGAAGTGGAAAGTGGGGAGAAATCCAAATACATGCAAATACCCGATCAAGACACTTAACATGACCCCAAATCACTTAATCGAAGGGCTAAATGCTCTTATCATGGAAGTGCTTCCATTTTAAGATGATATAACAACAAATTTAATAATATTTTTTTTAACTTTCACTTTATAAGCCCTACGTGGGCTTTAGAAAAAGACTCTCCTTTTTTTTATATAAAATTTATAATCAAATGGAACTTATTATAAGATATTTTATGTTGTTTTAAATATAATATTTATTTTTTTTAACCCTTTTGGGGCACCCAGGTGGGTCCCCCAAGAGGCTAGTCTTCTTTGATGAGTAGAATAGGCTTTTTTTTTGTCATAGCATTATAAAATTATCTTTTACTGCCAAGTAGATGTAGGAAATAGTTGTTTATTGACTGTGTGATTGAAAAATGTATGATAATTTTTCCCATACATTTTCCAAAAACCTATAGGTCTCAATTTGACAAACACTTTTTTTTTATTTTATTTTGATTGTTTTCTTCTCTACACTTAGCTTATGATTTGTTTGTCTCTTTCTACACACATAATTCTATAGTTTATTTAGCTCATTTTGCTGAAGATAAAAGGTATTGATATATTTGTTGGTTGAATTCTTAAAAACTAAATGTCTATACAGTGACTAAAGAATCAAGATGAATTTGACTAAGATTACAACTAAGTTATCAACTTTTCTCAAAATCTATTATTTCTCAACAAACTACTAATATCAACATAACATGAAAACTTACATTAAGAGTTAGTGAGATAGTTTCTAAACAATTCCTTTCCTTGCACTAACATTATTAGTCACATGAAATCTTTACAATGGAACTAGTTACATTATCTCTATTTCAATCATTGAATCCAATTTACAATAGGAATATATTTTTTTTATTGTCTGTCCCAAAGAGAAACTCAAGGTAACAAAATAATACATTTTCATTTCCTTATTGAATATATCATAGTGAATACACTTGCTTTCATCTCTTGAGCATCACACACAATTTTCAAGAAGAGGAGAACTACACACTCAATGAAAAAACATACTTTGTTCATTCTCTCAAAGAAACTATTTCACAATGAACAAGAATAATGTCACATAAAAACTTGATAAGAATTTCAAATAATACATATCTACATATATTACAATTTCCCAAATACAATACAACATGGAAAGTTTCTCATCCCAATAGTCAACAACACAACACTTAGGCTCTCACAAAAACACCAAACTGGGATCACTCCAATGCTTCTTCTTCTTGCAACATGATCATCAATACCTGCAATGAAAATAGTATAGACCATGGGATGCTCACGTCCCATCCTAGGCTTCTAAGAAGCCACCCTCGAGCTTGGGGAACCATCACATAGACAAGGTTTCACACACAAACAAACCAAAATCACAATAACATAAAAACTACATTTGAACTCTCATCCAAGGCTAAAACAAAGAGTCTCCAAATGACTCAAAAATTGGGGTGAACATGGAACCAAAGCTCATGGGGAGAAAGCACATTTCATAGAAATAAAAGACAAGCCTACTCTTAGATTTTTCAACACACATTTTGTCACAAAATCCCAACCCAATAAAACTCCTTATGACCCCCATGGCTTCAAGCTATACAAACCCTTATGACCTCCAAAAATAAATGGCTACATGGAGCCCATACATCCATGTTTCTTCCTTCTCCATACCAAGGAGAGACTCTACACCCATGGTTTTTCCAAAATTCCCTTCACCCCCAAGGCTACTCTTCCCTCCCAAGGGTGAGTGTGGCCTTGAGAAAACTCCCTTAACAAAACAATACAAAACAAGAAGAAATATTCAAGAGCTCAAAACTTCACATTTACAATACAAGGAAAGACATGCACTAAAACAAGTTCAATAATTCACATAAAATAACTACTCACATACAATAACAAGATTTACAAATAATAAGCACATACTAACACAAATACTAGTTTCTCCATTCAAGAATGAAAATATTCTTGAGAGCTCATTCACATGAAAACATAAAAAGTAGAAAGATGAATGTCACAAACCTAGATCCAAGCTTATGGAAGAAAGTTGATGAAGAGCCTCTTGTTTTTCCTAAGTCCTCCTTCTCCAAACTAGAAAAGTCTCCAAATCTAGAGAGTGGGTGTCAAACTCTTCCAAAAGAAGGGTCCCCTCTAAAAAGGCCTCCACACAATCTCCTAGGGATAGGATCTAAATCTCATTGGATGGTCTTCTTAGTTTCTTACATGGTTTCCAAATATGGATTCCTAAAAATTTTGGCCAAAAAGGTGGACCAAAGACTAGCAACTTAATTGGATGGAACTCTAACCAAGACCTTGCTTCAAAAGTGGATTTTCGGCCATTTTAAAAATCTAACTTTTGGAGGGGTCTTTTGGTCAACTATGGGTTGTCCAATGGCTAAAAATTCCCCTTACCCATAGGTATATCAAGTGGGCTTACTAACAATGGCCTAAACACACCCCTAGACACCTTTTAAGCCCCTCAAAAACCCATGTAAAGCTCAAATTCGAAATTCATGAAATGACTCCACCTCAAGCTCCCTAACCAAGGGATTCTCATGGGGATCCTCAAGGGTACTATCTTAGGTTGATGGGAATCAAATCCCCAAGTGGACATGTCATGACACAAGTAATCACAGAAGTGTCAAGTGACACAAACAAAAATGACACATCAAAAGCCATATGGCATATCCACTTGGGCATTCTCAACATTAATTACATTTACAATTACATAACAATTAAACATATTCAAGAACATTACTTTTACAAATTAAATACAATACAATGAGGTGTTTTCCTCTCACTAGAAGTAACCTTGGCTCAAACTAATTTACACAAAAGTCTATGCTTTGTTTCCCCGAATTTACCATGGTCTAATTCCCTACACACTAAAGTCCAACATCAATTGTCCAAGGAAATAAAAACATATGAATTCATAACATTAATAATCAAGATAATTCATCTGACATTTCATAATTATCATGAAAATAATCATTCATCTATGACATGCATACAACTCATCATGAAATACATAATTCATCACTAAATTAAACTTTTGACATAATCATTGTATATATAATTCAATTGCAATTAAACATCATCATGACATCATAATCATTCATAAAATCCACTTAATTTCACATAAAGGTTCCAAATAGATATCACTGTTTCATCAAAATAACATAACTAAATGTGCAACTAAACTCTAAGGTGATAAAACTATAACATAAAGTATCTGTAAATCCATAGAGCATCAAAATATAATCATCAAATATATCTATCTCAAATGCAGAATTGAATGGCTTTGACAGGCTCAGGGTGAGGCCTCACAGTGAGATAGATAAGATTGAGATCCACAGCATGATTATCAAGCACATGCTTAAGTTTAAAAAGACAGTACTATAGTTGAAGACAGTAATTCCAGATAATGTATGGAATATCTTAGATTTCTTGAAAAGTCAAGCTATAGAAGAGGATTTGAGAATAAAGGAGAAGATCCTAGATGAGAGCCTATCAGTATGTTCTCTAGAGGAGAAGACATTATTATGGGATTTAGTAAAGCCACATGTTAGAACAAAATCAAGGACTTTGCACATTATGGACAAGAACTATGATCTTGTTGCAAAGGAAACTGAGAAAGAATTTGAAACAATTCTCCAAAACATGCACATGTTACCTCCTACAGTTCCCACAACACAAGTGCCCAAAAAGGTTGCAAAAGAGTTAGAGACCATAAATGTACCATCTATAGGTCCATAGGATTCAGTGCATATAGTTGATGGACCCACAGAGGCACAAAAGCCTGCACCTATAGCAGAAGCTCAAAAGAATGACACAATTTTTATTGAAAATATAGAGATAGCTATGGTGGCCTCTGACATTTACTTGGATAAGTTTGAAGAGGCATTTGTGAGTACTCAAGAGGCTAAGAATCTATGTGGTAACACCCCTCCCAATCAGAAAGAAGTTTTGATTGAGGATATAACACAAGAAAAGGAAGTAGAAAAAGAGAAAGGAGATGTGAGTATGCAAAAAGATGAGCCATCTGTTGAGATGTAGATCAATGTTAAGCATGAAGCAATGGACAGTACACCTATCACTCCACTACCCTCAGCAAAATTGTTGTCAAGTTTGATACCTGACACAACTAGTTTGGATTCATGGGGAGAAGAAGACCTGCTTAAGATCAGTGTCTTAGCTATGGATAAGGCCAAGGAGAAATAGGTAATGAGGAATCCCCTCTTTGTAGAATCAGTAAATATCCTGAACAAATTGTTACTAGCAGATAAGAAAGTGTCCAAGGTACACTCTATTGATGATGTAAGTGCAATTCTCTCACAGTTCAAGAGTAATTTCTCTAACTTGGAAGAATCAACATCATTAGTTGTAGAGGAGAAGTATATGAAGAAAAGACTAAAAGAGTTGGTCAGTAACTTCTCACTAGACCTTAGTTCACTCAAAGTTGGAAAAGAAACTTTGAAAGAGATTGCAACAAAAGGAAGGAAAATTATTGCTAACTATATGAATCAAGATAAGTTGACAGCTGATCACTACAAGAAGATTCAAGAAGCACAGACAATGATTGAAAATGTGAGGAAGTCAATGGAAGATCCCTCTACTGATGTAAACATGTGTAACAATGTATATTAGGGATAGATTGAAAAAATTGAGAAGGCAGAAAAGGAGATGTCAAAGATAAGGGCTAGGTAGACTCAGCTTAGAAATGCTCTTGTGCTCTCCCTAGATGTGTTGAATTAGAATATCAAGGAGATCGATGCCACCATGGTCACATATGATCAAGGTCCTAGTTCATATTTGGAAAAGATGGAGAAACTACAATATGCCTTATGTGCCCATCTCCAAAAAATCAATGCATTGATTGCATTTTGGAAGCAAGAGATCCAAAATTTATAGGTTGCATACCCAGATGTACTTTCAGTGTAAGTACTTGTACAGATTTAGTTTTATAACACCTTTTTCATTAATGTCAAAGGGGGAGTATGTATATAATATGGAGCTATAGCTATGTAAATAAAATGTATAGTAAGAAGATATAAGGGAGATATAAGATAGAGTATGATTAAGTATTTTTGGTATTAAGGGACAGTTAGTAACTTTGCCATATTCCTTTGTTTCCATCAATGAGAAAGGGGGAGATTGTTGGAAAGTTGACTATACTAGTGTATATTACTTAATATAGTGTTTTCATTATGGAAACAAAGTCATATGATGTTTTGGAATCAGTGCTCATGATAAGATCATAAATTAGCTAATTGTTGAAGATTGGACAGTGTATAGAGTACTTGAAGGTCAAAGCATCAGTGCACGTGCATATAATAGAATTATGGTATATGCCCTATAAAGTAAGTTGGTAAGACCATATTCATGCTAATTTTAAGAGTGCATGATCAAAATATTTAGTATGAGGAAGATACAAAGAGTTTAAGTTGCACAGACAATGAAAGCCAGAGAAGAACAGAGCTAGCAGCTGATTATTGGTATTTTGGATAGAGGTTATATTATTATGTTGTATAGGATATGCACCTATTTTAATTAGGTTGTAGACATATAATTATGGTTTTTTGTAAACACACTTGAGCCAATTCAACTGGAAGCATTGTAAGTAATCAGTTATAGGCTGACCTAGTTAATTGTTTTGGTATGCACATATAAATTTGAGATGCGCCCTTTGTAATAGGTATGAGAGTGGAAATAGAATTGAGATAAGAAGAGAAAAAGTGTGTGAATATTTGTTAAGATGTATTAGATCTTTGTAAGAGGTTAAAGCATCAGTGCATCAAAAGAACTGATTTGACAAGAAGTGTCACAACACTAGTTCATCCAGCAGATATAGTGTGTATCTGAGATTTGAAGGTTGTAGCCTTCATGAATTGAGTAATGAGCTCTAGGATAGTGTGTCCCCACCCCTAATACGGTTATGGTAAAAGACTCCTAATAGGGTCTAACCCTTGATAAGGTCACTGTACTAAATACATTGTAAAGAAACTCCTAACATGGTTAAGGATCTTCTAACAAGGATCATAAAACACTAGTATAGATTATTAGTGGGTGTCAATTCCCACCGGGGTTTTTACCTATTTGGGTTTCCCCATAACCACATTGGTGTAATTTGTTGAGTTCATGTTTCTTATTTATGTTGATATTCATTTCAGTACTTAAGCATTCAAGTTAAGTTTAAGAAGTAAAGAAAAAAGATTAAATTAAGTGAACACTAATTCACCCCCCCTCTTAGTGTTCCCATTCCTAACATATAGTACATAGTCCTTGTTAGAGGACATACCCTATTAGGATTCAAGAAAAGAATTAGGCTCACTTTCCAGGCTCACTACCCAAAGAAGGTTATGTCCACCTTCAGAACTCGCTATTCGCAACATAGGTGTATGCAAGGAGATACACAATCCTTGTGAACTGTCTGATAGAAACTGTATTTTCTTGATCAGTTCTAGTGAAGTATATAAGTCATCCTTTTCTTTACATCTAGAAGACACAAGAACACAACTTCCAAAATCCTCTTTTACATCACATACTGTAGACACTAAAAAATGGGCAAGTGCTTTTAAATTGCAAAAATCATCAAATTGGCCTAAAATCATTAAAATGCATTAAAATCAATCAAAATGGATCAAATCATTAAAAATGGACATTTATTAAATCAAATTGGACTAATCGATTAAAGAAAAGGAAAAATAAAATAATGATGTTAAATAATTAAATCGAATCTTAAAGGGGTGAAAAATACTATATAATTGATTTTAATCAATTAATTGTATAGTTGTTAAATCAAAAATCAAAATGAACCTATTCCTTACATGGCTAGATTTAATTAATTAATTAAATTTAATTAATCCTAATATCTGTCAATAAAGTTGAGCAACCAATGAGAATCGAGGACAAAAAGACATAAATCACTCAAAAAGGATAAATCTCAATCACTCATTCTAATCTTTTAATCTCATCCACTCAATTTTGTCCTTTTGTCCAAAGCTTTGAGACAAGCATTTAAATTGTCCCCCCCATTTGAAAACAATGAAAAGTATTTGACTCAACCAAGAGTTGATCATGATTACTTCACTCCACCCCCTAACCTTGGGATTTTACTATAAATATGAGGCAATTTGGAAGCATAACATATCTTAGAACTTCATTTGTAAAGCATTGTTATTATAGGCATTTTAAGAGCATTGTGAGCAATTTGAATATCTTTGTATCAATTTGAGCTAGAATAAACATTGAATAAGCATTTTAGAAGTATACTTTCTCATTTTAGAAGTGTCACTAGTGAGGATTGAGTTGAGAGCTACTTACCACCTCTTTCTAGAGAACCATGAGATGCTATAGATCTTAGTTTAAATTATAATTAGATTTGCATTGTATTTACTTTGAGTTGTTGCTATTAGATATTAATTTCATGAAGGTGATAATCATCATCACACAAATGGCACCCACCATGGGGATCTAAGCCTCATTTTATCATTTTCATCATATTTTGTGTGTTTGTATTTTCACTTTTCCGTGAATCTTATGCAGAAAATAGGTGAAGTCACGCTTACAGATAATTTAGTCACACTTACAGAGAATTCAGTCATGCTTACGGTCATTCTGATGACACCTGTAATCACTATCTTGACGGCTATGGATTCTTAGTTCACGCCTAGTTTATAACTTCTAGTCTGTCTTAAATTCTTTCAAGTCACTTGACAGAGGAACACTCATGCCTGTGTGACAAAGCGATCATGCCTTTTGTGTATAAAGTCATGCCTATGACTTAAGTAAAGTCATAGATTTACTATTTGTTATCGCCAGTGCCAAAGCTTGCTACGCAATTTACAGAAGCAGTTGTGCTTATGATCTTCTAATTCACACTTAACACTGCTAAATTGTCACTTTGGATTAATCATTTCCACAATTTTAAATACTTCTTATACTTAGCAATAAATTTGTTCATGCCTGAGTAACTTTGGATAATGCTTTGAGCCGCTGCAAAGTGACGCTCACTATTATTAAAGTTATGCTTGTCAACAGTTTTGCTCACTGTATTAGCTGGACAATGTCACTGCTATCTATTATCTTAATTTGTAGTCAGATTGATCAATTTAATCATCTAACTCTTTGTCTATATGTTTTGACTGTAAATGAGTAGGCATAGAAAGGTCCAAAGACTAGAAATGTAGGTTTAATCAAGAGGGAAAATGTGTTAGCTAAAAGGATCAATAAGCAAAATGTTGCACACATCAAGGCTATTCTTGAGACATCACAAGAAGAAGAAAACTAGGTATTCCAAAACTATCTTGCAATTGTTGAAGCCTATAAATTGAAATTCGTATATCTAAATTGATTTTTAGTCCTTAGTTCAAGTTTTCCTTAAAACTTTGCAATTAGGTGCTTAAAAGTTGTTGATTAACTTGTTGGTTAAAAAGCATGTTTGGAGGGAACTATTGCCAAGGTAGGTGAAAAATGACAAAACCTTTCAAAAATACCCCTAGCTTATGCCTAGCTACAAAAGGAAGGTATTCATCTATTCAATCTTGCACTTGATTAAATTGTGGCATTCTTTGAACATAGCCTAAATAAAATAAGAAATGAACCAAAACATTTCAATTTTAAGAATCTCGTTGTTAAGAGATTGGGAAAGAACAAATTTGTGCTTGAGTGTTTGGAATGAAGAAAAATAATAGGGATATGCTCTTCACTTTTAAGTGAATCAAATTCCCAAACTTGTTGGGCCTAAGTTCATTTTATTGCTTTCTATATACATGCTAGAGCAATAGAGGGCCTGCCTCCCAAGAATTTTCCTTAATAGGCCGGTGAGAGGGGAATGACCCAAGTGGGAGACAACCACCTTTGTCTTGGGTAATATCTAGCCCACTATAAAATAAATACACTTGAACTTAAAAGGGAAGTGGCTAGATTGTGTACAAGTTGCTTCACTTCCTCTAGTAGTCCTTATAAACCTCCCACTTGGAGACTGATCCTGTAACAATACCGCTACCATATGAGGCTCCCACTAGATCGAACCACCCTAGACTTAGCTATTCCTTTATTCTATTCAGTCTAGAAGACCAATTGAAGCTGAACATGAGTTCAACTTCTGCCTTGTTACCTACCTTTGTAAACATATCTGCTAGGATTATCATTAGTATGTATCTTTTCCCAGCTTTAACTGCCCATCATCCAAAACTGATGAATGAAATGGTACCACAACTGTATGTGTTTTATCTTTGAGTGCAAGGAAGAATTCTTTGCAAGATGAATGGCACTTTGGCTATTTGTATGCAAAAAATTATCCTTCTGTGGATGTCCCAATTCTTCCATGAAGAGTTGAAGCCATATCATCTCCCTAGCTACCTCTATAGTAGCAACATACTCTACCTCTGTAGTGGATAAAGCAACCACCTTTTGTAGCCATGAAACCCAAATCATTGCTGTCCCACCAACAATGAGTCCAATATTATTATTATCTAGTGATTACAACCTAATTAAAATCTACAATCCCTTACAACTCAATACTACCACAAGAAGCTACATGAAACATCCATCCATACTGAAATCCCTAAGCCTAGTATGTGTATGTTACATGGCCTTGTGAAGGCATGTATATTTTAAGCCTTGATGAAGGCTATATTTATATTTTTGCACTGGGGCCATCTCCTAGATTGTCAGTTCCACCTTCACCCCTATGGGAGACCAGTGAGGTCCTTTGTGAAAGCCATGGGAAGGGAATTTGGTGTTGTTCAAATGCTGATTCTACTTGTATGTGTGTAATGTTTGCACGGTGTTGTTACCCCTTATCCATCCAAGTTTTCCCCTAGCTCAGGGGTGGCCATGTAATGGCCTAAGTTTGGGAGGTGAGCCTCCATGGCCAGTTGTTGTTATTGCAGATTTTTATTGGAAATGGAACAACTTGCTGGTTTCAAGAAATTCAAGTGACATGTGGGAATTGTACTGTGCATATATCTTGCTAAAGGGGTTACGAACCTCATAAATGTTGTTTTAAACATTGGCTATGTAATTAGCCTAGCATAGCATATGCTTGTAATGGATGTAATGTTAAACTGTATTCCTTCATATTATCTCGAGGAAGATAGTTGTAAAATTCTGTTATGTTCTAGAGGAGTGTTAATGTTAACAATGTTGGATGATGTAAATGATAGTTATAATCATTTGATTAACTGGATTGGTAATCTAGATGCTAAAATCTAATGCATACAAAGGTTGTGTTCACTTCAAATAATAGAAAGAATGTAATTTGATTTAGTGTGTATACAGAGACACTCTCTTTACAATAGGTTATAAATCTTTACTTATTGTAGAAGTTTCTTGAGTACTGGTTTATTGAAGATGGAATAGTTGTTTAAATTCTGATTTAATATTAATTGGTTTGGATTTAAAGATTGTGTAGATGCTTTAAAATAGTGAAATCTTTTTAAATCCTTGTTACAAAGTATTAAAAAAATAAAACAGATTGATATTCTTGTGAAAGTCTGTAAATTTAGGACTATATTCATTGTAGAGGCTTAATTTTAGAAAATTTTAATCTTCTTATGGAATAATATGCCTAGCTTAATGCGCCTGTTTAAAATTAGTGATGGTACCTAAACATTTCTGTTTTATCATTATTTTCACTAAAGTACACACCACACACACACACACACACACACACACACATATACATATAATATAAATATACTGTATATATATATATACTATATGTATATATATATATATATAGTATATATATATATATATATGTATATATATATACATATGATAATATCATATATATGTAGTATA